>VHKM01000278.1:2577725-3212782 GCA_007210695.1 Neogobius melanostomus | reverse complement strand
TACCTCGAAAAGTGAGCAGTTAACGTGGCTATCGGCAGACCAGGCGTTGCCAGAATTGGGCGGTTATTTTTAAGCCATTCCGCAGGTTTTTGCTTGCGTTTTCAATATAAAAATGGATATTTATATATTCATTATTGTTGATCAAAATCATATTTTCGACCAAACTCTCGAAATCCAAGCTCTGTGAGCGCTTTTTCAAAAGAAGGAGAAGGGCGGTTTCTCATCATCGCGGAGCACATGGCTCTGTTTACTAGTAACAAAAATGAAAATTTCCAGCCGCGCGGATGTCACGCAGGATTCCGCGTTTTTTGAATTTTTGGGCGGGTTTGCGCCAGACCTGGCAACCCTGGCAGACAGGCACTCACAGACGAGATGCGTAAGGTCCTTACAAGTCGCAGGACCTAGCATCTGCTAGTCCTGGTTTGTGTTTAGAATAGCTAAACACAAACAATATTTTGGTTTAGCTATTTATAGCTTAAACACAAATAGATGGAAGAAGGGACATGCCACATCCGTATTTACTGAAGTGCCCGTTACAGGATCAAAAATGTAACATAGAGAAAAGAGACCAAAATATCGCAACCAGGCTGCTGCTCACCAGTTTATTTGGCACCACAAGCTAACGTTATCGGACGTGAGTCAACATTATTTGCTAAGCTTTGCAAGAGTTCGGATAATTTATAGTTGAAATCCCCATTTTGGAGAGAACTATAGCACCGTTTTCCCATGAGATAACAGTAGGCTACAGTGCCTGCGAAAGATGGCCTCCTTGAACTTTTTCGTCCTTTTTTTGCCCACAATTTCAGCATCAAACATAAAGATATAAAACCTGTAATTTTTTTGTGAAATCAACAAGAAGTGGGACACATTAGGGCTAATAAAACTAATCGTTAAATAGTCGACAAACTATTAGTAATCGATTAATCGTTTTCTGGTTCACACAGACTCAAATAGAGCAAAATGGACCATGAAAAGTAGTTTTTTTGATTAGAACTAACTTTGTTTTTATAGTTAGGGTCTGTTAGTGGTTTTGTTACATTGTAAATTTCATGAATATCTGTCTGCTGTTCAACCAATCAGAAAGCAGAATGGCGGCCAAGAGCCCTCCAACAAACATTTACTTTAAAGGATATTTCGGGATTTTTAACATGGGCCTCAGTTTCCTAGTTATCCAGAGTGTCTGTTGATTGTCTGGAGATATTTTTTTCTTAAATCATGCAGTCTTATATTTGAAGAGTCTAGTTGCGGCTAGCTTAGAGCAAGGCTAAAGCATTTCTGATGGTAAACGCTAGCCTGCATTAAAAAAACAGTTGACTCACTCCCACAGTGCACCTAGGTAAATCCACTTATAACACGACTGTAAACCATATAAGTCTGGTGTTAATAGAATCATTTTTTTTAATAAAATGACTGGTATCACATGAATTCCCGATTTTAGCACTATTTTCTCGCGATCACTCCGCCGCTTGCGTTAGCTTACAGCACGAGCTTGATGCCACTCAAATATAAAGTTATTTTAACGCCAAAATGGTTAAAATACTATCGACACAGACATTTATATGTTAGTCTGGCAGTTATAAGTGATTTACCTCAGATTGCACTTGGAGTGCGCCAGACTGTTTTTTTTAATTCGGTGCTAGCGTTTCATAGAAGTGCTTTAGCCTTGCCCAGCCTAGTCGCAACATAGACTCTTCAATATAAGAATCTGCATGAATTTAATAAAAAAAAATATCTCCAGACTCAACAACACTCTGAAATAGGAAATGAGGCCCTATGTCAAAATCCCGAAGTATCCCTTAAGTTTACGCCAGCAATACATCTCAAGTGGTGCCACTTTAGCTTATGTGAAAATTAAAAAAATGAAAAAATAAATGTTTACACAATTCACAGCCAAGCGATTACTCAGATTAATCGTAAAAATAATCAGATAAGATTAATCGATTACAAAATATCGTTAGTTGCAGCCCTAGACACAATCATGAAGTGGAACGAAATTTTATTGGATATTTCAAACTTTAACAAATAAAAAACTGAAAAATTGGGCATGCTAAAATTATTAGCCCTTTACTTTCAGTGCAGCAACTCTCTCCAAGTTCAGTGAGGATCTTCTGAATGAGCCAATGTTGACCTAAATGACTATGATGATAATAGAATCCACCTGTGTGTAAGAAAGTCTCCGTATAAATGCACCTGCTCTGTGATAGTTCAGAGTCGTATTAAAGCGCAGGGCATCATGAAGTCCAATAACACACCAGAACAGGTCCGAGATAAGTTATTGAGAAGTATAAAGCTGGGTTAGGTTATAAAACATTTCCAAGCTATTGAACTCTCTCAAAAGTACAGTTAAAATACATCATCCAGGATAGAAGGAGTTGTGGCAATCACTAGCAAACCTACCATCCTCCTAACTTACTGACGAACCAAGGACCGCACTACCAGAGCTGTTACCAAGAGCCTATGATGACCCTGATGAACTGCAGGAGAGCTACAGCGTCAAGGTGGGGGAAACTGTACACGGGGAACAACTATTAGTCATTACACTGCACAAATCTGGCTTATGGCGGTGCAAGATAAAGCGATTTTTGAAAGAAACCATAAGAAGTCCATTTTCTGTTTGCTAAGAGCACCACGTGGACCTCCATGTGGCTTCTAGCAATGGATTCTTTTTTAAAAAATGCCACTCTGCCATAAGGCCAGATTTGTGCAGTGTAGACTAATAGTTGTCCCAATGCTACAGTTTCCCCCAACCTGAGCTGTAGCCTCTCTGTAGTTCATCCAGCGGTCATCATAGGCTTCTTGGGTAACAGCCTCTGGTCATTTGCTGTCCATTTATTCATCATTAGTCATTTTAGCGCAACATTGCTCATTCAGAGTCCTCACTGAACTTCGGAGAGGTTTGGCCTGAAAGTAAAGGGCTGAATAATTCTGCCACGCCCAATTTTTTTAGTTTTTTTATTTGTTAAAGGTTTTAAATATCCAATAATTCGTCCACTCATGATTGTGTCCCATTGTTGTTGTTCTTCACAAAAAAATTACAGTTTTATATCTTTATGTTTGATGCCTGAATGCTGGCAAAAGGTCGAAAATGATTCAAGGGGGCCGATACTTTCGCAAGCACTGATATAATACATATTAAAGAAAGTGAGAAAATAACTAGTTGGGAACAACTCCATCAGCGCTGAGTCACAAAAACACCTAACACATGGTGTCCAAAATGCTTATCACCTTATTCCGGAAGTTTTGCGTGGGTCCACGCCTGAATTTGCCTGCCCCTTTACGCGCATTTAGTTTACAATGTAGAAGGAGAAGTCAGGATAAAATCAGTTACTACACCAATAAAAGCTGTTTTTGGCCGTGCAGAGGAATAGTGCAGTGTTTAACTTGTTGGTGCAAATTGAGAACATCGGACATTTTACCACAAATCAATCTACTAAACATCAGATGTGACGGTAAACGTTTTCCCTCATTCTCCCTTAAGAATGGACTTGTGTCTACCGGAAAGTCAATACAAATGGAAGTGGGCCGATCTGTTCCAGGCGGAAATAAGGTGAACATGTTGAATGAGGCACAAGTTGGTGGTTTTATTTTTACTTGTGTGTATTTTATCTGCATGTTTTTTAGGTGCTTTTATCCATTTTATTGTGGATGTTTTAATTATATTATATTTTTTAGAAATCGGCTTTTAGCTTGTTGCCCCTAACAAAACGTGCCATTCTTGGCCAATTCATTTCCCCCCCCCTTTGCCAATTTCGGGAGCACGTGCAGGTAATTGAAGCGATTAAGGACTTTAAGCGGCGCACCAGGAGACGAAAGAGAGAGAGGCCGTTGGCGGAACGTAAGCCGCGGCAGCCCGTGGGGGCGCGTGACGGGCGAGGTCGCCGTGGCCGGGGACGCTGCGCTGCGCAAGGGCTTGGAGTGAGGGCCGGGTAAAACCGACGCGGACGCAGGGACGGGCGCGGGCGCCAGCTATGCTATGCAGTGGCCACGACGGAAGGCGCAGAACTGGGAGGCACACGAAGCGAACACCAGCAGCGGAGAGTGGGGAAGCTCCCCTGCCAGTGTAGTATTATGTATTGGAGTAGTGGTGCTCTGGACGGCCTATGGCCTTAAGGTCTCTGTGTGCTGCTTCCCCGCTAGCCCTCGTGTGCTGTTTGGCAGTGATCCGAGGCGCGGACCGAGAAGCCCGGCACGAGGAGCGTCCTGGCGCCAGTGAGGCCACGTTCCTGTTCACCGTACAAGGAGGAGTCCGCGTGATCCCGCAATGCCCCTTATTCCCTCGTTTTTCCTAGTTGTTTTAATACTACATTCACTTTTTTAGGCTAAATAAAATTGTTTAATTCCATTTAACTTTATTGTTTTTATTGATTGCCCGACCATGTACTAGGCTCCCATCTGCCCTTGCTTTAACCTGTTACAAAACACGTGCAGGAGACTCATCTGGGTATTATTATGGATATACCCTTTTCAAGAATCAATTTGTGTTTTGACAACACAGTGAAAGATGCAAAAATTAATCAAATTAAAACTGTATCCACGCAGTTTGTGTTTTGACAATATTGTTGCCAAACAACAACAACAGATCACCCCAGCTGGCCACTCAATAAGGTTCTTCACTCGGGAGTCTTTTTCTTTCTTAACCCATGAGGAGGAGAAGATCTGCAGAGAGAGTCGGTGGTTGCCCATGCATTGAGTAATCATTAACCTTCTTACTTTACCGAGCGGATCATTCTCCAGTTTGACTTTTACCAAGTCTAAAAGTCTCGAACTGGAGAGTTTTTTTTTTATGTTTACGTCGCTTGTTCTTGTATTTTAGTTGCTTTTTTGTCCGTGTTTCTCACCTTTTCACTTTTAGTGGCCACTTTTGTTTTGTTTTGGGTTTTTCTGGCAGTTATTGTCGTCTTTATTCGCTTCTTTGTCACATTTTTGTTGCGCTTTATTTGTTGCCGCTGTATTGACGCTTATTTTTCAGAAGCTTTTAGTTTTAGGTAAAGCCGAAATGGAGAAAATGGCGGGGGGGTTAAGGGTTAAAGTATACATGCCTTTCAGTCATAGACTTTTGTTATGGCAGCCATTTTGAATACCGAAGTAGAATATGCAATACTACAATATCTTTACAAGGAATGAAAATGAAAAGAAACTGGATCACAGTGAATTTGTACTCGATATCATGCTCAAGAAGAAACAGTAAAACACGACCCCGAGAAAGGCGCAATGTTATATTACTGGGACATGGAATCAGCCACAGAGGGTTCAATCTAAACTGTCTTTACCCACGAGTGAATGGTAAAACTGTCAAACGACTTATGACATGCACTAATCACATCCTGAATTGAGATTTTTGGAATTGGTATAGGACTCGGCTCATTGAACTCAACTGCAATGGTGAGCTAATTGTGCTAACGGTAAGCACTAATCTGTCCTGAGCATCTTAAAGTGCATATGACAGATTATTAATGCTCTTGAAAATATGATTTAGTATGGTTTACATCAGTTGCAAAGTTATTTTTTTTCAGTGGAAGCCAGGCCATTTTAATTGTTGGCCCAGAAAAGTTAATTTATTTGAATTTTTAAGCTGCTGACAGAAGTGACAAAAGAAGTAACTTCCATAGCAGTTTGACTTATTCATTTCTGGCTCTGTGTGATGTTCATTGGAAATGCCGGTGTAGACAGTTATAGTAAGCTATTAAATATTGAAAGCATTGTCACTGCATCTTTCAGACCTATAAGCTGGGGATTATGCTTGTGTGTTCTGGGATTGATCAATCAATAACATTTTTCCCCATCTTCAGAAGGAACGACTCAGAGACCATGTACACAGCGCTCTTCTTCATTATGATGCAGCTGATCGGGGGTTCCTTACTGGAGACGCCCGTGTGGAGTTTTCCCTGCGCCCTCGGACACGATCTCCCCCTGCGCTGTCCTGATGGCTGGTGTCTGGCCACAACTTGCTGCTAACAGAGACTGACTGACGCCACCGAATTAAAAAGTCCTACATATGCTGAGTGGATGTTTTTAATTAAATTTTTACATTGAAACTGATTTATTTACTTTTTACAAAGGGAACAAACGTGATGCAGCTCAACAAAAGCCCCTTTGCCAGTAGAAAAAAGGTATATCTTAATTAAAAATAACAAAAAGTAAAAAAAAAAAACAAGCTTGCCAACATTGGTTCCATCCATGTTTATTTGCTTTTATGACTTCCAAACAAAACTAACTCGTACAAAATTGCAAAAACAGCTTTTGTAACACATTTGATTGCATAATTACTCTTTAGTTTAGGAAATAAATTATTGTAAATAAAGAAGTAAACATTGAGAGAAGAACATAAAAAGACGACAATGTTTTACCCCGAGGAGCAAACCAACAAAACGCAAAACATTAAAAAAATAAAATATGAGGGCAAACTGTTCTTCAAAAGCTTTTTTTTTTGTCGTTTCGTTTTCTGTGTACCGTAATGTTAATGCTATGAACTTAACCTGTCAACTTTACAAAACCTTGTAATTCAAACATAAACACCAGGTGCCGATATTGGTTCAAGCTTGGATCGTGCTTGTGCATGCCCAAACTTTGGACTAAATTCATACGCTTGGTTTGGGATGTTGTACTCCTCCATTACCATGTTTTGCTGAAGTTGGATACTTAGGAATGTGCAAATTTATATTTTTTCTATTTAAAAAAAAAAAAAACTTTTATTTTTTCTTTCTAAAAATGTTAATTCTTTATTAAATGTTATTTTTAGGGTCAAAGTGTAGAAATTTAAGTAAAGATTTAGGTATAAGATTCCGCAAGTATCGAGGGGTGCCCCTTTAGACAAAAGCATATGGACATCGTACACTGAAGTTCTTAAGCCGTTCATCTGTACGAGTTGTTTTAACGGTTGGATGATAATTGCTGCTTGCTGAAGATCATCAGTTGCGACGGGCTTCTTAAGCGAAGGTCAAAAAAAAACGTGCAAGAAAAAAGATGGCGATCCTTAAAACCTTTGTGGATCATGTATATGATTAAACCTTTCTGACTTTATTCTCAGAGATGCGTTGTGTCCAGAAAGTGAAATATTTGGATGAATCTTTTATCTTGCTCATTAATAAAGCTTTGCGCTTTGACCACCTACATACACGGCTCTCCAAATGCCTTTTCTCCCCAGGCGTGGGATAGCACTATACGAACGCAGAATAATGCTCTCTGAACTTTTGTGGTGAAAAGTAAGGTAAAGTGATTTTTTTTTTTTTGCATTTGACCCACCCTCGAACCCGTCAGGAGCAGTGGGCAAGTGGGACCCATCTTGCTATGATGCTTACTATTGGCCACTTCGAACTTTGTAGTTTTCTGTAAAGTTACTACACACCATCTTACACATTTGTAAACACCTAATTCAGGATTTACAAAGCCTTCCTCATCGTTTGGTAATTTATAAGCACAAATCTAAACGGTAACACTTTATGATGACTACACCGTATTTGGCCTTAGTAAATGATGAGTGTTGTTCTCATCTGACTGAGATCCACACATGTTTTCTTTTGTGCAAACTCAGCCAAAACAATGCATTCAGTTTTAGTTAAACCTGTCCTAATTTATTTAGTTCAAATGTGTCTTGTTTATGTCCTGATGTCTTATGACACAATTTGCTGAAAAACTAAAAACGTATCGTGCTGGTTTAGTGAAATATCGCAATAATATTATCACGATATTGCATATCGCAATTACAATACAATATCGTTCAGCCCTAGTCAACACTTCATCATGAACACTTCATTAGTTAAGTGTGACTAACACAAACTTCTCAACTACTACAGTTAATGCCTAACTCGTAATGAATAGTTCTTTAGACTTCACTTATTTGTCATTAAGTAGTTAAGTGTTAGTCACACTTCACTAAGAAATTATTAAGTGTTAACTCATAAAGGCTAAATAAGGTGTAGTTATTATAAAGTGTTACCATATAAACTTTATTGTTCGAAAGACAAGCCCAAAACCTTTCCTCGACTGTATCCACATAAAGCATCTATTTAGATGCTTATAAATGATTATATGAGCTTTGTAACGTGTTGTAAATGATACATTAAGTATTATTTAGTGCTTTACAAATTAAATGTGCAGATATTTAGGGAGTGTAATCTACTTTGTGAATATATCCCCCTAAAACACTTCCAAGAATGCAGAAGAAGTCACTGTCAGTTCCGACAAACCAAGGTGCACATTTTTCAGGAGTTAAGATCGCTCAAAAATAACGAGTCGATTTTTCCGGACATATCTCGATTTGTGTTCCATTCACGACGGTCTGTTTACATTCCTCTCACACGGCCCCTTCCATTTCCACATGGTAAACATTAAATAAAAAAAATATGTGGTTAGTGCACAACAACACGTGCACATGCGTAAAACAACTCTACACGGAAGCATAGCATTGCACGGGAATCTCAGTCCTTTTTCGATACATCGGGGGGGGGAGGCTTCTCTACACTTCAAGAGAGAGATCAAGGCAAAAATGAGATTACATATCTAGTATTTCATCTTCCACTCAAAATGAAGAAACGCTCGGGCTTGGATTGAGAATTTGAGGCTTTCGAAGTTGCAGATGGGAGGGCGAGGGCCGATCGAACTATGGCCAACTGGAAATATACAGTAGATATGTTGAACTTCATCATTTATGACAAATTCTACCACGGAATTCGGACCGACCCTCAACCTTAAAAGCCACACTGCGGAACATTCTAGGTTACATGTAAATTTCCTTCAAAATCGACGCAACTCGAATTGATTAACATACTGTAGATCTCTTCCGCTCATCTGAAAACCCAGAACACCCGTGAAATTCTACGACGAGAAGCCGAGAGCCAATTTCTTACACAACACTGACTTCAAAAATGTCCACCACTTTAAAGATCGGTTAATAATAATAATAATATCAAAAATACCAACAAACAGGCAAGAAAATGAATATCAATTGGTCACGGCAAATGTATGTACACGTACACATTAAGAAAAGAGCTGTCAGTGGAGCTGGGAGTCAGGGGTGGGTCGGTTAGATAAGCCCCTGTGTCTGGGTGACGCCGGGAGGGAAGGGATGAACGGGTTGGGCGTGGGGTTCACCTCTTCTTGGGCGCCTGGGTGGTGCGCAGGGGCGTCACCGGCCGGCCAGAGTTCACCCCCCCGTACTGGTACTTGGCCTTCTTCTCCGACGGCTTTAGGATCTGGTAGGGGGACCGAGGGAGAAGGGAAGACGAGAGCGATAGGTTAGGAGGGACGGGCCGAGTTGGAACAGTGTTTAAAAGATATACAGTATTTAGATTCATCGGCCTAATTGATGAAAAGAAATGCTAACAATGCATCGTTACACTGGCTGTATGGAAGAAAAAAAGATGAAGTGCCATTTGCGATCTTTAATTACGGATAAATAAACATGAAGCAACTGTTTCACAATAACAAGTCTATATTTGCTTTTAGTTCATCCATCCATCCATTTGTTTTCACTTGATCTGGGGCCGTGTCGCGGAGGAAACAGTCCGAGCTGAGATGCCGAGACTTCCCTATCCACTAGGGATGTAACGATTAATCGAAAATCGATTTAAAAATCGATTTAATATGCGTAAAATGTGAATCGATGTAAAAAAAAAAAACAATAATCGATTTTGCGCGACCGAAATAGACCAGAACATAGTTCGTTGTTTCTAACGACGTTAACTTTTTCTCAAGATAAGCTCCACACCATGTAAACACATACACGTGTAGGCATTGAAGCAACAGATGCAGCTAAAGTTAGCGGCTACGAGATTAGAGTTAGCGGCTAACGCAGAGTTTAGCATTTTGACAGAAGTTTATCAAAGATCGTAACTGACAAACCTCTGACCAACCTGCTCTGATTCTGCTGAAATCCTCATCAAATGTCCGTTTGTTAAATAATCCAATTCCTACAGGAGCTGTCATGCCTTTTTCCTCCTCATGTTTACAAAGGCTGCACCGGGAGGCTGTGAGGCGTTCGAGGGTGAAAAAACTGCACTGTAAAATTAGTTCTAAATGGTAGTATTATGTTCAAACTGCAAAAAAAAAAAAAATTTAAAAAGCGTTTGGTAAATAAATATAATCTCAAAAGGTTTGCTTTGCTACACATCTTATTTATGCTGTGCTCTCTGACTCTGTGCTCTCTGACTCTGTGCTCTGACTGCGCTCTCTGACTCTGTGCTCTGACTCTGTGCTCTGACTCTGTGCTCTGACTGCGCGCTCTGACTCTGACTCTGTGCTCTCTGACTGTGCTCTGACTCTGTGCTCTCTGACTGCGCTCTGACTCTGTGCTCTCTGACTCTGTGCTCTCTGACTCTGTGCTCTGACTGCGCTCTCTGACTCTGTGCTCTGACTCTGTGCTCTGTCTGTGACTGTGCTCTGACTGCGCTCTCTGACTCTGTGACTCTGTGCTCTGACTCTGTGCTCTCTGACTCTGCGCTCTCTGACTCTGCGCTCTGTCACTGTGCTCTGACTCTGTGCTCTGACTCTGTGCTCTGACGCTGTGCTCTGACGCTGTGCTCTGACTCTGTGCTCTGCGCTCTCTGACTCTGTGCTCTGACTCTGTGCTCTGACTGCGCGCTCTGACTCTGACTCTGTGCTCTCTGACTGTGCTCTGACTCTGTGCTCTCTGACTGCGCTCTGACTCTGTGCTCTCTGACTCTGTGCTCTCTGACTCTGTGCTCTGACTGCGCTCTCTGACTCTGTGCTCTGACTCTGTGCTCTGTCTGTGACTCTGTGCTCTGACTGCGCACTCTGTGACTCTGTGCTCTGACTCTGTGCTCTCTGACTGTGCTCTGACTCTGTGCTCTGACTCTGTGCTCTGACTCTGTGCTCTGTCTGACTCTGTGCTCTGACTGCGCTCTCTGACTCTGTGACTCTGTGCTCTGACTCTGTGCTCTCTGACTCTGCGCTCTCTGACTCTGCGCTCTCTGACTCTGCGCTCTCTGACTCTGTGCTCTGACTCTGTGCTCTGACTCTGTGCTCTGACTCTGTGCTCTGACTCTGTGCTCTGACTCTGTGCTCTGACGCTGTGCTCTGACTCTGTGCTCTGACTCTGTGCTCTGCGCTCTCTGACTCTGCGCTCTCTGACTCTGCGCTCTCTGTGCTCTGTCTCTGTGACTCTGTGCTCTGACTGCGCGCTCTGACTCTGTGCTCTGTCTCTGTGACTCTGTGCTCTGACTGCGTGCTCTGACTCTGTGCTCTGTGCTCTCTGACTGTGCTCTGACTCTGTGACTCTGTGCTCTGACTGCGCTCTCTGCCCAGCTGTGTTCATGTAACTCCACAAAATAAGGGGGATCTGGAGGTCCTCCCCCAAGAATTTTTGAAAAAATAAACAAATGTTCCTGCTTTCTGGTGAATTTTGGTAGGCCTTGAACAGATATTGAGGAGTGGATAATTGTGCTGTTTAATGTGTTCTGACTGTGCTCTGTGCTCTCTGACTCTGTGCTCTCTGTGCTCTCTGACTCTGTGCTCTCTGACTCTGTGCTCTGACTCTGTGCTCTCTGACTCTGTGCTCTCTGACTCTGTGCTCTCTGACTCTGTGCTCTCTGTGCTCTCTGACTCTGTGCTCTCTGACTCTGTGCTCTCTGACTCTGTGCTCTCTGTGCTCTCTGTGCTCTCTGACTCTGTGCTCTCTGTGCTCTCTGACTCTGTGCTCTCTGACTCTGTGCTCTCTGTGCTCTCTGTGCTCTCTGTGCTCTCTGACTCTGTGCTCTCTGACTCTGTGCTCTCTGCGCTCTCTAACTCTGCGCTCTCTAACTCTGTGCTCTGACTGCGCTCTCTGACTCTGTGCTCTGTCTCTGTGACTCTGTGCTCTGACTCTGTGCTCTGACTGCGCTCTCTGACTGTGACTCTGTGCTCTCTGACTGTGACTCTGTGCTCTCTGACTCTGTGCTCTCTGACTCTGTGCTCTCTGACTCTGCGCTCTCTGACTCTGCGCTCTCTGACTCTGCGCTCTCTGACTCTGCGCTCTCTGACTCTGCGCTGTCTGTCTGCTGCGCTGTCTGTCTGACTCTGCGCTGTCTGTCTGACTCTGCGCTGTCTGTCTGACTCTGCGCTCTCTGTCTGACTCTGCGCTCTCTGTCTGACTCTGCGCTCTCTGTCTGACTCTGCGCTCTCTGTCTGACTCTGCGCTCTCTGTCTGACTCTGCGCTCTCTGTCTGACTGCGCTCTCTGTCTGACTCTGCGTCTGTCTGCCTCTGTCTGACTCTGCGCTCTCTGTCTGACTCTGCGCTCTCTGTCTGACTCTGCGCTCTCTGTCTGACTCTGCGCTCTCTGTCTGACTCTGCGCTCTCTGTCTGACTCTGCGCTCTCTGTCTGACTCTGCGCTCTCTGTCTGACTCTGCGCTCTCTGTCTGACTCTGCGCTCTCTGTCTGACTCTGCGCTCTCTGTCTGACTCTGCGCTCTCTGACTCTGCGCTCTCTGACTCTGCGCTCTCTGACTCTGCGCTCTCTGACTCTGCGCTCTCTGTCTGACTCTGCGCTCTCTGTCTGACTCTGCGCTCTCTGTCTGACTCTGCGCTCTCTGTCTGACTCTGCGCTCTCTGTCTGACTCTGCGCTCTCTGTCTGACTCTGCGCTCTCTGACTCTGCGCTCTCTGTCTGACTCTGTGCTCTCTGACTCTGTACTGCGAGCCTCTGCTCGGCTCTTAATCCAAAGCTTGTAAAAGAGTAGTGCTTTTTTTAATCTCCTAAACCCTGGTCCCATTTGTACTCTCAACAATTTCCACCTCCCCCTTATTTTTGATTTAATAATAGTAGTAGTAGTAATAATAATTATAATAATAATAATAGTAGGCTACTAAAAAAAGTGCTTTAATTAAGTGTTTAGCCGTGCTCGTACCCATGTTAGAGCATCTGTCTTCTGTTAGTGCGCCTTGTCTATAAATTATAAACAGCATATTCTTAGTGAATTATAATGTATGAGTTATTTGATTATTTTGATTTAAACATATATATACTCAGTAGTCACAGCTTTAAATGTTTGCCAAAAATAGTTATTTGGGAGGTCAAATTCTTAAGCCTGCATAATATGTAGGCTTAGCCTATTTGTACTGTACCTTTTATTATTTATTTACTCACTATTTATTGTGTTCTAAATAATTATTCTGTTTGGCTTTTGTATTAATTATTAATTGTAAATATGAAAAAATCCCGGATTTAAACCGTTTTCATAATTCTCCATCTCATACCGTTGGTGTGGGTGTGGCCACGCTCACAGGTCGTGCAGCATGAGGGCGTGACCATGGCCTGGCTGACACGTCTTCATTCAATTGATTGGAGGCCACAATTGTCAATCATCCATTTTTCGTTCGGGTCCCTCTCTCTCTACCTCTGAAGTGCAGCCTGGTTGCAAGAGGAAACTGCGATAGTGGGCGGACCGAGTTTATGGATCAATTCAAGTTCATCAGGACCATTTCTTGGGTTTATCGAACAGCTAGAGAGGAAATACTGAGGCCATGATCATGTATGTTACTTCACCGGTAAGTCCAAATCATGTTTGTTGTTGTTTTTGTATCGCAGCTTTCGCTTTGTGTTTCGGACGGTTTCACCTCCAACATTTCACTCAGAATGTTCCTAACTGTACAACCTAACCGTGACATGTGTCAGCGCCTTTTACACTAAGGCAATAGCAGCGCCAGGGTCTAATTTGTGAATGGGCAGCGAGTGACGGCGCCTTCACACCAAGAGCGGCGAAAGAGAGGAGAGCGGCGAGCTTCCATTCATTCCCTATGCTGCATGGCGACCGGAAAGAAGCCTCCGGAAATAATACAGGAGAGCGGCTGCAGCGACTCTGTATTTGCATAGCGTTAATTTTTTCATTTCCGGCGGCGACCACCAACCACAGAACATGATCTGACAGACACCTGTGCGTAATTGGCTCATGCACTTCAGCTGCGTCTCCAACCCCACCTCCACGTGCTCCTGCACAAGGGGGGCTGGCCAAGGAAGTCGAGCAAGCTGTGCGACGGAAAGCGTTTTTTTCCCGCTTGGTCTGAGTCCGGCCTAAAGCGCGGGGGCTGATACAAATTTCGCGCACGGGGCGTGCTCTCTCGTCTCCCAGTGCCGCCGCCTGCTTTACGCTCATTACGCACGTGCTTCGGCCATCAAACGCTCCGACCGAGGCCACTGTGATTGAATGGCATTGACATTGCATTGCGTCGCTGTTTTATTAATGCAGTTGACAGAAATACAGTCTGTAGGCCCCATTTAATGAAAACAATGAGAAAGAGGAGTAAAAGAAACATGTGCCAACGCGGCCAGCTATCAGGGCCATCAGACTTTACCCACAGGCATGAACTCTCTGTTCATCAGGCAAAACATAAAACAAACATAAGAAAATATATGTTCAGTTGCCCTATCAGAAAGTTAGCGGGTAGTGGGTAGCAGTGTTCTTTGAAGCCGTGGTCACAGCGGAGAGAGAAGGTAGAGAGAGAGAAAAACGCGTCTCGCCGATTCATCTGCGTCAGGGTTAAAAATGACTTTCAAACTATTGATCAATGATCACCAACTCAATCTGCTCTGCGCTGGTCAAGAGCCTCGCTGTGAGGATGACAAGCCATTTGGTCGGGGACACGAGGAAAGGACGTTTTTTGGAGCAGAGCGCACAATGCAACAGACGTAATTTTGCGGCCAAAGAAAACCAAATCTGGCCATCAAATTTGATTCCCCGGTAATAGCCTGGTGACGCCGCTGCTTGAGACCTGTCTGTTTGCTTTAGTGCCAACAGTTGTCCTTTATCCTTCGTTGGATTGTGTAATATCTTGAATATATCCCTCTGCTGCAGATTGCAACCCCTTTTGCCTCGATCGGGAGGATATCGCACATTTATTGCTCCAATTAGTCACTAACACGAGTCACTCCAGCGGCCGCATCAGAAAGTTTGACGGACGTAGCAACAGTAACTAAGTGGGCGGGGCTTTTTTTTTTCTTCAATTGACATGGAGTTTTTTTTTCTTTCTGCAGTTTCTTTGAGCAACGTTTGGAACAGACGAGTCCATACATTGAAGCATAAGTTTAAAGGTAATTCCAAAAAAAACATAATTGATATTTTTGCTGACTAAAATTAGAGTAAAGTTGAGACTAAAACTATGACTAAAATGTTTTTTGTTGACTAAAATGTAACTAAATGAAAATGGAAAGAGACTAAAATCATCCAAATTTCAACTGACGGTTTGAAAGAGCCTCGTATCGTTTACATTCACTGCCAAAGGAACAGGTTTGTGCTCTGTTCTTGTAGGACAAGCTCCATGAAGCCGAGAAACTATTTGTTACACAATAACAAGGGTGATTGCTGCTGTTAGAACGACTCATGTAGGACTAATTTACAAAAACTAAAATAGACTCCTGTTGCCAAACTTAGCTGTCAATTCAAATTCTTTATAATATCAGACATATTGCAGTTCATGTTGGTGATTTTTGATGCTTGATGTCTCTTTCCTCAATACAATCCATTCATTTCAGATCAGTGAAGGAGTTTCACATTGAAGAATGGACCAAACCTGAAACAAAGAACTTCAGCCACATGGTGAGTATGTTAGTAGATCCTGTTCTGTTGTTTTACTGTTAACTTTAAAAAACTGAGGAAACAGATTGCCTCCTTTTTCTATAGTAAATCAACTGAATTTAAGCCAGATTCTAGCCGCCATGTTGAGAACCTGGAGCATCCTCATGCAAAACATCTATGAGGGTGGGAGGCAGTTCACATCCAAACAGCAGCTCTGGGAGGCTATTCTGACATCCTGCAAAGAAATCCAAGCAGAAACTCTACAAAAACTCACAAGTTTAATGTATTTAAGAATTTTGAAGCTGCTATCAAATAATGTGTCCTATGTTAAAATGTAACTTGACCTGTTATTCAAGATTTTTGATTGAAATAGCTTTTGATTTCAGTAAATATGACCTAATGCTGCAAATTTAACAAATGATCATTTTCAGTTAACTACAACCTATAAATTGTATTGAAACGCTGCTGTGCATAATCATTTGGAACAGTACATTTTAAGTGTTTTAATATATTTATTTTGGAAAAAAATACTGTTATCACTGGGACCACATTCAACCACATTCAAATGATCCTCTAGCAGTTAAAGCCTTGAAAATGATGCTGACTGTCATTTGAGTTGACAGTTTGGACAATGTGAGAAAAAACATTTACATAATCATTTGGAACATACTTTAGGTAAAAATTATTTTTAGAAAATTAGTTAGTTTGAAACCTCAAGGTTCAGAAAATAGGCACAAGTTTGACAATCCATTTTGAATGTGTTTTATAGTCGCGTTTTGCACCAGGAAGATCAGAAATTTCCCATTTTGCTTTGATTTTTTTTTTACATTTTTTGTGTTTTTGGAATATGCACTATAGTAATTTTGGGTCAGAAAGTTGGCAGTTGAAGGGTTAAAATATAAGTATGAAAGTGTATTATGTATGAAAAAAGGAGAGCCAGACCTTCAAAATATAAAAAAAAAAGTTTAGAAAAACATCAATCCTTTGAGTTGTAGCTTTGTAAAGTTACAAGCACTTTGTCGAAGCTCCCACAATGTCACTTTTTTGGTGTGATTGAGTGTAGTGATGGGATTTTCGGCTCTTTTTGGTGAACCGGATCATTTGGATCGACTCGCCAAAAAGAGCCGGCACTTTTGGCTCCCAAATGGCTCTTCATTTTTTTACATAATAAAGTTTAAATTTAGGAGAGGTTTTGATTCATGGCTTGTTAACTGAGCCTTTCGACTACTCCTTGCACAAAACATATACATATAATCAAGAAAGAAATGAAAAACAATATATTTTTTTTTTCCATTGCTATAATGAAGTGATATTGGCTTTTATTATACGGCTCTTCACAATGCAAGTAGAACGCTCCATTGATTTGAATGTGATTTCCCAACGATCTACCGGTCATTATTTTCTGATAGAAGACCTCTGAAAAAAATAATGACCGCTGCCAATGGCAACGGAGTTCATGCTTGTAATACAGGTCTTTCATATCACTCCACAAGTAGTAGTAGCGGACACTATCTCTGTCCCCGTCCCTGCGAGAGAAGTTGGGGGAATCGCTTGTGAAGTTAACGGGAGTCCAACTTTCAACTTACCCAGAGATTCACCACCATTCCTCCTCTCTAACTGCACCTTAAACTAAGTAGCTAGGCTAGCAATAAGTTGCTAGCTGTGCTGCTACTAGCCTTGCCACACTGCCTGGAATCAACAAACGTTGCCAAGCAACGCGCAAACTTTTGGGAACTATTTGCCGTGGAAATCATTAAATAAACCTTTCTGCCTTCATAAAAGTGTATGAAGTTTATTTGTATGTGTACAGTTGGCGAACAGCCGTATAATAAGCAGGATAATGTACAGAACGCCGGTCATTATCGGGAAAATAAGTACCGACAGGGCGAACTGGTCTCGTTTCGGCCTGAAGGTACTTATTTTCCCGATAATGACCGGCGTTCTATACATTATCCCTTACATAGTGGTGTTGTTTTGTCTTCAGGAATCAAAGTTAACTTTTCCAGGTGGTGGAGCCATTGTTTATTATAGCAACACACACTTTTAAGGCTGGTACCATATGTAGTCTTTTTTTATTTACAGTCAAAATCCCTGAGTGTTTCTCCCATAGCTTCTCCCCAGTCCCTCTGCTGCCTGTGTCAGCTCTGCCCCTGGTCCTGCTCAGTCTGTAGCTGCTGGAGCCTTGCGCTGAGAGGAATACAGACTCCAGACATCACTGAAGTCTGGACTCCTGTTGTACTTCTGCTTTAGTTGCTTTTGCAATGGGCTCATACACATGTGGAAAAGGCCGACATTGCGACGTATCGCCGCTCCGCGCGTGATCGCATTGTTTCTTTTTCACTCCACAAACCCAGCTTAAAGCTAGAGATGTACTGACTACATTTATGGATTCGTTTAAGTTTGTAGAGATCTAGATTTTGTGTAAACAGCAGGTTCGTTCCTTGCGGACGGGCTGCAGATGTTTTACCTATCCTTTCTCCCTCTCTCCCGGAACCCATCCTCTTACTCTTTTCTCTATTAGTCTTTACCCTCTCTATATTTTCTCTAATGTATCAGAGAGCAATGTATGTAGAGCTTGATAAACATGCAACCTAAAAAAAAACGGCTCACTTGTGAGACCTCGGCTCTCATCGTTCACTTAAAAGAGCCGGCTCTTTGTACCGACTCGTTCGCGACCGACCCATCACTAATTGAGAGTTAAGACATAGTTTACATGGACACAAGTAAAACTGATTTCTAGTTATCATTTCTAAGCCATAAATAAAAATAAATGACTTTATTCCCCAGCAATATTTTTGTCAAAATAATTGGAAATTGTAAGAATTTTGTTAACTTAACTGAGAATACCTTTAAACTTGAGCTCAGGGTTTTGCTCTAAACGTTGGTCAAAGAAAAATAATGAACAAACTCAGATGCATCTGAGCTCAATGTGGAGAAAACTAAGGAGATGCTCATACACACACGCTCACTCACCCTGGACTTGGCTCCCACTATCTTTCACAATCAGACAGTTGAACGAGTAAATCAGTTTAAGTACCTTGGACTCACACTGGACAATATGCTCACCTTTGACCAACATTCACAAACGGTCCCAACAAAAACTCGATATCATCCACAAACTCTGCGCTCTCTGTGTCTCCCCACACCTTCTGCTTCTCCTGTACAATAGCATCATTCAACCCATCCTGCTCCACCGTTCCCCCTGCTTTTTCAACATGCTCACCATCAAAACAAGAAAAAAATCACAAGTCACACAAACAGTCTCTAAAATCATTAATCATCTATCTATGTTTGCCCTTAAAGCAGTACTAAGTAACTCATGCCCCTAGAGGCTATAAGTGCCACTGCAGGTGCCATAGCATGTTGCGTTTTTTTACTCATTAATTGTCTGTGAGAGTAAATACTACGCTGACAAAAAAGACAAAGGGAGAGAGGGATATTGTACATACAATTGACTCTGTGCATAACTTCAAATCATAACAATGCCGCTCAAGAAGTGACTTCCTGTTAGTTCAGCAGGTACTTGCAACATTACAAGAATAATAATTAAATACACACATTTTAAATGTTTTGCCTGTTAATAGTTAGGCAGAAAGAAAGTTGAATGAATGAACTGCTGAACTAATAAATAAGATGGTGCTTTTATTTTGGTGTGCTGGAACGAAACAGGAAGTCACTTCTTGGGCGGTGTTGTTATGATTTGAGTCATTTAAACAATGGAGATCATTTTTTCTGTAAATACTGTTTAAGTGGCGCTAGCCCACAGTTAGCTTTGCCCGTTAGCCTGTTAGCTTCTTCTTCGTGATTCCATTAGTGTGTATTGGTGCTCCGACACAGTGGCAGTCAAGTTGCAATTGTGTTTTTCTGACCAGAGACACCAGGGGGAGATGAAAAACCCACCAATCATCCATTAACACTTGTATTACCCCCAGAGGGACTACGGAAAGGATTTATTAAGGTAAACAAGTTTCTTAGTACTGCTTTAAAATGTCTTTTAGTAAATCCAATAGTGAATCAGCAATGGCAATGGTTACTAAAGTCTAAATTTCAAATATTTATATATACTTTGCTGAATCCCATTTAGAAAAAAAAGGATATTTGCTGCATTCATTATGAGAGGATCAAATTAGAAATGGAAGAAAATAATTGGTTTCAATCTTAAATATGGTCTGGACAATCGTGGCTTTGTTATTGAGTTGAAGATTGTGTCTTCTCAAAAAATAAAAACATTTAATTGGTTGCATGTGTTTCTCCTTTTCGCTAAACTACTTTGCTCCAACGGCTGAAAGTCCTTTCTACTGGCCAACATCACAAACGTGTTTTTTGAATATTGTCTCCACTTATGGATGCCTTTATGTGGAAATAATTAGACCATAGTTCATATGTGCTGAGAGAGAGGACTTTGAACTCCGTCACAGTTTTTGTTTCATGTGAATTGGCCCAGGAATTACAGAGAAATTACTAATAAACTAAGACTTGGAAATCTGCATTTTGTCAGTTACCATAGTTACCACCATAGAATTTTCAGTTCCACCTCAATGTTAAAATATTAGAATGTGGTGATGTCACCTGAATGCAACCTATTCCAGATATGGGCACAGTTTTTTCCCCCTCTCGAGTTCCACTGAACCTGACCATATATGGGCAATTTCAAAGAAGGGCACTTAGAATGTTGTGCCCTGTTGCCGTGGTGACTTCATCTGTACAAAGGAGTTGAAACACACCTGCTGTGTTTTGCTAACAGACTGACACACAATTCATATTTTCGCAACACTTTGGTTGTTTACAAACATATCACACTTTGCTGTTAACCCAAATTCTCTGGACAGAGTCATTTCAGACCAAGTTAACCCATTTTCTTTCGTTTACCAAGACAATGGCTGGTCGTTACGCTAAACCCATATGGACACGTTCGGCAAGAATATATACTGACGTCGAAAAGGCTTGTGCTCGCGCCGAAGCAGTCCGTATAGAAGAACGCCAGAATGCACTGCTGGTTTTACGGCACAATGGTTATGACAAGGACCCTATAAGGCGGACCATTGCCGATGTCAAGGAAGATATTTCTGCAGGAATACTGGGTCACTACAGTGGCAATCCAAGGACGCAGCAAGACGCTGCGAGGAAAGTAGTACAGAAACAGATGAATTCAAAACAACGGAATCTAAAGGCGGCACTTCAGTTTAGCAGAGATTACGCAGAGCAGAAAGCGTTGGAAAAACAATGCAACCCTCAACTTCCAGTTCAGGGAAACGAGGAAGAATTTTCACCGAAGACGCATGAACGCAATCTTTGCACCTGGAACTTGGCCCAGAAGACCAAATGCCTTGAAAAAGAGCGTCTCACTAATGCTCAGATAGAAGAGGACTGCATTCGTATCAACGCTGACAAAAACGCTAAATACAACGCCTGGAAACGCCACAAACAGGAGGAATTCGAGAGCCGGCAGGCCCGTAATGATGTATTTGCCGACAGTTTGTCAAAAGTGAAAGAGCAGATAGCAGCTAAGGCTAGCAGAGATGACCAGGAGCAATCAGAAAGAGTGATCGCAGAACACGTTTCCAAACAGCTACAGAGAGAGAGAGAAGAGGCCAATAAGGCTGGAGCTACTCAAGAAACAGCGGCATACTGGTCCACACAGGTCCAACACAGGGATAAGCTCATTAAAGCTGAGGAAATAGAAAATCAGCTACAACTACAGAAGCACCTGCAGGATGACACGAATTACAAACAAGATCAACGGCTGAACGCTGAAGAGAGGAGACAGCAGGCCATCCTCTGCACGCAGTTCAACAATAACATCAAGAAAGAGAAACGCAAAGTTGCTGAATACCGGAGAATGTTAGAGCAGGCAAAGCAACAGCATGAGGAGACAGATTCCCCAGACATGGAGAAGATGATCATAATCCCTCAGCAAACGAAGACAGAGGTTATGGAGGCAAACGCAAAACAAAGGCAAAAAATAGAAGAAAATAAGGCCCGAAAGCCTGTCGCTGTGAAAGACTTAATGGTTAACTGGGAGCATCAAAAGCAAATTAATGAACAGCAAAAAAAGGCAGAGCAAAACGCAGGGCAGGAGTTTCGATTGAAGCAGATGGCGGATGAGATTCTTTACAATGAGGATGTGAAGCTGAAAACTACGCAGCAGAGACAGACGGCCATCCATTTCAGTGAGATCAACAAAAACGTAGCGAAAGAGAGGTGTGCACAGGTCAAGCGGCAGAGGACGGAGGAGAGAGACGTTCATGCACAAGAGCTTAAGGAGACTAAGTTTGAATTCCAACAAAAACAGAAGATAAAGGCCAGAAACGCAGCCAGTGACAAACAGGACACAGCACTATTCTTGAGAAATCAAGTCCAAATGAAAGAGCAGCAGAAATGGTTGAGCAAAACGAAACACATCAGTTTCTATTGAAACAGAGAGCGATTGAGATGGTGTGCAAGAAGGAGGAGCAGCAGAACGTTGAGAAGAGGAGACAGCAGGCCATCCACTGCAATCAGGCAAACGCCAAGGTCCTGAAACAGAGAGCTGAACGCCAGAGGGAGGAACAAAAAGCTAAAGAGAGAGAGGCAGACAAGCAGGTGAGACTGGCAGTAGCCCAAAATCGCATCATGTTACCTTCGAAGAGGAACCAAACTGATGACTCTTTGTACGTCATGAGACCAGGACAGATACAAGTACCAAGAATCGTACCTCGTGAGACAAACTCCAGGTTCCCTCTGCTGAAGGACACAGACGACAGAATGTATGTCCTCAGAGGAGAGAAAAAAGATTTATTGCCAAGCATGACGACTCATGAAGTGAAGTACAAAAAAGATCTTGACCAACAACATCAAGAGTACTGTGTGGAAGAAGAGGGTGTGAGCAGGGTTCCACGTTCTACAAATGGATGCTCTTCAACATCTAACCCTGTGGAAAAAGACAGTCGGCACTTGAAGAGACTAAGAGTATCTCCCGACCAGACCGTTGCGGAACATGCGCCAAAACCTTCCAACTACTCTCCTAAAAAAACACCGTTGCGATTTTCCTTGGCCCCAGTTGCCCTTGAGGAACCAACTGAGCCTGCTGACACAACTGCCTTAAAGAACACTCTTAAGGTTCCCACAAAGAAGGCCATTGTTCCACCGATAGTCCCAAAGGCAGTGCCTGCTTTCAATCAGGCCTCTCCTGCTACACTCACACCTAAATATGTGTGCTTGCCTCCCATTCAGCCTAGATGTGGTCCTGTAAAAGTGACGCCCCAAAACGGGCAGTCACTGACTCTTGAAGCTATTGAGATGGTACAGCCAAAGCCTCCTCCCTTCCCACAGATAAAACCTCCAAGCAAAAGGCTTTCAAAGTACATGACCAACCGCCCCATTCTCCCATGCATCGGGGGCACAGTTGTAGCCAGGGATCCATGTAACGCTTTGAATATTACCCCCATGAAACTCCAACCGAGGTTTTGAATTAGCCTGTGAAAGAGTAAAAGTGAGCAGTAGACGTGGCTATCGGCAGACCAGGGTTGCCAGAATTGGGCGTTATTTTTTAAGCCATTCCGCAGGTTTTTTGCCTTGCTGTTTTCAATATAAAATTGGATATTTATATCTTATTGTTGATCAAAATCACTATTTCGACAAACTCTCAAATCCAAGGCTCTGTGAGCTGCTTTTTCAATAAGAAAGGGAGAAAGGGGCGGTTTCTCATCATCGCGGGAGCACATGGGCTCTGTTTACTAGTAAACAATAATGAAAATTCCAGCCGCGCCGTATGTCCGCAGGTTTTTCCGCGTTTTTTCTGATATTTTTGGGCGGGTTTTGCTGCCCAGACCTGGCAACCCTGCGCAGACCCAGGCACTCACAGACGCAGATGCGTAGGTCCTTACAATCGCAGGACCTACGCATCTGCGTAGGTCCTGTTTGTGTTTAGCAAATAGCTAAACACAAACAATATTTTGTGTTTAGCTATTTATAGCTAAACACAAAATAGATGGAGAGACATGCACATCCCGTACTGAAGTGCCGTACAGGATCAAAAATGTAACATAGAGAAAAGAGACCAAAGATTCGCACAGGCTGCTGCTCACCAGTTTATTTGGCACCACAAGCGTAACGTTTCGGACGTGAGTCAAAACATTATTTTGCTAAGCTTTAGCCAAGAGTTCAGGATATAATGTTATAAGTTGAAATCCCCCATTTTGGAGAGAAACTATAGCTAACTTTTCCCATAGACTAACAGTAGCTACAGTGCCTTGCGAAGTATTCGGCCTCCTTGAACTTTTCGTCCTTTTGCCACATTTCAGGCATCAAACATAAAGATATAAAACTGTAATTTTTTGTGAAGAATCAACAAGAAGTGGGACACAATTAGGGCTAACAACAACTAATCGATTTGAAATAGTCGACAACTATTTTAGTAATCGATTAATCGTTTTCTGGTTCACACAGACTCAAATAGAGCAAAAATGACATGAAAATGTAGTATTTTTGATGAGAACCTACTTTGTTTTTATAGTTAGGGTCTGTAGTGTTTTGTACATTGTAAATTTCATGAATATCTGTCTGTGTCTCAACCAATCAGAAAGCAGAATTAGCGCCAAGAGCCTCCAACAAACATTTACTTTAAAGGGATATTTCGGGATTTTTAACATTGGGCCTCATTTCCTAGTTATCCAGAGTGTTGTTTATGTCTGGAGATATTTTTTTCTTAAATTCATGCAGTTCTTATATTTGAAGAGTCTAGTTGCGCTAGCCTAGAGCAAGGCTAAAGCAGTTCTATGGTAAACGCTAGCCTGCATTAAAAAACAGTCTGACTCACTCCACAGTGCACCTGAGGTAAATCACTTATAACGCCAGACTAACCATATAAATGTCTGTGTTAATAGAATCATTTTTTTAATAAAACTGACCTTGTATCACATGAATTACCGCATTTTGAGGGACTATTTTCTCGCAGATCACTCCGCCGCTGCGTTAGCTTACAGCCACGAAGCTGATGCCGCTCAAATATAAGTTATTTTAAACGCAAAATGGTTAAAATTAACCTATCGACACAGACATTTATATGGTTAGTCTGGCGTTATAAGTGATTTACCTCAGGTGCACTGTGGAGTGCGCCAGACTGTTTTTTTAATGCGGGCTAGCGTTTACCATAGAAATGCTTTAGCCTTGCCCTAGCCTAGCGCAACTAGACTCTTCAAATATAAGAACTGCATGAATTTAATAAAAAATATCTCTAGACATCAACAACACTCTGGATAACTAGGAAATGAGGCCCTATGTCAAAAATCCCGAAGTATCCCTTTAAGTTTACGCCATCAATACATCCTCAAGTGGTGCCACTTTAGCTTTATGTGATTAAAAAATGAAAAAATAAAAATGTTCTACACAATTCACAGCCAAGCGATTACTCGATTAATCGTAAAAATAATCAATAGATTAATCGATTACAAAATAATCGTTAGTTGCAGCCCTAGACACAATCATGAAGTGGAACGAAATTTATTGGATATTTCAAACTTTAACAAATAAAAACTGAAAAATTGGGCATGCTAAATTATTCAGCCCCTTTACTTTCAGTGCAGCAAACTCTCTCCAGAAGTTCAGTGAGGATCTCTGAATGAGCCAATGTTGACCTAAATGACTAATGATGATAAATAGAATCCACCTGTGTGTAAGAAAGTCTCCGTATAAATGCACCTGCTCTGTGATAGTCTCAGAGCTCAGTTTAAAGCGCAGAGAGCATCATGAAGTCCAATAACACACCAGACAGGTCCGAGATAAAGTTATTGAGAAGTATAAAGCTGGGTTAGGTTATAAAAACATTTCCAAAGCTTTGAACATCTCTCAAAGTACAGTTAAATACATCATCCAGGAATAGAAAGAGTGTGGCATCACTGCAAACCTACCATCCTCCTAAACTTACTGACCGAACAAGGACCGCACTGACCAGAGCTGTTACCAAGAAGCCTATGATGACCCTGGATGAACTGCAGAGAGCTACAGCTCAGGTGGGGGAAACTGTACACGGGACAACTATTAGTCATACACTGCACAAATCTGGCCTTATGGCGGAGTGGCAAGATCAAGCGATTTTTGAAAGAAAACCATAAGAAGTCCCATTTTCTGTTTGCTAGAAGCCACCACGTGACCTCCATGTGGCTTCTAGCAATGGTTTTCTTTTAAAAATGCCACTCTGCCATAAGGCCAGATTTGTGCAGTGTACGACTAATAGTTGTCCTGTGTACAGTTTCCCCCACCTGAGCTGTAGCTCTCTGCAGTTCATCCAGGGTCATCATAGGCTTCTTGGTAACAGCTCTGGTCAGTGCTGTCCATTTATCATCATTAGTCATTTAGGTCAACATTGGCTCATTCAGAGATCCTCACTGAACTTCTGGAGAGAGTTTGCTGCACTGAAAGTAAAGGGGCTGAATAATTCTGCACGCCCAATTTTTTAGTTTTTTTATTTGTTAAAAAGGTTTTAAATATCCAATAAATTTCGTTCCACTTCATGATTGTGTCCCACTTGTTGTTGATTCTTCACAAAAAAATTACAGTTTTATATCTTTATGTTTGATGCCTGAAATGTGGCAAAAGGTCGAAATGTTCAAGGGGGCCGAATACTTTCGCAAGGCACTGTATAATAATATAAAGAAGTAGAGAAAATAACTGTGGGACAACTCCATCAGCCGCTGAGTCACAAAATACACCTAACACATGGTGTCCAAATGCTTATTCACCTTATTCCGGAAGTTTGCGTGGGTGCCACCCTGAATTGTGCCCGCCCCTTTACGCGCATTAGTTTACATAGGACAGGAGAAGTCAGGATAAAATCAGTTACTACACCAATACAAAGCTGTTTTTAGGCCGTGCAGAGAAATAGTGCAGTGTTAACTTGTTGGTGCAAATGAGAACATCGGACATTTTACACAAATCAATCTACTAAACATCAGATTTGAGCGGCAAACGTTTTCCCTCATTCTCCCCTTAAAGAATGGACTTTGTGCTCTACCGGAAAAGTCAATACAATGGAAGTGCCGATCTGTGTCACAGGCGGAATAAGGTGAACATGTGATGAGGCACAAGTTGGTGGTTTTATTTTTACTTGTGTGTATTTTATCTGCATGTTTTTAGTGCACCACGAAGCGGAACACCAGCAGCGGGGGAGTGGGAAGCTCCCCCTGCAGTGTAAGTATTATGTACTTGGAGTAGTGGTGCTCATGGACGGCATATGGCCTTAAGGTCTCTGCTGTGCTGCTTTCCCCGCTGGCCCCTCGTGTGCTGTTTGTGCAGGTGATCCGAGGCGCGGACCCGAGAAGCCCCGGGGACCAACGAGAGCGTCCTGCGCCAGTACGTCCCTGTCCCGTACAAGGAGGAGATCCGCGTGGATCCGCAATAGCCCCATGATTCCCTCGTTTTATCCTAGTTGTTTTAATACTAACATTCACTGTTTTTAGGCCTAAATAAATTGTTTAATTCCCATTTAACTTTATTGTTTTATTGATTGCACCATGTACTAGGCTCCCATTGCCCTGTTTAACCTGTTACAAACACGTGCAGGAGAACTCTGGGTTATTATTATGGAATATGACCCTATTTCAAGAATCATTTGTGGTTTTGACAACACAGATGAAAGATGCAAAAATAATTCAAATAAAACTGTATCCACGCAGTTGTGTGTTTTGACAATATTGTGCCAACAACAACAGATCACCCCAGGCTGGCACTCAATAAGGTCTTCACTCGGGAGTCTTTTTCTCTTAACCATGAGGCAGGAGGAAGTCTGCAGCGAGAGTCCGGTGCCCATGGCAATTGAAGTAATCATTACCTCTTACTTTAACCGAGCGCATCTTCTCCAGTTTGACTTTACCCAAGTCTAAAAGCTTCTCGACTGGAGAGCTTTTTTGTTATGTTTACGTCGCTTGTTCATTGTATTTTTTTAGTTGCTTTTTTGTCCCGTGTTTCTCACCTTTTTGTCACTCTTTAGTCACTTTTGTTGTTGGTTTTTCTGGCACGTTATTGTCGCTCCTTTATTGCTTCTTTGTCACATTTTTGTTGCGCTTTTCATCCCCAATTTCATTGCTGTATTGACGCTTTTTTTCAAGAAGCTTTTAGATTTAGGTAAAGCCGAAATGGAGAAAATGTGCGGGGGTTAAGAGGTTAAAGTATACATGCCTTTCAGTCATATGACTTTTGTTATGGCAGCCATTTTGAATACCGAAGTAGAATTATGCAGTACTACAATATCTTTACAAGGATGAAAATGACTGACTGATGAATGATTGACTGTGGCATTTTTATGTACTCGTAATCATTGCTCAAGAAGAAAACAGTAAAAACACGACCCTGGAGAGCGCATGTTTATGTACTGGGACATTTGCGAATCAGCCACAGGGGTTCCAAATCTAAACTCTTTACCCACGGTGAATGGTAAAACTGTCAACGACTTATGACATGCACTAATCCACATCCTGAATTGAGATTTTGAATTGGTTTACAGGACTCCGGCTAATTGACTCAACTGCCAATGGTTGAAGCTAATTGCTAACCGGTAGCAAACTAACGTCTTTAGCATCTTAAAGTGCATATGACAGATTATAATGCTCTTGAAAATATGACTTTAGATGGATTACATCAGTTGCAAAGTTATTTTTTTTCAGTGAAGCAGCCATTTTAATTGTTGGCCAGAAAAGTTATTTTTATTTGAATTTTTAAGCTGCTGACAGGAAGTGACATAAAAGAAGGTAACGTTCCATAGCAGTTTGACTTATTCATTTCTGGCTCTGTGTGATGTCATTGGAAATGCCGGTGTAGACAGTTATAGTAAGCTATTAAATAATTGAAAGCATTTGTCACTTGTCATCTTTCAGACCTATAAAGCTGGGGATTATGTTGTGTGTTCTGGGATTGATCAATCAATGAACATTTTTTCCCCCCATCTTCAGAAGGACGACTCAGAGACCATGTACACAGCGCTCTTCTTCATTATGATGCTGCTGATCGGGGGTGTCCTACTGGAAGACGCCCGTGTGGAGTTTTCCCTGCGCCCTCCGGACAGCGATCTCCCCCTGGCGCTGCTCCTGTGGCTGGTGATCCTGGCACAACTGCTGCTAACCAGAGACTGACTGAACGCCACCGAATTAAAAGTCCTACATGGCTGAGTGAGATGTTGATTTTATTTAAATTTTTTATACATTTGAAACATGTTTATTTACTTTTACAAAGGACAAACGTGATGCAGCTCAACAAAAGCCCCTTTGCAGTAGAAAAAAAAGGTATATCTAATTAAAATAACAAAAAAGTAAAAAAAAAAAACAAGCTTGCCAACATTGGTTCCATCCATTTTATTTGCTTTTATAGACTTCCAAACAAACTCGTACAAATTGCAAAACAGCTTTTGGTAACACATTTGGTTGCATTACATTTACTCTTTAAGTTTAGGAAATAAATTATGTAAATAAAGAAGTAAACATTGAGAAGAGAGAACATAAAAAGACGACCAAGTGTTTACCCCGAGGAGCAAACCAACAAAAGCAAACATAAAAATAAAATATGAGGCAACTGTTCTTCAAAAGCTTTTTTTGTTGTCGTTTCGTTTTCTGTGTACCGTAATGTTAAATGCTATGAACCTGTAACCTGTCAACTTTACTAAAACCTTTGTAATTCCAAACATGAACACCAGGTGGCGATATTGGTTCAAGCTTGGATCGTGCTTGCAGCCAAACTTTGGACTAAATTCATACGCTTGGTTTGGGAAGTGTTTGTACTCCATTACCATGTTTTGCTGAAGTCTGATACTTAGAATGTGCAAATTATATTTTTTCTTATTTAAAACAAAAAAATGTTCACTTTTATATTTTATCTTTCTAAAAATGTTAAATTCCTTTATTAAATGTATTTTTGTAGGGTCAAAAGTGTAGAATTTTTAAGTAAAGATTTTAGTATCAGATTTCCGCAAGTACTCGAGGGCTGCCCCTTTAGAACAAAAGCATAATGGGACATCGTACACTGAAGTTCTTAAGCCGTCATCTGTACGGAGTTGTTTTAACGTTGGTATATAATTAGCCTGCTGCTGAAAGATCAGTGCCGACGAGGCTTCTTAAGCGAAGGTCAAAAAAACGTTTGCAAAAGAAAAGATGGCGGCTTAACAACCTTTGTGGATCATGTTATATGGATTAAACCTTTCTGACTTTATTCTCAGAGATACGTTGTGTCCAGAAAGTGAAATATTTGGATGAATCTTTTATCTTGCTCATTAATAAAGCTTTGCGCTTTGACCACCTACATACACGGCTCTCCAAATGCCTTTTCTCCCCAGGCGTGGATAGCACTAATACGAACGCAGAATAATGCTCTCTGAACTTTTGTGGTGAAAAGTAAGGTAAAGTGATTTTTTTTTTTTGCATTTGACCCACCCTCGAACCCGTCAGGAGCAGTGGGCAAGTGGGACCCATCTTGCTATGATGCTTACTATTTAGCCACTTCGAACTTTGTAGTTTTCTGTAAAGTTACTACACACCATCTTACACATTTGTAAAGCATTAGTAAACACCTAATTCAGGATTTACAAAACCTTCATCGTTTGGTAATTTATAAGTACAAATCTAAACGGTAACACTTTATGATGACTACACCGTATTTGGCCTTAGTAAATGATGAGTGTTGATCTCATCTGACTGAGATCCACACGTTTTCTTTTGTGCAAACTCAGCCAAAAACAATGCATTCAGTTTTAGTTAAACCTGTCCTAATTTATTTAGTTCAAATGTGTCTTGTTTATGTCCTGATGTCTTATGACACAATTTGCTGAAAAACTAAAAACGTATCGTGCTGGTTTAGTGAAATATCGCAATAATATTGTTATCACGATATTGCATATCGCAATTACAATACAATATCGTTCAGCCCTAGTCAACACTTCATCATGAACACTTCATTAGTTAAGTGTGACTAACACAAACTTCTCAACTACTACAGTTAATGCCTAACTCGTAATGAATAGTTCTTTAGACTTCACTTATTTGTCATTAAGTAGTTAAGTGTTAGTCACACTTCACTAAGGAATTATTATTATTAAGTGTTAACTCATAAAGGCTAAATAAGGTGTAGTTATTATAAAGTGTTACCATATAAACTTTATTGTTCGAAAGACAAGCCCAAAACCTTTCCCCGACTGTATCCACATAAAGCATCTATTTAGATGCTTATATGAGCTTTGTAAACGTGTTGTAAATGATACATTAAGTATTATTTAGTGCTTTACAAATTAAATGTGCAGATATTTAGGGAGTGTAACCTACTTTGTGAATATATCCCCCTAAAACACTTCCAAGAATGCAGAAGAAGTCACTGTCAGTTCCGACAAACCAAGGTGCACATTTTTCAGGAGTTAAGATCGCTCAAAAATAACGAGTCGATTTTTCCGGACATATCTCGATTTGTGTTCCATTCACGACGGTCTGTTTACATTCCTCTCACACGGCCCCTTCCATTTCCACATGGTAAACATTAAATAAAAAAATATGTGGTTAGTGCACAACAACACGTGCACATGCGTAAAACAACTCTACACGGAAGCATAGCATTGCACGGGAATCTCAGTCCTTTTTCGATACATCGGGGGGGGGGGGGGGGGGAGGCTTCTCTACACTTCAAGAGAGAGATCAAGGCAAAAATGAGATTACATATCTAGTATTTCATCTTCCACTCAAAATGAAGAAACGCTCGGGGCTTGGATCGAGAATTTGAGGCTTTCGAAGTTGCAGATGGGAGGGCGAGGGCCGATCGAACTATGGCCAACTGGAAATATACAGTGGATATGTTGAACTTCATCATTTATGACAAATTCTACCACGGAATTCGGACCGACCCTCAACCTTAAAAGCCACACTGCGGAACATTCTAGGTTACATGTAAATTTCCTTCAAAATCGACGCAACTCGAATTGATTAACATACTGTAGATCTCTTCCGCTCATCTGAAAACCCAGAACACCCGTGAAATTCTACGATGAGAAGCCGAGAGCCAATTTCTTACACAACACTGACTTCAAAAATGTCCACCACTTTAAAGATCGGTTAATAATAATAATAATATCAAAAATACCAACAAACAGGCAAGAAAATGAATATCAATTGGTCACGGCAAATGTATGTACACGTACACATTAAGAAAAGAGCTGTCAGTGGAGCTGGGAGTCAGGGGTGGGTCGGTTAGATAAGCCCCTGTGTCTGGGTGACGCCGGGAGGGAAGGGATGAACGGGTTGGGCGTGGGGTTCACCTCTTCTTGGGCGCCTGGGTGGTGCGCGGGGCGTCACCGGCCGGCCAGAGTTCACCCCCCCGTACTGGTACTTGGCCTTCTTCTCCGACGGCTTTAGGATCTGGTAGGGGGACCGAGAGAGAAGGGGAAGACGAGAGCGATAGGTTAGGAGGGACGGGCCGAGTTGGAACAGTGTTTAAAAGATATACAGTATTTAGATTCATCGGCCTAATTGATGAAAAGAAATGCTAACAATGCATCGTTACACTGGCTGTATGGAAGAAAAAAAGATGAAGTGCCATTTGCGATCTTTAATTACGGATAAATAAACATGAAAGCAACTGTTTCACAATAACAAGTCTATATTTGCTTTTATTTCATCCATCCATCCATTTGTTTTCACTTGATCTGGGGCCGTGTCGCGGAGGAAACAGTCCGAGCTGAGATGCCGAGACTTCCCTATCCACTAGGGATGTAACGATTAATCGAAAATCGATTTAAAAATCGATTTAATATGCGTAAAATGTGAATCGATGTAAAAAAAAAAACAATAATCGATTTTGCGCGACCGAAATAGACCAGAACATAGTTCGTTGTTTCTAACGACGTTAACTTTTTCTCAAGATAAGCTCCACACCATGTAAACACATACACGTGTAGGCATTGAAGCAACAGATGCAGCTAAAGTTAGCGGCTACGAGATTAGAGTTAGCGGCTAACGCAGAGTTTAGCATTTTGACAGAAGTTTATCAAAGATCGTAACTGACAAACCTCTGACCAACCTGCTCTGATTCTGCTGAAATCCTCATCAAATGTCCGTTTGTTAAATAATCCAATTCCTACAGGAGCTGTCATGCCTTTTTCCTCCTTATGTTTACAAAGGCTGCACCGGGAGGCTGTGAGGCGTTCGAGGGTGAAAAAACTGCACTGTAAAATTAGTTCTAAATGGTAGTATTATGTTCAAACTGCAAAAAAAAAAAAAAATTTTAAAAAGCGTTTGGTAAAATAAATATAATCTCAAAAGGTTTGCTTTGCTACACATCTTATTTATGCTGAAAACATGTAAATTTACAAGCACTCATGTCAAAATGATTATAGTTCATTTTCATGTCTTGTAATTTTTTGTAATGTAAAGTTCTCTTACTGAGACAGTTGCAGTTTGTTACAAGTCCAAAAATGCAAATGTTAAAACAAAAGAAACATTGGTATGAATGAGTCATATTCTTTTCTTAAAAAAGGTTAAAAGGTTAAAAAAAACTAAATTAAAAAAAAAAAAAAAAAAAAAAAAAAAAAAAAACGGGAACTTAAAATCGTTACATCCCTACTATCAACACCTACTATCTTCCTCCAGCTCTTCCAGGGGTGGATCCCAAATCGTTTTACAACAACCGGGCCCATTTATGCTCTCCGTTCGAAACGTTCGAAAAGCTTTATATCCGTCTCCTGCGCGATTCTGTCCGTGCTTTGACGCTTTGTTTAGCCATAGTGAGTCATAGCGACATAACAGTACATGAGCTAACCACCGGGGCACTATTGCGCACAGCTCAACAGGTAAAGCAGAACAAACGGCTGAACTTCTACAAAGTGATTTGAACCATTAGCAAACACTGCTTTACCTCATTTTCTTGACTATACTTCAGTAAGTGTGGCATAAACAATGTTGCGGGTCACGCCATATTGTTTTGGTCCCAGCTCTTCATCTCTCGTTTTGGTAAACTTTCCAGCACCCTCTGGTGGTAACTTTTGCCATAACACAAGCTGGCCATTATAAATGTGTGGAAGCGCAGTGACGGATCTATTTATGTACGAAATGGGGGCATAAATGAAGCTTTAGTCCCTCCAGCGTGTCCTAGGTTTTTCGAAGCGAAGGAATTTCCTTTCGACCACTGGTATCCGCGATCTTATCCTTTCGGTCATGACCATAGGTGCGATATGTAAAGTAAATCAATCTTTTCAAACCGTTTCCCTTTTTCACTGCGCATCAGATTATATGCCTCGTTTCTCAATTCCATAGCAACAAAGTCCTGGAGGAATTTTCTAGAGACGTTATTTGACAAGACAAAAGCAATTTGATTTGAACTTCAGGAAGATCCCACTGAGATTCACAGAGATACAAAGAAAATGGCCTGATGTCAAGATTAATAAGACGTGCCAGTTGACGTAGTTGCCCGTTCATATCATCAAACAGTTGCAGTGTGAGAGAAAGATTTCTCAAACTTTGTAACATGGTAAAAAGCTAAAAAAGAAAACGGCAATTTCCGAACACAACCCGATTTAATTAAAAAGACACGAAAAGTAAATATTGGCAGCGCTTTTTCACCTCCGAGCCAAGCTTGAATTGATAACTCGCGCATTCTGTCGACTCGGCCGCCACCTGTGACTTTCAGCTAACTTGAGCAGCCAAATCGTTTGTGTTAAAAAAGTTTCTTCTCAGCTAATATCAGTTCAGTTCTCTCAAGACAAGAAGTCGATGGTTTGCCTCTGGAGCTTTTCAGGTCAAATGCAAAGAAGATTGAAATATTTCAGCTGATGGACAAATAAGCATTGAAGAAAGTATGAAGTTGTTGCGTTTGTTTCTTCCTGGTTACTATAGAGTAACTGGTACCGTTTTTATGTTGAAATTAATTTACTGGTTTAAAACTGACTAATGCTTGCCACAGAGAGTCTTTGGGATGTGCTGGAGAAAGCTTTGCGCAGTGGTCACACTCTTCCATCATCAATACAAGGTCTTGGTGGAACATGAGTGCGACACTGAATCTTTTGACATTGCAGAAGCTTATTGAAACAATGCCACAGCGAATGGGGCTGTAATCAAAGCTAAACTTTTTGTTTTGGGTTAGGCACAGGCAGTGTATATTGTAAAATCAGGGCTCTATTGTGAATTAGCCTGGTGATCCCCAAAGCACTGAGATTTTAGGTCAAACAATAATTAAAACAGATTTTAAATGTTCTTATGCCTGATTACATCTAAAACACAGATTTGCCGTCATGGGTCGCATTGCAATTTTGGTGTTCCTGGCCAGGAAAAGTTTAGGAACTCCTTAAATGGTTAATTTCATTTCATTTATTTATTTATCAGGACAATGTACAGTTACATTATGCTCGGGAGCAAAGATGCTTGTACCAGACTGTAGCTTTTTCAAGCTAATGTCCATCTGTAGTCCTACTGGTAAATGGTGGGCTTGTTGTTATTATCGTTACTACATTTATGTTCTGCTCGTAGGGATGTCACGGTTACCGGTGTAGCAGTAAACCCCAGTAAAAATGTAGACGGTAATAATTACAGTCTTGTTTTTGAAAAACTATATTATCTCGGTGGATTACCGCGCCCTCACCGGCCGCCGTTTCATCTGCTGAAGGCGACTCCGTAGCTTACAACTAAAACAAAACTTTCTCAAAGCTGGAATCATGTCTGAGACGACAGCGCTCAGGACGTCTATCAGCCTCAAACGGGACCAAGTCTGAAGTCTGGGTATATTTTGGGTATTTTAAGAAAGCCGAAGGACAGTTGATAAAAGACAGTTCTCCTGTTTGCAGAACGTGCAGGAAAAAAGTGTCTCTAAAGGCAGCGATACTTCCAACCTCATGACTCACCTGCGTGACCGTCACCACAACTCTATAGCCCATGCAAGTAAGTTAACGTTAGGGTTTTAGCTGAAATGCATAATGTGGGGACTGAGGGAGAAGGTAACGAGTCGCCCTATAGTGCAGCTGCACCGGCGCCAGCATATGGCTTATATGCAGGCGGTGTCGCGGATACCTCTGGATACCCCTGCGTTACAGGGCTCACTGTCGCCGCATTATTATGACTTTAACAATGATTACTGTCTGATGGCATTTTCCCAAATCTGCAGAGCGAAAGCAAACTGGAAGGACACAAATAGAGAACAATATTCCTGATATAGAGGGTTTATCTAGTTAAAAATATTCTAACACGGGTCTGGCGCTATAAATAGTACATGTAATAACCTCCAAATGATCAACAATACATAGTTATAGTTCCTTTACTTTGATGTGAAAAGTTGCACTTTTGATATGGCTTTGTCTGTATTTTTTTTTAAATACAACAAACACTTGCACTTTTTTGAAACCATTTCAGTTTGTGTAGGACTATCAATGCTTTCTGAACTTATTAACACACATTAAACAAATACTGTGATAATACCGAAAACCGTGATAATTTTGGTCACAATAACCGTGAGGTAAAATTTTCATACTGTGACATCCCTATCTGCTCGGTTGTAAAACATGCTTATATGCTCACTAGGGTTGTTGAAATGTGTTATGGCAGGTTTACACATAACAAAGACAAGTCCCAAACGCCACGAATCCACATTTGTGACGGAGGATCATGAATGTGGATGGGATGATCTGGGGCAGAGGCTTCACGCGCCGTCACAAACTGTAGCGAACCGTTACCACAAGTTACGATTAATGGCCCCAATTATTACGCACGGCCACGAATATTGTCCCGCACTGTTGAAGGACATGACATTGGGAATAGTGATAGTCGTGTCCTGTCAGGAATATGTTAACAATGTCAAGAATGTGGTACCTTTAAGTATGAATAGATATGAATATAAGGAAAATTGCTCCCATTCGTGTTTGCAGTATATTGTCAGAGTTCACACAAATTAGCCATGTGGACTTGCAGTTGTGTTTATAAACAAAAACAAAACTATGCAAAGCTGCCTTCATTTAGACCATATTGTTACAAGAACAGGACAAATCAGAAGTAAAGGCATGTACCAGTGCACACTTTCTCAATGTTTAAATAGCCTGTTGGTGTCGTCTGCATCGGCCCAGGGCTTCCATCAATTTTAAGCTCAAGCGTGAGAGAAAACAGTGATTCCTACTCTACGAATGCTGTAAGAATGCTGAAGTATGAATCACCACTAATCATCACCAAAGGACAGGCTCCGTTGCGACCTCCACAAACTCAAGGTGAAGGAGGGTGAATCGTGACACTCGTGAAAGATTTTATGGCCAAAAACATCCTCCACAAACATCACGATGCGCTCTGTTAAGAACCATCTTAGGATGCATTAAGTAATGTCTCGAATGTTGGAATGTAAAACCCAGCGTTAGGAAAGTTAGTAATGAGTTAAACTTATTTCCTCTCCTTCTGTTGTTTGTAAACAAAAAAAAAAAAAAAAAAAGGTACAGGGCCTTTAAGTCCGTCCGTAGTTTTGACCCAATGTTACCGGTTTGATCTTTGTTCCCAACAGTGTCTTTGTACTTGAACGGATGTATTGCAATTATGATTGTGACATAAAACACTCTTAATATAGAATGAATAATCTTACACATGTGCACAATGTGGAATATGTCGCGCTGCACAGAGAGAAGACTGAAATCCTCTGCGGGATTGTGTGCGTGTACCTGGAAAGAGCACATGAGGGACTCGTCCACGCTCATCATGCCGCCCGCGTTGTCGAATTCGCCGCAGTAGTTGGGCGCCGAGAACAGTGTGACCAGTTGGCGTTTGGCAAAGAACTCGTATCCATCCTCCACAACCTGTTGGAAGGCACACCGTTATTCCACAGCCCGGGGAAATCGATACGAGCTCAAACAACTGCATCACGAGCCAAGCTTCAGGACACGTTAACACGATTTCTTACCCTTTTGACTTGGGCGAACAGAAAAGCCAGTTCATTTGTGTCAAAAGCAGAAACGTTTTCCAGCTGACAGGCTTAGGGTCATGAAAATGTGTCTTTAAAATATTTACAAGAGCAGGTATTAGGTATTATGCTTTTTGCACAACTTTGTAGGTTTGAAAATGCTATATTGATCTAAAACAACTAAACCAAAATATCCTGTAGTTTCATTTCCTGGTTTTCATGCCTTCCCACCGCACGGATGAACATAAAAACTACAAAGGCAGAAAACAACAATCAGCAGAACAAGATTTACCAGTATTTAAAAGTATAAGTCACATTAGCTTAGCACAGACCAGAGGGCGCCAGGTCCAGCCCGCTACGCAACATAATCCCACCCGCTGCTCATTTACCAGAAATGACGTCGCTTTCACTGTGCATTCGCATCGTTTCGAGTTGTGGTGTGTTAGCGCGGTGACAATTACCTGCCAGGGCAAGCTCAAATGGAAACATGGCTCTGCGTTTGTCAAACGGAGTACGAGGTGGACGTCACAAAACAGAAGCATACGGACCATATGCCTTGTGTTTTTGATGTATTTTTCTGCCTTCATTAGTTTCAAAAAGCAGTGACTTCAAGGTAAAGGACGGCTGTTGATGCTTTTGCAAAGCAGATGAAATAATATCTTACTAATTCATTTGACAAGATCACTTCCGTTCCCCATTGACTCCATCTGTATTAGTGGGAAATGTGAAGATAAGCGCAGAGCTAAATAAATAACGATGCGACCATAATTTACCACTGAGTTTTTTCATAAAGTCTGGACTTGGAGCACAGCAGCTCCACAGACAGCTGTAGGAGCGAGAGGCGTGTTGGGGGTCTTGGTGAAGAGCCGATTCCTCCTGTAGCCTTTGTCTTGTTCAGTTCTGTAGTAGACCTGTTTTTGGCCTGGTTTACATGTGGTTTGGGCCTGATATGGCTGAATATTGACAGATTATTATAGTTCTACCAAATACAAGCACCAACTATTCAAAATACATAATTTAGTGCTATGTACCACCGGATAAAGTTGAGCAGAATAAGTTTATTATTATTGTTATTGTTGGTGGTTCTCATGTGGCCCCTCGGGGATATTAATTGCCTACCCCTGGCATAGCAGCTGTGCAGGGCAAAGAAAACAGAAAAAACATTGGTTTGCTTTGCCGACTGTGTGGGCAGAGAGTGGTGTGGGAGAGTAATATAGAGTCTGCTGCAGCACAGTCCTCATATTTCCTTTTTTTTTTTTTATCCTATTTTGTTTCATCGAGTATCATTTTAATTGCAACTCATGTGTTATAATGGATAATGTTACCACGTACTTTTCCATTTTTTACAGTTAGGACGCCGATGATGAGCGGAGATGCCAACAATGCCCTTTTTGCAGTGTGCTCCTCTTTCAAATGCTTCATCGTAACAGCCGCTCACCTGGTGCGCTCGGCAGATGAGGTCCAGGTCGTGGCGGTTGAGGAACTTGCTGACCACGTCTGCCCGAAGGTGAAGGAGACGCCGCGGTCGTTCTCCCCCAGCCTTGCACGTCCTTATCCGGGTCGGACCACAGCAGGTCGCAGAGCAGGCCTGGGAACATGGGGCGAAAAACAAATGGATTTCAAAGTCGAGGTCAAGGACAACAATCGCTCGGCAGTGCCCCCTAGGGTCAAAACAAAAGCACACTCTCTTTTAAATTGTGAAGTTGGAAACACAGTCCTCCATGCCTGTTGAGGACCGGGTGCATTGATCTGTCATACACTCTTTCCAGTTCAGGTCAGAAGATGTATTATCGGGGTATTGACAGAGATCTACCTTAGCCTACCTCCTGCTGTGTATGAAAATATAATACACCCGGTCCTCTATAGTACAGGTTTGTTTCACATCATTACATTAACACATTTTGTTGCAAAATGCATCCATTTATCCTGTAATCCAGCCACGAGGAAACTCCTTAGGTGAAGAGTGAATCATTGGCTTAATGTTTAAAAGTCCAGTCGTTTCATTCTAATGTTGGAAGACTTATTCACCTTTTTTCAGTATGTGTGTTTTGAACAAGAACAGTGTTTCAAAAGGGCAAAAATATTCCCAATGTCAGTGCTCTTTCATGAGATTACTTCAGTCACTGGACACTAAAGCCGTCATTCCACATAGCGCGAACCGGCCGCGCACGCCACGATCTACGTGCACGTATCGACACTAGCCTGCAGACCTTTCTGTTTCCACCACACACACACATGCATTTGTTGTAGGCGAGGCCGCACAGAGCAGCACGCTGTACAGATCGTCATTAAAAGTTTTGTAAGCTGCGATGAGAACAAATGTGGACAAATGCTGTCATCTGGTGGGAGTTATGGAATCATTTAGAGGGGCCAAGCTGTATTAAAACAGAAAATAAACTGCTAAACTACAACTATGAAGGTAAGCTACATGCAAATGTTATGCTATCACCAGCTAAAGCTGCGCTAACAGCGGCTAAATGCTATTATCGGCAAAATCCCTTTTTAGCACAGCGGTATGATGTTGTGAAATATTAAATCCTGCGTGTCAATAGTCCACTCTCTCGTTGCCAATCAGAGGCCAGCAGTCTGTTCACGTCACATCAGACACGGGTTAGCGCTTTGGCCACAGCCAGAGGTCGGTCCCAAAATCTATACCTGGTCAGACCGGTTTGGCACTGGGCTTTGTTATGGAAAAGCTCGACAAAGCGGGTGAAAGAGCCATTCGGCTGACACGCGCCTGCATGTGGAAAAGAGCCTTTAGGATCTTGTGTGTCAAAGCACAGACTATAGCGTAAGTAGGAGCGCACTTTGTGATCTTGCCACTCCACACTTAAGTGGGAAGTACTGGGGTGGAGACACACTTTTTCCTCAAACCAGATCAACTTCGCAGCCGGGAGAGGAGTTGTGGGGGGTGGGGGGTGAACATGTGCATTTGTTTTGTTTCGCGTTCATGCCAAGCGGGACGATACGCGCCACAGCGGACGGCTGTAGCTCTTTCTCTCGAGACATGAACATTGTTTAGCTCACGATGGGGTAAATAAAGTTTTTTGTTTGACCTGTGAGAGCCTAAGGCTTAAAGAGTACCTAAACGGGCGTGCCAAAGCCTTTCCCCACCCACAAACAAAAGTCAAAAATTGCCGCGAAAGAGGCGGTCTCTGAAGTTTGGGGGTGACATGAGTGTGTGGGCCTTTGCATTGGCACAATCACAGCAGACAGATTACGTGGCAGGGACTTGGTTATAAACCACAGGTACAGGGGCAGGACAATGGGCAGTAGAGCCCTGCACGGGCCTGATTTCTCGGCCCGAGCCCGGCCCGGGCCCGTGAGGTTCGGGCCCGAGCCCGGCCCGGCCCGACAGACTTTTATAATTAGCCGGCCCGAGCCCGGCCCGCCTCTTCTCTCTCTCGCTTGCTCTCTTTCCCCCCCCCCAATATTTTCCAAATGCGTGATTAAACAGCGCTGCAACAGTTGACCTGTATTGTATGAATAAATAAACACTTCTATATAAACGTAACATAAAGCACAGTGTTTATTTTTTATTGTTGGGAGGAACACGCATGCATTTGTTTCCTGGAAGCACTGCAAAAACATACCGTCGATAGAAGCACTCCGCACGCAAACCGCTCCGTCCTCTCTCTCCATACCGCTTTGCCGAGGTTTACCCACGGCGGGGAAACCCCATGCCACAGCCCACAGGGATGGCAGGTACATGTTTGTGGCAAGAGGTGGCGGGTCAAGATGGGGCGAGAGGACATCGCGTCGATAGAAGCACATCCGCACGTGAACCGCGCGGTCCTCTCTCTCAATACGACTGCTTTGCAGAGCTGTACGCACAGCGAGGAAAACTCCCACGCCACGGCCCACGGGGACGGCAGGTACACGTTTGTGTTGTGTTGGCGGGTCAAGACGAGGTGTGAGAGAGGGAGAGAGGGAGTGAGGAGAGCGGGTGCTGCATTTAATGTCGCCATTTAAGTTGATTAAAAAATAACAGCACAACGCATTGGCAGGGGAAAACCAAGCCCGAGCCCGGCCCGTGTCCGACGCAATGATGCGGTAATGGGCCCGAAGCCCGGGCCGTCGGGCCCCTCGGGCCTCGGGCTCAAATGCAGGGCTCTAATGGGCAGCACCTGATGACGATGTGTGGAGCTGGTGCGGCTTATGACGTTCTGTGGAGGCCGTGGACACGTCTCCAGTCAATCAGGAAATTCTAATTTAGTAGCAGAGTTTACCCTGAAGGGGGCGCAACCCATTCGTTTTCAGGCCAAAGTTAGGATTTGACACATGTTTGCGCTATAATGTCAGAATAATGTCAGGGACCAGTGGACAACACTATAAGACACTCATTGAGACAGTTTATCAGTAAAAAAACTTGATTTGGTGTTTAGTTGCTCTTTAAGGAAGAACACAACGCAGCGCCATGTAAAGGAGGAAATGAATGTCAGCAGTGCTCCCATCAGAGCAGTCACCTCCTCTCGTGCACAAGATCTGGCCCTTAGAGTCTTAAAATTGAGAAAAACTGTTTGGAGAAGGAGACAGGGATGAGGGAACAACAGAACATATAACTCCATGTGCTGACGTCTTTGGTTACCTGTGTCTGGGACATCTGTGGGCCTCATGATCCGACGAATCTGCTCCATGGACTGCAAATCAGGCGACAACCCTGAGACGGATTACAAAAGAGATGACTGAACTGAACTTTAAATCGAGTGAAGGAAACGAGTGGCCAGTCGGAGCCAGCTGTACCTCCGTGGCAGCAGAAGATCTTCTCGTCGATGATGGCGGCGATGGGCAGGCAGTTGAAGCAGTCAGTGAAGGTCTTCCATAGCTTTATGTTGAACCTGCGCTTACCTGGAAAACACATCATTAAAAAACTATTACATTTGATCATGCCAAATTTAAGGACTTAAAAGCATTACATTGTTTTTTTTTTTGGGGGGGGGGGGGGGTCATTTCAAACCCTTCCATATCACTGTTTTACATTCGGTTGGCTAGAGCAGTGGTTCTCAACCTGGGGGTCGGGACCCCCGCGGGGGTCGCGAAAAAAATTTGGGGGGGGTCGCCAGATCAGGCTAGTAAAAAAAAAGAAGAAAAAAATCAATTAGAAAAATATTATTTTATTGTAGCATGTGTGTGGTATTTTATCAAAGGTGTATTATTTGTTCTTAATTATTAGATTTTGCCAAAAATTTCCCGAAAAATATGTTAGAACTCCTGTAGAGTACCAGGACACAGCGCGCAGACCAGAGCCGCGGGCCTGTGCTCATCTGTGTCTTCTCTCTCCTCTCTCTCTCCGCTGTAAACACACACCACGCTGTTTTTGCATGGTTCGAGCATGGGCTTCTGTTCTGAACACTGATTGGCTGCTCTTCCTGCCTGTCAGCGTCACTCTCTTCGGTTGCTGTTTAGCAAGTCCCGCCTTACTCGCACGGCCATTGGTTATTTTTAGCAGGCGGGAGTAAATGCGAGCAGCGCCACATTCCGCTTTGGCTTGTGCCCCGGGGCCGTTCGGCCTCATAGTTGCGATAAAAACAAAGGGTAAATATGGATTCAAACAAACTTCTGTGCCCTGAGATGAGGCGGACTTCATACAGAATGGTGCCTGACAAACTACAATGACAGCACAAGTTCCAGAACATGCATTTACGGACATTAGCCTGTATAAGAATCACCTCTGTAACAGCTGCAGAAACATCCATCTGTAAGAGTTCAGCTAAAACAGTCTGTCTGCTACAGGTAAGACTGAGCTTTCATTATTATGAAGATGGATGTTCACAAAGCTTATTATCTCTGCATTGGTCTGTCTTCATGAGTTGTTTATTTGAGCAGATCTGAGTGTTGTTATTATTGTGGATAAATGATACAGTCCAGTGTTACAGTATATATTTCTATGTTTGCGCGCGCGTGTGTGTGCGTGTGTGTGTGTGTGTGCGTGTGCGTGTGTGTGCGTGCGTGTACGCGTGGGTGCGTGGGGGGTAGCGGCGGTGGGCGGGGGTCACGAAGCCCATTAATTGTTATTATGGGGGTCGCGACTCCAAAAGGTTGAGAACCACTGGGCTAGAGAACGCTATATTTATCTAAAAGGGTCTATAAAGTTCAGAAAGTATCCTGGTTATGTTGATACCCACACTCGTCGTAGAAGCCGTAGATGCGGTTGATGGAGGCACACTCGTGGTTGCCCCTGAGGAGGAAGAAGTTCTCGGGGTATTTGATCTTGTAGGCCAGCAGCAGGCAGATGGTCTCCAGGGACTGCTTCCCCCGGTCCACGTAGTCGCCCAGGAACAGGTAGTTGGCCTCGGGAGGGAAGCCGCCGTACTCGAACAGCCGCAGCAGGTCTGTGTACTGCCCGTGGATGTCTCCTGAAAACACCACACAGGGAAGGGGGAGGTTACGTCATTTCCAAAATACAACATTTCTGGAAAGACAAAATGCATTGAAGAAATATTAATAACAGTTAGCGATCCCAAAATCTATGTGAGGGAAAGTACCAGAAAATTGAAAGTAGAATCAGAAAGAAAAAAATCTTTATAGAATGAGCATTGTGTTGGCTAAAACAGTTCTTGTAAGACATTGGAAATACACTGCAGAAATGAATTTCTGACATTTCTGCCTAAATTGGTCACTAAATGTGGTCTGTTTAATCATTCCTGTGATTCTGATGAAGATCAGTATCTGCCTGAACTAATACCACCCAACCATTTACATTGCATCATAGTTTTATTGGCCACAACATGTAAACATTCACAGGACAGCGTGGCATAAGCAAGTACACCGCCTGAATCTCACTGGACTGCAGCAGTTTAGTAAAGAGGAATGGTCCAAGATTCATCCTGATCGTTGTGAACGTCTAATCTGCAACTACAGAAAAGCAGTTATTGCTTTAAAAGGATCAGCCAGCTATTTAATGCAGGGGTTCACTTACTTATTCCATGCATGTTGTGAATGGCTCAGGTTTTTCTGCAAAATATCTTGATAAACTTATTAATTAATTTTTCTATGGATGATAGCACGTTGTCCAGGCCCTGAGAAAACAAAGCAGCCCCACACCATGATTTTCCCTGCACAAATCCCCTGTATTAAATAGCTGGCTGATCCTTCTTTTGCAGCAATAACTGCTTTCCTGTAGTTGCAGATTAGATGATCACAACGATCAGGATGAATCTTGGACCAAATATTCAGTGAGATTCAGGTGGTGTACTTACTTATTCCACGCTCTCCTGTGAATGTTTATATGTTGTGGCCAATCAAGTTCAGGCAGACACTGTTTAATCATTCCTGTGATTTTGATGAAGATCAGACCACATTGACCAATTTAGGCAGAAATGTGAGAAATTCCAGACGGCGTACTTACTTTTTCTCTGCACTGCATGCTTCAGGACCTAACTAAATTCATTTACAACTCTCCCATTAGAAATAAACACTTGCAAGATTACAAATAAATTACAATTATTTTGTGATATATGGGAACCTTTTCTGCAATCCTTGGAACTGACAGGTTCAACAAACTTGGACATTACGGACAGCTGATGAACTGTTGGTCTCCACATCTTTTAAATTCACATTTTGTATCAAGAATATAATATCAATATGGATATGTGGTATCTCTGTGAACATGGATGTTAATTGTGTTGTTCTATTGTAATTAGAGTCAAAATTCAAGATTAAATTATGCAATAATTGATTTAGAGATAATTGCTGCATTAAATTGACAGCATCATCACAGTGTTTCAACCACACGCTACCAGAAGTACGGAGGCCACTTCTACCTGGCCCTTTCGATCATGAGAGTTGTCCCGGAGCTGGGACATGCATTTATGAAATAGCCTAGTTTACTGGTTTGCCAATGAAAGGTGATTAATATGATTTAAAAATACACATATAGGCCTATATGACCGCGCTAATTACCAATGCTAGTAATATTGTCACTCTTAAAAACTGATGTTTCTTTTGCTTTCATATTTTTATTTATCTATCTATCCATTTCATTATTATTATTTATATTATTTGGATTTATTAAACCTCTTAACTCCCACCTGAGGACGCAGTAATAACTCCAGTCAAGAAGCTTTTAGATGTGGGTAAAGCTGAACATGCAGGAAATGTGCACAGTTAAGAGGTTTTAAGGGGTGGGTGGGTTACCTAGTATTACCTAGCACTTTTTTTGTCCTGATTTATTGATTCTATGCGTTTTTCTCTTTCATAACTTGCAAAAAGAAAAAACACAAATAAATACACTGAAGTTACAATAAAATAAAATAAAACACTGTTGTACAAAGTCGTGGGCCCGCAGAAAATGAGCTGTGCCGGGACGATGACTTTGGCAATTCAGGTCAACACTAAAACACTCCGTCCTCGAGGGAACAGGGGTCAGTCACGTCTTTCTTTGACATCAGGGAAGCTCATTACCGCTTCCTTTTATATCCACAAACGCTCTCGTTTTAAGCTACGACGGAAGAGGAGTTCCTCAAATACTCGCTGAAGAGTGGCGTCAGGTTGTGAGTGGGTATGTTTGTTTTGCGGAGCGAGTGGTAACGCCTCTCATTGTCGCAGCGGGCTTTGCAAACATACGAATTTTGATCTGCCCAAAGTGCTGTACAACAAATATGATAACATGTAATTAATGGAGTAAAAAAACAGCGATAAGTGCAGGACGAAGAAGATGGATGTGACTTTTCAAACACCACCTATTGTCGTCCGCCTATACCCCTCTGAGCTCAAACAGGTCAGCCAGAATACGCTGACGTTATCCAGGCCGGCGTGCGCCATCAGAACCCGATCCGACTCAGCCCTGTGGTGAATTATTGAAGGTGTGGTATTGTTGGCTCTTTACCGTGAGCGCTGATGCTAGAAAGGTCTGGCATCAGAAGGAGAGGTTAAAGTGGAGTAACCAGGGCTTTAAACAAAGGACAAAGTGGAGACAGGATACTCTACACTCGCACTAACACGACTGAGCAGATTCAGTGACGTCAAACAGCGCGGTGAAGATGACGTGCAGGATTGTTACGATACTGTGGAGGAACGAAAATCGCTCATAATCACAGAGAAAAGGCCTCATGTTACGTCTTTGATGCCCTCGCTAAAGGGCCTATCTCACCGACCTGGAGACTGTCCCCTTGCAACGAGGCGAGTCTCCATGTAGTCTCGGTGAAAACTAACAGGTTTCGATTACAGCGGAGACTGCATGGAGATTTGACAAAGTCTCCGCATGGTCTCTGAGAGGTCTCCAAGAGGTGTTTGTGGTCTGAAGCTGCTGTGTCGCGAACACCATTTGTTGTCCTCTGTGAGACGTTTCTGTGACGTCCCTGCAATCTCAAAGAGTCGTATGGAGTCTCTTTGAGATCTCCTTGATATCCGACTAGGGCTGGGGAAAAAAAATCTATTTAATTTATTATTATTTTTGTTTAGCTCTCTGCCCTCTGCTCAGAGCAAGAAGGTCCGGCTGTACAAATGTGCCAAGAAGAACAGAGCCCACCTACGGATGTTTTGTTGTTTTATTAGCTCAATCCAAATACAGTATAAATAATTTGGATGTTTAACAATCTTTGTTGCACACTGCAGAGAGACTTTTCAGTTAGAGAAAAGGTTTGCCTTTGCAATTTACAATAAATATATGTATTTATTATTAATTGAATTTTTGTGTGTGTGTGGGGGTCAGGCCGACAGGTCTCGGAGACATTGCAGGGATGTCACAGAAACATCTCGCAGGACAACAAATAGTGCTCACAACATTGCCACAGCTGCTTGAGACCTATCGTAGACCATGTGGAGACTTTTTCAAATCTCCATGCAGTCTCTGCTGAAATCGAACCTGTTAGTTTTCACCGAGATTATTGGACATCCCCTGGATTATCTCCAGGGGATGTCTCGCAGACAACCGAGTCTCCAACTCGTCTCCTGGTGGTTCCCAGAGTCAATAATAAACACGGTGAGGCTGCGTTTCAGTTTCATGCAGCTAAAATCTGGAACAGTCTTCATGAGGATGTGAGACAGGCCTCAACTCTGACCATGTTCAAATCCAGGCTGAAAACAGCTCTTTTTACCCGTGCATATGAAAACTGAAAGTATTTTATCTGCACTCTTGCCTTTTACTGTAATTGATTAACTTTATGTTGATGTTTTATTGATTGATTTTATCTTGTTTTCTGCAACTGTGAAGCACTTTGAACTGCCTTGTGTATGAATTGTGCTCTACAAATAAACTTGCCTTTCCTCCTACTAGTCTCTAGGCCGGTGAGATAAGCCTTTAGTATGCACACAATCAGTCCGAGTTGCGGAGGCGTTGCGGAGACTGCCAATCAAAGCAGTCTCCGCAACTCTCTCCGGTGAGACAGGCCCCTCTTTAGAGTGGAAGCAGAAGTTTGGCTGAATCGAGCAGTGGAGTGGCTTTGTGTACTATGCACAATCAGCCGTGTGGACTGAGCGACACTGTGACCAGCTGAAAAAGGTCAGATCAGCGGATAATGAGCTCTTGGACAGTTCCAATAATCGCTCGTGTCTTTGGTGTGCGGTTGTGTGGAATGACTGAGCTCCTGTGGGGAGTGAGGAGCAGGTCCAGTCTGCGGGCACAGCTCACTCTTACACTTCATCACTCGCACTTATTTTAAAGGTGAAACGCTGAGTCACGCCACATGCTCACTTTCATGTCCGCTAAATGGCCAGCGCAATTGTTTCTGTGCACGAGGGAATCTTTCTGGAAAATACATGAAGAAAAAATTGCAGCATGCGTTTTCAAAAAGTGGGAATCTGGACTGGGTTGTTTCATTGAATGAATGTGGTTCCACCGGCTTACCGCTGTCATAGCTCTGGCCAGTGGATTTCCCCTAGTTAGTAGACCAAATAACTTAACCTGCGCTGGTATTTTCCATAACATTTAATCCCATCTACTAAGCAGTGGTTTTGCAAAGGATAAATTCTCCCCAGGGTCATAAAAATGTGTCTATTTCTTATCAGTTATGAATTAAACTCCCATTATGTGCATTTTTTAGGTGTTTAAAGACATACAAAGGATAAAGGAGGACGACTTATTCATCTGCATCAATATAAAGGCTCATATTTCACTATTCGGAATGCAAATTGGAGCATTTCTAAAAGTCAAATTGAAACGCCATTTCAACTTGCCGTTTAAGAAACAGAGCGGGTGAACGGGACAGCATTCAGCAGTTCCCATGGGATTTATCCAAGTCAATTCTCTCAGCTCTGATGTGAGCGTGCATCGTGTTGGACCCATCGCAGAGGCCGCGCTCAGAGATGGAGAACTGCTGCGTTTGGACTTTCATTACGGCGCCATTTGGAAGTTAGAAGCTACCACGCTCTTCCCAGGTACGTATCAACTCGTCTAAACTCGGGTAAGAACATATCTCAGTATGGAAAAACGGTACAGCAAAAAAGTTCCATAAATGACGGAGACTGTTCGGTTAATGTACCCAGTGTGCACACAGCATGATTTGGGTCTGAGACAAATGTTACAGCTCAAAAACTCAGGTCAGGGCTTACACAGGGAGATTAATAATGGACCACCAAAAACAAGCTGCGACAGATATCAAGCTGTGCCTCACATCTCAAACACTGGTCACAGAGTGAGCCATCCTCTCGCTGCAGCTACAGGAGGATCTCTGCCAGACGTGTAATAACAGAAAACACCAGAGCACCATCAGCCCTGGAGCTATGTGTTATTCATTCAAGACATCTTTGAATAAATGCAAACCCTCCTTCAGATGTATATGTTTGTAGTTCTAAAAGCCTGAAAAAGCCTAAAAAAAGGAGGTTGATGAAAACAGAAACTCATGAGTAACATTGAAGGAATGCTGGGCTCCATGTGCTGGACTGTGTGGCACCCATGCACCCTGGCAGCACAGTGAGCAGATTAGTGATGCGTGCCCAGGCTAAGGCAGGGCGAGCCTCTGTGTTACATAACAACACACTGAGCTGCACCGCAGCAATGGGCCTGTGGAGCTGGGGGCGTGCAGGCCCGGGCCGAGCAACAGTGGGAGGAAAGAAACTATGGCTACAGTCACCCAGCACAAACGGCAGAGGCCTGCGAAATTTATCAGACGGCTCCATACACAAGAACAATGCAGCTAGAGGAGATTTTCACGCAATATGTCAAAATAAAAAGTGAAAACCTTTGTATTGTGTAAACACTGGGGAACTACTAACTAAATATTCCTTTAAGCTCCTTCTGTGTGATGCATTTGACACCTCAATCAAATCTTTAAGCAGTCTGCAGTATGTATTGGATGATTGTAGACGGCAGAGACTGAAAAAAACAATCTGATTTTTGTATTATTTACTTTCCGGGCCTGCTACTAAAGTCTCTTTAAAGCTGCATTATGCAACTTATTATGTGAAAATTGACATTTGTGCGTAATTTAACTTTTTGTGACCCACTTTGAGTGGTTAGTATGGTGCCTTTACTTTCGATCACGGCGGCCTCTACAACACCAGGATCAATTGTTTTGTAGGTTTTCTGATTACAGGGTCCGTCAGCAGAGAAAACCTACCAGAAACTCTAAAAACAATTGACCCAGAAGCTACTGTGATGGAAAGTAAAGGCGCCATGCTGACCACTCATACAGCCACTGGGTCACTCAATTTTACGCACTAATAGTATAGAGTTCTAAAATGCGCCTTTAAAAAATCCTGGGCCCAGTATTAAAAAATTTGAAATCAAAATGATGCCATGTTCTAAATCCTTATTTCCTGTTCCATGGATCAGAATGATCTATCCCAGTATTTCAAAACTCGACTGGATCAAACTGATCCCGATTTCCAAATCCCTCCCGGCCTCAGGATCAGGAGCTGATTTTCTTGGTAGTGCTTGTGCTCTTAATTCTGAAATTTAGGAGCGCAACCAAAAAAAAAAAAACAGGGAAGCTTTTAGCAGGGATGAAGGGAATTTAAACATATCACATGCCACTTCCAGCCTTCTGCTGCATTTTAGATGCATTATTTTAGCTGTTTGCAATGATTCAGCAATCTACAAAACTATAACATTATAAAATGGGCACCAGATTTTTTGAATGAGAGTGTTGTACAGGCACGCAGAGAACACGGGCTGGGCTGGTGCAGGTCGACCCAGCGCGTGTGACCGGGAGGAATGAAAGCGGCGCTGAGCCAAAAGAGAGGACAGATTGTAGTTTACTATTATGCTCTCGAACTATTTTGGAACAGAAAGTTTGCTGTTGCTGACAGGCAGCGTTTGTGAAAACTATGACACAAGCTTTTTTAAGGTAGCACGAGAAGGTTTTGTTTTAAGGTGGACCGGAGCATTTGTTTGCAGTCGCAAACATGCGAGTGATTCTATTTTTAGATCGCAAAGGCATAATTTTGGGAGCATATGCGACCAAAATGGTCGCAATTTCGAGCCCTGCATATATACACACACACATATATATACACACACACACACACACACACATATATATATATTAGTATAGATCTACTGTTGAAGGGAATCCCAATCCACGACACGGTGAACACACAGCAAACGGAATGTGGGCCAGAGTCCTCCTCACAAACACTCTCTGATTCAGCTGATGCTTTGGTTTCATTTATTGGTTTATTTGGTAGGGACAGTGCATGTTAATGAACAAGCCACACCGGTGATGTGTTAACTGACCGGACAGTAGCACTGGGCAGTGCACGGCGAATACTGACCACAGATCTTGAGCGGCGCCTCCAGCTCCAGCAGGATGGGCTGGCTCAGGAAGATCTCCCTGGATTTGATGCACAGGCCCCGGACCTCAGCCTCCGTCATCTGGACGATCTTCCCCGGGCGACATCCCCGCACTGCAACGCAAGACGTATAGTCACACTCACAGGCAGCATGCAGACTGTGCACAGGGCTCACACACACATTTACAGGATTTACTCCACAGCTTCCACAGAAAAAGCCTATGAGGCCATCAGCAGTGTATTTGGAGTTGTTGTAGCGCACAGAACGTCCCAGTGTCTCTTCAATGATTGATTATGAATGGTTCTTTATATAGAATGAGGAGATGAAACGAGGAGCTTTAGCCCTGACTTTGTCCCTGGGTTTTCCTTTCACAGAGTTCAGGGAGTGTCCCGTGAAGCGTGTCTCCCAAGAGGTCATCTGTCGTGGTGTCAGTGCAATTTGTGCAAAGAGTCGTCAAGACACTGCCTCCACAACGGAAAATTAGAATTGTCAATGAACAGGTTCACAAACTATGAATTTTCTTCAGTGCAATTGTGCAACATAAAGCATAAAACTTGGTTAAGATAACATAACTAAAAAAACTATTAAAACTATAAGAGTATGCATATAATAGAAAAAATTAGAATATGATAATAAAAAAAACAGATGCAAACATGTCAGCATGTCAATCAACTAGAGGGCTGGGTACCATTGAACAATACCAGACTGGTATCGGAAAAAGAAGTTTAGGTACTACTGGTATCAAAAGCAGGAACCGAAAAGAAAATACTGGTACAGTTTTAGATCAAAGTTTTGATGCTGTTGGTCCAGGGACAGCATTAAAAGCAATCCACATCCCCCGCCATTTTTGCCAATTTTTCCCCCTATTATTTTTTCTGCCCAATCTTTTCTCTCACTTTTGCTCATTTTTATTACTAATATTTTAACTATTTTATCCTCATTTTCCCCAATTCATTCCCCATTTCTTCCCTTATTTTTTTTAAATACAGCCTTATCTTACTATTGCCACAATTTCTTCCATTTTCCCCCAAATTATTCCCCATTCTTCACACATTTCTTAACATTGGAGATGAACCTGATATTGTAAATTTGATGCTTTTTTTTTTTAAATGCTTTTAGATTTGGGTAATGCCAAACTGGAGAAAATGTGCTCAGTTCAGGTGGAGGTTAAGTAGGCTCTAGAGTGATCAGACGTGCCGAAATCTGGGCATTTGTGGCAGATCCCAAGCCCAGGTCAAATAACAACGACACTCTCCCTTCTCTTTATTACGGTGTATGGGAGAGTGCTGAAAAACACATCTTCAAACCCGTTTCTTTTGGACGCAGCACGTGGCTGAAACTGTGCCAACTGCCAAACCTGTTCAAACAGTCTCCTTACGCTGACGAATTAAGAACTTTACCACAATATTTAGTACCAAACATAATCGCTCGAGTTCTTCTCCAAATAAACCACCATCACTCTCCCTGCACCGGAGAGAGAGTGAGGTGTCACATGGTGAAGTAGGTCTGTCTGGTGAGCTCCATTATTAACACTAGACCTTTCACTGCAGGAGTCTGACACGCTTAAGACGTCAAAGGGCCAAAGACTGGAGAGACATCATTTAGAACTGTTAAGAAAATGACTGCATGTGGGGGAAAGTGCTGTCCAAAAATAATGGCGCTTAAACAACCTGTTGATGTTCTGTAATGTTGGACTTAACATTCTGCGTGTTTGTCTGGTTTAGAGTGGAAAAGAAAGCTTGTAGGGCTGTCAGAATATTATCATAGCGTACAATGAGCTCTGGAGCTACGTGCAATCACTGCTTTTTCAGCAGACTGCGCACTGGAGAAAATAGATCCGGTGAAAAAGCTAAAATAATGTTATGTAGAAGAGTAAACTTGTGAGAGGGAGGCACACAGAACCTTAAATGTGACATGCAGTAGGGCAGCAAAATACATCACAAAAGAAGCTCAGTTCATTGCAAAAGTCTTTCATCTGCCTGTGGCCTTGTCCACACGTAGCAGGGTGTCCCCCAAAACAAAGAGATTTTCCTACGATTTGGACATTCATCCACCAAACCCCAGATGTCTGTCCCTAAAAACTAAGGTTTCTGAAACATCCGGCCAAAAGATTCAAAAGGAACAGGCCACCGTTTTTCCATACTGAGATATGTTCTTACCTGAGCTTAGACGAGTTGATGCGCACCTGTCTGGTCTTTGTGCGTGTGCTCAGTCACGCAAAACGACCAAAGATGTTGTTAGTAGGAGTGTGACAATATATCGATTTTCCGATATATCGCGATATTTTGCAGGACGATACCGATACTTTTTATTCAGATAGATACTTTTGATGACATTATGCATATTAATGAGCAATGTCATGCATATTAATGAGGCAGCAGTGCTCCACTGTTTTCACAGTCAATAGAGGCAAACAATGATCAAGAATTCAGTCAGGACAACAGGGGGCAGCACTACAGTTTTAAGCACTTGGACCAAACACCGTCACACAAATAAATTACTTTTAATGATAGTTTTTATAATTATAAAGAAGATTAAATTGGGGTTTATTTATTACTTTTTAAATAGGACTGTGGTTTCTTGTTTGTTTAAATGTAAATGAAGTCACTGACAGATCTATAGTTTGGAATAATTTATAAAAAGTAGTACAAAGCAGATGAAAAGAAATGTAAATGATGAATAATATGTAGTATGTTAAAATAGCATGTAGCATGCTTTTTTTTTTTTTAATGGTGATGTATCATAGATTATTTTTATGCAAAATATCGGTTATAACAGTATCGGCGTATCGTGAGATAATCGTTATCGTGAGCCATGTATCGCGAGGTACCCAGAGGTTCCCACCCCTAGTTGTTAGCATTTAGCCTCTCCCAGTATATTCCTATAGCTCCAAAGGGGGTGAAGTTAGAAGCGACCACGCTCTTCCACGGGCACAAAGACCAGACAGTATCAACTCGTCTAAGCTCAGGTAAGAACAGATCTCAGTATGGAAAAACGGTGGCCTGTTCATTTAAGAATACTCCGGTTATGCGTTTGAGTTTTAGCCTGAACGTCACTGTCCGCTCTGACGTCACACACATCCGGTGTTTACATCAGAAACTGCATGGAAGCCTCAAAACTGTTTGTTTTAACGACTGTTCTGGCGCTTTTGGCTAGCTCAAATACTGCTGTACGTTTGAAGCGCGCAGGCAAAGGATCACTTTACGGTCAGCTATTTTACGCCAAATAACCGTCCCACATCCGACATGTTCGCCGAAGACGACAACAGCGGTTTTGGGTCAGACCGGGACGCACTTCTGCTAGGAGAACTTTGAGATTAAGTCGTCGTCCTCCTGGAAGAAACAGTGAGACGAAAGTCACGGTCCTCGCTGCTGCTGTTGTCGGTTAATACGTGACACTCTACTGTCAGTGATCACCGGTCAGTATTGTCAAGAAAGTTGCTCGCACGCTGTACTATTTATCTGACGGAAGATTACAAAAAATGGTGTATGTTGTCTCACAATTGTCAGGCAGGTCTGTAAAGCTGTAGCGGTGCATCTTGTAGAGAGATTCTGCTCATATATGCGGTTAGGTGTGGATGGTGTTTGTTTTTGTTTTTTAAACCGAGGCTGTGTGGACTCAATTTTTCTTCTAGACGGAGGGCGGATTTATAAATGCACTTCCACTAGGTATTTACACATTTTTGCATCCTAAAAAAGGGAAGCCAATAAATGTGCAAAGCCACTCTGAGAGGTGCGCAACGTAACTGTATGTAAACTAAAACTGAAATTGTGGTAATTTGTAAAATATAAAAACCGGGGTAAGTCGGAAAATTACTCAGTTTTTTCTTTCGGAAAAGGCTAATTCATAACAGTTAACTGGTTACAAACAAACTACACAAAACCAAAAATCATTCTAAGTTTTAACATGTAAAATGGTGTAGCGTGCACTTTAAATGAAGTGAATGAAATGTAGACCGCCAATTCCAAAATACAGCACAAGGAGTAGCACGAGCAGCCAACAACAAAAGCAGAGTAGGCGTCGCACATTTCTTTTTCGCATCTTTAACTTAAGGCTTTTTAGGAGATGGCATTTCATCACACTGAGTCACACGCAGTGAACACTCTGCCAAGGACAAGTCTTTGTGGTCTGCTGTGACACAAAAGGACATCTCTAAAGAGCACCTCATCTCCTCAGCACGGCCACCGACCAAACAGTCGAGAAAAACAAGCAAACATCACTTGAGGAGAGACCGACAAGTGCGCTCTCACATCTCTTTGTTTACAGTGGTGTGTTCGTTTATTTAGTTTCACAAGGTAAAGTGAGGGAAGCTAGAAATCCATCAACGTTCTACCTTCGGGCACGGAGGTATTTAGTCAAAGCAAAGCAGCAACATCTGTGGACGCACTTTTTGTCCAGTGCAGCTCTACCCAAATCTAAAAGTTTCTGGACTGGAGCTTACAGCCTATAGGCCAGTGTAACGCTAAGCTAAGACCTACAAAACTGATCTAAACGGATCTTTTTCCTTGCGTTGTTGCCGTGTTGTTGTCACTTTTTTCACTTTCATCTAATTTTTGTGTGTGTGTGGCTTTTTAATGTGTTTTTTGCTGCACTTCCATCAGGGTTTTTTGTCACTTTTTTTGCTGCACTTTCATCGCTTTTTGGGTAACGTTTGTGTCACATTTTTGTTGCTATTTTGTGGCTTTTTTTGGTAACATTTTTGGTGCGTTTTCATCCTCGTTTTCGTCGCTATAGTGATGCTTTTTTTCCTCAAGAAGCTTTGAGATTTGGGTAATGCCAAATTGCAGAAAATGTGCTTGGTTCAGGTGGGGGTTAAGGTTAGCAAAATGGTTTGGATTAGGTTAGGTTTAGGTTTATTTGAGCACTATATAATGACGTGACCATGAAATTACCATTATTTTTAGTTTGTCTAATAATTAATCATGTATTTTTATCTCTCAAACTAATGTCAATTGCATAAAATGAACAACATGTTGAGCTGTTCAAAAAAACAAAAAAAAAGGTGTTAACTGCAAGTCTTTTTAGCATAAGGTTACAGCAAAATAGCAAAAAGAGTTTGTATCCCTCGGGCGGTTCTATATATATCATCATAGTCGCTATCTTACTGCTCTACAGGTTAACGTTAAACTTAAAAAATAAAGATGAAATTGTTAATATGAAGACATTTACACACGGTTCTTTTTCTTTTCTTTTTTTTATCATCTTACCTGCCCGACATTATAAGACAATTGGAAGACTTTCTATATGTTGCAGAATTGAGGTCCCCGCCCCTCTTTCTCACATTCCCAGTTCAGAATAATGAAATAAATAATGGGAATCCCACATACGTAGAAGAGTCAATCCCCCTAACCGCAGCACACTGAACAGCCTAACTGTTACCGACACTATAGTGGCACATTTCCCCGGAGCAAAGCTACAGATCAGTGTGAAAACTGTAGGCGTTGACCGCTGCCACTGTTTATAAACACGGCCAGAGCTAACGGTACCGTTAGCACAGTTAGCCGGGGCTGCTATGGGCTAACGCTAACGATACTACGGCTTCTTTCAGCCAGGGCTTTAGAGAAAAGACCGCACTGCCACATGCACACAAGAGGTTTACTGTTCAGCCATACATCAGTCTGTCTGATATTAGAGAGAGGAAATGAATTCACCTTCCAAAAGCCGAGAGATGAGGCTGTCCACGTTCAATTCACCCTCCGCCATCTTCATACACTGATGAGGAGCAGAGCGGGACCGTTCTTCTATCAGACACCGGAGGGCGCTGTTGGGCAGCGTCACTCTCACGTCATTTCGGCTTTACTTTACTTTACTTTACTACTTTACTTTACTTTTCCTAAATCGGTTTTGGTCTCCCTATTTTTAAGTGATGTCAAAAATGTAATGACATGGAGATTTTTCTTTGCCAATAGCTAAATTCACTGGGAAAAGTGTTTGTCTGTATGCGGAGTACAACTTTGGAACAAACTGGATACGACTGCCACACTATCCACAGATTTAAACATTGTGTCTGGTCACTATATATAGAGAGTGGGTCTTACATTTTGCATTCATATTTTGTTCACTAGTGTTGATGTGTGTGTTTTTGTTTCCTCACCATTACCATAGTTGGTAAAATGTTTTTTTTCTTTAATAAATAAATGAAAATGTAATGAACTCACTGCCATATGTAATAAACAAGAAAAGCACACGCCTCCAAGACTGTTACGAAGACTTCTTCAATGAAATCCCCTGAAGAAAACGAAATTACCTTTTTTTTTTTATTTGTTATGTTTGTTTTTGTTTACTATTGTTACTTGATTAGTCAGATTAGTTTTTGTTGATATGAGCTCCTTATTTTCAGATGTCTTTGACTATTGTTGTAATATTCAGAGACGTCTGACTGTGCATTATTATTTTTATTCAGCACTTTATTTTAGAGGGAAAGTATCACTTACAAAACATGAAACGTGTTGAGAAATAAAACAATAACCTGTTTTTTGTAGACATAAGGTAAGACAGGACTTATTTGGTCTCACAATGGAGAAATTAGAAAAAAAAAACCTGGCTCCTAGTAAGCATTTATTTGTGGGTGTTCATTTTTACATTTTTATCTTATCTTCCAGGCATGCCTGGCATTGTATCCTCTAATTGTCTTTGAGCAAATACACAATAGAATTAGTAAAAAAAAACAACAACAACAAAAACTTATTTGATTTAATATGATCTGTTCAATATGTACAGCTATTGCAACAAAATAAGTTAGTATAAAATGTATTGGTCTATACATAATCTAAGAAATCAAATCACTGTTCATAGCTACAGAGCTACAGATTTCACATAGAACCTTTTATCGTTACAGTTTTTCAGGAATAAAAGTACATTTCCATTTCAAAACATTGTTCCTTTCATTTCCAGTGCTGTCTTTTTCTTGTTTTTGGCTCTGCAGGAGAAGACGAGCCACGTGGCCCCGCAGCCGAGGAGCAGACCCGCTACCCCGAGCACGGGAGACAGCCACACGGGCAAGGCACTGTCGGGGCACTTCGGTGGGTCCGGCGTGGCAGTGGAGGGTTTGGGGAGGGCCGGGGTAGAGCTGGAGAGAGGCAGCGGTGTCGAGGTAGTCTCAGAAGGCAAGCTGTTGACTTTAGTGAAGATGTACGGATGCTCCTGGAAATGTAAATAAAACATGTGCCACTATATGACAGCAAACACAGGCTAGCATCAACTTTAATATTACAACGGTGTGCGTCGGACTTTTCTTACCTTTGTGGGGCACTTTAAGTCATTTCTGGCATCGGTGAAATTGTTGTATGTCTGCTTCTTGCCCACTGGCTCCAGCTGAAATGTAAACATAGGTACAACACGGTAGTTAAAAGCCACATTTACGACACTGAGGGCATTTCCCAGGACAGCGCTGAAACGACAATTACTCAGAACACACGTGTCAGAATGCAATTACGTAAACCCACACAATTCACTACTGCAACAGTAGTGAATTGTTGATACCAATGATATCAATTCCAGATTGACATTACTGCACTGTAAGATACAGAGCATGTACCGTATGCCAGAACCAGTGACGTGCGGTGAGGTTTGTTGCTGGTGAGGCACATGCTATTGACTCCAATATAAAGTAAACACGAATCCCGCCTCCTGAAGGTGCACATTGTCGTTATGTCCTTGGGCAAGACACTTCACCCACATTGCCTCCAGTGTCCGCGTACACTGGTAGCCCCCTAGGAGAGACCAACAGGCCCGGTTTGAATCGTAAGGCCGTCCTTCCGTGGACCCACCACCTGCAGAAGGAGCCATGGGGGCTGGTGCTATGCGATTCTCACGATATTGCAAATAAAAGTTAAATAGTAGTGAACGTGACCGGGACTCGTACCCCGCCCGTCCAAGTGATAAGTTATTGACAATCCTGATGCGCATGATAGTGCAACATTTTCAGTATAAAGACTCGTCTACAGCATTTCATCCATAAAATGTCAGTCTACTGTAATTAGTTTTTCCTTTTACTGACTTCTTCACGTTTAAATTGCCTCTCCTAAACCGTGCAGAATAATAAAACAGACTGTTTTTTCACTTGTTGTCCACATGTTTTGTAGAAATGTGTAGCACACAGCGCCCCCCTCGTATCGTCAGGGTCAGTGCATTGGAGGCGAGCCTCACTTCGGGACTATCAAAACGCGGTTTAAAGTCAAATTAACAGGTTAAACAAGTCGTTCTTATGCCTGACTCTTTATCCAGGTGATAGAAAACCAACGCGCCCAACAAAAACCCATTTACAAATGTATTTTACTTTTAGGGTGCGAAAAAAGCCCCGAATGGCACAGAGTGCTGAGTGAATGAGCCGAGGTCAGTGTGTGCGGGACGCTGGAGGCTCGCCGCAGCTCCGCCCTCTTTACACGATATCGACAACTGATAAAACATTTGGCCATTTTTTAACCATGAGATTGATTAAAATCATAGGAAATCCCAATCATCTTAAGAGAAGGGACTTGTTTTTATAAAGTGTATTGTATTTTTAATTTTTGTTTTTTTTCCATGATGACTGGTGAGGCCTGGCTCGTCTCGGCGGAACTGAACTTTAGTGCGCTGACGAAGCCTTTTGGATGAGAGGCGAAACGTTCGACACTTCAACAAAGGAGTACAGAAGACGACTCAAGAACCTTCATTGAAGATGTGAGGAAAGCATTTCCTGGATAGGTTGGATCTCAGGAGTAGCTTTTTGGGAGCTGCCGCCGGGGTGCTAAGTACAGTCACAGGTGAAGATCCAAAGATTACTCAAAGATGCTCGTGGCATGAATGTTTCGAATGAGAGAACAACTTGGTAACCATGGTAAAAAGCTGTAAGTAGATTTTGCATAATATCCCCAATTTAAATAAGCAAAAAAGTCCGGACATAAACCTAAGCAATTTGATCTCAACCCGGCAGTCCCATTTGGCATTGCTAGCTTTTTGTAGAGGCCTCCTTCAGCCCTAGTTAATAAATTTGTACTTGTTTTTTGGTCAAGTTTTTGTCAATTCTCAATGTCTGTATTCATCCCTTGAGTAGATTTGATATATTTCTATTTCCAAGTTTTTAGACCTTCACTGTTGCAGGTGGTACAGAGGCTCTTGGAATAAAATGTTATAAAAGCGCTGTTTCAGGACACTTTCAAATCGTATTGAGTCATTTATTTTCAAACATGAGTCACCCGCATTTACTCCCTGTCCACAGTAAGCCTTTTCATGTTGCCTTTGTCCTCACCATGTTGTTCCACAGAGAGGTTGCCATGTTTGAATGTCCGCGCTCGCTGAAGTGGAAGCAGTCCTCTGAAAAGTACGACGTATCGACGTGGCCGTCCTGAAAGAGAGCGAGAGTGAGGGGGCAGCCTTGACAAAAAAAAATTATCCCATGAAATGCGTTTAAAGGAGTGCAGTGCAGAGCTTACAGCGTTCACAGGGACTATAGAGTTTTTGAAATAAGGCTGCACCACCACGGCAAAATCCTCCCGGCCGTCGTAGCGACCGCTGTCAACTAGCTTCTCCGTCTCAATCTGGAAGAAACAACACAAGCACTGAGTATTTCTAGAGTGTGTTTTTTTGTTTTGTTGTTGTTGTAAAAACAGCCTTTAAAGTTAAAACGTTCCCACACACATTTAAGGCAGGAACTTGATTCAGTGAAATAATTACACATATTATTGTGTAGGTAAGACTACTGTAATTTCTGGACGTATCCCACTCATCTGCACAATAACTCTTACCTGTAGCTCCTGGTTGATGCGTTTAAGTTCAGCCAGTTCTGGAGACTCAACGCTGGGAGTCAGGAAGCAGGTGCAGACGAACCTGTGGTCGACAGAAGCACATGCTTAATATACTGCAAGTCCTGGTTCCGTTTGCACCAGGACTAATATTAACCTCACAAGAAGTTTGACACAGATCTAGGGCTGGGTACCGTTAAATTTTTTTATACCAATCTTTTAACAATACTTGGTTTTCGATACCGATACCTGAACGATACTTTTCCCAATACCTATACTAAAATATTTGTCATCTAGAACCAGAAAACAGTGTGGAAGATCTGCAAATTTGCAATATCGGATTCATCTCCAATGTCAAGAAATGTGTAAAAGAAAATGGGGGGATAATAGGGAAAATATTAGTAATAAAAAATGAGCTAAAAATAGGGGAAATAATTGGGGAAAAATTAAATAATTATACAACCAGTCGTAACTTAACTTTTTTCTGATACCATTCTAGTATCATTTAAAGGTATCCAGCCCTGCACAGATCCGTACGACGGTGCATCACGGCAATTCAAAGGCAATAATAACAATAACAAGCATAATAATAATAACAAGCAAATTTACAACAGCAAAAAAGTAGCAAATTAACAAGATTTTAAAATGCGCAAGTACAAAATGACCAAATCTATGAGAGGGGTGGGCAAAAACAGAAAAATTGTGTTGTCAACTTCTCATCAAAGAAAATACTGTAGATTTTCTTCTCATTTTTCCTGTTAATTTTTGAAGTTTTATTCTCGTGAATGCACTTTCTTTTCCTGGCAAATTTACATGGTTTAGAAACTTTAGATCAAGTTATTTTAGGTTTTTTTATGGGTTTTGTCTTATTTTTATACAGCTTCTTGTAAATTGTCCAGTTTTAAACACTGCAAAAAAAGATATCTTGATCATTTTGACTTGCCAAGTAAAAAAAAAAACTATTTCAAGTACATTGAGATTTATTATCTAATTCGAAGTGCCAAGATATGTTTTTTTCTTAATTCAAGCGCAACAATACATTCATTGGCAGATTTATTGTACATACCTAGTCAAATCAAGGAATTCTAAGTAAATTTGACTTCTTTCTAGATTATGTTTTGCAGTGAAATCTCATAAATGTGCTACTTTTTTTCTCATTATTGTGCGTTTGAAATAAAAATGTACTCTCTACTATGTTTTTTCTCTAAAAGTGAATTACGTGACAAATAAACTATACATGTCATACGTATGTATTTACTGAATCCTTACTCTTGTAACACACTGCACCCAAGGCTATCCCGCTTGACCCTGCGGAGGCCCTCGATCTGAAGGATCTCCAGCACATTGACCAGGACCCTGGGCACCTAATGAAAGATGTTAACATGAGATGAAAAAGAATGGCGGGTCAACAAGAAACGGCTGACTTTTTGGTAAACTTCACCTCATTGTAGAGTATGTCCAGGCTTGTCATCATGTGGCGGCTGTAGTTCTCGGGAGACAATGAAGCCTGTGAAGATTTTTTTAAGATTAATTTGGCGCACAGAGTGTAACCTTTATATCACGTATGTAAAACCGTCTTATATTACCGATGACTTTTCTCACAGCTTTCTTTTTTGGCCAGGCAGTGTATTCGGAACGCTACTTTTTACCTCAACTTGAGTTTACAAGTAAGGCTACTCTTAACCTCTTAACCCCCACTTTAACAGAGCGCATTTTCTCCAGTACGGCTTTACACAACTCTTAAGGTTCTCAACCGGAGCTCAGCCTATAAACTGAAAACACATTTTCTGTTTGTTGTGATTTTGTCTCTTCTTGGTCACTCTTTTTGTTTTTTTTTGTTTTTTATTGTGTTGTTGCTTTTCCAGCACGTTTTTGTCTTGCTTCTTTGTTGCTTTTTTGTCATTATTTTGTCGATTTTTGTAGGCTTTTTATGTTTTGCTTTTTCATCATTTTTTAGTCGTGTTTTTGTCACTTCTTTTATTGTGTTATTGTTGCTTTTCCTGCACTTTTTTGGCGCTTTTTGGTCACTTTGTTCTTGGGTTTTCATCCTTGTTTTTGACGCTATTTTGATGCTATTTTTCAAGAAGCTTTTAAATCTGGCTAAAGCTAAACTGGAGAAAATGTGCTTGGTGCAGGTTATGAGTTTAACTTGAGTAAATATGTTTGCTACACATAACCCATTGTGAAGATGATCGAGTAATATTCCTACACTGCAAAAAGTAATCTTGAAATAAGTTATTTTCCCAAAAACAGTCCATCTGAGAGTCTAATTTCAAGAAATCTGTCCATGGTGCAAGATATTTAGATTCAAATAAATCACCGCACTCAAAACTCGATGAGAAATCTTAATTTAGCTACTTGAGTTGTAGTTGTTTTAACTTAATTTAAGTGTAAATATCTTGCCCCATGAATAGATTTCTTGAAATTGGAGTCTCAAATGAACAACAAATTTACTTTATTTCGAGAAAATTTCACTTTTTTCAAGATTACTTTTTGCAATGTACCTATAGGTGTGTGCTTAGAAATATTTAGAGATATCAATTTGAAACCTTTGCCATAAGTGACTGACATGAATATGGGAAAAAACATGTATTTTATGTTTTCATATAGATTTAAAGCAGTACTAAGTAACTCTTGCCCCTAGCGGCCATAAGCGCAACTGCAGGTGTCGTAGCAAGTTACGATTTTTTCACTTATTAAATGTCTTGGAGAGTAAATACTACGCTGACAGAAAAGGTGAAGGGAGAGAGGGATGTTGTACATCCAGTTATACAATGGAAATAATTTTTTTCACTCAAACTTGGCTGTAAATACTGTTTAAAGTGGCGCTATCCCACAGTTAGCTTTGCCCGTTAGCCTGTTAGCTTCTTCTTCGTGATTACATTAGTGTGTATTGCTTGCTCCGCCCCGGTGGCAGTCAAGTTGCAAGCATGGTTTTCTGGACAGAGACACCAGGGGGAGATGAAAGACCCTCCAATCATCCCATTAACACTTTTATTACCCCCAAAGGGACTACGAAAAGGATTTATTAAGGTAAGCACGTTACTTAGTACTGCTTTAAGGCATAATAACATTAAAAATTAATAATGGATAGAGCCAATCCTAAAGAGAGAGTTTGGTCTGTTTTTTTTTTTTTTTTCACTTTGACATGATAAAGATCTCAAAATGAACTCCATACCTGTTGCCATATGTTGCCTTAAAATGATGCTGCAGTAATGCTAATTTCCCGTCAGATTGTTCATATTACCGCGTTTCCGCTTCCACTACTGTTGTTATTTTGTGCTAAAGAGGGAATGTGTGGCTGGTGTGGCGTCGCTCGCAGCACAAAGGCCTCTCTATAGCGGAGGAAGTGACAGAATACTCTCATTCACATTTCATTTGGACAATAACACAAACAAGGGCTCGGTGCTTGTGCTGCCGGCTAGAGCGCAGTGATGTCATGACACAACACCGCATGCATCTACAAAACCCACTCAGTATTACCAACTCTGACACAACACACACTCAAATATTCAGGAAATGGGCTTGGATGGGAAAATGGATTAAAAATACTGAATTTTCTGTGCTCTAAGATAAGATTGCATTTTGTACATATGTTTTGTGTATTTACACTAACCGACAAAAGAAAAAGTCCCACAAAAAAGGTCACACGATCTATTATTTGGTTGTTAGATTTGACATTCACTGTGGCATTGTGCCAATAAGCTTCTTGTAACGCTTTGGGGCTAATAGGGCTGACTGCAATAAAGAATGAAAGGTGAAGATTCAGCCACTGAGCCAAAATGTATTGAATAAAAGACACTACAAAAGAAGCTGCTTTTCAATGACATATTAGTTGAATTTAAAGTTCAGTATATATGTATACGAGATATATAATAATAAAGGTACGAGTTATATATTATTAAGATATTTTCCAGAGATATTTTGTATTTTTTCCCTTCTATGTCAATGTATTTCAGTTCAGTTTGTTAGGTTCGTATTGTCCATGAATAGAGAGCGACAGAAAAGGTTAGTTTGTTTCTACTGCAGAGGTAGGTCAGTAACTCACCATCATGAGGAGAGTTGGAAGTAGGGCAATATGGCCTAAAATCTATATCACGATATAAAAAAGAAATATCACGATAACGATATATTTGACGATATAATTGACAATAGACAAATTACTTCAAATCCCAGCCTTACGCCTATGCAAAGATATATATATATATATTTTTTAACAGCATACTAATTTCCTCACCAATATGATCTACTCAAGCAGTTTACATCCTTCATTTCATTTTACTTTTTAAGCACCTGTCCCCATGTGTTTATCCTGCTTTGATGGAACTGAGCGTAACATAAATTATATCGTGTCCACGATATCAAAAAATTATACTGCGATAACGATATGCAATACGATATGGCCCACCCCTAGTTGGAAGGTTGCGGTTAGATGAATGGCAGTGTTCAGTCCATTACAAAAAACTGACTGATATATCAATATAACAGGATTAAAGTGAGTCCAACCAAGTTTGGGGGTTGGCCAATGGCCGCTGGCTGCTCTGCTTTTTGACGACAACACTAGGTACTACGAGGTACTACGAGGTACTACGCCATTGCTGTAGTACCTCCATATAGCCGCTAGTCCCCCATTGGAAAGCATTGCACTTTAGACACATTAAAAACAACTTTAAAGCCTGGTTTCTAATTTTTGGGGACTTTCTACTGCTAGATATTCCTCCTGTGATGACGCTGGGTTAGTTACAATTAAAGAAACCAGGCTGGTTTTCGTAAGAAACATTTTAGAAATCTTGTACTAGGGCTGGACTGTTAGCATTGGAGCTGCACGAGCTACACGTCATGGAAGGGCCGAGTCTACAGTGAAGATCCTGCCCTTATACCCTTTTTAGGAATATGCTTCGTCAGAGCTGGGAAGGAGGAGTCTGTAAATCCGCCATGAATTCCCCTCGAACGTTGCCTGGCTAACGCCAGACTGCTGTGTGCGCTCGAATCTTTTCAAACTTCACAACAGCCTGGGGACCATGGCCGACATTTTTCCATGGATTTGGGCACCAATCACAGAACGAGGAGGGACGGTAAGACGATGACGCGCTATTTGATATACGGAAGCTTGTAGTTTGTTTAGGGATGAAAAAAATAAAAAAATATTTACGGATCCAACATGACAGCAGCAGACGCGATGCCATCTTTCGATCAAGCTTTAGAACGTGTTCTAAATAGTTTAGCTCAAAAGTTTACAGCAGGTACGTCATACGTCATCTGATACCATGATACAATTGGCTATGGCTACGTGCAGACGCATGAGAGACATTCGTAGCGGCCAATAAACGGCTATGAACAATCGTAAACCACACCTCTCCTACGAGAAAATGAATTGGTGGTCCCCAGACTAAATATCACTTGTGATTTTAGTCTGGCGTTAGCCAGGCTATCTCGAACGTGGTCATTGTGGTAAACGGGGAGGAGTGAGGAATGACTGTCTATTGATAATATGTCTATGGGGTTGGCTAAAGTAGAGTGAGTGGCTCCTTGATCGGACTTCTAAAGTTTGGGAACTGCAGCAAAATCAGCGCCATGAGTTATGTGAAACGAACGCCACCAGCCACAGGGAGGAGTGGAGGAGGAGATGGGGGAAGTGACCTGGGAATAACCCCAGAGGTAAAGGACCCGCAAAATGAAAACTGCTTTAGGAAATGCGGGTTACATTCTGCAATGTCAAAAGTGTTGCATTCATCATTCATCAAGCTCTGGTATTGATGATGGGAGAGGGTGACCACTGTGTAAAGTCTTCTCCAGCACATCCCAAACATTCTCAACGGAGTTAGGATCTGGACTCTGTGCCGGCCGATCCATGTGTGAAAATGACGTCTCACGCTCTTTCACAATGTGTGGCCGATGAATTCCGGCATTGTCATCCCGTGCCATCAGGGAAGACTAAATCCATTGATGGAATAACCTGGTCATTCAGGATGTTCAGGTCATCAGTTGATCTCATTCTTTGGGCACAAAGTGTTGTTGAATCTAGACCTGACCAAACTGCAGCAGCTCTACATCAGAGCAGTTAGTTACATCCAGGTAAAGGACACTTGTTTTTGGGTCAGTCAGTATTCGACTTTCTTACTTAAGTACAGTTATAGGAGCTTAAGTAAAAGTATCAGATTCAAATTTTAAATTATGAATGTGTCCACTTTTTTAAAGTACTTAAAAGGCTCTAATGAGTAAAAAGTATTCATCACAAAATTGACTTTGAAGCAAAGTTAAAGTACCAAAAATGTGTACTTTTTAATCCCTTTGTTACTTTGCACCACCACAGTTATACTCGGAGGCTGACAGCACACGGTCAGTTTGAAGAGAAACAAGTACTCACTCGGTCATTGCAGTACTGGCACAGGTCATTGCCTCCAATAAACAGCGTGACCAGTTTCCAGTCGTTCTCGAAGTCGACAGACTACAGAGTGTACACAAACACAGCATTCGTTAATATTTGACGAAGCACGAGTTTTCCGTGTGAAAGTCGTTTTCAACCTACTGTGTCGCTCTTCATGGCGTCAATGAGGCGTCTGACTTGGGCTGGGATTCCTCTGCGTGAAAGACAGAGAGAGATTCATTTAAAGTGCATGACACATTAGACGCCATTTTTACTAAAACATACAGTAGTTAACACAATTCTATTTAAGATTTTGCTAAAAATGTTACCCAGTTTTCTTTAGTCTAACCATTTTTATGATGTTTATAGTTTCACTTCCTTATTGGACACTGACAGGAAGTGACATAGATAGAGGCAAACCATTTTAAACTGTTTCCCTGCCGATCATGTTATGTCAATGGGAAATGAGTCAAACTGCTATGCATTTGTTAAGTGTGACATCACACACAATAATAAGATACTTCCGGGTCCAAACGGTTGACAGTTCCACCGATAAACACAGCCAAAAACACAACTTTATCTGAATCCCCTGCTGAAATAACAACAGATAAAAGGCCCAACACTGTTTTACACCTAATTAGAATAATAAGTCACAATTTCTTCAGGTAAAATGAAGATATTTTATATTTAAAATAAGCCTTCATTGTGTATGGAAAAAATAATTTGATAACTCAGAAAAGCATCACTAAAGACAATCCAGAGTATATGTGATATTTCTGTGTGATCAGATGTTTAAAAAGAGCCTTATAGTCGGCTCTACAGCAGGTCAACATCAGCAACATCCCATTATAGTGAATTAGGCTAAATCTCCATTGGACCTGGAAGTGGACTGATGACATCATCACAACAATTGTATGGAATTGTACCTCTATCTATGTCACTTCCAGTCAGTAGCTTAAAAATTCAAATAGAAATAACTTTTCTGCCCAACATTTCTTGGGTTATCCTTCTAATTAAGACATACAGCAAAAGCATTAAAACCTGTCATTATGTACTTTAAGGGTTAGATAATGTTAAAGGTGGGTACCATTTTTGTTACTATGTCTATACAATTGTTCTCTCCATCCAGGAATTTGATTTGATTTCAACAAAACTGCCATATTCTTTACATGTAGTGGAAAGTCCATTATCCAGTCCATAAAATGAGCCCCATATTTAGGGATGCCAGATCCAATCGCTAAAACAGTCAATTAATAGGCGAAATATAATGACTGTCTGATCTTAAAGGTAGGAAATCTATCCAGCAACTTAGTCGCATAAATCCGAGTCTTACGCTATTTTGGCTCCAGACACGGCCATGTTGAATTTGCTCCGGCTGCTCCCCTGTCCCAGCGACATGCCTTTCAAATCAGGGTTGAACTTTCTAAGGATGTCTGTCAAAAACAGAGAAGATTAGTGTAGCGAGACCACCCTCTAGTGGGACATTTTGAACATAGCACCAGTAAAAGCTCACTTGGTAATGTAGTGACCGTCTCCAGTGTCTTATCACCTCCAATGCTAGACAAAAAGAAAAAGAAAAATAGATGCCAAGCCACTGACACTGCAAAAAATTTTCACACCACAGGCTGAAATTACGCAAAACTACAACAAGACTAAAACGTGGACTCACTAAACCCCTGGTCTAAACCAGGCCCAAGCCAGGACTAAACAAGAATCAAAACTATACTTGAAAGTTTAACAGACTCGAAATGAAACAAAAGTTAATATAGAGTACAGCCATACATGTCCCTTACCTCCAAGACACGCCTTTGTACTCTGTCCGGAGCTGGAGAAGGTGCTTCGCTTTCGCCCCAAAGCCAGTCTGTAAATAATAGAAACAAAATTGTCATGGGGAAGCTGGACAGTGTGAGCAGTTACAATGACACAGATGTGAACGTACTGTGATGGAATCTCCCAGAGCACCTACGACTTTGATATCAGCCGGCCGTAACCTGTGAACTGTCAACAGCAGAGAATGGGTGGTCAGTACATCTTGTATCAACGTTTGTTATTAACATTTTCATATTTGAGCTTGTTTTCTTGCTACTTGGTCACCATTGTCTATTAATTTTTCATACTTGATACATACTGTACATCCAAACATATGGTGTGATGTTGAATCTGTCGGGAAATACCTGATGTTGGCACAGATTCTGACGGAGCGGTATCCACACAGGACAAATCACTGCCCCAGTTCTACAAGTGAGACACACATGAGTTTTATTTTATTTTATAAAGGTCATGTTGGAAAAACCATGGAATACGATATTTGTGCGTATTTGACCTTGTAGTGACCCAGCGACTGTATGAGTGGTCAGCATGCCGCCTTTGGATCACGGTGGTCTCTACAACGCTCCAGGATCAATTGTTTTGTAGGTTTTCTGGTGAGAGTCTCCGTCAGCAGAGAAAACCTTCTAAACACTTGATTCTGGAGCGTCCTAGGGACCACTGCGATGGAGGTGAAGTGAGGACTAATTAGCATTTCGCCTATCTTTCACCATATAAGGACAAAAATGGCTGTGCGCGACAGCGAATGGCAAAACACACATCCAAAGCTAATTACCAACTAAACCCCAAAAGAAAAAAAACTCAGCCATATAAGCTTTTTCCTTCTCTTCCTTCGGGTCAGTCCTTTAAAGCAGTGCCAAGTAACTCTAGCCCCTAGAGGCCATAAGCGCAACTGCAGGTGTCGTAGCAAGTTGTGTTTTTTTACTTATTAATATTGTCCGTAAGAGTAAATACTACGATGACAGAAAAAGCGAAGGGAGAGAGGTATATTGTTCATCCAATTACACAATGGAAATATTTTATTTCACTCAAACTTGGCTGTAAATACTGTTTAAAGTGGAGCTAGACGGTTGTTAGCTTTGCCCGTTAGCCTGTTAGCTTCTTCTTTGTGATTCCATTAGTGTGTATTGGTTGCTCCGGACCGGTGGCAGTCAAGTTTCAATTGTGGTTTTCTGGCCAGAGACACCAGGGGGAGATGAAACACCCCCCAATCATCACATTAACACTTGTATGACCCCCAAAGGGACTACGGAAAGGATTTATTAAGGTAAACAAGTTAGTTAGTACTGCTTTAAATAGGTGAGGCGGCAAAAGTGTGATGTTCCGCTCATGTAGCTCAACAAGGAGAGCCCCTGACTCGTAAGCTCAAGGTTGCAGAATTGAGGCCAACGCGGTGGCATTGAAAGGTTTTAGCAGTAATACAATAGTACTTTGCTTGCCATTGATAAGACTGCAAGTAGTATTACCAGCATATTTCTAAACAGAATTTTTTAAACATATTTTCTGGAATTTATTAGCCTATAATGTACAAATACTGTATATATGACTTAGAATTTCGTTTGTAAGAGTCCTCCTGACTGTTCTTAGGATTTGTTCTCACAGAGGAGCGTTTTCAGTTAAGAACAAGTTTTGTGAATGCCAAAAACCTACTAATTTGTATGTAAGAACGTGTTGTGAATGAGGCCCAATGTTTCTATGCAACACTCCGCACATAAAGCCTATGATGATAAATATTCAAATACAAATTGCGTGGTTCTTGCTCATGAGCTTGTACACAGCTGATCTGGGTTTTAAAACTATGCGATGTGCATTGATTGTTGTGTGATGGATTTATGGATTTTTTCTACTTGGACATTGATGCAGGAGCTGGCTCACAATGAAACTTACTGTTATAGGGGAGGAGACGTGGGCGGTCCGGCAAATGTGTAATTACTGTTGAAAGCGGTCTTTATAAACGGGCTGGTCTGTAACAAGAGAACACATTTGAAAACAATTCACGGCGCATCACATCAGTTTGTGAAAGACCTAACCTCGGATGGACACTTTAGATCGATCCCCTGGGTGAAGTCCTGGGTGAAAGTCTTGTTACCGACTGGCTCCAGCTAAAAAATAGAAATAAAAAAAAAAAGAGAGGGATGTCAGTTTAAAATCATTATCTTTTACCGTTAGCTTTAAGGAAAGGGCAGAGGACCATGTTGTTCCACAGGGCGCGGGCCATTAGCGTGTGAGCCTTCTGACTGAGGTGGAAGCAGTCGGGGGAGAAGTAGGAGCGATCCGGCCGGCCATCCTGGGAGAAAGGACACATTTAAAGTTATTCAGAGACACCAATTTAACACTTGGGCTGTAGATTGCTGACATGAGGGAAACATTTATTGCATGTTGTTTCCATATAAAAAGTAGGAATCTATTGAGAAAAATGGTCAAAACTTCCTATATTTTAGGCGACACAATCTGCATAATAGAGCCAGGTTTATATTTACAATTTCATTTTGTTGATAGAAGAAACTGTAGGAATGGTGCAAAAAAAGTTCCATTTTGGTTTCATCATTCCAAATGACGTTGTTTCAGAAATGTTGAGGCTTGTCTCTGTGCTGTTTGGCATATTGTAAGCGGATACTTTGTGGCATTTGTGAGGTAATGGCTTTCTTCTGGTGATTTGGCCATGCAGCCCATTTTCATCAAATGCCTCGTTATTGTGCATCTTGAAGCAGCTACACAACTTTATTTTATTTGTATCGCGAGTCCTGTATTTCAGCTGAAGTTCATCACAATTTTTCTTCCAGTTGTTGCTGAATGTTTTGCTGGTCTACCTGACCGTGGTTTGGTTTCAACAGAATCACGCATTTTCCACTTAATTTAGGGTCAAACATAAATGGCTTCGCACAACCATTAACCATGAGTAAAAAAAAACCTTTGTGTTGTCATTCATGTTCTCTGAAAAATAGTCAGAAAATAAAAATTTCTGCCAGGGTATGTAAACTTTTGAGCAAAACTTCCTATGTCAATATAGGGCCACCTTACAACTGACTGTGTTTTGCTGTTTTTAAATCTCTTAACTGTTTTAACATTTTTCCGCAATTGTTTGGAATGGGACGATAATGCCTTGTCAGATTGGATCGATTAAAAAAAACCTTTTTGAGATATGATTAGCAGTTCGCGGATTTTCAGACCGTCCTGCTTTTGAACAGAAACAGAAAGCATGAGTGTCTGTAGCGAGATGAACACATGAAAACATTTTCCCCAGTTCCAGAGGACCACATGAACGCGGCATAATAGTGTTTCGGTTCAGCTTGACGTTGACACACCGACAATCACGATCAAGACTGCATTAAAACAAACCAAAGTTCAAACTTTATTTCACACTGAAAAATTAAGAGTCATAATCTTCATGTTTGTCCAGGGAAAAAAAAACAACTGTTCTTCCTTTGGAGGGACTTGGCTCTTTTGAGAACGTATCATCTCCAGGACAAGTTTGACAGACTTTTGGTTCTAAAAGGACAAAACTAAGAATGAAGCACAACCTCCCGATTAATGAATATTATATGTATATGTAAATGTATATACAGTATATATATATGTACATTAAAAAATGCACACAGCAAAAACTGCAACTTTATGTGAACCTCCTGCTGAAATAACAGCAGATAAAAAGTGATTTACACCGAATTAGAATAATATGTATCAGCATTTCTCCAGGAAATATGAAGATATGTTTGCATTCAAAATAAGCCTTCATTGTGTAATGATACACAATGAAGTAATGTTAATGTCAGAAAAGACTTACTAAAGAAGCTCCAGAGTAAATGTGATATTTCTGTGTGATCAGATGTTTACACGGGACGTGCACGACAAGACCAAAGCATTAGTGAGTGTTTGAGGGGAGCACTTCGCGCTCGATTTGTCCACGTGTAATTAATTACAACAGGGGTCTCCAACCTTTTTTACCCGGCGAGCTACTTTTACACTACATGAACATCAGAGAGCTACTTATGCTTCAAAAACACTTGTGTAAAATGCAACTTAGGTGGGGTTCAAGTAGAAAAATTACTTGCCAAGATGGTATTTCAAAGAAAGTGACTTGAGCTTAGTCCGTATACTTTACAATATTGAACCAACTGTTCACAGATTGTGTTCAGAATGTTCAGAACAAACAGAAAATGTAAATCTAAAATTTGAGTTATCAAGCGTGTAGAGATGTGGAAAGGTTTGGTGAGCTACCTTGAGAGGCTTGGCGAGCTACTGGTTGCAGATCCCTGAATTACAATGTTCATTCCCTGATAGATGTGTACGTGCACAATATATGCACGACGAGGAGTGCATGAGAGTATGTTTGAGGGAGCGCTTTGCGCTCATTTTGTGAGCGCAAAGCGCCAGCCCTGATGGCGCGTGGGCCTAATAATCAGTAGTGTCTTAATCTAGGGAGAAATGTCAAAAAAAATCTAAATTACATGAAAAAATGATAATTTTACCTGCCTTTATTATTCAGTGAATATTGAAATAATTGTGTAAATCAGAGAATTCCTTGTGAAAGTGAAAGTTTAACTAGCTCAAAACCTGCCTGAATGTTCTGTACCTCGGTTTTGGGAAGGAACACCTCTCTGAAGAACGGCTGCAGCACAACGGTGAAGTTTTCATGTGAGTCGTAGCGGCCGGAGTCGACGAGCTCCCTCATGGCTTTCTATGGAGAACACAAACACCATAAAGCTGACACCACCACCATCCAAACAATATCTTTCATTAGATACTCCATCCTTTTCTGTACTGTACCTGGTAGGCTCTGTTGAACTCTTCGACCCTCTGCAACTCGATTGACCCCTCGTTTGGCTTCAGAATGCACGGGCAAATCAATCTAAACACAGATGACATATCTAGAGCAATCTCTCATACTGTAGCACATCAGCAGATGCAAAATACAGTTTTCACTCAGGAAATGTTTAATCAGGAGGCTTTTTGAAGACCTCTGCCCATCATGTTGCTCATCTCACATAAGGAAATGGGACTGACTTCACAAACCAGGAGGGACAGCCCAGAGTGCTGTCCTGGTGCAGCTCCCGCAGAGGGGTGATGTGGAACAGCTCCACCAGGTTCACTATGGCCCGAGGCACCTGCACACAGCACACACTCGCAGCTTTAGTGCTTTGCTCAGAAACAGCTTTTGTACATGCCTTTCGGTCACCTGACTTTTGTCATGGCTGCCATCTTGGGGACCTCTGGCTATTGTTTATTGTATCAAGCTATGCTTCTCCACTGACAAAGATAAGACGCAACATCCAAAATAGTGTCATAAACTCTTTACTTAGGTAGCCATTAGCAGGTTTGTTTACATGGCCATGAGCTGGTTTGTTTAGGTAGCCATGTGCCAGGGCTTTTTTCACTTATCTTCTTGTTAATAATAACATTTGTATGTGATTATAATTTAAAATTTGTAAAATAAGGGATAACTGACTGACATTATGTACAGTCAATCAGTTATCCCTTATGTTATTCTGAGTGATATTGTTACATGTACAACAGCATAATTCCCCTTCAGTCCTCAAAATGGCGGCCTTCTGTGATCCTTGGACACGCATGTATACTATACATACGTATATCTGTAACAGGTGTTTGTCCCAGAGAAGAGAATGACACTTACTTCCTTGTGAAGGATGTCCAGAGCGTCACGGATGTGGCCGATCACATTCCGTGGAGAGAAAATAATCTGTGGGAAACAGCGGTGAATGTTTTACACGACTGATTAAACCAATGGCCGCTAGCTGCTCTGCTTTATGACCGCAACACTGGAGGCCGCCATTGCTCCGCCATTGCTGTAGTACCTCCATATCATCGCTAGGCCCCCATTGAAAAGCATTGGACTTTAGACACGTTAAAAACAACTTTAACGCCTGGTTTCAATTTTTTTAACACTTTCTATGGCTACATATTCCTCCTGACATAACGCTGGGTTACTCACAAAAAAGAAACCAGGCTGGTTTTCGAAATATTTTTTTTTTTAATCTCCTACTTAACGGAGGTCGGACTGTTGACATTGGAGCTGCGCGAGCTACACGTCACGCAAGGGTCGAGTCTACAGTGAGATCCCGCCCTTATGCCCTTATTAGGAACATGCTTCGTCAGAGCTGGGGAGGAGGAGTTTGTAAATCTGCCATGAATTCCCCCTCAAACGTGGTCATTGTGGTAAACGGGGAGGAGTGAGGAGGAGCTGTCTATTCTTTTAACAGTCTATGGATTAAACTCATCACTCTTTAGTCAAAACCTTCAACACACTTCATGGTTTCCAAAACTTAATTTTCTCTTTGTTAGAGAATGTGGCACATTTAAATTAAAAAAATAACGGTCATCTGTATTTACTCACAGAGTCTGTGCAGAAGTCACAGATGTCATTTCCAGCCACAAACATGGTGATAACCTTCCAGTCATTGTTAAAGTCTATCCTCTGGAACAAATAGGACGAAACAGTTAAGATACTCAGTGTTCTTTTCAAAGAATTAAAAATGTGTAGATTGTGAATCAGCTTACCGGGTCTGTTTTCATTTTATCCACCACAATGCGTACTTGCCCCACCATGTCACTGGAACCAACAAAAAAAATGTATTCCTATTTTATTCCTATTTTATGTGGTTTTAACCTAAAATATCCTTCCATAAAATCATTAAACAAAGAGACTGATCAGAGAACTGTTAAATCCATATTTACAGCACAATAGTGGAGTAGATGAACCTTAGGCTTTATGCTAACTCTATTCTATCATTTCAGAGGCACTGTATATCATACCGGCTTTTGGCCCCTGCCACGGCCTGGTTAAGGAAGGCCTCTGGCTCGTTCTGTTTACCCTGTCCCACGGCGAATCCAGTCACGTTGGGGCTGAACTCCTTGAGGATGTCTGTTTCACAATATTACAAAAAGGGGGACAAAAAAGTGTCATTGTAGTCAAATGAGTGATTTTCAATGAGCTTAAAGTTTCAGTTTGATACTCAAATATTCCACCAAACATGGTAAACAGATAAATATAAACCAAATGAAGTCACAAAACAACATACTGGGCAGAGTTGTGACTGTGGTGATGTTGGCGTCTCCACCAATGCTGCAAAGAGACAGAAGACAGTGTAAGTCTTTGGTGATTTTGAAGGACACACGAGTGACGTCCTCTCACCTCCAGGACAGGCCCCTGTACTCAGTCATGACCAGCAAAATGTTATCTGTCTTTGCGCCCACACCGTTAGCGGCCTGTGGAAAAACGTCAACACTTACAGTTATTACTAAGTTAATGATACATGAACCAAACATTGAAGAGCCACTCACTGTGAGAGAGTCTCCCACTGCAGCCACCACTCTGACATCAGCAGGCCTGACCGCGTGCACTGGAGAAAACAGTTTGTACAAACAGAAAGGAAAACGGCTTTAGTTTAGTAGTGTAATAAAAAGGGAAAATCACATTATGGACTGCGATAGAGCTAAAATGGTAATAGCGTCTTTCACAGTAGCTAAAAATACATCAGCGCAAAGCATCATAGTCAAACAAGCGCTCATTTTGCAGTGTCAATGACCCGAGTCGCTTTGATAGTCAGTCTTTGAAAGGAACTAAGCAATATTTATGTAGATGAGCGACTTTCAACGTGTGGAGCAGATAAAGGGTAGCAGGTACATTTGTTCTCTGCATTTTGTCAGTGGGAAAGGTCCTACGTCTGAGAATGACGAGCCGATACTTGCAACGCTCTCAGATGTGTTATGTAGGAAGCAAGAATGATGTACAGGAAAGGCCCCAAACAGCAGCCCACCCAAACAAAGGGCGAAAAAGGCTTTCAACAGATCTAAGGCTTAGATCTGTTGAAAGCCTTTTTCACCCTTTGTCTAGCCACAGAAAAGGCTCATCATTACAAGATCCTGTGGCTCGGCTGTAAGTGATAATGAAATCGTGAGTGATACGCGTGACCTGAATGTAAGTCAGCAAACACACACGCAAACATTTGTCTGACCTTTTTCCCCGACCTTCCCAAGGGAAGGTCGGGGTAGAAGTGAGGGATTTGGAGTTTTAGTTTTGGTTGTTTTTTCTAAGTTTTGTGTCTAATGTGAGTCCAATGTGGCGTTTATGCTTTTGTACATCTAGTAAGTAAGTAAGTAAGTGTTTTATTTGTCATTATACAAATGTACAACGAAATAGAGTTCAGGTGTTAGTCCTGAGCCACTGCGACTGAGCCGCACCACCACTGTGGGCCAACCTGACCAGCATGTTTTTGGAGATTGGGGAAACCGTAGCACCCGGAGGAAACCTAGGTGCTGTACTTGAAGCAGTCGGACTGCAGATGGCACTATCATCCTACTGCACCAACATTTAAATAAAAGTCAACACATGAATCTAACTAACTGTTCCTATCTGGAGCTGCTGCAGGTGGTCAGGTCAAGTTTCAGCAACACTGTGTGCCCAAAGAATGAGGTCAACTGACGACCTGAGCATCCTGAATGGCCAGGTTATAACAATGGATTTAATTTTCCCTGATGGCACAGGCATATTCCAAGATGAAAATGACAGGATTCATCGGGCTCACAAATTCAGGGAGCATGAGACATAATTTTCAGTCCAGATCTTATTCTTAACCCCATTGAGAATCTTTACAATGTGCTGGAGAAGGCTTTACGCAGTGGTCACAGTCTCCCATCATCAATACAAGATCTTAATGAAAATGAATGCCACACTGGATCTTTTGACGCAGAAGCTTATTGAAAAAATGCCATCAAAGCTAAAGGCGGTACAACCAAATATCAGAGCGTGCAATCTTTTCTTTGTGGCGACTTTTTGTTTGGTCAGGCAGTGTACTTGGAAAGGGCTGGAGAACTACTGGCTCCTAAGCTACAGGATGATGATCCCTGCGTGTTTACCTGAGGTTGGTGTCGAGATGGATGGACTGCGCTCTGTGCAGGGAATATCAGTGCCAAAATCCTGTAACACATTCAACAAAAGAGGAGTTAACGCACCTGTAGCTGCCCGTGTAGTTGACCTCTGTGACTAGCGAATCTTCTGCTATTTCTGCTAATTATCCTATTTTTTATTTGTGGGACCTGACACAGGCAGCAGAGTGACCGAGGGGCCCCACTGGGAAACACAAAATCTGGATTTTTCTGCAAATACATATATAAATATAGTACAATCATAAAAGTAATTCTTGTTTTAAACACTGCAAAATGTAATCTAGAAATAAGTAAAGATTTCTTGAAATAATTACATTTTCCCTTGATTTGAGTTAGTAAGTTAAAAAAAACTGCACTAAAAAAAACAAAAAAACAACATCTTATTACATTTAAATTAGATCAGGAATTAGGTAACGAATAAATTGAATTCATTATAAAAGTGCAAAAATACTTCCACAAGTAGATTGTCATAATGTAGCCTGTTTTCAGATTTGTATTACTGTGTAATAAGATTGATTAAAATGAGATATGGTCATCAACAATACACTAGATTGTACTAAATTGCATTTGTTCAATTCAAAATTTCCTGGGGGAGGACCCCCACATCCCCCACTGAAAGATGAATATGGACCTCACTATTTCTAAAATCCTGGCTATAATTTTTTTTTTAAAGGTGAAACTGAACAGTATTCAAATTATTTTCAAAGGAATGTTAGGGTTAATGATGTTCCCTTGGCTTCATTTTGAACATGATACTCTACCAAATAATACATAATCTGAGCTTGGCTGATCACTTTGTACAAACATTGGTAGGCTCCTCGAGGTATATTCATATACCTTGCATATATTCAGTATGCATGTGTCACTCACAGGGTCGAGCGCTGCAGGTGCGCTGCCGTGAGCCCTCTGCTCCTTGTCAGCAGGTGAGTTCATGTGAGTGCGCAGGTACGGCCTCTCCTGCAGCGCAACACAAAACAGATCAAGGACGGGTCAAAATGCAGCTACAGTGGAGGGAGCCTTAGAGCGAACCTCACCGGGGTGGGACAGGGAATGTGGAGCAGTGAGCTGACCGGGACCTCTGACCTCTGTGGCGAGGACACCTGCAGCTGAAGACACGCCGGTTAGCAGAGTTCACAGAGGTACTTGGAAGAGTAGTTAACCACACAACACTTTTATTTGTACTGGAATCATGTTACTTTGAAGTACTTTCTTTTTGTCTAAATATTTTCTCATCTTTGATGAAATGATGATGAAGTTGACAAGTGACAAAAGCAGTATGTTGACATAAGATTTTAAAGAAATTAGTTCTTGCACCTTTCTTTGTGTATCTCCTTTATGTATCTTCATAATCTTTCTTTGTTACTTTATGTTACATAAGCTCGCATCACAGCTGTATCATAAATCAGACTTTTATGCTCAGTTATTCATTAATGAACCCTTTTCAGCTTAACTTACTTTACTGAACAATAATGGTGGCTTACATTTGTATTATCTTAACACCCTTTACTACTATTATAAAAATAGTAAATGTATTTAAAGTGGACATATCTTGCATTATTGTTAAGGTTAAGGTATACTTTATTGTCCCTTTATTGTCCCCGAAAGGAAATTTGTCCTTTGCATTTGACTCATCCTTTGGGCGACCCGTAAGGAGCAGCGGGCATCAGCAGTGCTGGGCCTGCGGACCCATCTCCAGATGTGGAGCCAGGCTGGTGGTCAGAATCACCTGGCTGGAGAATTCACCTATTGTACATGTTTTTAGTGGTAGGAGAAACCGGAGTACCTGGAGGAAACCTACGCAGACACAGGGAGAACATGCAAACTCCACACAGAAAGGCCCCGTCCAGGTGGGAATCGAACCCGGATCTTCTAGCTGTGAAGCGAGAGCACTAACCGCAGTGCTATACAGTACCATACCACCCATGGTGGCTTAAACACCTGCTTTTGGGCATCTAAGCATTGGTATTTTATAGGGGTGTGTATCGCCTAGTCTCAGGCGATACGATACGTATCCCGATACAAGGGTCACGATACGATACGATACGATATATCCCGATATTGAAGAATTAGACGATTATTGCGATTTTTTTTTTTACTACTTTGGAAACAACTATTCAGTAAACTAGTCCACCTTCATTAGATTTGTATCAAATACATTTGATCTATCCATCTTATGATATAAATGCTTTTCACTAATGTGCTTGTGACTGTGGTGTTTATGGTGATTATGTACCTTTGAACGGAAAACAGATTTCTTGGAAACCTAGTAATGAAACCAATTACTGGGGATGCACGTTTTCTAGTATTTCTATAGTTGGGAGTCCTTGGCGATCAGTAACTATTATGGGTTTCATCCATTAAAATATACAATAACTCAGACGGGGCATTTAAAATTGTGTCTACTCCACAACGGGTGTCACTCGTAGATCAGGGACATAATGACACGGGCATCACGCGCAGCAGTAGCACACAACTTGAAGCAGAGGGGAAACTAATACAGCAGGCTCTTTTTAAACTTGTGTCGTAGTACTGCAGTGGCGAGACACAGGTTTAACATGAGTATGCTGTATTTACTGTAGTTTCACCTCGGTTTCGTTTAATTCCGTAATAAAATGCTACGAAGATAAATCCATGCTACGAAGATAAATCCTCTCCAAACGCAGCGGCGACGCACTCAGCAATATGCACAAAGCTGTGGCTCTCGTAATAATCCAGGTCTCTGTCTTTGCTGTAAAAGCCAAAGCCAAATGTAGAGTTTTAAAAGAGCCCCGTAGCGTCTCATAACTCATTCTTTTCCATGCTAAGCTCTTCCTGTGTTTCTCTAACTCTCACTAAATTCTAGTGTTACTCAAGCGGGCTGCGCGGTGCGCTGCCATCTAGCGGGCGGGAGTAAAAGTGCAGGACCAAAGAGAGACGCTGCAATGAATATTTCCCCAAAAATAGATGTTTAAATATCGATACGGGCGCTTTTGTATCGATACGAGAATCGCGCGACGTAATATCGCGATATATCGGCGAATCGATATTTTTCAACACCCCTAGTTAATAGTGTTGATAATAAAGAAAAGCCGATGCATAAAAAGTGTTTCCAAACCTTTGACGGATACTGTAGTTTGAGTGAAGAACAGCCCATTGATGGAAAGAAGTCTAGAGCGGTATGAAACTGACCAACAGGAGGCACTGTGGGGCTACGTTCATGCCGGTTAGTGCAGAGTCAGAACTACTTCCTACTTTTTGCCAAGTTTTTATCAATGGCCGCTGGCTGCTCTGCTTTGCGACGACGACACTGGAGGCCGCCATTGCTCCACCATTGCTGTAGTACCACCATATAGCCGCTAGTCCCCCATTGGAATCCATTGCACTTTAGACACGTTAAAAACAACTTTAATGCCCGGTGCCTAATTTTTTGGAACCGTCTACAGCTAGATATTCCTCCTGTGATTACGCTGGGTTAGACACAATCAGAGGCACCGGGCTGGTTATCGTAGGATAAATTTTAGAAATCTCATACTTAATGAGGGTCGGACTGTTAGCATTGGAGCTGCGCGAGCTACACGTCACGCAAGGGCCGAGTCTACAGTGAAGATCCTGCACTTATGCCCTTATTAGGAACATGCTTCGGGGAGGAGTGAGTAATGACAGTCTACTAATAATATGTCTATGGTTTTTATATTAATTTCACTTCTCTACCATGTGAACGCCAATTTTCCATGATATGTCCACTTTAAAGTTACTATCTTTAGGTAAATTTTCACCCACCTCTGATATGGGCAATCCATTCTAATTTCAAATATCCAGAGTGCTTTCAATGCAATCCAAATCATTACTGTTTTATCAATGGGTTGATTAGGTTATGAAGAGGTCTTTTGACATGTCTTTTATAGGCGTCAATGTGTTAAAAAAACCACTACAGTTGTAGCTATCCTGCTGTGCATCAGGTTAATCTTTACATCTTTTATCGACAGTAATCTCTAATAGCGATAAGGCTTTGCTGTATCTGTTTTTATCTGCCTTTGGCTTCAGTGTGACTGGCACAAAGGGTCATTTTCACTGTCAACAAACCTCTCTTTCCTCTTTGTTTCCCACAGAAGTCATATAGACAACGGTGTGGTGCTTACCATATGAGTCCACAGCTGAAGGGCTATGCTGTTTACATCTGATACTGAGTTCACCTGGGGGAAACACACACACGGACAAAATTAGTGAGGCTGCTGTTCTTGACTATTTTGTTAAACATTAAAGCCACACCACGTAACACTACAGACTACAGTGTCTTGCGAAAGTACTAATACACCTTGAACTTTTGCACTTTTTGTCATGTTTACAACCCTAAACATAAAGATTTTATTTTGAATTTTTTACTGAAAGTTCACACACAAGTAACAGACAACTGTGAAGTGAAAGCAAAATGATACATGATTCTGTTATTTTTCAAAAAATAGAAAAGTGAAAAGTGGGGCGTGCATACATGAACTATTCATACAGCATGACTTAATACTTTGTGGAACCCCCTTTTGCTGCAATAACAGCAGCAAGTCTTCTGGGGTATGACTACAAGGTTTGCACATCTAGAGACTGACATTTTAGCCCATTGACTGACATTTTATTCCTCTTTACAAAACAACCCAAGCTCTGTCAAATTAGAAGGAGAGCGTTTGTGAACAGCAGTTTTCTGGTCTTTCCACAGATTTTCAATAGGATTTAGGTCAGGACTTTGACTGGGCCATTCTAACACATTAATATGTTTGTTTTTAAACCATTCCATTGTAGATTTAGCTTTGTGTTTAGGGTCATTGTCCTGCTGGAAGGTGAATCTCCGCCCCAGCCTCAATTCTCTTGCTGACTCCAGCAGGTTTTCCTCCAAAATGTCTCTGTATTTGGCTCCATCCATCTTCCCGACTATTCTTACAATCTTCCCAGTCCCCGCTGAGGAAAAGCAGCCCCATAGCATGATGCTCCCCCACCATATTTGACACTGGGGATGGTGCACTCAGGACGATGAGCAGTGTTAGGTTTGCACCATACATAACGTTTTGCATTTGGGCCAAAAAGTTCAATTTTTGTCTCATCTGACCAAAGCACCTTCTTCCACATGGTAGCTGTGTCCTCCATATGACTTCTAGCAAACTTCAAACAGGATTTGTATAGAGTACGACTTATAGTTGCTCCATGTACAGATTCCCCCAGCTCAGCGGCAGTACGTCGCAGCTCCTCCAGAGTTATCTTAGGGCACTTGGTTACATTTCTGACCAGTGCTCTCCTTGTTCGGTCTGTTAGTTTACTGTAGGTGGACGCCCGTGTCTTGGTAAGTTCGCAGTGGTGCTATACTCTTCCCATTTCTGAATGATGGATTGAACAGTGCTCTCTGTGAGATGTTCAAATCTTGGGAAATCTTTGTATAACTTAACGCTGCTTTAAACTTCTCCACAGCTTTATCCCTGACCTCTCTGGTGTGCTCCTTGGCCTTGATGATGTTGTTTAGTGACCAATACACTCTGACCATAGCTCTGAGGCCCTCACAGAACAGCTGGAATTATACTGAGAGTAGATTACACACAGGTGGCCTCTATTTAATGGTTAGGGCAAGGTGTGAACATTCTGCAGTCATTTTGCTTTCACTTCACAGTTGTCTGTTACTTACTATATGTGAACTTTCAGTAAAAATTCAAAATAAAATCTTTATATTTAGGGTTGTAAACATGACAAAAACGTGCAAAAGTTCAAGGTGTATTAGTACTTTCGCAAGGCACTGTATATTTATTGTTGTTGTGTCACAACTAAACTAAAGACAAACATGAAACGCAGAAAGTGAGGAATGCAGAAACAGCACCATGGAAACAAGATGGTGATGTCCCGCTCCCGGCAAAAGTCACGAGTCAGATCTGAGGAGAGGCCACTCAGAGGAAAGACATAAGTTTTCTGACATGTTTTTCACCCACGATAAACACCCGTAATTCGATATCTATTGGACGAAATGTTGCGCAGTGTGGCTTTAATTTTGTGATGATCTCGTGCAGAAGTACTCACAGATTCAGTTATGACAGGAACGGGCTGCAGAAGCACACTGAACTCATCGCTGTGCCACTTCTCGTCCTCCATCAAACTTCCTAATGAGTCCTGGGTTAATTAGAGATCAAAAAAATTTAAAGTGAAAAAAAAAAAAAAGAAGGAAACAAAATGACTATAAAGCAAACTTTTGTACCTGCAGCGTTTTCAGAAGAGTCGCTTGAAGCAGCCTTCGGTTTGTGTTCTCATTTCCGAGGCATTCACACGAGCTACGGGGAAAGTCAAAGTGAAAAAGGAGATAAATGTCCAAACTAGTGGCTGTTTTCCATGCGTACAGCAGTCATTACCGGTTTCACTATGTGCTTGGCTTCAGCGGGCGCAGTGTGTGAGGAAGTGAAATATGTTTGCAAACCGTACCTGTCCTGCTGTTCAGGGCCACTCCACACAGCTACGTGGACCAGGGAGCGGGGCAACTGCAAATGCAATTCATTCACATACTTAAAAGTAGGAATATCAACATGTGAAAGTACATCATCATCATAGTAGTAAAGAGGTGGTAGTGCGCTTTTTGCCTTTCTTTATTATTATTATATTTACACTACAAAAATTCAACAACTACAAAGTATTTATACTAAAGACAGGCTGATTATTTTTTGAGTGGCTCGTGTGCTATTGTAATTTTTCTTTAGTGTTAGCCGTTAGCTTCAAGACAAAAACACTGTGATGAGCACCGAGGTTTCCCCCAGTTAATTCTGTGCTCCTGACACAATGTTTTTATCATGATGCTGTGACTGTCCACAGTAACTCACTGCCTGCCTGTAATCTAGAGCTATTTGTCTTTTTAGACAAGACGCTGCTGCTAACTCATAGGGAAATAACAGAGACAGGATGAGCAGCACCTCCTGAGGATCCACTCGGATGTCATGCATGCATATAGCCTATTGAGCAACCCTAGAATTGATGTCACGGTAGTGCATTTCTTGCAGTATTGTACACATTTATTCTTTTAAATACCACAAGCATAAAGCTTGGATCTAAAAATCCTGCTGAACATGTTTAGAACTTTTGCGATACTGATACTGTATATTTCTGTAGTTCAAGGAAAGGCATGTTTATTTATACCGCGCATTTCATACACAAGGCAACTTAATGCTAATTCAACGCCTAGTTCAACTAATTCTATTTCTTTCTTCACTTAGTGTTTAGAGTGGAAGCAGAGCTTTAGCAGGAATCACAGGATTGAGCATTGCAGACTTTGTTTAGCATAGGCTACGTAATTAATCATGTGGTCTTAGGTTTGGCATCTTTTTGCAGGCCTCTGTCGTTTTGATAGACACAGCATGGTATAGGACTGGTACTCAATATCAGCAGCTACATTATGCCTAAGTATCGTTATCCAATTGTGGAAAAAATCGTATTGGAATAACTCAAAACAACATTGAAATGGAGCAATGGGTAATCATACGTAGATGGCTCTGCTCACATCTTAAACAGTGTAAAAGCTCAAGATGATGTTGAGATTGTGATACTGTAGTACAACAGGTCCTGTCACCTTGTTTTGCATGAGCAGAAGCGCTTCCTCCACTCGCTGGACCACAGCAGTAGCATCTTCAGTCACCTGCAGCACACACAGCTATGGTTAAGCTCTATTCAGGGATTATTCAGTAGGAGACGGCATGACGTGAGCAGACAACTTACATGTGCTGAACAGGGACACAAGGAGTTTACTGGGACCAAGAGCAACAGAAGCTTCCAATGTGTCTCCTGAAGCGAAAAACAAGATGGTGCATTTAAAGTGCATATGACACATTTGGCACAATTTACACAATTATTTTTAAGATTTTGCCCATTTTTTTTGGACAATTTTTGTGATGTTCATAGTTTCTCTTCCTTATTGGACACTGACAGGAAGTGACATAGATAGAGGCAAACAATTTTAAAAGGCTGCCGTGCCAACCATGTTATGTCAATGAGAAATGAGTCAAACTGCTATGGGACTTTACCTCCATCTATGTCACTTCCTGTCAGTAGCTTAAAGATTCAAATAAAAGTAACTTTTCTTCCCAACATTTCTTCTTTAAAGGTGCACTATGCAACTTTTTATGTAAAAATAAAAAGTTGATATTACTGCATATTTGACCCTTCAGTGACCTAGTGGCTGCTTGGGTGGTTAGCTTACTTTTACATATCCACCACTTGGGGGTCTATCCACAGGCAGGCGCATATCAGACCAATGCCTGGTCAACTCGATTTGGCGAGCTTTTTCATAGCGGCCAGTGCCAAACCAGTCTGATTAGGTATAGGTTTTGGGAACGACCTCTGGCTGTGGCTAAAGCGCGCTAGCCCATGTCTGATGTGACGTGAACAGACTGCTGGCCTCTGATTGGCAACGAGAGAGTGGACAGCCCTCACAGAGTTGTTGCAACATCATACCGCTGTTCTAAAAGGGGATTTTGACGATATTAGACATTTAGCCGCTGTTAGCATACCATTTGCAAGTTGCTTACCTACGTAGCTAGTGTTTTAGAGTTAGTGTTTTAGTGTTGTCTACATATCCTGGTCATAATTTTGGCACTTTAGTGCAAATTAGTTGAAAGATCAACTTTATGCCTAAAACCGTCAGTGAGGCACCATCTACACGCGATCGGTCTTTACTGCATTTGATTTTTGAATTTGGCGGCACTATTTGCGCAGGCGTGAGGGCTGACGTCAGTTGTCCTGCCGCTCTGGGCAATCCTCGCTATTACTCTCTCGCTATTCCTTGGAGAAGGAATAGCGAGAGAGTATTTTCGTCGATTGTCAGATTTGCGATTAGTTATAGCATTTAGGTAGATTTTTTTTAGCATAGTTGCTGCTTTACTGAAATAAAATGATAATTATGACTTACAACAGATGTTATCCATCTAAAAAAAAGTCATATTTTCAAAAGTATTAAAACCTGTCATGTGTACTTTAAGGGTCGAAGTTATGTCTCGAACGATCAAAAACATAAAAAACTCTAAGACATTTTGATTGCCATATCCTAAAGGTAAAACGCAGCACACGGCACCATGGTGCAGTGGTTAGCGTTTGTACTTCACATCTAGAAGGTCCCAGGTTCGATTCCCACCTGGACGGGGATTTTCTGTGTGGAGTTTGCATGTTCCCCCCGTGTTCGCGTAGGTTTCCTCCGGGTACTCCGGTTTCCCCTACCACTAAAAACATGTACAATAGGCCTGTAAGAATGAGAGTGTGTTTGAGAGTGCGAGTGTGGGACAGCGGATGCAAATTAGCCTAAGGCTACAATCTGGCGTGGTGTGTTTACATGCATGAGTCCCATGTATGTTCATTAACATGCAGTGTCCCGACCAAATAAACAAACAAATAAAATAAAATAAAACCAAGCTTGGTGACTGTATTCTTGAGGTTCTGAGCTTTCAAATCAGGAATGGTCATATCAATATGCAGCTTATGGCCACCCAGGTTTGTTTTTCCCCCATTTCAGACGAATGTTTAATCTTACTTGTGAAAGATGTTGAGATATTTCCTTAACTTCATCCAAAAGTGTCCTGAAAAAATGCAGTGACAATGTGAACCACTTTAGTGTTTTACTGTAATAGTAATCGATGATCCAATGCTACTCATTGACATGCTTCACCTTTGCTCTACAGAATCTATGACACTCTGGGTGCTGACATCAGTGTTGAACATGGACAGCAGCTCTGTTTCAAACACAAAAACATGTCAGTTACATTTCTGAACTCCACACGGGAAATAGAAAGCTCATAAATCATGCGTTGACAACGGTGAGAGCATATGCTGACTAATGGCTGGGATTGTTGGGAAGTGAGGGTCAACGGCCTCTGTTTACAGCCTTTGGAGTAATTCTTTAAAAAGATAAGTCAGCGAAACAAAAGGATTACTTTCAAGGTGCTAATCTACAAAGAGCAGGGGGCCGTATTGTTCAAAGAGATTATCGGCTGCAAACAATTGATGTAAAGCGCGTGCGCTGAAATCGAAACACATTGTACTCACCAGTGACTCGGGCGACAACTCTGGCAGCTTCATCTCTAGTAAAATGAAAGACAATCGTTAAATGCACGTGTAATGCTGACACAATCGTAAAGGGCTGGGCAAACAATCAAAACGTGATCGATCATTTCAAAAGGTCTCATGAACCATATTACCATTTTGCATTCTTTCTTTATACTTTCTAATCCTTATGTTTTGTTAGTATTGTGTCATTGTAATATTTTAATGGGACCCCAGGAAGATTAGCAACCACTATGGTGGAAGCTAATGGGGTTTCCAATAATAAACAAACACACAAGCCATATTAGTAAAATTCCTATTTAAAGTGACACTTTAACATTTTGCATTCAACTGTTTCTAATACAAAACATTCTCCTAATGACCAGCGCGACACAGAAAATGCTAAAAATGGATGTGGATGAAGACCTAACCTAACCTATTTGTCTTTATCTCTCGACCATTGAGACGAGCTGGAGACGTCCCAGTTTCCAGTAAAGTCACAGCCAGGTCTGAGGAGAGCTGAGCCACTCACAATAAACACAAATGCTTGTTTGTTTTTTTAAGTTATTTTTTTAAGATAAAAATATCTGTAATAAAATGAATTCTTACATTGTCGTTTGTTTATTGTTACAAGTTTTGGCTTTAATATTAAAAAAGTAAATTGGTAACACTTTATAATAACTACACCATATATAAGCCTTAATAAATGATGAGTTACTAAGTGACTAACACTTAATAACTACTTAACGATGACTAAGTAAAGTATGTGAAGAACTATTAGAACTATGAAATGTACGAAATGCGCGATATAAATAAACATGCCATGCCTTGCCTAGTAGTTAAGTAGTTATTAAGTGTTGGTCACACTTAACTAATGAATTGTTCATGATGAATTAAGTGTTAACTCATCATTTATTAAGGCTAAATAAGGTGTAGTTATTACAAAGTGTTACCAGTAAAGTACATAATATTAAAGGGAAAAGGTGATTTCTTTATTTGTCAAATGGCCCAGCCCTGCATAACTGGATAGTTGTGTCTTTATACCTGTGTGAAGCGGGTGCTCCCAGGGCGTACACTGAGGAGATGTCACCTGGCACCAGAGCATGCACTGGTATAAAAAACAAAAAGCAATATATTGTTACATATTCCAATTCAACCTTTTGCCAAAAAACTAAAAACATGACAATAATGCTATTGCCTCCTAACGGAGATTTAGACTCTTCTTTTCCTTCTGGAGCCTAAAAGTAAAATGCATTGTGAATATACATATTACTATTTCTATAGTGGCCATACCGCCTTTGCTCTGGCCGATCCCGTCAGACCTTGGAAGCTAAGCAGGGAAAGGCCTGGCCGGTACTTGGATGGGAGACCGTGTGGGAACACCAGGAAGCCTGGGTGAATGTAGTGAGTGAGTGAATGATTGGTTGGTGGTGGTTGGAGGGGCCGATGGCGCAGATTGGCAGCCTCGCTTCCGTCAGTCTACACCAGGGAGCTGTGACTACAATAGTAACTTACCACCACCAAGTATGGAGTGAATGAATAATGCAATGTGAAGCGTCTTTGAGTGTCCAGAGAAGCGCTATATAAAACCAATGCATTATTATTATTTCTTTTAGAAACAGTGTCCTCTCAAACAGCTTCGGTTTGATACACACAAAAATGGCAGTCATAAAGTCAAAAACGCTCTTTGATGTACACACATGAACTTTCCTGCAATCAAGATGTGTTCACTTTTAGCATGTGTGTTCTGAATGGCAAATGAGTGACGGGAGACACCCACGCGGCTCGTCACCACCTGCTGCTGACACTTATTTGGGCTTTAGGTTTGCCTGGATACTTCATTCGCCTGGACTTTACATCGTCTTATTTACTGTTCTGTTTTATTGCCTTAATGTTTAGTGCACCCCTGTGAGGCAACTCCTGCTGTGATATTGGGCTATAAAAAAACATTGATTGATTGATTGAAAATGTATTAAAATTTGCTCCGATTGTACATGAATAGGATAAACCTTCTTACCTGACAGTGAGGGGGCTAAGGGTGCCGGTGCTGGCGTGCATAGGATGGAGTTATAGTAGTCCGTCTGCAGAACAAAGCAAAAGAGCTAAGCATACAGCAGCACTGACTGAATCCTCTTTGCGTGGCAGCACAGTGCACATCGATACCTCTGGGCTTTCAGTCCCTCGCTCATCACGGCCGGCGCCAGAGAGGACGCCTCCTGTGTGGAAGGATGAGATTAAAATCATCATCCAAGCTTTTAAAACATGTGTAGAAATGGGGAAAATGTCTCCAGTTCCTTTCACTAGATTTCAGTCCTAGTTTTACCTGAGTGTTGAGCGCAGAACGCCGTCAGCAGCAGCAGCAGAGAGCGGGCAGTGGTTGCGTCCATGATGTTCCCAGATAGTGCCACAGTCGTCCCTCTGTCCTGGGCCCCTCACAGAGGAGCGCTTTCTCTGTCCTGTAAAAGTACGCTGCACCTGAGGGAGGTGTGGAGCTCTCGTAGGAGGGCAAAGTTTTAAACGCACAGCATATGCAGGACAGGCTAAAGGAGGATTCAGTCACTGTTATCTGGAAGCATCGGCCCAATGTTGCAGTAAATGATAAGAGACGATGTCTTGTTGATAATGATTTATCTTTCGGAATCTGCAAATGATTCATGAAGGGTCAGTGACTTTTGTGACTGGCACAATAAAATCATTGGTTACTCAAGCCTAAGCATAACAAATAACTTACCTTTTTGTTTTCAGTTAAATGCATTAATTTCTTGCACATTAGTAAAGTGCATTCAACAGGTTCTATTTTTTTGTTTCTTTGTTTTTTTATTAGAACAAAGTAAACCTCTTAACCCCCGCCTTAACCGGGCACATTTTCTCCGGTTTGGCTTTACGCAAATCTAAAAAACTTCTTGAAAAAAGTATCAAAATGGCAACAGAAATGAGACGAGAACGAGGATGAAAACGCAACATATGAGCGAAAAAGAAAAGACAAAATGTGACCAAAAAAGCGACGAAAATGCAACAAAGAAAACAAAAGAGAATTTTTTTTTTTTTATAACGACGACAACGCAGCAACAACGCAAGGAAAAATATTCGTTTAGATTCATTTTGTAGGGCTTAGCTTTAAAATGAGGCGGGGCTTAAGAGGTTAACATGATTATATTTAAGATTTTGCTAAGAAATTTTTGAAGTATTTGGTTGTGAGGCAGAGCGATACAGAGCTTGGGTATTGGGACGTCCAAACCAGTGTAATTGCCCCAGCAGAAGGCGAAATATATCCTGTGTCCTTGTTGTCTTATTAATGTATAAAAAGTCTGCAGTTTAGACCTCTATCGACACGTTCTGAAACCCATGTGATTCTTGTATCAGTTCAGCAGTTCAGATTTCTGTTTTTGCACTAAAAACTGAAGTATTTTATTGTAGTAAAAGCCTATGTATTGCTTGTTTGTAAAGATTTGTAACTATTTTCCTAAACAGAAAAATTAGACGAAACATGGACATTTATGAAGTGTAGTGGACTCGAAGGATAACTTTTGTAAAAATGTCTAAAGCTGACAGAAAGCGTATAGAATTTTTTTGCAAAACATAACAATTGAAAGTGCGCATTTCTGGTTTGCAAAGTAAGGATCAGGTGATGTGACGCGTCTTGTTCATTATCAGCTCCTGGGGCCAATCAATAACCCTCCGAGTGCCATCAGAAGCACCCGTGCCAGCTTGTGAGATAACAAAAGCCCATTATTAGCTTTGAAACGGCCGATGAAATTGAATTACCCTTTTTATGGACGCAATATTTTGTAACGCCAGGCAGCCATATTTTGGAATGAACCTTAGCCGAGACTTGAAGGTGGCTCTGATACTGCATAACGGTTACATAAGATATTTTCGTTACATCACCCCCTGCGTTGTTAACAGTTGTTGATATTGACAACAGTGGATGTTATGAGTGTTTATGAGTGACCTTGGGTTGGCACTGCAGATAACATTTCTTCTCCTTAGCACCACTGCAGAGTCTTCAGATCCCGATCACCACATGAGGCAGCTTAATCCTTGGTAATAAAAGAGGTTAGAGGTGAAGATGGCAGTATGATAAAGATAATAGCTGTTGCTAAATGGTACTAGTACTGTTACCCGAATACATTTTCTGCAGGTCATTTTGACCCATATCTAAATGCTTACAGCCTATAATAACGCCTCATTTGAAAGCTAAGACCTACAAAGCTGATATAAATTGATCTTTTCCCTGCGTTGTTGCCATCTGATTTTTGCCACTTTTGTCACTCTTTTGGAGTTCTTTTTATTGCGTTTTCGACCCAATTTTTGTGGCAATTTTGTTGCATTTTTGTAATTCTTTTATTGCAATTTTGCCACTTTTTCATAGTTTTTGTCACTTTTTTGTTCTGTTTTTGTTGCATTTTTGTCACTTTCTCATAGTTTATCGTCACGTTTTTGTTGCTTTTTGTTGCTTTTTTTTTTTACTTAAGATATTATTAAAAAATATATGATGAATTCGCCTAAACTAGCAAAGAACTGTTAGCCTAATTAGCCTAAACTAGCAAATAAATGTTGGATTTTAGGTGATGTAAGGCTACAAATTGCTTCTCATTACTACAAAAACAAAATACTTACTAACTGAATTTTGTCCTATTTTATTCATGTCCTATTTTATTGTCCTATTTAATTAATGTCCTCTCCTCATGAGGGGCGCGCTCTTTGCTGCCCCTCAGTGGGCCCCACGTGGCACTGCGTCGTGCATACGTCACCGGATGTTGACGGTCAGCTCAGAAACGGAACAGCTGAGAAGAACAACAAAGCCAAGGATCATCCAGCAGCTAACGACAGGTATCTCTGACAACATATTTGTGTTTTCTTATGCGAAATCATGTTACTATCTGTCCATGTATCAAATTCGATCGGATGCAGACACGACGTTTCTTTAAGTCATTCAGCTGCTTTTGTAGTTCGTAGCCATCGCGTTGTTTTGTTCAGGATGCGCAGTGCCAAGCGTAAATGACGAAGAATACGGTCCTTAAACATAGCAATCAGGTCACTGAATGTATACAAATGTAAGCTCCAACTATAAATAAAGTATATGGCTATTTATAGTCATGTTTTTATTGATAGAAGTCATTGTTTTGGCAAGGATTCTAAAGGCTCAGCTGCCACCTACGGTCTGTGGTTCTCATGGCAGGAACAAGAAGTGCTTTGGCGAGCTGTTTTTAGAGAGGCAAAAAAACAACGTTCCAAGACTAATATTTGTTTAAGATAACGCAGATGATTTTTTTCTTATGATAACAACTAACACTTAATGATAAAATGCAATTTATTATGTATTATTTATATACTCATGTATGTATTCATTTATTTATCATAAACAACATGAACAGTAATGTGGCTTAATAAAAGGCATTTTCATCTGTATTTCAAGAGTCTGACCATGGGCCGCATCTTCTTGGACCACATCGGGGGGACGCGCTTGTTCTCCTGCGCCAACTGCGACACCATCCTGACCAACCGCTCCGAGCTCATCTCCACACGCTTCACCGGAGCCACAGGCAGAGCCTTCCTCTTCAACAAGGTACTGCTGGCGGGTCAATGTTTATTATGTACCCAGCCACAGCTCTGACAGATTTGTTTTCACTCGCATTACTTCTATCGACTCCACGAAGGGAAACTCAAATTAATAAAACTCAAATATCGGTTATGTCATGAAGTCAGTCAGAGGAAAAACTGCAGTGATTTAATAAGCGTATTACTCTATACCCCTCCTGGAACCGCCACCTTAACGTGGTGGAGAGGTTTGAGCACCCGAATGATCCTGGGAGCTCTGTTGTCGGGGGCTTGGTGCCCCTGGTAGGGTCTCCCATGGCAAACAGGTCCTAGGTGACGGGTCAGACAAAGAGCGGTGCAGAAGCCCCTTATGAGAGACCAACAGGCCCGGTTAGAACCATGAGGCCGTCCTTCTGTGGACCCACCACCTGCAGGAGGAGCCATAGGGGCTGGTGCAACATGATTTGGGCAGCTCCAACAGCTGCCCCCACGACCCGGCAACGGACAAGTGGAAGAAAATGGATGGATGGTATTACTCTATAAGTTATGGCAAATTATCACTGTGTTGACACCTGGTATCCCTGAAAACTGTGCCCAAATGCTTTGTTTTCATTTATATAATTCATATAGGTCTGCACAAAAAGAAAAAAAAATGATATTGAATACATTTATTGAATATCAAATTATTACCTAGGACCTGTTTGCCATGGGAGCCCTTACCAGGGGGACGAATAGCTCCCAGGATAATTCGGGCGCTCAAACCTCTCCACCACGTTAAGGTGGTGGTTCCAGGAGAGGCACATATTTTCAATATTGCTTTAAATATATTTTTGTCATTTATTTTTTACTAAACCATTTTAACACTGTATGTTCAATTCAATTTTAAGTTTACGGCACACTGTGGCTTCTAGCGATACGGATATTGCGTCGGCTAATCACGCTAATGCTGAATCCCCTCCCTTTGTTCCCTTCCCCCAGGTGGTGAACCTCCAGTACAGCGAGGTGCAGGACCGCGTCATGCTCACGGGCCGGCACATGGTGCGCGACGTCAGCTGCAAGAACTGCAACAGCAAACTGGGCTGGATCTACGAGTTCGCCACGGAGGATAGCCAGCGCTACAAGGAGGGCCGCGTTATCCTGGAGAGGGCGCTGGTGAGGGAGAGCGAGGGCTTCGAGGAGCACATACCGTCGGACAACTCCTGATTCCCGCCAGTTAGCCACCGCTCGGCCGCTGTGTTCACCTGCTGCCCATCACCACACACACACACACACCCACACACACATGCACTGCAGTGAAGCTTCGCCTGACCCGGGCTGAAACAGGCCTGGGACACTTGCCGATTTGGAAGATCGATTTGCTCGGATTTGTCTTCTTGCTAAAATAGGCTGGCTTCGTGATTCGTGATACAGCGCACTGTCCAATGGAAAGGTCTCACTGTTCGATTGGATTGGACAATAACAAGTACATGTAAGAGGAAAAAATACGTTTTTACAGTGGACGACGCCAAAACTGGCCTGTACGGGAAGTTTTCTTACGACTGTGTTGCAAAGCTATACCAGCATCTTTTTTGCGAATACCTGTGCGTCTTGAAACATTATCGATACGCCTCCTCAAAAAGGTTGTGAAATGATTAAGGGTTTAGAAAGTTTTTACACCTCTTTCTGTAGCAGTTCGATACTCAAACCATAAAACTACTTTCTATTGGTAAAAATGACACACTGATTACCTACAATAAGAATAAGAAATATTTTCAGATAATGTCAAATGTCAGTGATCAAACTCTCTTCCCTTTCTATGATTTAAACATATGGTCAATTTGAAATGGTTCCCTTTGCACCCTCTTCTGGCATTTTATAGAACTACATTTGATAACATCTGTAGTACTGGGGGTATTTTCTAGACGCATATAAGGTTATACTACAAAATACCCAGACTAAAGCAGTTTTTAAAGCCAAAATATAGTATAACATTAGGCCTTTCTGTTAGAAATAGAAGTCGTTTATGAGAAGAGTCAGGCCTATTCTTCGCAAAATGACATTATTTTAAGCAGCATTGATGTTTTTACCAGTAGAAAATAAATGAATGATAGTATCTGGCTATAATGAAACGGAAAGAAATAAAAGATGTCTCCAAAAAAGAGCCCGCTGTAAATATTTCGTATCAAACTGTATCCACCAACTGCTTTTGCAAAATGCATTTTTTTTTGACAATGCAGAGTTGGACAAGGATTACAGTATATAGTGGAATAAAATCTTCACAAATCTTTAAATGAAACTCACAATGCTTTTTTTTTTTTTTTTTTTTTTAAGACATGTTTAAGCTTTACATTTACGACTATTGCTTTCGTGGTGCTGTTGTACTGTGAACTTCTTTATTGTACAAACTAGCTGGCATACCGTGAGCACTGACGTTTCCCATTCACTTCCAATCCCCTTTTTTTAAATTTTTACTTGCACAGAACGATGTCATTACGTGTGACTGGCTGACGAGTGGGGTGTGGATAGCGTTAGTGATGTGCATTCGACATTGTGGTGGTACATAGTTAGGATCTATTGCAGTAATTGTCTTTCTCTTCTCTCTTAGATTCAGATTTCAGGAACGTGCACTGTCTGCGGCAATAGAAAAAAAAATCCACCAAAAACTATATTTCAAAAAGTTCTCGAAATAGGGCTGGGTATCGTTATTATTATTTTTATACCAGTACTTTAACGATACTTTCGATACCTATCATTTTTCAATACAGATACCTGAACGATTTTTCTGATACCTATACTAAAATGTTTGTCATTAGGAAAACAATGTGTGGAAGAGCTGCCGATGTACAATATCGGGTTCATCTGCGACATCAAGAAATATGTGGAAAATGGGGAATAAATTTGGGAAGAATTGTGGCAAAAATAAGGAAAAATTGTGTAAAAAAAAAAAAAATAGGGAAAATATTAGTGATAAAAATTCGCAAAAATTAAGGGGGGAAATTGGGGCAAAAAATTAGGAAATCGTGTAATAACAGATATTTTTAGAAAAAATATGGGGAGAAAAAATTTATTTGAGCTGTAACTAAGTCACTTCCTTTAATCCTGTCCCTGGACCAACAGCATCAAAACTGGGATCTAAAGATAGATAAAAAAAAAAATTGGTACCAGTAGTACCTATAATTTTTTCCCCAATACCAGACTGGTATCATTTAACGGTACCCAGCCCTTGTCACGAATGAAGAGCATCTCAGAAAATGGTTGCCATATTGTTACTTTTTTATGCCGTCATTCATCACAAATGGGCATTCACGATAAAACTGCTCCACTCTATTGGGTCAAAATGATTTTGTGTGAACTCAAACGGAAGCGTTTTACATTTTAAAATCTCCTTTGGTTTGACATTACAATCCACAGCTGTACATTGTTCATTGTCGTCATGTCTGGGATAATGTTTCTGCACTGTTCGAAGCAATGTTTACCATTAGTGAGCAATCGTGTTGATTTGTGTAAGCCCCTTTTGAAAGAGCTTAAAATTCACCAGCCAGAGTTAGAGCAACTCACTTGTACTTACTTTCATTTACTATTTTCAGATGGCAATAGGAGTCTACAACTGTGGCAACAAAATCTGAAAAATAGTTAGAGCGTAAACAAGTTGCAGGACAGACATTTGATCTCGATTGCCTATGTATATTTTGTTGGCTTTGTTGTGGATTTTTCTGAATGTAAGCTTGATGCAAAAGTGTTGGTTATGCATCTTTGGACATGTTTTATAAATAAATATGGGCTGAATCCACTCCTGTCGAGTTGAGTTATTGGATACACCGGTGTGGGCTTATTGCAAGACAAACGATGCCACAGATGCTACAACTCAATGAAAGCAAGGCAAGGCAAATTTATTTATACAGCACATTTCATGCACAAGGCAACTTAATGTGCCTCACAGCAACACCAAATATACAATAAAACACAATAAAACAAATCAGTCAAAACACTCATAAAAATATACAAATATATATTAAAAATATATATTAAAAGTGGTTAAAATACCATCAATTAGTAAATAGGCATGTTTTCAGCCTGGACTTAAACATAGTAAGAGTTGTGGCCCGTCTCACGTCCTCACTGAGGCTGTTCCACACTTTTGCTGCTTGAAACTGAAACCCAGCCTCACTGTGTTTAGTGGTGACGCTAGGAACCACCAGGAGACCCGTCCCTGAGGAGCTCAGGACCCGAGATGGTTCATACTGCTGTACCATGTCAGCTATATATTTTGGTGCCCGACCATGAAGAGACTTATACACAAGCAGAGCTATTTTAAAATCAATTCTCTGAGCGACAGGAAGCCAGTGCAGAGACCGGAGCACTGGACTAATATGGTCGTATTTCCTGGTTGTTGTCAGGACTCGAGCAGCAGCGTTTTGAATATACTGCGGCTGTCGAACAGCTCATTTAGAGAGGCCAGTGAACAGGCTGTTACAATAGTCTAATCAACTGGAGACAAATGCATGGTTTAATCTCTCCAAATCTTGTTTAGACACTATGTTTTTTATTTTAGCAATGTTTTTTAGGTGGTAATAAGCCGCTGATGTAATGGACTTAATATGACTGTTAAAATTCAAGTCTGAGTCCATGATTACCCTAGACTTCTAACTCTAAAGCAGCATCATTTAGATGTCTCTCTCGAAATAAGACACTCTCACTGACTGCCTGTAGATGGCGACAGAGCTGTACGCCTAATCTGACCGGGATTCTGTTCACTTGCATCATCTGCACTTTACTATCAACATTCAAATGTATACAGTAGTATGCTTACTACATTTATACATATACTGGTTTACTCCTCAACTGTTAGGCAATCTACTGCCACCATATTTATCTAAATGATTTTACGGTTTTACTATTAAGGCGAATTTATGGTAGTAATGGAGTTTTATTAGGCAAAATCATTCTCTTTGTGATACCTTAAACATGAATGCCGTGGTTTTACTTGTTTGTTGTTTTTTATGAATGTGATGTACGTTATTTGAGACTTACAGTGGGTGCGAAAAGCGCTCTACAAATAAATATTGATTGATTGAAAAATTAAATGTGCCATTTTGAAAGAGAGTTCCAAATACAGGCAAAGTGGTCTAGCTAGAAGGTCCTGAGTTCAATTCCCTCCTGGACGGGGCCTTTCTGTGTGGAGTATGCATGTTCTCCCCGTGTCTGCGTAGGTTTCCTCTGGAAATTCCAGTTTTCCCTACCACTAAAAACATGTACAATAGTTCAGAAAAAATGAGAGTGTGTTTGAATGAGTGTGGGACAACAGATGCAAATTACGTAGCCCAAGGCTACAATCCGGCGTGGCATGTTTACATGCGTGAAACCCATGTAAACCTCATGAACTCGGGAGCCCCCGGTACCGGGGCATGCCCCGCTGTGGTACCTGGGAATGAATGGAGAAAACAATGCCAATATGGCTAAACAACACTAACTAAAAAAATGAGACATTTCAAAGAACTGACATGAGATACCTAGACTTTGAAGTAATAAACCAATCACCAACAATGAGTGCATCCCACATTGTCCCGTAGAATCAATGAAATTTGCTCCTGGTTTAACATTGGATGCTTCGTCCGATCTAGAGTTTTATTAAATATCTTTGATCACAAGCCTTTTCCGAAAAACAGTTCACATTTCTTTAAATATTTACATACTGAAAAATTATAATCACTGCCTGCGTCTGTTAAAATGGCTGCTATGGGGATTGTTTTATTGTAATTTTCAGTCCCTTGGTAATGATACGTTTTTCTTTTAATATTACTTCATACAGTAGTAGAGTTCACCTTTCATTACAAGATGACTCCCTTGTATTCAAACTCTGCCTCGTTTAGTCCCAGGACCCACATACAGTACACACACAGATCCTGTGACATATTTGGGAAATTTGGTACAAAATTTGCTGAACATTATATCGGAGTACTTTTGAGGAACATTTATAGGCTTTAAGATTTGAATGAGCTCAACATGGCGCTATATTTAGCACTAACTAGCAAACCAATGTAATTCAAATGCCTGTTTCCATTCTAATCCGGCCCATCTAGTTATCCTCATACAAAGCAGACCTGATTGCGTTGGGCTTAAAACAGACTATGACGATGCTAATCCAGCCACTAATGTGCGGTGTTGGAGCCCAAGCTATTTTTAGCCCTTATCCTGCTGCAAGCTGTGGTGTGTCACACAGACCTCCTTGACAAAGATGAGCAAACACGGAAAAGGCTCTCGTTAAAAGGGGAGGTTTTAGGGGGGCAGTACATCATTTTTGCTTCATTCAGTTGTGTCCACAATTCTGTCCACTTTTGTCGTTTCTTCTTCTACTACTACTGAAGCGCTTTCGGCGGGGGACATAGACCATATTCATCCTAAAGCTTGTAAATCATCACTGGACCCGTTCGGAGAAGTTCTGAGCTCAAAGTGTGCTCACCACGGCGCCATGTATTTGTCTTAGATGAAAGTGAAAGCTTGTATTCAGTGTTCTATCGTGTGCAGTTCCAGCCGCTGCCTGCAGAGGGCGCTACATGTCAATTTCACATCCTATCCACCCCAGTTTCTTCTTTCTCACGGTCTATTGTCCACCGAGCCATCATTTCAAACAATAAAAGGAGATCTGAAAAGAATGTTTAGTAGCCACATTTATGCATGTCTACTAGGACAACTTGCAATATATTTTTTCTAATATCTATGTCAATAAAGTACAAGAGAAGTTTAGAATAAATATCTTAAAATGTAAATAAAAAAAGTAATTGAAAAGTAAAGTCAAAATATAGTGCATAATAGTTATTAAAGGAGACATATTGTAAAATTTTCCTGGCATTTTGTATTAATCTGTAACACGCATACAACATCATTTAACACTTTAAACATTGAATAAGGCAATATTGACCTAAAACAACCATTTATTTCCGGTCGAGAACCCGAGGAATTGATTCAGACCTGCCCTTAAACAAACGTCACTATGGTCGTCACTAAAATGTCTCTCACAAACCAAACCAGAAAAGACATGATGGTGAGAAAAGCACTGCCCTGCTTCAAAACGCCGACATGAGGGGAGTTTTGTAGCGATCGTGTTGATTCTGAGACATGCAACGTTCATGTCACAGTCTGGCTTAGTGTATTTATATTACGAGATGTAGTTACTGCAGCTGGACCTCTTATCTCTCCTACGCCGTCAACACTTCCCTTCAAGGCCAAGCCACGGAGCTAAACCTGATAAGGACTGAGCTCTCTGGGTCATATTTTGCATAACGCTGACTTTCAGACTGTAAATAACTGTACACACATACCCCCTCCCTAACCCCGCCCCCGTCGTTCTGCGTCTGCCTCAACACGTTTCTTCAGCGCCACCCCCTGGTCAATGTCCAGTCATCGTGTATTTCCCATGTCTTGATGTTTCTATATGTGCTTTGCCTTAACCTGATTGTAATTTCGCATATCTTCTTTTGTAAGGCGCATTGAGTTGCCTTGTGTTAGAAATGCGCGGTATAAATAAAGTTGCCTTGCCTTGCCAGCTCTCAATGCACATTCAATTACCCAAATGGAACTACTTCGCCGTAGTTTTAATCACCGTTGTAGGCTCTGGAGCAACAGCAGTATCTTATATCAGGTTTGACACAAACTGTGTAAATTTTCGCTGTCCAATAAGTCCTTGTTTACAAAACATTTGAGCAAAAATAAGAGCATTTTTGTCCAAAAGATGGTCCCCACAGACCAAGTCCAACTTGTCTCGCCTTGAAAACTTGAAAATGGGTCTTCTCCTTCGAAACTAAAGATACATTTTCCCTCGTGGAGACATTTTAATAATCCAGAAATTAGCTGGTACACGTTTGCACAACTGCAGCAAAAATTAATTTAGCGCCATGTATTCCAGTTGCTCTGAGTGCAAGCAGCGTGAGAGCAGGTCTGTGCTCTTCCTGGGTACGCATGGTGGACGTGAGATAGGTGCAAACGGAAATTTCCAGAGCACAGAACACACAAAGGCAGGGCAGGATTCCTCAGACATGCGTGAATCGCTCAGACAACCACATCAACCTAACTACACAGGGAAAAGCTCACAAAAGTCTATTTTGCATAATATGTCACCTTAAAAAAATTCCATGAAGTCCATTAAAAATCCATGTAGGTTTTAAACCGGGTAGCAGGCATTCCCCATCTTGCAATGACAACAAGTGGAGTTATTAAGTCAATCTGGAATAAACGCCTGTTCAATAAGTTTTAAACAGGAGTAAAAGAAGAACACAAACAAATAAACTAGCTTACTGACCCCTAGTGGTTGAAATGATGATGTCCCCAAACAAACTCTCATTCCAAGCCAGTTTCTAAAATCATTCTATACCTACCGATTATAGCTTTTCCACAGGATAGGCTTGGTACAGCGCTGTTATCTCTAAAAGGTTTGTGTTTTCCATTAACATTGAATTTTCCATAATTTGTTGGGGGTGGTAAATAGGCCAATCTATAGCAACGTACTTTCTGACCTCTGCCTGTTCAGTTCATGCTCATTCTATACAAAACAAACTATGGAGGTGCTATTTTTGTAAATACACATCCACATAACAACATACTGGATTAAACTTCATAACATGGCGTGTAACAGTGTAAGGGGGAAAAAGCAGTGGGTTAGATAAGTCCCTGATTTACTGGCCTGTTAAGTGCACTGCTCCCGGGGGACGGTGTTCTTGGGCATGTCCCGCCATGTAAAGGCCACACTTGGGTCACGCTGCGGTCGGCTGGTCGGCCTGGGAACTCGTTAGGACGCTCTTTCTTTGGAAAAGCTCCGAGGGAAGCGTCTGGGGAGAGGGAAGTGTGCACATGACGAAGACGAAACAAAACAATTAGCCACGCGGGAGCTCGGAGAAGAAAAGGGCTTGCTTGGTTTAAGTGCATTCATTGAATACGCATCAGCAAATCATGACATTTTTAAGGCCTTGAGAGACAAAAACAAACGGACCTGGAATGAATGAAAAATCTCAGTTTGGTCACAATAAGACTTGGGCAATAGTGGCTTAGATGGCAGAGTCTCATGATCTCAGTGATGGTGGCCCTTAGACTGTAAAATTAAGAATGGACTGAGGGAGCGAGGCTTCTCCCATAGCGTTGTTCATGCTAGCAATTTGACAGGGTTTTTGGAGCCAGCTCCATTATTTAGACAATAAAAATAGTAAAAGGATACAATTAGGGTGAAGTTACACGTAAGAATGACAAGCCTGTGTTCAATAATGACTTAAAGGGGTCAATAAAAAAGTTTCAATGGAAAGGAGCCAGTTCCTTATGGCTACAGGAAGTAGTAGGCCACAATAAGTCCATTCTTAATTTTATAGTCTAGGGTGTGGCCACAATAGTTGCAATGCAGGTATAGTATAAGCCATTATTGTGAATATAGGCCCTATGCAAGGAGGCTGACAATATACACTGCCTGACCAAAAAAAAAAAAAAAGTCTGCACAGAGAAAGGTCACACTCTCTAATATCTGTGCTCCGGCGTTGTTTCAATAAGCTTCGGCAATGTCCACCAAGATCTTGAGAGTCACTTTGGAGAACATTGTATTCAAATAACTGCAGCATGTACAATGAGTCAAAAAGGTCACATGCTTTAATATCTAGTTGGACAAGCAAAGGTTGCATTCATTTTTCACCAAGATCTTGTATTGACGATGGGAGAATGTAACCACAGCACAAAGCCTTCTCCAGCACATCCAAAAGATTCTCTATGGGGAAAGGGTTAAGATCTGGACTCTGTGGCGGCCAATCCACCTCATGCTCCCTGAACCACTCTTTCACTATGTGAGCCCCATGAATACCGGCATTTCCACCTTGGAATACGCCCGTGCCATCTGGTTGTATGGTAAAAACGTAGCAGCTACATTATGCAAGATTATAAAAAACTTTAAATCAAATGTTTTCTTTGTTATCAAACAAATGTTTTGTCCCCGTCTCTCAGAGAATAGCTTTCGGATTGCAGCATCTCTCCTCCTCCCAGCTGTTCTGTGCCCTCGTGGCCCGTTGGAAACTAATCTCGTGCACCCTGGGATGAGCACAAATTTCCTTTGGAGCTCGGCCTCCAAATACCTCCTTAAGAAAACCGGCTTTATGACCAAACTAGGCCATCCCTCTGCCGGCGGGGAGAAACTGGAAACAAAAGGTGTACTGTGAAGACAAAACAAGTTTAAAAATGAAGGGGGGACACAGGTGGGCTTTAGATTTGATGTTATTCAAGAACATTTCGATAATCATCCAGCCATTATTCACCTGGTGCCGGCAAGACTACAATCACAGGTCAAAGCAGTGAAACATTCAGCCAAGTGAAGCCCATGGACATAAAACACCATTTTAAAGTGAAGATTTATCTAATACTTTATAAACCAAAAAAGTTATAAAAGAATTTCTCTATATTTTCAAGTATTTTCATTCTCTGTGTTCAGTACAGTGTTCACGCTGATTTGCCCTTGTCGTGTTTTTAAACTCTTAAAGGGATATTTCAGGATTTTTGACAATGGGCCTCATTTCCTAGTTATCCAGAGTGTTGTTGATTTCTGGAGATTATATATATATATAATATACACTCACCTAAAGGATTATTAGGAACACCATACTAATACTGTGTTTGACCCCCTTTCGCCTTCAGAACTGCCTTAATTCTACGTGGCATTGATTCAACAAGGTGCTGAAAGCATTCTTTAGAAATGTTGGCCCATATTGATAGGATAGCATCTTGCAGTTGATGGAGATTTGTGGGATGCACATCCAGGGCACGAAGCTCCCGTTCCACCACATCCCAAAGATGCTCTATTGGGTTGAGATCTGGTGACTGTGGGGGCCATTGTAGTACAGTGAACTCATTGTCATGTTCAAGAAACCAATTTGAAATGATTGGAGCTTTGTGACATGGTGCATTATCCTGCTGGAAGTAGCCATCAGAGGATGGGTACATGGTGGTCATAAAGGGATGGACATGGTCAGAAACAATGCTCAGGTAGTCCGTGGCATTTAAACAATGCCCAATTGGCACTAAGGGGCCTAAAGTGTGCCAAGAAAACATCCCCCACACCATTACACCACCACCACCAGCCTGCACAGTGGTAACAAGGCATGATGGATCCATGTTCTCATTCTGTTTACGCCAAATTCTGACTCTACCATCTGAATGTCTCAACAGAAATCGAGACTCATCAGACCAGGCAACATTTTTCCAGTCTTCAACTGTCCAATTTTGGTGAGCTCGTGCAAATTGTAGCCTCTTTTCCTATTTGTAGTGGAGATGAGTGGTACCCGGTGGGGTCTTCTGCTGTTGTAGCCCATCCGCATCAAGGTTGTGCGTGTTGTGGCTTCACAAATGCTTTGCTCCATACCTCGGTTGTAACGAGTGGTTATTTCAGTCAAAGTTGCTCTTCTATCAGCTTGAATCAGTCGGCCCATTCTCCTCTGACCTCTAGCATCAACAAGGCATTTTCGCCCACAGGACTGCCGCATATTGGATGTTTTTCCCTTTTCACACCATTCTTTGTAAACCCTAGAAATGGTTGTGCGTGAAAATCCCAGTAACTGAGCAGATTGTGAAATACTCAGACCGGCCCGTCTGGCACCAACAACCATGCCACGCTCAAAATTGCTTAAATCACCTTTCTTTCCTATTCTGACATTCAGTTTGGAGTTCAGGAGATTGTCTTGACCAGGACCACACCCCTAAATGCATTGAAGCAACTGCCGTGTGATTGCTTGTTTAGATAATTGCATTAATGTGAAATTGAACAGGCGTTCCTAATAATCCTTTAGGTGAGTGTATATATATTATATATATATAATATATATATATATATATATATATATCTTTTTTTAAGGCTAGTGCATTTCTACGGTAACAGCTAGCCTGCATTAAAAACAGTCTGACCCACTCCACAGTGCACCTGAGGTAAATCACTTATAACGCCAGACTAACCATATAAATGTCTGTGTCGATAGAATCATTTTAACCATTTTGCATTTAAAATAACTTATATTTGAGCAGCATCAGCTTCGTGGTTGTAAGCTAATGCAGCGGCGGAGTGATCTGCGAGAAAATAGTCCCTCAAAATGCGATAATTCATGCGATACAAGGTCAGTTATATTTCAAAAATGATTCTATCGACACAGACATTTATATGGTTAGTCTGGTGTTATAAGTGATTTGCCTCAGGTGCACTGTGGAGTGGGTCAGACTGTTTTAAATGCAGGCTAACTGATACCATAGACATGATTTAACCTTGCCCTAGCACCACTAAACTCTTCAAATATAAGAACTGTATTAATAAAATAAAATAAAAATCTCTAGAAATCAACAACACTCTGGATAACTAGGAAATGAGGCCCCATGTCAAAAATCCTGAAATATCCCTTTAATGTTTGGACTTTTTGAAAAGTCTATTGGGCTTTAGAAGTGCCGGAGCCTCGACTGTTGAGCTCTATACAAGTACACACTACACAAATTATAAACTGAACTCATAGACATGAAACATTTTCAATAATACACAACAGACCCACTTCTCTCAAATATTGCTTGCAAATCTGTCCAAATCAGTTCTCCCCTTCCGCCGAAAGTATACCCCAATCAAGCACCGACCAGGTCCTACTTCGCCTCCGAGATCTGACGGGATCAGGCAGAGCAAAGGCGGGATGGTACTGTGGGCCAAGGAGATGTGTTGCACTGCGTGAGGCACATGGTGGTCACACCAGATACTGACTGTCATGTAAACAGATAATGTAGAGCTATTCATGATGGAGAAAAAAGGTAAATAACAGGACTGAAATCATCAAAATGAAATGAAAGCAAAACTGAACAGATTTCAGAGTGTCCTTTTATTGTAGACAGCCTAAGGCACCAGTGCAATATTCATGCGTCTAATCAGGATCTTTATATTCCACAACTGTGAGGGGGATGGAGAAGCGCTCACTAACACAGATTTAGACAGATTTATGAACAATATTTGAAAGGAATCCTCCTTGAGTGGAAATCCCCAGAACCACCAAAGCCATTAACTTGGCAAAATTATATATTATAATATTTAAAAAATATTTAATTCATTTTTTAAATTCAAATATTTATTTTGTTACATGTTGACAGAAACGGTCTTTAAAAATAACCCCCCAATAAATTAATACATGGTCTGGTCTAGAACAGGTTGATTTCTTATTTCTTTTTATTTCTTTAGTTAGTGTGTCCATCCACTTTTATATGGTCCCAAAATCTGTCCCATGGCGGCACACTGTCCCCCTCCTTCAGAGAATCGTCCAATCTTCTTAGCATACATTCATATGACACAATTTCAGTCATCGCACTGGCCCATTCCTGTATACTTGGGGCCTTTGGTGCCTTCCAGTGTCTTTTTAATAAGTTGTTATTAAACCCACAGAGATCACAGCAAAAAGTTTTCTCGAAACATTTGGCAGGCAACTTTTGTCTTACCCATCGGGTCATATTTCTGCAAAAATACACCATCTTCATATAGATCATCAATACCTTTAGAGGACCAGTGCTCCCAATACACTGACTTTTCCCCAATACCAAGTTCAATATTATGCCACAATGAGCAATATTTTTGAGTTGTATGTTTAAGTTTAAAGATTTTGTGGGCTTTTGCCCAGACATCTTTGGAGTGTAATAAAACTGGATTCTCGATATCACCTATTTTTTGCGATAACATCTGTGTAGGCATTAATGGAGAACATATCTCCTCGTACACTGCGATCCAAGGGACAGGGGACTCATTTTTATGCCAATGCTTGGCTTGTTTTGTCATTTCTCAATCTTAGATCAGGGAGCCCTAACCCTTCCTTTTCCCTATGTGCACATAACTCAATTTAATCCGAGCTTTTTCCCACTCCAGAAAAAATGTTTTATGATATCATTAAATTGCCTGAAGATACCGGATGGCACTCCGGGGTAGCATCATAGTGATGTAATTAAATTGTGGGACAATTACCATTTTTATTATATTTACCTTTCCCCACAGTGAACGTTTCAATTTATCCCATTTATCCAGGTTTGTTTTAGTCTTCGTAAATAATGGATTGAAATTAAGCCCAATCATATCATCAAGATATCTTCAGATAACGCCCAAGTATTTTATTCGCTTGCGTATCCACCTAAAATTAAACTTCTCTACCATAAATGCAAAACAAGTTTTGTTAAGAGGCATTGCTTCTGACTTATGCCAGTTAATCGAATATCCAAAGAATTTGGAAAAGGACTGTATTGTTTCCATTAGACAGGATAAGGATGAGGAAGGGTCAGACAGCTTGTGTTCATTATCACCACCTTTAATTCCCAGAATGAACAATCGTGATTTCAAGTGATCTGTCATATATAACGTACTTCTATTGTCCACTTACACTGTAGGTATGTGGTTAGAATGCATTCCAGAATATATGGCATACTGTGGCTATTATGTTTTGGTCTTTTTTTGTTTGTCTTTTTCTTTTTTTAAGTTCTGTATTTTGAGTCTTGAGTTTCCATGTTTTTTGTTTCCATGTTTTTGCTGCTGTTGCATTGATTTATTTTATAATTCTTGTAACTACTGACGTGACGACATAGGGATAAACATTTTTTTATTTAGCGTTGCCGACTGGTTGTTGTGACGGGGTCACAAGCCTTTGCTGTCGTGGATTTTGTTTTTGTTTTGTTCCCCTGTCTGCTGTGGCTCTGTTGTCGCATTGTGCTCCCATGGTCTCCTTATAAATCATATCAATCAATCAATGGTTTTGTATAGCCCAATATCACAACAGGAGTTGCCTCATAGGGCTGCACCGAACATTAAGGCAATAAAACAGAGCAGTAAATAAGACAATGTAAAGTTCAGGCGAATCAAGTATCCAGGAAAACATCATGTAAAAATAAGCGTCAGCAGTGGGTGGCGACGAGCGGCGCGGGTGTCCCCTGTCCTTAGACTCTCCAGCACGGCAAGGAAAAACTCAAAAACCCATGGGGAGAAAAGAGAAACCTTGGGGAGAACCCAAGGTTTTAAAAACATTCAAAGTCAAAATTTGAGAGAACTGGTCCTTTTGTCTCTTTTGCATACGGAAAATGTTTCATGTCTTTGAGTTTAGCATATGAAAAATGAAAAATGTGAGCAAATACAAAAGTGTTGCATCCAACTGGATACTTTTTACACTGGAGCTTTTGAGACATGTGGAATAGACAGTGTCGTATTTCTGTTTCAAATGCAGTGGGTAAAAGATGTTGACCTTGTGAACAGTTAATAAAAAGCCTCCGTGTACGTGTCATCATTACCTGATGATTCATGGGCCCCTCAGAGTTATTCCGCCTGATCTAATCTTGATTCCAGGGCCACAGGAGGGCGCCGCGCCGGGGCAGAATATAGCTGCAGCTCATCGTACAAAGCAGTGACGACATCGTGTCAGCGGGAGAAAATAGCACGCTTTCCACTGACTTCACTCCACATCCCGTTGCCAGGAGACGGGCCAGTCAACAGGTGTTACCATAGCGACGGCGCTTCACCTTCACAGCTCCTGCCCTTTGCGGTTGATGCTCGCCAGCGTGCTAAACAGGAGCAGGGGAAAGGGTGTCGCGTTGTGTAACGTAAGGTCAGGTTGGATCAGAAAATAAATCAAGTTCAATGCTGCTGAGTATAATACATGTAAATAAGCCTAAATGTGCTGCATTATCTACTGTTATACACACTTAATGGAAAGTCTACCTCTTTGTATGCAACTTCCTGTGTCCGTGTCCAATAAGGAAGTGAAACAATGAGACAAAAGGTCAAACCAGAGAAAGGAAGAGAAAGGTATGAATTTGGTTTTTTTACACAATGGTAAATATAATTGTATGAACTATTTCTAGTGAAAGTCAAACCTTTCATATGCCTTTTAAAAACATACAACACAAGTGCAGAAAGTGACGGCAGAAAAAAAGACCATTTGAGTTGCTGATATATTTATTTACCTATATTTACCTTTTGAGACAGCTGTTACAGTGTCCACTGCAAATACCTGAGGACAGAGCATTGGAAGGTCCAGCATCTGCATACAACATATGAAAATAACATAAGGAAATCAACAGGCTGTAGCTGTTCACAGATGCACAGACATTAAACATGAAGATGAGAGGCAACCTCTCTCTGTGCAGACGCAGTCAGACCCACATTACTTTAATCAGAATCATAATGAGGGGAATTAATGGCAGCTCAGATCCCTGATTACACAATCCAATTTGATTTGTGACTTTTTTGGCACATTTGGAAAAGTGTAGTCAGCTGTCATATTCTAATTAGGTTTGGCCAGCCTGTCCTCTGAACAGGACAGGGGAGCAGGGCATTATGGGGCTTTTTGGATTAGGACGGTCCAGAGCTGGTTTTCCACTCCAAGTGTGGTTCTGTGGACCCTGCTCTCAGGCTGGAGGACTGTTGTCCCAACACACCTTATTCTGACTATGGCCACTGCGCAGTCCCTGAAAGGACACAGGACTGTGCCTGTATGTAAGTGCCTATCCACAGTGCATCCACTGCCTCACTCTAATAAGCTTCACCTTTGGCCTGTATGTGCAAACACAACAGCATTTACATCGTATCCCAGTAAACAGTACAACTGAGCATTTCATGTGAAATGGCATATCTACCACAAACTTCTTGAGCCAGTCCTTATTTGTGACTGTTATGAAGGATAGTGTTGTGATTGTGGTAAGTGCTCAGTTCCTGTACACTCGCACTATGGCTCTGCGTTATCACCTATGACACACAAATATAACATGGCAACAAAACCACAGCACAGTTTCATGACAATGTGAAACCTAAACTAAAGAGACATCATGTAAATGTCCAGCTAAATGGATGATACAAAACAAAAACATAAAAGATATATATCGACATAGCATCCTAAAATAATCTGCAACAACATTACATTCAGTCCAACTCTGGATTCTTTCTAAGGCAAAGCCTTACAGCCTTCTGTTATGGCGTTTAAGTTCTATCTTAAAAAATAAAAAATAAATGGCCTGGTCCCTGTGTGAGCAAGGTTACATATGAGGCTGATGCACAAAAGAGCCATATCCAAGCAACTCAATCTCGATCAACATGAGAAACAAATCAGGCCTAATGCTTTCTGCAAATTTACTTTTGAGACATACTACTTTCCAATTTAAAAAAAGTCGCACAATAAACAAGTTTTCTATTTAACCCTTTTCCAATTTTTTCCTCACATACTTGAGTTGGAAAAAAGTAAGTGCATCGTTGGCCAAGAGCATAGAAATTAGAAATTTAATATGTTTTTTAAAAGTTTGGATAATGCCCTGACTCCTAAAACAAAATGAACTCCAGTAATAAATCTGGAAACATATTTAGAAATTTAACCCCGGCATCAGAAGTCCATACTCCAGCTTGGATTCCCCCCCTCATGCATATTTAGCCCTGGCAATCGCTCAAATCCAGCCATTTTTCCTCAATGCGTAAAAAAAGGGACGCTACACCCGTTAGCCTTAGCACATTAGCACAGCCGCAAACATTTCCGTCTACTTAATCTTGGCCGCTAGCTCCTTGGCCTTCCAATACCGATGACAGGCCATCTCCAGCAGCTCCATCCCTCCCACGAGCTGCTGCTGGGCGATGAACACCCCCACCATGACCAGGAAGTACCAGCGAAACGCCGCCCACAGCCACAGCCCTGCCAGACAGAACGCGATGAACGCAGTCCAGTAGACCAGCGAGGCGGCTTTGATCAGCGCCACCCGCAGTTCGGTTTTGCACGGCGGCACCAGGGCCACCCCGTCCCTGTCGAACGCCCGGGGTTGGCCCGTGTAGAAGTCGCGGAGGCGGGTTTCCTTCTCCGCCCAGCGCTCCCTGCACCAGGCCTCCAGCTCCGCGGAGGACGAGGGCAGCGAGGAGACCGGGTAGCGCTGCACGTGGAAGTGGATCTCGCGGGGGAACTCGCCCATCACCAGGTGGCGCTCCGTCTGCGGGATGTTCTTGGGGTAGGCCACGGTGATGTCGTGCACCGCGTCCAGGTTGTCGCCTGGAGAAGCAGAGAGGGCGGAATGCATGTGCAGTCATGGTGAGCAGCTTGACAAGAATTAAAAAGTCACAAGCTTTAATATTTAGCTTTGATCACAGCGCACTTTCGCTTTGGTATTGTGTGACCACTGCGCAAAAACCTTCTCCAGCACATCCCGAAGTCTCTCAAAGGGGTTAAGATCTGAACTCTGTTGTGACCAATCCATGTGTGAAAATAAAGAATGTGAGCCCCAGCGACCTAAAAAAAGAATAGTTAGATACATCCAGTTTTTCCCCCCGGTCTGTTTAAATTGCTTTTTTTTTTGTTACCACCCGCCTAAACCGAATGCATTCTCTCCTTTTTGCCTAAAGGCCTGTGTAATGCCTCATTTGAAAGCTAAGACCCACAAAACTGATCTTTTTCCTCGGGTTGTCACTTTCTGTCGTTTTCTTTTTTCATCCCATTTTTGCCACTTTGTCACTTTTTTTTCCTGCATTTTTGTCTTTTTTGTGTCACTTTTTGGTGGCGTTTACATCCTTCTTTTCTTCTCGTTTTTTGTCGCTATTTTGACGCTTTTTCCCTCCCCAAGAAGCTTTGAGTTTTGGGTAATGCCAAACTGGAGAAGATGGGCTCGGTTTTAAATCACAGTTTCTGCTTATTTATTTGATGTTTTTTCCAACAATCATTTGTGGGTAAAACATTCCTATTTGTGTCACAGCTCGTCACCATGAGGTAATGGTGCCCCCCCTACTGTTGGAGAACCACTGCACTAGGACTAGGAGAGTCTTATCGTGATGCGTTTTTGTTATATATTGTTTGGAAGCTGATATCTATAGAATATTTTAAAGCCCCTGTCATTTATACCCCCTGGGCCTGTATATGTAGTATTCTTTAAAATAGCACACTTGTTTAAACAATTTGCTTATGTTCACTAATATTATAAAATGCAATTATACTTAGGCCAGCAGAGGGCAGACTTTCTCCTTTCGTACACCAGCGGTGTATCGACAAACTAACCAGTGTGAGGAAGAGAGTGATGGGATTGATGAGCCGAGTCTTTGGGATCCATTCGGGCCACTCAAAAGACTGAATATTTTTAATGTTAAATTTTTATTACGGCAGACGCGATCGTTAAAAGGCACTTTTTAAGTTTAAATGATCCAAAATTACAATGAAACAGATTTTTACGCTTTGAAAAACGAATAAAAAGGCTGCAACTGCCTGATGAATAATTTTGAGTGCATTTAGCTTTGACTTAAGTGCAAAAAGCTTTCACTTGTGTCGCCTGCTCCAAGATCCGGCTCTTTTCACAATTGAGATACGGTTCCAACCGTTCAGCTTAAAAAGAGCCGTTCATGAATGTCACATCACTAGAGGAAGACAGTTTAGCCAGCATGTTAATGAGACAACTACAGTCAATAATGGCCAAAAGTGGTCTACAACTCTCCCAGCACAGGAGAGGCTGGCACTGTAGGTCTGCACACTTTCACCAAATGTCGTGGGATTAACATTTATAACTTTTTGTCTCCTGAACTTGTGCTTATTTATTTATTTATTTATTTATTTATTTCAATTTAGTCTTTGTATCTCAATATATTGACAAACAGACAGGCCACCACTGAGAACCTTTGGGATGTGCAGGAGACGGCTCCGCGCAGTGGTCACACTCTCCCACTGTGAATACAAGATGAAAAATGAACGCAACACTGGATCTTTTGCTTGTCCAACTAAATATTCAAGCATGTGACCTTTTTTTTTTTGTAGTATTTTAACATACTGTTCTCCAAAGTGCAAACACCCCATCTCCAAAGGGTTTTATTATAGATACACCTCTTCAAACATGCTTTGAAATACAGTTTGGCAGTTCATCTCTATTCCCTGAAATGCTCCTGGATGAACTTTAAAAATGAGCATCGAAACCTGGAAAAAACCAGTGGCCACTCACAATAGCACCAGAGATTGAAGACGAAGCAAGACAAACAACTGGCTCAGCGTGATGCCGCTTTTCCATGATGCACAGCTGTGGTTAAACCGGTCACACCTGCGTCAGTCCCTACTCTTAAACTCATTCTACAGTGCTATAATTACGAGCTAACGCAGAGCATGCATCATCGCCGTCTCTGTAGACCTGGGCGCTGTTATTAACCGCAGTGTCCTACCCCCAAAGGTGACTGACAGCGCCGGCGGACGCAGGGTGACACCTGCGCACGCCAGATTCTGCGGAGCTCAGCTAAACGTGTGGGACGGATAGCATGTCCGGAGGAAGCGGCTATGATACTGAGCGCCAAGTCATTTGAATGAGAGATTTATTCTGGGTTTTAACACTCGGAGGTTCGAAGGGTATTATATTTTCATTTGCCGTAGGTAAAAAAAAAAAAAAAAAAGGTCAAGTTAATCATTAGTTTCGGACTGAGCTCCATCTCCATAATCTCTTCCAGCTCCTTCTCTCTGTTCGCAGATTGGACACTTAAATATAGAAGGGCCTGTTTATAAAAGGAGTTTGTTCTTCGATTTATTTACTATTCTACAATCATTTGACCTAATCTCTTTAATGCTGTTGTGTGGTCTGCACTGTTGTTTGGTGATCACTTATTGTGTTCCCTGTTATATATGTTATAGTGTGGGGACAATAAAGATCTATTCATATTATTGCCACTATTCTATGTAATATCAGCATATATTTTCTTTGTTTTTAGTTTAGTTGCACTTGACAGTGTAGGGGTTCCGTAAATTTGCTTGATTTTTGTCTCTTTTGGATCCTTATGATCTTCCATATACGTTTGTTGCTGCCATTCTTTATTCTACCAGCTGCCCTCATTTTGAAGATGGAAAAGTTTTATGGAGGAAAAACATCATTATCTTGTTTGGAAAATATGCGCATTTAGGCCAATGCATGGCGTGCTTAAAACGTTAGCTGATTTGGGAGCCACACAGCTTCTCGAGGGCAAGCCTATATCACGTTTTGCTCCGAAGATACAAGCAAAAGATATGACGCAGAAGCAAAGTTTTGACAATGTGAGAACATACCAGGAGTGTTTTACTTCTTTCATACACATAGGTTTGGGTAATCCTGTTTACTCATTTCTTCAACAGCTGAACAGAGGCGGGTAGTACTCTGCTACATTTACTCAAGTACATTATGCAGTAACTTTCCTTAAACAACGGTACTTCTTGGAATTGTTTCAATACTTGTACAGTAATCTCGCTTGCGTAAATAAATGTGGTTACTCTTCCCACCGAGAGTAAATAACTAAGTGACAAAAAGCTTCACGCTTGTCCAAATCTGTGTTAGTGAGCACTTCTCCTTTGTCAGAGCATCCATCCCCCCCGCACAAATGTGGCATATCAAGATGCTGAATAGACACATATTGCACAGGTGCCTTAGGCTGTCTACAATAAAAGTCCATTTCCGTTTCCATTCTTGTAAAATATCCACACTATAGTCAGTAGTTAGCACTTAGCGGATTAGCCTCGATTGTGTCTATAAACATTTAACGTCCTACCCCCCGCCTGAACCGAGCGCATTCTCTCCAGTTCGGCAACAGTGGAACACCTCATTTGAAAGCTAAGGTCTACAAAAGTGATCATAAATTCTGCCAACGTTTTTGCCCCTTTTTTTGGAGCTTTTTTGTCATGTTTTCTTCTCTTTTTTTGGTCCCATTTTCATCATTATTATGTTGCCTTTACGTAGCTTTTTTCATTGCTTTTTCATCGTGTTTTCATCACGTTTTTTGTCATGTTTCTTGTTACGTTTTCGTCAGGTTATTGTCACTTTTTGTGGCTTTTCGATTGTGTTTTTGTCACTTTTTTGTTGCATTTTCATTATTTCTTTTCCGTTCGTTTTTTAAGCGCGTTTATCATCACATTTTGGTCACTTTGTTGCATACTTGTCACGTCTTTGTTGCTTTTTCATTGCTTTTTTTCATTGCTTTTTGTCACTTTTTTTTGCGTTTTCCATCCTCGTTTCACTATTTGGATGCTCTTTGTTAAGCTTTTAGATTTGGGCAAAGCCAAACTGGTGAAAATGCACTCGGTACTGTTACTATTTGAATTTCGAAACGTCTATGGAGGAGATTTTGCATATATGCACGGGACACCGGGCCTGTTGAGCTTGATTGAACAAGTCTGTAGTGACATCATGGCTGCCTTGGCAAACCTGCCAAGAGGGAGGGAGAGACAGAGAGTGGGAGAGCGCTCATATGGAAACATGAGCGTTGTGACGACTGACAGGGCCGTGACGCACAGACGCAGAGGCGGTTCAGCAATAATGGGTGCCCTGGAGAAGGTAGCAATGCCAGTGGAATACATCATAGCATTAGGTGAAGGCTTGGCGTTAGTTGGCAAAGTGTAGATTTCAGACCGTTAAGGAAGCAAAAAGACTGGTAATTAAATGTGACGACAACAAAACAAGTAAAAATGACATAGTAATTATAGCTAGGTGCCGGAGTATTGATACTTTACTAGGCCTCTCACAATAACAAATTTGAAGTTCGATATATTGAGGCAGGAAAGTATCGCGATAAACGATATTACTGACTCTAAAGATACTAGATACTGTCAACTCTCAGGCATAAAAATGACAGTAAACATTTGTTCTAAAAGTGCATCTTCATATCCTAAACCACCACACAAGCTGCAATAAACATGAAATATAATGTAACTTAATTTTCTTCAGTTAGAAATCAAGTTATTCAAAGTAAAAATAGGGGGGAAATGCTAATAAATACCCTACAGACGATAAATATAGAGCCCAAAAATATATTGTTTATCTGTTGTGTATAAGCGGATTCAGCATTTCACCGAGCGCAAAGCATGCTGGTCCAGGTTAAAGGTCAGGACTACCCAGCTCGTATCCCAAACTGTGTACGTGACAGAGTGTGACACAGATATTTAATATTTGGAGCGTTGAAAATCGACGTTTTAAAAGAATTTTGAAAGAAACTGGGACACAGTGTTACTGGGGAGAGAAAAAAGAACTTGTGGCCCTCGCTAAACCAATAAATAAATAAAAAGAACAGTTTGTATTCTTGAAGACGGCATGTACATCACAGTCACTGATTACTGTGACAATGGACAGCGCCATTTTAGCGTGTTTCCCGTTGCCTGACATAGCCATGGATAAATGATTACCCTACATTTGGCATGGAAAACAACATGACAAATGGCCGAAATCAGGTATGACATTGTGCAGTCTGACATAGCAACACGTAGCAACCAGTTAAGTGTGGTTTTGGCACAACAGAAAGCAACAGGCCGCAGCAGCGTCACTTGTAACTTCATGTTTTGAGAAGGATTTCCATTTAAGCAGTGATTAAAACGAGAGAAACGACAGTATTACCTCCTGAGCGACAGGGACAGATCAGATCCACATCATGACACCGTTTTCTTTCAGCCACAAGCTCAACTTTCCTAAACACACTGCGCTCTGACAAAGCAAAAGCACTTCACATGTCAAAGATCTTTACACAGTACGAGCACTCACTATGTCACTAATAAATTACCGAAACTTTACCAAAAATGTCTAATACAGAGTGAGCACTCACTCTTCCCCAAACAAATCTTTGATTTCCTCCTCCGGTGCAGCTGGAGTAAACTTAATAACAACAGTACGTGAGCTCAGGCTCTGGGTCTGTCGCTAAAGGTAAATAGCCTATATCTTTCTTGTTGTCACTGCTGTGTTGTGCTTTTCTCCTGGTCTAAAAGCTCTAGTTTCTTATTCAGTCATGGTTCAGTCCTGATTTGTAACCGGTGTAGTCTACGTCCTGGTTTAGTCCTCAGACCTGCCGCAAACCGCAGCTGTGTCCAAGTTTATCTAGTTATAGCTTTGCTTCGCTTAGTAGCTAAAATTGGCACCGCTTTCCCTGCCAGATGTAGGGTATTTCATGATTGATCCATGGCTATGTCAGGCAACTGGAAACCACGCTAAAATGGCGCTGTCCGTTGTCATAGTAATCAGTAACTGTGACGTCTTCGAGAATTAAGTAAATAGACGTATTGGTTACAAATAGCATTACTAGTTAGCTATATGTCAAACTTACACATTTAATCCATTCGTCACGACGTTCTGGATCTTTTCTTTTAGTAGGAAATTTGATGAGTGCGTATGGCGGCTCACATAAAACGCTGTGAGGTTCCTTTATTGCACTCGTGAATAGGGCAAAACTCTTCCATACACTGATTAAGCCCATGAGGACAGTCGCACTGCAATGGAGAATGAATGTGAACCTGGCATATCGCCGTAAAACCACTTTAAGCGCCATAATAGTCACTAAATAACCGGTTGTTCCATTATGATAGTATGGCTTTAATGGGCTTTGTTGACACCGTGGGTAGTTGTGAACTTTGACTAACATTACCACGCATGCGTACTGATAATGCTGATGTGGCTTATTGAACAATAAGTCGATAATAGTAATTATCGTGACAGCCCTATACTTCACGTTTTATGATTTGAAATAATGTTAATGTAAGGGCTAGGGAGGAGTCCTGGAGCGCCCCCCTCAGGCAGCAGTGGAAATGACTATGTAAAAACAAACTTTCACTGAACAGCGTGGTTAACAGCTTCATGGCGAACACACTTTGAGCGCAGAATTGCTCTGAACCGATCCAGTGTTAGATTATGGGTTCTAATAATGTGGAGGACAGTTTTGTGTTTGTCATATGACACAATAAACCCAGGAAGTACAGACTGACTGAGCGCTTTAGCAGTAGAAGAAGAAACGACCAAAGTGAACAGGATTATTCAAAACTGTGTAAAGAGAATTACTACTCCAGGTACTGTTTTTGATTAAACAGTTAATGAGTAGGCTAGTCCGGGAGACTTTTCAGAGTTTTTTTCCTATAGTCGTTAACATTAGCCACCTAACATAGAAAATTATGAATGATCTAGATGTTTTCAGCTGTTGTCAACATCAACCACATTTAGGTCAAAGCGTCTTTAAAGCTCTTCCAAATAAAGCTGCAAATAAAGCTCTTCTTCATAAAGAAATCATTAATGAATGTATAGACCTTTTGAGAGTTTACTTTAGATACATATTAGCATACTATAAAAGTGCCCTCTGAGCTAAATGCTAACTCAAATGCAGTTAACTTGAAATAAAAAAAACTATGAAATGGAGGAAGTAAGAGTGCATGTTACATTCAACTGCTCTATTATGCCAAAACAAAAAGAGACGGAGTATTTTACTCATTTCGAAGCCTTTTTAGCCAACAGCAGTCAGTAGAACATTACCTGGTGATAATTACTAGCCTTTGTAATTTAGCCTCACAGTTTCCTTCTCATGAAACTTGCCTTGTCGCAGCATATCCACGATGAAGGTGAAGCCCGTGCTCCGCGGATGGAGGACGTAGTTAAACTTTGGCAGGCCGTTCTGTTCGGCAAAACTGTCACTCCTCTCTTTGGTCTTTTCTTGAAAAACAAACAATAAATATGACAGAGTTATATTATACATTTCGTCAACTTTGCTTTTGTATTATTTCATCCAAACATACTCATTGATATTGCACTGCCACCTGGACAACACAGCACCAAACCTTTTTCCGGGGCATTTAATTCGAATGTTATGAGGCACTTTCAAACTAACTGTCCCTTCCTTTTATTGTGTTTTTTTTTTTAGCATTTTTAGTAAAAGACCTAATACTGTAGAGCTATGACAGAAACATGTAAAGTGCAACACATGAATCCACAGTTGTCCGGTTAGTCGTGATATAACTCCTGTCTGCATGAATCACCGGCTCCTAAGGGCTAAGCTCCTCCGTTTTTTGATTGGCTTAAAGATAATCCGACAGAGCTGTGGATTCGTGGATGGAAAAGATCCGAGCGTTCCCTGGATCTGTGCAGGACTCCAGCGTGAGGCGGCAGGGGATTTTGGTCTCGCTGCATCATCTGTAATGGCGTGTATTTAATCCTGATTCTCCCAGTGTTCAAGAGACAGATTAAGACTTTTTTAAAGCTTGTAACCGTGTTGGAATGTTGTCCTGTCCAGAGGTTCCACTAGACTTTTTCACTCTGGGAGGAGCCGCTGCGCTGACAGCGCCTCAGATCTTAAGTTCTTTACGCATTTTTATAAAAGTAAACATACCAGTAGGCCTCCATTTCCAGGGCGATGATGGTGCGTTCAACTGCACTTTGTAAAAGAGCCGTAATATAATTTTTTTTTTATATTTAGGACTGCCTCAAAAACACTTTGTTATATCAGTCACTGACTTCGGTTCAATATTATTGTATGTACCCTTTTTCCTTTTTTTGTCCAGGACTTTTGTCGGTCAACAGAAGCCCTGGTTCCATCCTAAAAAATAACACAACCTAGATGGTTTTCGGTCTGCTGAGCTAAAACATTTGCCTCACACCTGCTGAATGTCATGACGTGGTGCTCCTCTGAGTTTTTAAAGTCTAGACATAAGAATTATAATAATTATAATAATTATAATAATGCCTTACACTTGTATTGCGCTTCACAAGCCTGTATTACCAAGTTTCTCAAAGCACTACTATTATTCCTTCACGCCATACTATTGTAACCACAGTTGCCCCTTGGGGTAAAAGTGAGGCTACCAGTCTGTGGAATCGGCCCCTCCGACCACCACCAACCATCCACTCACACTCTACATTCAATCATCCCTATTGTACATGTTTTTAGTGTTAGGGGAAACCGGAGGAAACCTACACAGACACGGGGAGAACGTGCAAACTCCACACAGAAAGACCCCCTCTGGCTGGGGATCAAACCTGGGACCTTCTAGCTGTGAAGCACGAGCGCTAACAGGCTTGTAGCACTGTGCCGCCTACATCTTCAGCAGGCTGTTTCTCATCACTTCAGAGCTGAAATTGCTTCCATTGGAGGATTTTATTGAACATTGATACCCAGATAATAGTCGACGCTCAAAGTAGTATCTAAACTAGATGTTCATTTGTGCATGTTTTTCTTGACCTGTTTGATGAGAACAGAGCAGCCCCTCCTTTCGCTATTGTTTTGCTAACAGTCTAAAACAAAGGGACATGAGTTTTAATGACGATGTAGTTCCATTTAGCCTTGTTTCGGTCGTTTGACTCAATTTAATGAGAAACAAATGAATTGCCTTTTTTTTTTTTTTATGTTGACGTGATTTAGTACAACATTACAATACTCGTCTCACACGGTGCAGCCTTAACATCATCATCATCATCTGCTATAAAAACGGTGGTGAAGCTTGGCCCGGCCTCCCCTCACCTGTCAGGTCGGTGCCTTCAGGAAACAGCAGCAGCTGAAGGGGCTCTCGGATGTCGCAGAAGTAGTTCAGCATGTTCTCCAAGTGGTTCCTGTCCTCATTCCACCGCCGCTGGATGAACACGAAGCACGCCACCTGCATGGCCCAGCCTGGAATACAGACAAATGAATCCCAGAGTCAAAAACCTGCTGAACGTGCCTCCTCAAGATCATCTGAGGGCCTTTTAAGGGCCCAGTGGAGGAAGCAAAGTGGGTATGAATGTGAACACACATTATACAGAAGTGCACACCTTTCAAAACAAGGAAAGAAAACACTTTACTGCATTTACCCAGATTATCTTTGCAAAGTGACATAAGATGATTTAACCAGCTGTGTGTGAGGGAATGTAGAGCAATAACATTTATTAATAACATGTATTTTGGCAGGGCTGTCACTATGAGATGGGCAAACCGGGACATTTTGGAGGGGCCCCCAAAGGATTAGGCTCCCTTTAAACCAATGAGTTTATAAAATTATTCATTTGCAGCTAATGGAGAGCACAAAAATACAATAAATACATTCAATAAACAGTCGCAATAATCATAACATAAAATAATTTTAGGCAAAAATATTTACAATTTTGACCAAAAAGAGCTCAAGATATTGTTTAAAAATGAAACCAGAATAGAAGCCTCTCTCTGAATAAAAAGTATGACCCCGGGGGCCACAGTGCACATGTTAGTGATATGCGGGTCAGCTTCTTTCTTCTTCTTTTCTTCTTTTCTTCTTCTGACCTGGCCCAACCTGACCCAATGAAAATCAAACTCAACCCACCGTCCCAAAAAATGAGTCTCAATTTGCCAACCCCACCCGAACCCGCCCACATTAAAAAGACACCGCATGAGCCGCTCTGCAGCTGTTGTCACTCAAACGGGAGTGTGTCACGTGACCGCGAGTTTACACAGGAGAAATGGCGCGTGTTGATTTGTTTTCTTACCGAGTCGCTGAGGAACCTCTGAAATCGCTTACAGACTAATCAAGAAACGAGGAGCAGAAACTAACATGAGGCTTTACTTTTATTACATAATGGACAACTCTTTCTGTCAAACAGAGTTTGGAACTTAAGTTTATAAATTTAGTTTATTGGTTTATTTGGTAGGGACAGTGCAAGTTAATGAACAAGCCACACCGGATTGTAGCCTTGGGCTAATTTCCATCCGTCGTCCCCCATGCGCACTCTATAACACACTCTCATTCATCCCGGCGGAGTACCCAGAGGAAACCTACACAGACACGGGGAGAACATGCAAACTCCACACAGAAAGGCCCTGTCTAGGTGGGAATCGAACCCAGGACCTTTTAGCTGTGAAGCACGAGCGTTACCGACCTGACATCACAAGAAGCGGCTCTCCTCAGGTAAGAAGCTGTCACTTTTGTTATTTAACTACGCATTGCTTCTTACTGCTGCATTATTTTCATCATGTGTCATGTATGTGCTAGGGCTGCATTTGGTGCCGTGATCGAAGTCATGCAAGAGACGACATGTAAACTCTGCATGAGAAAACAAAACATGCAAAACAAACGTTTACCCCAGAACACTGGTTATTCAACAAAGCATAACCGACTTTGAGTGGCATTTATGGATAAGAATGCACTTTAAGCCAGCAATGTACAGTGAGGAAAATAAGTATTTGAACACCCTGCTATTTTGCAAGTTCTCCCACTTAGAAATCATGGAGGGGTCTGAAATTGTCTTCGTAGGTGCATGTCCACTGTGAGAGACATAATCTAAAAAAAAAATCCAGAAATCACAATGTATGATTTTGTAACTATTTATTTGTATGATACAGCTGCAAATAAGTATTTGAACACCTGTCTATCAGCTAGAATTCTGACCCTCAAAGACCTGTTAGTCTGCCTTTAAAATGTCCACCTCCACTCCATTTATTATCCTAAATTTAGATGCACCTGTTTGAGGTCTTTAGCTGCATAAAGACACCTGTCCACCCCATACAATCAGTAAGAATCCAACTACTAACATGGCCAAGACCAAAGAGCTGTCCAAAGACACTAGAGACAAAATTGTACACCTCCACAAGGTTGGAAAGGGCTACGGGGAAATTGCCAAGCAGCTTGGTGAAAAAAGGTCCACTGTTGGAGCAATCATTAGAAAATGGAAGAAGCTAAACATGACTGTCAATCTCCCTCGGACTGGGGCTCCATGCAAGATCTCACCTCGTGGGGTCTCAATGATCCTAAGACAGGTGAGAAATCAGCCCAGAACTACACAGGGGGAGCTGGTCAATGACCTGAAAAGAGCTGGGACCACCGTTTCCAAGGTTACTGTTGGTAATACACTAAGACGTCATGGTTTGAAATCATGCATGGCACGGAAGGTTCCCCTGCTTAAACCAGCACATGTCAAGGCCCGTCTTAAGTTTGCCAATGACCATTTGGATGATCCAGAGGAGTCATGGGAGAAAGTCATGTGGTCAGATGAGACCAAAATGGAACGTTTTGGTCATAATTCCACTAAACGTGTTTGGAGGAAGAAGAATGATGAGTACCATCCCAAGAACACCATCCCTACTGTGAAGCATGGGGGTGGTAGCATCATGCTTTGGGGGTGTTTTTCTGCACATGGGACAGGGCGACTGCACTGTATTAAGGAGAGGATGCCTGTATTGCGAGATTTTGGGGAACAACCTCCTTCCCTCAGTTAGAGCATTGAAGATGGGTCGAGGCTGGGTCTTCCAACATGACAATGACCCGAAGCACACAGCCAGGATAACCAAGGAGTGGCTCTGTAAGAAGCATATCAAGGTTCTGGCGTGGCCTAGCCAGTCTCCAGACCTAAACCCAATAGAGAATCTTTGGAGGGAGCTCAAACTCCGTGTTTCTCAGCGACAGCCCAGAAACCTGACTGATCTAGAGAAGATCTGTGTGGAGGAGTGGGCCAAAATCCCTCCTGCAGTGTGTGCAAACCTGGTGAAAAACTACAGGAAACGTTTGACCTCTGTAATTGCAAACAAAGGCTACTGTACCAAATATTAACATTGATTTTCTCAGGTGTTCAAATACTTATTTGCAGCAGTATCATACAAATAAATAGTTAAAAAATCATACATTGTGATTTCTGGATTTTTTTTTTTTGATTATGTCTCTCACAGTGGACATGCACCTACGATGACAATTTCAGACCCCTCCATGATTTCTAAGTGGGAGAACTTGCAAAATAGCAGGGTGTTCAAATACTTATTTTCCTCACTGTAGCTATGGAAGAAAAATATGAGCGCTTTCTAACCAAACCCACCAATGTACATGCTTCCTGTTGTATTGATTGTAAACAACAAAAATCAGTTATAGGACCTTTAATTTTATTGGTTCATTGCTTAACCATTGGACGGTGAATGTTTTGGCCTCTTACGTACCGAAGCCGGGCACGGCCTTGAGCCCCGCCTTGAGGCAGATCTTCTCCAGGCGCAGGTAGCTGTACCTGAGCAGACAGCACCAGAGGAACATCCAGTCCAGACGCGTGCGGTGGTTCATGATGATGACGCTCCGCTCCCCGGGGATGAAGCCGTCTCCCGTGATCACCACCTTCACCCCGAACACCAGCTCCAGCAAGGCCTGATACCGACACACACACAGAAAGGGAATAAGGACATCAATGAGGACGGGTTTATCAAGCGAGGGATTCCTGCCGAGGTCAATAATCGAGACTTTTGGCTTAGTTTTTTACCCGTAACATTTTAGTTTGAATGACAACGCCTTATATTTTCTAAATCAATAACGTCTTTGCACTTATAGAGCAGGGTACCCACAACAGGCAGAGTGAGCCATGTTGCCACGAGGCGGTCGGTGATCCAGCGGTACCAGGCGGGAGACACGAACATGAGGGGCAGGAAGGGACCCAACATGAAGATGCTCCCGAAGAAGCTCCCCAAGAACAGGGTGACGATGAAGTACAGCCCCCTCACCGACACAGCCATCTGAAACACACGCAGAGCAGATATTGATTAAAAAAATATACACTTTTGAAGGCGAGACGCTGCAGGTGGATAGGGAATAAAAATACATTTAAATGGCCTATGTTTGCAGCGACGAAATATTATCAATCTACCCACATTTAGATTGATGGTTTTATTTGGTTGATATATTAGAAGAAATAAATAATTTAAAAAAATAAAGGAAAGTTTGGAGTCTGTAAAGTGGAGATGTTGTTGCAACAGAGTAAAGAAAACCTCATTTGCCTTTCGTGCTGCCGGTTGATGTCAAACATGTTAATATTTGTGAATGCATGCGTGGGAAGCATCGTAAAAGAATGAGAAAACTCACTAAAAATGTCAACACTGACCATTATGAGAAAAATCAACGTATTCGCCCGCAGAGTCTCGCTTTAAAAATATGCATCAGCACTTGAGGTGCATCGTCTACCAGATCATTTACAGAATCGTATGTCCCTCAAGAAACCAACAAAAAAGTTGCATAAACTGGCACAGCTGCAATTAATAAAAATAAAATTCTCCAAAAAGCGTGAAAAGTGTTCTGAAATGTTGTCGTCTATTCACCCTTTTGAGCGACAAAGCAATCGAAATGAATGATGATTTGCAAAAGATCGTCAAATGCGCTGTGTCTGTGGGTTTAAGACACATTCTGCACCAGCTGTGGGTGGGACAGGTTTAGAATCTTGAGAGCGTCCCTAATAGTGGCCCTAAGGGAGGGAAATGTGGACGGAAATCACACTTTCATAGTTTTGGAAATGTTCCAAGATTGCCCCCAATTGGGCAGACGTGGTCAGAAATATGAAAACGAATTAAACCATTACAATTGGAGGAGACCGTCACCTTGGAAATAATCCAATCGGAGGAAGAAAGGAGGATAGAGATATCCAAGGCAAATCAAAACGGCAATTATGTAAAAAATGGCTGAACGCGGACACGCTTTAAAACTTGGATTTGGATAGAACTATATATTATGGAGAAACTTACTTTCTGCAGCATAATGAACAAGTAGAAGTATAGGCTTATTTAACAGTTCAATGATTTATGAGGAAAGCTGGCCTGGTATGTTGAGGGAGAAGAATGAGACATCAGACATGAAGTCGATGAACAAACATACAGTTACTTGGATACATACGACTCCAAACCCAGTTTATCCACCCTTTTATCAATAACAAAGGCGATAGCGTGGTTGATGTATCATATTTTCCTCCTGAACAGTGGAAAGAGCAGACCTTCTCTAAGTGGAATGTAAATAGGGGGAGTCCTTCTGACCGCCGCTAACTAATAGTCTGTGTACCGACATTAAATCTAGCGCTGCTGCGGGGGAGCTATGCACAGAATGGTAGGAATGTCCATGGCAGCACAGTGATGCCACAACACCGGTAATATATGAGAATGAAAGATCGGCACAAGTGCATTCTTTAGGGACGCAGAGGCTAAACATCCCGACACGCTTCACGCTCGCTTTGTACCAACGTGTTGTAACTATGTCGCCGGGCTCAGCTGTTGGGTGAAATTAACTGGAAAACACAAAATTGGTTTACTGCACTCAAAATATCAGCTGGTCATTCCAAATATAAACAGAGTACAGAGTAACAGCAGCAGAAGAATAGATTCAAGTCGATTAAAGGTTTAGCTGCCCTGGACTTTGAAACAGTGACACGTTTAGAAGCTTCATACACAGAATTATAGACCGGACATTTTCAAAAATCAGCGCTGCGTATTTTTCACCTGCCGTATACGAGGCGACTGCATGCATAATCAAAGCGGAGGCTGACTGATACATCTTCAGCACCAGTCAGCAGAAGTGGCCCCTGGACCCAGCAACGAAGACCGGAGCGAGGACTAGGGGGTAGGGCTGCAAAGTGTATCGATATCGAATCGCAATCGAGGTTTTGACTACTGCAATAACCAAACCTTGAGAGGCTGCTGAGGTTAATGTTGTTGTTTTTTTCCTTCTTTCCCTGGCATTTGAGTGATAGATGTTCACCGATCAGAATTGTGGAGCCTCTGATCTCATGTTCATGTTCAGCAGCAACAGATAAAGGTTTGTCTGAGTTTCCATAAAGCAGATTCTAAAGTGTTTAGATGGACGCTTTGTAAATCCACCCCGGACATAATTTAGTCACGTGGCTGTGTTATTGTGTAATGTGGGGCAATTTAAGCAAGAATATGTTGTTTGACTAAAGTCTAAAAGTTACATGACTTCCTTCACTCATCATTTTGGTAGTTTGTTTTTCAATGTATCAAATATAAAAATCGCAAATCGAATCGCAATGGCAAAATCTGTCTGAAAATTCGCTATTAGTGCAGCCCTAGTTTACGCATATTAAGTAGCCATGTGCTTCGTTGTGTGCTTAGTGTCAGCCCTTCATAATATTATTATAGAGCTGGAAAAGACTGATAGAGCTGAAATAACAAGTGCAAGTCACAGTGAGGGTTACGACACTGCATCTGCTGCTGCTTACTGTGGTACAGCCCTACTGCGGCGCAGATATTTAGGTAATATAATGTGTTCTGAAAACAACATGGAAACACTGACAGGAACACTGAGCCAACCTGACACCAAAAGAACCAGTGGGGACGGGAAATGAAGCTGCCTGTAGACAACACCGTCTGCATAAATGATGACAGCCTTTTGCACCAAAAAAGGATTGAGCGTTTCTACCTAAATGATTGGTTTTGTGGTTGGACTTGTGACTAAACCTGGCCTTGCTGACACGGCCGTAGTCAGGCTCAGGTGTGCAATCCTTTCACTGTCCATATGTAATTTCATCTCAGTGCGATGATTGCAGTGCGCTGGATGCCCTCACCCTGGCATTAGCTCGCCCTTGTTGACACCGCCGCCCCTCATGATCGCCGCGGCTTTGTTGGTGTCAGTGTCTTGTACTGGAAGAGCGTTCAAGGCGCAGCGCTTCAGTGGAAAAAGTGACAGGTGAGGAAACGCGCCGACTCAGCAGGGTGTGAATGACTTGGACAGATGCTAAGACAAACAAGCGGCGAATGTGTTTCCAAGCACACAAGCGGAAACAAACATGATTCATCATCATCATTCTATTGGAGAGTTTCATCATGTCCAAACCTCAGATGAAGGGTAATAAGTAACTCTAGGCAACTGAGGTTTTGGTTCAAGCAAATATTGATAGAATGGAATAGTAAAAGGTAATAGTTAATTTCAGTTTATGTCAGTCCCAACAACTGCTCATCTCCAATCGAAAGGAATGGCACAGATTAAGCGACATTTGGGGGGTAATAATTTGATACTTCTTTTAGCACAAGGAAGTCTGTATCTCTTTCTGGGAGGAGCTCATAGTGATGGTGACTATCTAATCTACGATGAGTTTGGCTTAACGTGGCTCATGAGATGGATGTTTCCAAATAAACTTCAGGTTAAACATCATTGACCTTTTAATTCTGAGACACTTTGGCACAAAAACATAATTTTCAAGGATTAAAAGTCTCGAGTATTAAGGGTCGTTGTACGTCTGGTTGGGCAACTAATGACTGCTTGAATAATGCAAGTGATCTTACTTACAGTAAAAAAGAAAGAAAACAATCAAGTTAATATCCTGAGAAATGAAGCAATAACCTAGTCCTAGTGCAGCACTGCGCTGCATACTCATCATAGCTCTGATCATTACACAATCCAAACGTCCCAGTAGACACACACACAAGCATGTCCAGTCCAAACAGAGCGCTCCAGAGCTGTGAGCCAGAGCAAAGATTCCAGTATTATGCATGTTATTGATGAGTTAAGGGCAAAGGGTGCACTTATGGAAAACTGTGGATATGCAATGAAGACATGCAATATAATTAATTCAAAAAGAGACAAGCAAGGTCTGTTTAAAGCTCGACTTATGTTTACATTGTCACTGGAACACAGTGTACCCACAGAAAAAATACAGTATTATTGCAGTGGGCGTGCCTGGGCAAAATGATGGCTTTCACGAAATGTTATAGTTTGCTCAAAATAAATGAGATACATTTCCAAGGTTTGCTCCAGACATTGTGGAGTACTATAGGTGTCAAGCAGAGATGGGCAAAGCAAGACCAGACCAGAGAGAAAAAGTGGTCCACCTAGTCGTTGTAAAATAAGATACCTCCTTTACTTTTTAATTATTTGCACATTTCCTGTCTACTTTGCACACCCTGAGTGTTTTTTTCTTGAGAGCTGAACAAGTGAATTTCTCTATTGTGAGATCAATAAAGGCTCATTTTATCTTATCTTATCTACTGTAGTACTTCAATCCAGTGCGCAAAACTTGACCAAGCCCGATATGCACTGGCTGAACATTATAAAGAGAGACAACAGCTGCTATTATTATTAATTCTTCTTTATGTGTTATGGCCATTACAGTCTATTTGAGAATTGTACGTGTTTGAAACGCCACAAATTGCAACCAGTCTGGCCTTCCTGGCAGTTTCAAAAACCAACAAGGCCCTTGGCCCCTACCTGATTGGCAGGATTTCTGTTAATTTTTGGCTGATTTGAAAAGCAAATGTCCAGTAAATAACATTTCTATCAGCAAGATTGGCCGACAAGAAAAATTAGGCTAATTACAATATTTCACCAAAGTCAGTAACTGACATAAAGTGTTTTTGAGACAGGCCTAAACATTATAAAGGTTCATTATTTTTTATCAAAAAAAGTTTTGAACTACGCCCTTCGCCTATTTTACAAAGCACAGTTGAAGCTCCATCATCGCTCTGGAAAATGAGAGCTTTCTCTTCGTGCTTCGTCTCCAAGCGAACAGCGAACTACATGTACTAGGTACATGTACTATTACTGGTTGTTCGATACGATACGATATAACTATGGGTTTGGTGAAAACATCATAATACAAAAGAGTGCAGTTTTATTGATGAGAAACTATATTGTTTATATCTTGCTTGCTCGATTTTTCATATCTTGAATGTTCATATCTCGATAACGATACATCTTTCAGCCCTACCAGGTTTAGAGACGCTTTTCTCGGCCAGTCTGCGCACACTGCCCTGGCTTAGTTACCGGTGTTCGGAGCTGAGCTGGGTCTGTGGTAAATTGCTCTAGACTGACTTTTGAAGACTTTAGCCCGTGCATCGCTCTGTCCCTGCATAATATTTCAGCAGTGAGAGACTTAGTCACTAATTTTCCACCCGAAGTCACGTTACAGGTCCAGCAGACAGAGCTGGATCTGAGTTATTGTGGAAATGTGTAGAATGGTCCGTGGTACGTGTCGTCCACGTGACACCTGCCGCTCTCCATCGTCTCCACGTGCACAACTTTATGTTTGGATTTGAGATGTTGTTTCATTTTTCTTCCATGGGAATTCTTTCTTTAGAAATAGCTGTTTTTTGAGGCTCACTACAGCATTTGTGTAGCACTCCGTCTGGAAATAAATGTAGGTGCACTGTTATTGATATTGGTATGCATGATTTAAATGATTATAGCCTGCCAAATATTGAAACTATGAAACCACTGTGCTACAACAAACTCATGTAGGTGCACTTAAAGTCCTTACATATGGCATTAAACCAGAAGAAAGTGATCTCAAGTCACGGATTCAAACCTAAATTGCCATGGGATGACCACTAAAGCAGTCATCACACTGGAAAAAGTGTATGTGTAAATATCATTTTAAACTACATGAGTCATATTTTTTAATCGATCTGAAGACCCACACACCGAGGACAGTTTGATTTAACTTGTTTCTTATTTAGAAGTTATAATGGGCCCAAATTACTAAATACATTTTAAATTCCCAAAATGTGGCACCAAACACTGAATCCTATTGCCTTAATCCAAAACATACAGAACAACTCTCAATTGCATATTGTAGATGTGTTGCATGACAATTTCTCATGTTTCCTCTTTAAATGACTTGTTTGGCCGTGTATTCATCAGATGCGTGTGGGTGAATCCTAGCATGCACGTGGATTTAGCTAACGTAAACAAGCTGTCAAATACGGGTAAGACAGGACATATCTGGGTTAATGCTAAGATGCTAATGACTAATGCCGGAACCGAAAGGAAAGCCTGCAACTTGATCTTAGCAATCAGGACAATGTAGGCTAGGAAAAGAAGCATTATCCAAGTTATTGGCGCTTATTTCGACAAACATGCTTGTTCTGAGCGATAACGATACATGACGGTTGAGCTACAAACTTGCTAGCTTTGTTTATACTTTTAGAGCAAACAGGAAATAGACAAGAACTCGTCAATGTTGCAACGATGAGAAGGAAATAAAATAAGCAGCATACTCACTGTGCACGTGTTTTCCTAATGTAGTGTTGAGGTAGAAAGTAAATTATCTCCACACGCCAATGGATTGCGACATAGTAGCAGCTAATAGCAGCCAGCTAGCTAGCCTGTTAGCACTTAGCCAACATCGTGTGTGCTAAACATTTACGTTGTTTTGGGTTATTTGAAGTTGACAGCTGTTGGCACCGGGTCGGAACTAATCGGCACATGGGTTGAAATCGTCACAGCGAAAGAAAAAAAGGTTGAAAATCTCTGTGGGTGATGCGACTAAACTAATAATGTTGTTATGATGCAGCAGCAGCAGCAGCGCGAACCCTGAACTCTTCACCCCTGACCTGCGCATGCACTTCCAGAAAGACAGGGGGGCTGCTGCTACTACTGCAAGCCATAAATATTATTATGTTTGATTCCTTCTTATTTGTTTTTATTATATATTTTTCACAAGACTGTGCAATTAGTCGATTGATTATACTTTCAATAACGTTTTAAATCCATGTTAATAGAATAAATACATTCACATACAATAAATAAATAAATAAATAAATAGATAAATAATTTTAAGTTCACATACAAAAATATAACTAAATTAAGCTAATATTTAGATAAACAAACACTTTAGCCTTTGTATGAATACAGCCTATGAGTGAGTAGGGTCAGCCCTATGTTCATACATCGACGTATTAAAGGAATAGGCCACCGTTTTTCCACACTGAGATATGTTCTTACCTTGGCTTAGACGAGTTGATGCGTACCTGTCTGTGTGCGCTCAGTCACGCAAATGCTGTTAGGATTTAGCCTCTCCCAGCAAGGGTATAGCTCCAAACTGGGATGAAATTAGAAGCTACCAAGCTGTTCCACGATTTCCCTATTTAAATACAGTTACGTGAGCCTTTACACGATCCAAGTATAGTTACACAAAATTAAACATGTCGATTTTCTAAGCGGATAAAAAGGTAGCCTGGGAACCAGACTCACCACTGTACCAGCGGGTGAGTCTGGTCACCGCTGCGTCGATTCCATTTCCCACAGCGGTACATACGCACGCAAACAGGAAGCAGAGTAAACCAATCAGCGAAGGGCAGTCGTCTGCCGTTCATGTGGTGTTTTGGCGGTTTTAGGTTAATATTTGCGCAGGATTATGAATCACGAAACTGTCGATGTGTTTTTGGTCATTTACCGTCGATTGGAGACACGCTCTTTCTCTCTCTCATGCGGCGTTCGTAGTTTGTTATTGAGGGGACTTCCGCGTCCCATGAGTGACGCTGCCCGCAAATAAACGATATCTGATTGCACGGGATCGGTTTGATTTTGCGGATACCGCCAACGGGGGTGGGGTGTCCAGACTGATCCCCTCTGTATAAAAATATATAGAGGGGAATCATTCTGGTCTCACCAGGCTAATAAAAAGGGGCACTACATTGAGGCGTAATAACACCTGGAGTTCTTATATCGTTGACATTTCTTTTCATTGCTTTTTTGTTGCTCTTTTGTGGCGTTTTTGTCACTTTTTCCATCATATTTTTCTCACTTTTTCATCACTTTTCTGTTGCTCTTTTGTGGCTTTTTTGTTGTTTTTTGTCACACATTTTTGTCACTTTTCTGCTATTCTTTGGTTGCTTTTTTGTTGCATTTTTGTTACTTTGTGGTCGTGTTTTTGTCGCTCTTTTGTTGCGTTTTCATCCTCGTTCTCGGCTCTCTTTCTCGGTTCTCTCAGTTGCTGCAATAGGACGGCTCGCAGCGGGTGCCGAAAAATTTATATATTTTTAAATCCAAAACTTGACAGGTATGAGTTTATGTTTATTAAAGGGACTAGACAGAGTTTAAAATTTTAAAAATGATGTGGTGGCAGTAGCGAGTATAATAATAACAACTTCCATCTAGTTCCTTTAAGAACCCTAGCATCAGCGGCTTACCGCTTTGGCTACTCTCCCTGGGGTCTTTTTTACAACAAACACATTTTTAAATGCAATACGTACTGTACAAGCTATCATTATCAATACCTTTTGAAATACAAAAACACAATCAAGCATTTTGTTTAGTTACAACAGTAATTCAAAAACAAAGTTGGGAATTCTTCTAAATGCTCATGTGCCACTACCATATTATAATTTGAGTTGCTTTAAAGCTATAACTTGTTTTTTTGTTCTTTAATATAGTGTGGTAAATGATTCTGTTCCTGCATGGCTCGAAACGTAACTGTACGTTGGCTTAGACTAGACTTACATATTGGCAGAGTGAAACACTGCCCTTCTGAGTGTCTTGTTGAGTAACGATCATGTATTTCTACTAAAAGGCAACTTTTGGTAATACATAAAAGGTGTTTGTGAAACAATAATACTTCTTATTGTATACAACCATCTTTTTACCACCCAAAACCAGCTGAGTTGTACATGCATTTTTTCCTACACTTGTTCTGAAAGCACATTTTAGAGCCAATCGTGCGGTTTTTTTTTGCACCAATTGTAACTTTTTCACATTTTTTCAGTGTTCAACCAAACAACTAAACAATCATCCAAATAAGAGAACAAGACAGTCTTATTTGGATATGTCTGAATAACATATGGAATGAAAGGTTTAGGTAAATATTTGGAAAATCTTCCGCAAGGCTGTGACCCATTTTGGAGACAACACCATTAGTTTGATGGTCCCAGGACAGTTTCCTGTCAATAAGAACTCCTAATAGCTTCACCTTCTCTGACACTTTGATAGTAAAGAAAATAATATTTCGAGATCAATGAGTGGCGTTAGCTGTTATCGTACAGGAATTCTATATCCAGAATATGAGAATAATGGAAGAGCATGCCCACGGATAGAAATAAAAATACATAAAGCGGATGTAATAATTTGGATTTCAATTGTTTCTTCTTTTCTCTTCCTGTCTATGTCGAGTGCGGACGTGTCTTCTCACTTCTCCTGGCTTCCGTGCTTTTTTCCTGCCTCTGCGAGTGTCTTGTCTGACTTTTATTTTTCCTCCTGGACTACCTACTCGCTGTCCTCCCGAACCGCTAAACTATGGAATTGATTAACTGGAATCTCAGCACAATTGATACGTTTTTTTCACAAAGTGAGGCCACGGAGGAGGTCGTCTTCCCTGACCGGATTTTGACAGCTCGGTTTGCGATGGATGTCGTTTGCCTAGCGGTCCTGTCGGTCGGAGACATCAAAGATATCTACTTATTTGGACTCTTGATAACAGGGCACCTGCTTATTGGATGGACTGCCCTGGATTATCGGAAATTTGGAATGACAGCAGTTTGCAATCGGACCACACTGCTGTCCGTTGAAATTGACGAGCACCTTGGAGCAGGGAGTGACCGAGTGATGGAATTACACCGGACAGTAACGCACAACAACGATGGACTGTTATGTACGACCTGGCAGCTCGCTGTGGAGACGGACAAAAGTTGGACTATATTTTGGGAGGAAAAGGGTTGAACTGTGAAGGGAATTACCTGCTCTGGAGAACTGAACTAATGCTGAGAAAAAAGCTAATTCATTATAAATGTATGAACTATTGCTGGAATAATTCTCTTCCTCCTGAGAGAGAAGGTTTGAAGCAGCTGGACCGCTTATCTCTCCTATGCCGTCAACACTTCCCTTCAAGGCTGAGCTCTCTGGGTCATATTTTGCATAACACTGACTTTCAGACTGTAAATAACAGCACACACATACCTCCTCCCTAACCACGCCCCCGTTGTTCTGCGTCTGCCTCAACACGTTTCTTCAGCCCCACCCCCTGGTCAATGGCCAGTCATCATGTATTTCCCATGTATTGATGTTTCTATATGTGCTTTGCCTTAACTTAACCGGATTGTAATTTCGCATATCTTCTTTTGTAAGGCGCATTGAGTTGCCTTGTGTACAAAATGCGCGGTATAAATAAAGTTGCCTTGCCTTCTCTTCCTGTCTTGTGCAGTGGGCGGCCGCAGTGCAGTGTTTGAAGACCTGACTTCTGATCGGCAGAAACCGACCCGGGCACGAGATGAGGTGGTACTTGGTGTGAAAAGCTTGAGAACCATGCAGGTCTATTGCAATCTTTACATTCCATATGCGGCTGACCTCTCAATATACGACAACCATCCTCCTCTTGTCTATCCATAGTCGCCGTCTTACCAGTCTCTTTAACCAGCATAAACGTACTTTCTGACCCAAAAAGCCCTTTTTAAAGCCCTGTTCCTGAGTCTATTAGCATCCTTGTTTCTCTCACCAACGACACCCTCCATCACCTCCTCCTCCTCCACCACCAAGCATGACCTCAGCCGGCAGTGATGTGTGTCCGCTCGTTGAGTCTGAGAGAGCGCGCGTGTGTGATGGTTGATAGCGTCTGACAGACAGGGGTGAAAATGCAACAAGTGCACTTACTCAAACTGCCCAGACTTTTTTCCATGACCTGCTGCGTGAGGCATGCACTCTATCTCCGCGACTATAGCTTTATCAGCGTAAGCTTTTCAAGGGTCAAAGCATCACTTCAGAGAGAGAGTGGGGGCGTGCAATGGAAAAAATGGTTATGCTTTTTCAAGTTCTCTGTCCAAAAGTGGAAAAAAAAAAGGTTTATCCGTCCGTGAAAGCATCACTCAGGCATTCGATCAGTTCTAATTATAGCCGTCTTGTTGGGGAATTTGAAGTATCTGAAGCTTCTGGAAAGACTGGCTTAGTTTACAGTCCCGAAAGCGTGATGGAAAGCATGCATGATGATAAAGTGGTTAGGAGAGGACAGAGGTGATGAAGTACGGTATATGAGAGTCAAAGTACTACTTCTGTCTAGTACTTACAGCCACTATTTTATGCCGTTGACACTGGTACCGCAACTACTACTACTACTGTATGGTGCTATATTCATTGATTGATAGAATTGTAATGCCATGTGGCTGCTGTTACTTTATCATTACAAAAACTACAAAAAAGAGTTCTTGCCGTATTCTATAACTTCAGAGTATTACAGCCAAAGTTGGTCATGGTCAAACGGCAAAGGTTCTCAAACTTTTCCAAGTATCACCAGATCTAGATCAAGATCACACCAGGGTTTAGCTGAGCCGTGTCTAAACCTGAAAAACATCGAACTTCTGAACCGAGCACATCTTCTCCAGTTTGGCTTTACCCAAATCTAAAAGCTTCTTGGGGAAAAAAAGTGGCAAAACAGCGGCAAAAACGAGAAGAAAACAAGAATGAAAACGCACAAAAAGAGCAGCAAAAAAGTGACAAAGAAGTCAGCAAAAAAGTGGAAAGAACGTGGAAAAAAAAGTGATGACAACACGACAACAACGTGAGGAAAAGGATCCGTTAACATGTTTTTTTCTTTCTTTCTAGGTCTTAGCTTTCAAATGAGGTGTTAGACTGGTCTATAGGCTTCAAGCTTCAGTGAAGATGTTTTTAGATTTGGGTAAAGCCGAACTAGAGAAAATGCACTCGGTTAAAGGGACTTGATGCAAGTTGGTCATTTTTATACTCACTACTGCCACCTCAGGTCATACATGTAACTGCAGTCTCTATATTAAGCTCGTGCATGATGGCACTTCGGACACAAAGTAACACCTTTTTAGCCGTCGTTCCACATAGCGCGAACCGGGCGCGCACGCCACGATCTACGTGCACATATCGACACTAGCCCACAGACCTTTCTGTTTCCACCACACACACACATGCATTTGTTGTGGGCGGTGCCGCACAGAGGAGCACGCTGTACAGATCGTCATTAAAAGCTTTTAGAGCCGCGATGAGAACAAATGTGGACAAATGCTGTCATCTGGTGGGAGTTATGGAATCATTCAGAGGAGCCAAACTGTATTAAAACAGAAAATAAACGTCTAAACTACGAACTATGAAGGTAAGCTACATGCAAATGTTATGCTATCACCAGCTAAATCTGCGCTAACAGCGGCTAAATGCTATTATCGGCAAAATCCCCTTTTAGCACTGCGGTATGATGTTGTGAAATATTAAATCCATATGACCTGCGTGTCAATAGTGAGGACTGTCCACTCTCTCGTGGCCAATCAGAGGCCAGCAGTCTGTTCACGTCACATCAGACACAGGTTTGGCCACAGCCAGAGGTCGGTCCCAAAACCTATACCGGGTCAGACCGGTTTGGCCCTGGCCTTTGTTATGGAAAAGCTTGACAAAGCGGGTGAAAGAGCCATTTGGCCGACAAGCGCCTGCATGTGGAAAAGAGCCTTTTGAGTGACAGTGCAGGATTTTAGAGGCAGTCGTGGTGAACAGGTCTGGGCTCATTCTACACATTAGGACATTGCTAGAACATGTAGGAGGAGGAAAATACATAATTTTAACATTTTTAAACTCTTTACCAGGTCTTACTCTTTACCAAGCTGGATGGTTAGTTTGGGTCAATGATGCAATACATCTATTTCCAGCTGTTGTTTATGTTTAGTTTCTACTTCAACAAATAAGCTCCATCCTCTGCACTGAACTGCACTGTAACCTCTGTTGTAAAAGCACGCGTTGTTCCTCTTCCAAGATCTAATGAAGAGGTTTAAAACAATGATAAATGCGGAGAAGAATTGGCCTTATGCAACATCTGCTTGGAGAGCCCTCTGGACAAGCCTTTTTGGGCATTGTACGCTGGGGTTGAAGTTTATTTTTGCGGCTATTGATAACACTTTCATTACTTTAGTACATTTTTCCATGGAAAGGTCATGCTCCTTGGTTGAAACAGAGGACATGGAGGACTGAACTCTTTGCTGAGGATGCATTACACACCTGTGAAGACAAGGAATATGTTTTTTACTTAAGGGGAGACACTACAGGCAAAACCCGATTATATCAGTTTTTAGGTGTTGGGCCAAATGGATCTCTTATTATAAACTTTCACCTGGAAACAAAAAATAATAATACCTACAGTAAGAACCATATGTTTACATACACTTCATCAAAAGACACATTAGCATTTTTTTTCTCTGTCAGGCATGAAACCAGAATTAACTTCTTTTTTTGTTTTTTTAGGACAATTATAATTTAAAAATATTTATATTTGTCAAATGCCATAGGAATGAGAGCTAGAATTGTCTACACATTGTTTTATTACTTTTTACAAAACCAAAAGTTTACATACATTTCATTAATATTTGGTAGAATTGCCTTTAAACTGTATAACTTGGGTCAAACGTTTTGGATATCCTTCCACAAGCTTCTCACAATAGTTGGCAGGAGTTTTTGTCCATTCCTCCAAACAGAACTGGTGTAACTGAGACACATTTGTAGCCACCTTGCCTTTTCAGCTCTGCCCATACATTATCAACTGGATTGAGATCAGGACTTTGTAATGACCTATGCTTTGAGAATTGTCCAGTTGGAAGACCCATCTGCGCCCAAGCTTTAACTTCCTGGCTGATGTCTTGTCTTGTTGTTCTTTTTTTATGATGTCATCTATTTTGTGAAGTGCACCAGTCCCTCCCGCAGCAAAACAACCCCACAGCATGATGCTGCCACCCCTGTATTTCAAAGTTGGGATGGTGTTCTCAGGCTTGCAAGATTCCCCCTTTTTCCTAAAAACGTGACGATGGTCATTATGGCCAAAATATTTTTTCTTTCTTTCCGTCAGACTACAGGAAATGTCTCCAAAAATTAAAGTCTTTATCCTATCTGTCTTGTTGATGTTTCTTTTGGAGTACGAGCTTCTTCCTGCAGAGTTCCCTCTCAGCCCATGTCGGTGCAGGACTTGTTTCACTCTGGATAATGACAAACTCTTACCAGGTTCAGCATCTTCACCAGGTCTTTTGCATTTGTTCTTGGGTTGATATTCACATTTCAGACACAGCACGTTCATCTCTGGGACACAGAACCCGCCTTCTTTCTGATCTGTATGATGACTGGTCATTTCCATCATTGTTTTAACCAATGAACCTGGCACCTTCAGGTGTCTTAAAATTGCACCCAAGGATGAACCAGACCTGTGCTTCCAAGGGCATGACATCATCATCTGGGCTTTCCCAAATTGTTTAAACGTATAGTAATCTTAGTGTATGTAAACTTCTGACTTTGTAAAAAGTAATACAAAAATTGTGTAGAAAATTCCATCTCTTATTCTTCTGGAATTTGACCAATAGAAATAATTTTTCAAAATCTAATTGACCTAAGAAAAATAAAAGTTAATTCTGGTTTTATGTCTGACAGTGAGAAAAAAAATGCAAATGTGTCTTTTTATGAAGTGCATGTAAACATATGGTTCTCACTGTATCCTTCACAACAACATGTTTAATTATTGCACTGATTAAATGTTTCTCCATCAAATTATTTGGGAAATTGTCATAATTTCAAGGGCCATTTTCTTTTCACATTGGTGCAACGACATCTCCACATAAGTAGCTCCAACAGACTTCAGATTTTCCAGCCTTTGACTGAACAATATTTAGAAGGTTTTTTCAAAGGGAGTTTTTATTATCTAATATCCTAACCTGATTTATTGGGGTCATTTCCCAAGTGTTTGCTCATGTGCAAAGCAAGTAGCATGTGCAAAAGTGGATCAGCAGCAGGCTCATTTATGCATTTTTTTAATTATTATTTACATGTCAGATTTGGGGCCCTAATACAGTAATACAGGCAGATGTTTTTTTGTACAAATAATAAACAGCTTATTTTAAAACTAAACAAGAAATTCCCACTGAAATAGTGTTTGTAACTAATATGTCGACGAACTGAAACCATAAATGTAAACCTTAGTTGATTTGTGAGAAAGGCAAATTGACTTAAAACTTGAAAGGGTGTGAGAAGAAAATAAAAAACCTGCACAAACTGTCCAAAGTCCTGAAAAATGATCCAAAACTGGACCTCAGTATCACAAAAGCTTGGCCTTTGCATTCCGAGATCTCTTGTGTTTTCCTCCCACGGGGGAGTTACGTACATATCAGGAGCAGCGCAAACACACCTGCACTGCCACGACACATCTGTCCGAGTGCACCACAAAATCTAGAGGCCGAGCGCGATCCAAAATGAACGTTTTGTGTGGTTTTGGAGCTATCAGTTCAAGTATGTTGTGGTGAAATCAGCCTCTTCTTGTTGCCAACTTGGGCATATTTGTGATGGGAGTGGGAGATGCAGGTGAAGTGTCCTCGGTACATCTTAAATATCTGTCATGTTCAAATGTCCGCCTAGCCCCAAACTCCTCCTTTACAATACAGTAACATACTATGTGGTACAGTTTTAGTTATTTGGACACACAGCTCACTACAAGCACAAGAATCACTTTATCTGCGGCTAGGAGAAAGTAGTACATCTTCTAGCAGCGGCAGTGCGCATGCGCGTCATCCCGTTTATTTTCGAATTTGTTGACGCTTGGGAAGTTCTGTGCGGTCAGTGGGCCAGTCTGCTTTTGCCTCTTCAATAAACGGAGATCTGCCATTTACTCCAAAGAGTAACCGGCCTCTGCCTATCTTTACTACTCGCACACTACATATAGCATTTAGAATAATTTAAGGTGTCTCCTGATGACATCACCAAGAGGGAGCATATACAGGTTAAAAAGCACTGGCCCTAAAATCGACCCCTGGGGCACACTACATGTAATTTCATGGATCTTTATGGAGGAGCAGGTATCCACACTTACACAAATCAACTTGCGACACCCACTTCAATGTCCTGTGACCCCCCAAGGAGTCCCGACCCCCACTTTGGGAACCACTGGTCTACATTGACCTGTCTAGTGACCATCGCTATTCACTGGGCACAGTTAGCAAGTTCATTTTCAGCATTCGTTAGCCTGCTCAAAGTATTTTTCCTGTAGCTGTTAGCATTTCAAACATCCCAAATTATAAACAATTCAGATGTTTTCAGCTTTTGTCAGCCCATCAACCAAATTAGGTGAGAAAGCCATGTTAGAAATCATATGTACCAACATTTTTAGATTTACGGACATGAAACGGACATGTCCCACGTCACCAGGAGATTAGTTAGATTAGTTAGTCATTGGCTAACAGACGTATGCATTTGTAGGAACAGGCTCAGATAGCTAACGGCTAACGGCTTCTGTGCTTTTGGAAATTCAGACACCTTTGTCTTCATAACCTTCAAAACTTCAAGCCACACTGCGTAACATTTCACCCAATAAAATGTGGTGTTATGGGTTTGTTAAGTAAGACATCACGCACAATAATAAGCTACTTCCGGGTCCAAACTGTTGAGAGTTCCATAGACAAACACAGCAAAAAATACAACTTTATTTGAATCTCCTGCTGAAATAACAACAGATAAAAGGCCATAAACTGCTTTACACCTAATTAGATTAATATATCTAGTATTTACTCTCAAGGACAATTAATGAGTAAAAAACCGCAACATGTTACGACACCTGCAGTGGCGCTTATTGCCTCTAGGGGCATGAGTTACATAGTTCTGCCTTAATGCCAGAAAAGTGTTACTGAAGAAAATCCAGAGTAAATGTGATCAGATGTTTATAAAGAGCCTTGTAGTCGGTTCTACACCAGGTTAACATCAGCAACATCCCATTATAGTGAATAAGGCTTAAGTTCCTTTGGACCCGGAAGTAGAGCGATGACATCATCATCACTTAAAGCCACACCGCATAGAATTTTACCCAATAAATAAAATTGAAATACAAGCATTTATTTTATGACAGATACTTTCATCATTGAAAAATACCTCAGAAATGTACAAACTGTGAGCGGTTCACCTCGTAAGACATGACTGTAACTTTACCGGGAGTGGGTACGTCTCCAGCTTGTCTCCATGGAGATGTGAGTAAAGTCAGCTGAATTTGAGATTTAAATAGGTTAGGGTCTCATCCAAATCCACTCTTTGATAACCCACTGCAGTAATAGCATTTTCTGTATTCTCATTGGGTCACTGGGAGCAGGTTTTGTACTGACGGCAACAGTACAGACCAAAATGTGTTTGTTTTGTATTCTTTTGCATATTATCCTGAAATGCACGAAAGTAAATCAATTTTGAATATGCTGAGAATATCCTCACTCGTATACTTTGCTGGGAGCGGGGCATCCCCAGCTTGTCACCATGGACATGCTGCGGCTTAGTACATTAGCTGCTCCTCCAAATGCTTTATTTTCTATTACCAACTTGGTAAAAAAAACAGCACTGAGATTGCTTGCACCTTTGTTTATGTTTTGAGTCCTACAGTTAGCAGCAGATCTCGTGACACAGCTGCATATAAACAAAATGTTTCTCATTTTTTTCCCTATTGTATTTTTATCTTCCGTGTCTTCGCCACTTTTTCAAACATGCCATTCTTTCCGTTGTCATGTCAGTATCTAGTCTCTTAAAGCTGACTTATGGGTGTCAGATATTTCCAACGTGTTGAGTTATCTACGCATGTCATGTTCAACCTTGTGACCTCCGTCGGCCTGTGGTTAACCCTGGAGCCTCCTCCTCCCCGTCCTTCTCCTGTAGAGAGTGCGTTCGAGAGCCTGGGGGGGGGGGTGGGGATCATTCCAGTGCCAGATCTGCGTCTCCAGACAGGTTATAAATAACTACAAACTCCTTTTTTTCCTCTCTCTTTATGTTCCAAGAGCGCACTGGAGACACCGGAGGAACGGCCATGGGAAAAGAATCTTCGCTCACACACACGGCCACACAAGAGACGTTCCAGTAACTCAAACTGCACCAGGGCTTGTTTATTTGTATCAACATTTTTTAAAATACGTATCACAGTTTGGAGCACAAGGGGTCACAAGTGCACTATAATACTCTAATCTGTTGTACCTCTGTTTCCATATGGACGAATACCATCTTTTGATGGAGTTTTTGATATTATCCAGAGGTGGTGATGTGGTGACATATTAAATCTCATAGGACATGCCTGAGCGACCACCCATGTTTGTCTCCGCCAGGGCTGCCCTTTGTCACCGGTTCTGTTCATCACTTTTATGGACAGAATTTCTAGACGCAGCCAGTTTGGGATCTCATCTCTGCAGTTCGCATATGATCAGGACTTTCAGCGTGCACTGGGGCGGTTTGCATGTGAAGCAACTGGTATGAAAATCATCACCTACAAATCCGAGGCCATGGTTCTGCACCGGAAAAAAGGAGAGTCCTTGCCTCAAGTGAAGGAATTCAAGTATCTCGGAGTCTTGTTCTCAGTGGTCTATCACAGGTCTATTGGACTGTTGTGGTAAAGAGGGAGCTGAGTCAGGGGCATGGCTCTCAATTTACCAGTCAATCTACCTACTGCTTTGGTCGTGGCATCTGGGTAATGACTGAAAGGACAAGATCACGGATACAGGCGGCCGAAATGAGTTTCCTTCGCAGGGTGGCTGGGCGCACCCTTAGAGACAGGGTGAGGAGCTCAGTCACCCAGGAGGAGCTCGAAGTAGAGCCAGTGAGATTAGCTGATAAAAAACGGTCAACACCATAATCATTATGAACATAACGTGAAGTACAGATAAAGTACAAACACATAGCTACAAACAACAGTCACCCTCTCTGCGTAGAGAAGGGCAAGACTAGGATAAAAGGCAACTGTCAACTTCTTCTCTTTCTCTGAAGTCACCAGCTGGTTAGACTGCTTTGTAACTAGGAACAATGGCAATAAAAGCCTTTTCTTTGAGACAACTTCTATCTCCAGTGTATGCTTTGGCTATATCCAAATAACTGTTCTCGCGTGATACAAAAGAACCAAGTCCTAACAATTGGTGCCGTGACCCGGATTCGAACCGGGGTTGCTGCGGCCACAACGCAGAGTACTAACCACTACGATACGAACACAGCACTGAGGGGAGTGCCAAAAACGGCCCTGTTTGGCCCCTCGTTTGGTTTCCTCCAGTTGAAACGCCAGGTTAAACAACGTAAGATGGGTTTTGCCAGTGGAGATAAGTGTGACCAAACCAGTAAGGGTCCCTTTTAATCGCATAGGTGAGTATGGCTTTAAACAGATTAAGAATTGTCTTCCCCACTGACTAAAGTTTTTTTTAATTTTTTTATGTAAGAATAGAATCGAGAGCTACCCAAAATAGGATACATTGGACGTCTGGGGTCAGCAAGTCTCCAGGCTACTTTACCGCAAAGTGTCCCATTATAGATTTTATAGACAGGTTAGAAAGGATGAGGGACAGGGTGGTCTAAGAGCATGTTTCCAAATTGATGTATCAACAGGTGCTTCAATGTAACAATGCAGGATAGACATACTTAATTGCTCATTCCAGTCGCTGGTTCTGACAGGCAGGGCATCTGGTGTGAACATTTGTCCAATCACCAGGAGACTATTCAGTTATCAAATTTAAAGTGTCATGGTGTCTCACAACAAAAAGTGTCCTGGGTTCAATTTATGTTAGTCCCTGTGTTTGAAGGGTTTCCTCGAGGTACCTGGGTGCATACCAACCAACCAACCAACCAACCAACCAACGTACCAACCAAGCAACCACTCACACACCACTTGTACGAGTACAATGAAAAGAGAAGTGAGTTGTGTACCAGCAATACTATATTTAAAACAAACAGGGAGATCCAGCTTACGTTTAAAAGTCCTTAATAGTCGTCTCAAGGGAGAAGAACAGGGCAGGCCACTTTAGACCAATTTGTTTTGGTGGGGGTGCATTTGAAATGTGTTGAGGAAAAAACACTCTAGCCTGCAATGGAGTAACCAAGGGGAGGCGAACTGGAGCGACGTTCATGCCGGTTAGAGCTTTTTGCAAAGAGTTTTGAGATCATCTCATAAGACTCCCAAAACAGGAACGAACATGATTAAATATGACAAATGTACTGTATATGTGTTTAGGCAAACGGCTCCAGGCCCCAGGGCTCTTGGGTTTGAGCAGGTTGGACGGCCTTTTGGGAAAAGAACGGTTACTTTTGGTTGTAAAAACACCGGGAAAATGGTCCATCCTGTCCTACTCTTGTTGAAATGGGCTTATTACACAGGACCATCTCCAATGTGCCACTACCCAGGTACCACCTGCTCAGCTTCTGAGATCGGGCATTATCAGGGTGATACTTTGGCACATTGAAGACCGATTAAGAAATGCATTGCATGATTTTCATTTATGTAACATTTATATAACATAACAAAACGAGAATAAAAGAGACTGAAACATCTAAACTTCCAACAATGCAGTTTAAAAGAGCCTCATATTATTTGAATAAAATGCCAAAGGAGCAGGTCTGCAGCATCTCCTCTTTCAAAATATGGTGTTTTACTCTCAGAAGACCAGCATTTAATGACCAAATGAGGAGTCTTTTGCACATCATAGGATGTACTGATCTAGAGCTCTCTTCTGAGGTCTCCTGACTCTACAGGATCCTCGCCCCAGGCAGTGTTTCTGTAGACGTTTTTAGGTCAACTTTATGACCTTCTCCATGTGACATTAAGCACTGTTGGATCTGACCTCTGCACTTTTCTGCCCACTCACTGATAATAAGAGCACACTCGTTTTAACACGCCTATGCTACAAAGGAGAAATCTTTGTATGGGATATTATTAACCGGACTAGTTATGTATAGTTTTTCTCAGAAGCAGTTGTTCCTATTGTTCCTATTGTCTATTCAAAGCTTCAACGTAACAGACTCTCCCATGAGTTTCAAAGAGATCACTGCGATGTAGATTGACGGTTCGATTCGTTCTCTGCTCGTACCATTGTGTGAATCATGACAGTTAAGTTTGCGATCTTATAGAAACAGTTTTAGTTTACACTTCTTGCTCATCTCATGTCTGTCCATAATAAATTACTTGTGGATTTGATCTCGATGCCTGCAGTCTATTTTCTGTGGCCACATTGAAATTTTAATTCGGCATTGCATCTCCTGATGTTTTTGCAAAAGGACTCTCTCCGTTTACCCATTATTGCATTATTACAGAAGCAAGATGTGCAAAAGAGGAGGCAGCCAGCCGACACTGGAACTAATTAGGACCCGATTAGAATATTTCCCCAATCAGACTTTCTATGCTTATTTTTTAGGTTTACACCATACAAGGGTTAGCCAGAGTTGGTCAGTGACTTAAATACCAATGTTATGATTCACAGCCCTGAAACACACACAAAAAAGGTTTTACATTGTAGTATTTTTCTATAGCAAGTACTTCAGTACTTTCTATGCCAAAAATATCTCCATAAGTTGAAATGACTAAAAATAAATATTTGACTTCTCCCCAATTCATTTTGAGTACACGAGCTTGCACACCTCCATTTACAAGAACATGTGAAGCGTTGTGCAGAAACACCACCGCCAAAAGACAGGAAGTAGCATGTGGCCTGTTTCTATACCCGCGCTGCCGGTTACTTTGGTTTTGCAGTCGCCTGTGAGAAATGCAAGAGAGCAGGAAGTCGGCGCAGGTGAGGAACAGAGTCGGGTAGCAAATGTTTATTTACAGCCTCACAAAAGTGCTCTAGATAGAAAAAAAAAACAAGATGGTGGCTTGTCTCCCTGAGCTTTACAAAAAAACAAGGTGTAGGCAGACAGGGGATGCTCTGTACAAAGCCCTAATGCAGGACAATGGAGGTTTAACGACAAAGACGCATGTCGGCTGTGCCCACTCAAAAGCAAATTCTATATTCGAACAACAAATTCAGGGAGTTTTTTTTTAATATAGTTGCTTTTTTTTTTTCCTGCGTTGTTTATTTACCAAGGAAGAAATCACATATGGGAGAGGGTGTAGGATGGCGAGCAAGCTAGTTTTGCTAACTATTTGTTGACCTTATCAATGCATTTTTCCTGCATCTTTTAGCATTTAGCCATCAAATGTTGCAAATTATAAAAGGATCCAGATATTTTCAGCTGTCGTCAACCCATCGACCACATTTAGGTTAGGTTAAAGCCTAGCTCAAAATCATTCATAAATATACAGACCTTTTGAGATGTTACTTTAGCAATTAGCATATAAAAGTGGCTTCAGAACTAAGTCATATTAAGTTGAGTTTTTGCGTTTTGTGGGGTCGGATACACATCCAATGGCAACTAAACATCTTCAGATAATTTGCCAATGATGGACAAACCAGACATTATATAAATGCCATAGAATGCTCAATGCTAACAGGTACGGGAAGACGCAAGCTAACAGAAGCAGGCATTTGCGAATATTTTTCAAATTTATTTAGAACAACTTCTTACTACGAAGAGAGTCATTTCTGAAATATTAATCTATGTTTGTGATCAAGCACAACTAAAATGGGCCCATTTCAAAATAAAACTGCATTCGAGTGGACATGGCGTCATTCATGCTAATCTTTTCTGCTACTATTAGCCGTTTCTAAACCAATCATACTGACATTTTATGGAAAAAAAAGTGGTGAATACAAAATATAGGTAAATAACACTGTTTGGAGATATTGCCCACTCATAATGACAATATATAATAAATGTTACCAACAAAGGAAGACTTGTAATGAATTATTTCAGATACAAACAGCCCAGTGTGAGATTCACTATCACATATTTACATCGATTCTTCACAGGGTCTGTTACATTGCATTTTTCCCCCCCATTTAATTATTTTTTTCAGAACATCTTGACGTTTTGCAACAGATTTTATATATACATACAGACATCGGTAGATTATGCTGGTTTAGCCTTTCTTTCAGTTGACAGTCCAAAACAGTAGCCTGCGTTTTGTAAATTATTTAAGGCCACAAATAACAGAAATCCAAACAGTTATTGCAGACAAAAAGAATATTGATCCTACGAGAGAAATCACAAAGACTGAATCGAGACAGCAGTTACAAATGACCTTCTACACACAAAAGAAAAAAAAAAAACAGTTTCGATGTCGATTGCGTTCTCTACATGCTAGACTGGCTTAACTTTGGAACAACTGCCTCTAGTTCTGTAAATGCTAACAGATTTGACTTTCACTTAAAAACAAAACTAACAACAAAAACGTCTATCATAGTTAAATTACTGCATCTAGATTTTAATAGTTCTTATCGAATTGGTTCAGTGTAATACATGTGCGAATTTGACCTAAAACATTTGACTAGTTTCATTATCTATACATTTTGCCTTGCCATAAGAAGATATTTACCTTATGTCTAGTAGTTTATCATCATGTTTTTTTGTTTTTCACAAACTTTTTAAACTTACTGCCTTTGTTGTGTTAATACACATACACACAATATAATACAATATGTAATTTTGTTTGGAACTGTTGCTTTCATAAGTATTGTATTGTTTATGTATCTATATCAAGCTAAACAAACTTTTTTTTTTTAACTAAAGAGAGGATCTGATGCTTTTTGCAAGCTTTTGATAGTAATTTACAAACAACCCATTTGTTGATGAGAAAATACTACAGGCATTTGATTTTAAACAGCTTATTTAAGAATTTCCTTGGCCATTCTAATGTGCACTAATGAACTACTTTGTAGAAGTAACGCTTGGGTTGATGCTTTTGCATGCCGGTGCTCCGTGATGGAGGGATAAGCTGTGCTACAGATTGAGACATAGGAGAGGCGCTTCCTGGTCACCTAGGGACCATAAATAGGAGAATAGTCACTGCAGATGATTCAGAGAGTACTCAAACATGTGCGAGTGGTTACAAACACAACAACATATGTATCTCCATGTCTGAGCAGGGGATACCATTGTAACATGGTGAAAAGCTCTAGTCTCAAGTCAAATTTTGCATAAAATCTCCTTTAATGTAGCATTTTATTCTATCTCCCTCTTCTGCTTTCAAATTGTGTGCCTTAATCGGCATGTTGTAATCCATAAAGCTAGTCTGTGGCAAATTAAAAGTCTATTCACTTTGACATCTGACTTTTTAGCTTGTTCCAAAATGATTTCACTCTTAAGTGCATTTGTTATTTGTACACTAACAATTTGTTACAACCAAGCCCTCAAAGTACTTTCTAGGTACATGTATTAATCTTCATTTATAATCCAAGAAATACCATGGAGAATGTGCTCAAAGTAGTTTATAAAGCCTTAATATTGCATTTTATATGATATCTATAATTTTAGGAAGTGTTGTTATGCATTATAAATTTTCTCCGTCCATATCACTTAATTAAGTTACTTCTAAACAATTAGGCTTCAAAGAGCAGTGGTATACACAGACGTTCACGTGAAGTTCATTTTAGTGCGTACAGTTGGAACAAAGTGGTCCCTTCACTTACTCTAGTTTACACAACCACACATTTGTTTAGCCAACTGTCCATCCCACCGCTATAAGAGAACTGATAGCATCTCTGGTCAGTGCCACGCCAATCCCAATCTAATGCGTGCAGAAAGCAAGTCAAACACATTTGGAGGCCATTTTGGAGTTCAGCAAAGAAGAAGCCACCCCCCTCAAAGCCCAGCAGTAAAAGTCTGTCCATGAGGCAAAAAAACAAAAACGCCAAACTTTTCCATCTCTTCTCGTTGACAACAGTGGTAGGCGACATATGAGCGAAGTCCCGCACCCAAAAAAAGAATGTATTGCTTATTAAAAGGTCCTGCTATGGGGTTACCAACTATCCATAACATTAGCAAACTTTCAAGAACTGATGGTCCCGTTGCAACTTTGAATGGTGGTCAAAGAGTCCACCCCTGGTCCACGAAAGTTCATTGTTGCTTGCATGGAGAATGTAGGTGAAGAATTTCAAACCAACGTTGGTAAATTACAGAGAAGACAAAAGATTAAGGAGAAAAACATTGCTGATTTACGAAGTTGCAATTTGTCTTGGAAGAGGTTTCAGATGACTTGGTTTGGACAATGGTTTGGAAAAAGTTCTGACCAGAACATCCATAGAAGACAAACGGTTAGAGAAATTAGGGAGGAAGGAGTGGGCACATTTTGAAGGAGGAAGATATCGCTGAAGGAGGAAGTATAGTCATTTGTCTTGGAAGTCTTTGGGTTTGAGAAAATCCAAGATGGCGACTGGTTTGGAGGACTGAATTAGATTAGTGGAAGAAAAATGTGTCTCCAGAAAAATCAAACACAAACAATTGGGGAAACTTCACAAAGTGCTAAGGGGTGGGGAGAAAGAAAACTTCACAAAATATTGCTGAAAGGAACCAAAACAGCATACTGAAGTAGCAGTTTGTCTCGGAAGTAGTCTTTGGGTTTGAGAGCAACCGAAATGGCGGCCGCTGTGGAAACCGGAGCCTTTAGTGCTGGGAGATTTGTGTGGCTTGTCCATTTGGCAGGCTTCCGTTGTTATGGGTGTGTTCGTCCAACGCCTCTTCTTCGTCATCCTCTTCCTCACTGACCAGGAACTCCTCCGGGGGCCAGCGCAGCTCCCCGCTCTCCACTTCCCCCTCGGTGGGCTCCACCACGATGGAGGGCAGCCGGTCCTTCAGCTTACAGCAGCGCTCGAAGTCCGACGGGTCCGGGAAGATCTGGGGACGAATAAGAAGACGCGTGTTACAAAGGGGTTGCAGGTAAGCAGGTGTGTTTTTACATAGAGACAGTCTTGATATCTCAGAATTCTAACTTTGAAGTCAAAGCGCTAAAATTGGTTGGAAAGCTCATTCTGTCCATAAAATGTTGATTGTTTGAGGATATACAGTATATATAAAAAAAACATTTGAACCAGTAATGCCATTTAATCATCATCTCGGGATAATTTGTACCACATTACATAACTATGTCACAATATCCGTGTGTGTATGGCTTATAGTCTTGACAACATCAAGATCTTGTAATGGACAGAGGTCAACACAAACAAAATATTATTACTTGGGTCCTATGCCCCGGCCTATTTACAGCACAAATTTCATTGGAAACTGGCACCCATAATTTTGTTTTTGGGAGCAGCTAACGGTTTCCTTAAACACAAGATCCTAGGCAACAATTTGGATAAAAGAATGTGATTAATTTGCCCCACTATAATGTCAATTTTTGGAAAAGTGAGGAACTAGGTTGGTAGTGGGAATGACATGTGAAAAACGGTGGATAAAAAAAGCTTTCACTTTTAGCCAAGTAACAGCATGCTAACAAATCAATGGCGCCGTGATTAACACACTTAAAGCGCAGAACTGCTCAGAACGGATGTGGAGATGGTTTGGACTTGGTAAAGTCCGGAAGTGTGCATTGGGGACCCTTTTTGAGATTATAAACCAAGTTCATGGGCAGAAGCACCTAGCTGGATGGTGAACCATGTTTTGGGTTGAGTAAGTAATGCCAATATTAAATCACTATGCATTTCAGTCAATATGAAATACAGCTTTTTCAACAGGGAAATTGACCCAAGAAGTGAAAAGGGCATGGAAATGTATGTTCATAGCAAAGCAAATCTAAAATAGAGGGTCCATCATGGACAAACGTGTGCGGCTGAGACTGGTCACAGCATCAGTTCTCATGACGCTGTGGAACAAAAAACAAAAAAACTTCCACTGAAGCTGTCCAAGAACAGCATTTTGTAGTGCTGTTTGGGCAGAGCGGAGGACATATTTTTAGACCAGCATATTTCACTCCGAGACATGAAGGGGTGGAAGGGGCAGTGTCGCCGTCTGGGCACCGCGCCGACTGAAGGGAGAGAAGAAGACAGAGAGAGGGAGATGAGTGAGAAGCTGGGAGGGAGAGAGGGGAAGAGACCGAGTTAGAGAGACAGGGTTGGAATGTAGTGATAGAGACTCGCGCTTTTCTGTCAGAAACTAGAGATTTCAAGCTTTCAAACGAGCCTAATCTTGCCTAGGGTACCAAATTAGCTAAGGCCGGCCCTGTAGAGAGATAGAGACTAAGAGAGAGAGATCTGTCTCTGGATTTGATATTATTGTGACTAAATCAATAAGTTATAAGCTATTGCAATAGTGCACTTTTTTGTGCCGTAACATACATGTTGGTGTTGTGCATTAAATGAGTCTAGCTTCTTCAAGTGACCGTCTTTACCTGCGCCAGAATTTCATTGTATTGTTTTTATATACAATGACAATAAATAAAGTTAAGTGAACTTTAAGTTAAGTAAACTTGCGTCGTGCATCAAGGGCTCTCAGGGGCACCACATGGCATTCGGTATCATTATTACAGCAGTTGACAAAAACCTGCCTCGTATCCCATAAGAACAATGTGGAGGAAGCGTTAAAAAGAAAAGAAATGTGTGCCAGTGCAGCAGCAACAACACCTGACAAAACGTTATAAACTCATCTGCAAACATGAGTACGGATGCCTTGACAACAAACGTTTCTGCTTAGGGCACCAAAATGGCCCTGGAGAGAAGGAGGAAGTGACATTGTGAGAAAGAGAAAGACACATTTGAGACAGACTAATAAATAAAGAGATGGAGGAGACAGGAGAGATGGAGAGAGTCAAGACGAGAAAGGGAAGAGAGAAGATGGAGAGGATCCAGCTGTGTCCACATGGATTCCTTAAGGAGACGGATGAGGCAGAGGAAACACAAATGTGGCTAAAAATACTCTGTGAATGCGCCAATTTGTCGGATAAAAGTATGCAGCTATTTATATGGGAACAAGCACAAGTTATTTCCCGAAATTTACCAAATTGTAAATCTGTTTGGATCTAATGAAATGTTTGGACAGTTTTGCGATGAGCAGTTCTTACCAATCACATCCCATCTAGGGAGCTTCCTCATGGCTGAGATAGAAAGTAAGTCCAGTTGTTTTGTTTCAGTCATACAAGATTGAATTAATCGACTGGATGCAAGACTCAACATCGCTCTTCTCACGAATCTCGTTTTGACACCGTTCCCCACGCCTTTATTTCAGCTTGGAACCATAATATCACGCAGGGGGTCCGCGGGACACTGAAGTGGGGGTCGCAAGATGATTTTGAGACAATATTTTTTATATTTCCGACATTGAATTGTATGTATTTTTTATTTTAACCAGCATATTTTAGTGAAATTATGCCAAATATCAAAATGCAGTATCCAAACTAACATTGTAAACCAGATTTTAAATGTTTTGCACCTTAAATTATTATAAATGCTAATTACATTTTACAGCAGGGGTCCATAGTTTTTTGTTGAGTGATTTTGGAGGTCGCAGCCTGAAAAGTTTGGGAAGCCCCGATGTCTAATGTAAGCTCTGCCTCACAATAAAATTAAATACAATGTTAGGCTTTTGTGGTTTTGATTAAGTTAAATAATTCCATGCAAAGTGCATATGGTACAGACAGAATCTTTGCTAAATCATAGTTATACACAATTATATTAAAGATTTTGCTAAACATTTTTCCCGGCTTTCATTAGTTTGGCATTTTTTGTGATTTATAGATTCACTTCCTTATTGGACGCCGAATGGGAAAGTGACATAGATGGAGGCAAACAGTTGCCATGCCAACCGTGTTATGTCAGTGAGTGAGAAACTGCTGTGGATTTTCACCTCCATCTATGTCATTTCCTGTCATTAACTTAAAAATTCTGCAAAAACTCGTCTTTAATTTGCTGCTTCACTGAAATAAAATAATTACTTACAACAGATGGTATCTAACTAAATTAGTCATATTTTCAAAAGCATTCAAACCCTATTCAAACATGCACTTTGAAAGTAAAACATGTAATTTCTCATGATGTGTGCCAGTGCAACAAGAAAGCCTGAAGGCCCTCAAAAATTGGTCTGAGGACCGCATTTGGCCCCCGGGCCGCACTTTGAGCAACCATGGACTAGACTGGGGTACCCAAAGTGTGGCCAGGGGGCCAACTGAGGCCCTCAGACCAATTTTTCGTGGCCCTCAGGCTTCTTGGTAATGGTACGTTTTACTACAAGTTTCATAATATTATCAATCAATCATGGTAAATACAGTGGTGCAGATGGCAGCGGGGGTTGTCCCATGATCGGAAGGTCGGGGGTTCGAATCACAAAACCCTGAAGGTGTATGCCGTCGTTGTGTCCTTGGGTCAAGACACTTTACCCTTCTTGCCTCCAGTGTCTGCGTACATTGGTGTATGAATGAGAGAGTGAATGGGTGAGTGTTTCTTGCTGTAAAGCGCTTTGAGTGCCTAATGTAGGTGAAAAAGCGCTATGTACACATTGAGACCATTTACCATACTGTATACACTTCAATATGTGGTCCTCAATGAAAAAAGTTCAGACACCCCTGGACTAGACTTTACATGTAAAAGTAGTACTTTGCAGTGAGCACTGGCCCGAGCTGGCGTATAGAACTGCTCTTGCCTTACAACAAGAAGGTTCCAAAGAAAGTAAAAGCGAACCAGGTTTCTTTTACCACTAATAATATGTACAATAAAATAAAACACATTTGGGGCCAGGAAATTGTCATATCATGATTTCTTTTAAAAAGTCTACGCCTCTGTCCACGTGCTCTCCGTGTCCCATGCGTCGGACAGTCAGACAGCGGTGCCCTTGCTCCGGGACCCTCGCACATGTCACAACCGGTCTGACTTCCACCCTTCCACACTTCACACCACACAATGAGGGCTATTTTAGGAGCCTTTCGGAGTGGGAGTCTGAATCACACCACTTCCACTGGAGATAAGGGTCACACACACTTCCTTATCCTTTGTACGGGAGTGCACTCATTTCAATGGCGTTCAGTAGGATACAGCTGGGTGCTTTTGGACGGGATTGACGGTAAATGAAAGTTGGCCAGCTTGGAACGCTGTGGGAGGAAATAGGCTTGGGGCACGTCTTTCGAAGGCTGAAAGGAAAAGCCAGAGGAATAAATATGAAATGCGCAATTGCTACAAAAACATGCCAAGAAACTGACTTGATGGGAACCGATTTTTTTTTTTTTGCCTCAATGACTTTATAGTCAGCCATGATAACAACCATCCAAAAATTTCACTCACATAGACATTCTTTTCTAAAGTTCAACACACAAATGCAAAAAAACAAACAAATATAAAGTCATCAAGGCACTCCCTGGCTTTTCTATAGTAGTCACGCCATTTTGTGGTGGTGTCCGAATGTCCGGGGTGGAAAAAAGCGGCGCATTCAAAGTTTATCATAATGCATCTTGAAAGGTATTGAGCAACGATGGTCACCAGATAGGTCAATGTAGACCCGGATGCGTTGCGAGAGTCTGAGGACAAAAGCCGAAAGCATCAAGAGCCGAGAGCGACAAGTTTTGAACAAGAAAACAGTTGCAAATACCGTTTTTATTTTGCATTGCATTTTGTTTATCAGTAAACTACTTAAATAAGAACCGTTACAACAAAAAGTTGCTTATGCTAGCTGCTTACCATTAGCTTGGGCTGTTAAGTGATCGATAACCTCACCACCGCTCAGGCAAATAAAGGTCAGTTTCCTTAATTGACGTAAAAGCCATGTTGAATAAAAGTCACATGCACAATTATCCAGAGTATCCATACGGTCTCTTGAATTTGGTTGGTCTTTATCGCAACAATTATCGGAGTTTAGCGGACTTTATCGTACATGTAGTCACTCCCTCTGTTGGCGACGAGCACACCAGCACACCACTTTCTACTCGCCGCAGGTCACATGACTGCCCCAGAGTCACGTGATCTGCGGCATGGAGATATCAGGGAGCTGTGTGTCAGAATTGCCAACAGAATATCAGGGGCTATGGTGGGACTAAACTTATGAGATGCTCCTAACACTCTCACATGTGCCTCGAGTCCATGTGTTCCACAATAACCTGCTGAAATGACTGTTAAACGAAGCAGTGGAAAGACTTGTCATCAACACCTGATGGACAATGCCATTGTCCCATTCTCCACCCCTGACTTCGGACAATGCTCTGCCCTGGCCGTCTTCACACAAGGCCTTAATACCAACGTCCATCTTAGAAGGTCAACCTATACAGTAGGCGTGCCAAAAGGACAATGATGGAAAGAGACTCATTTTGTTTGCATCGCGTTTTTTGGCCAAGGTCACAAAGGATTATTTAATCATTCAATTCACACTTGGGCCATTTTGGTGACATTAGATGTTTTTTCAATATCCATTTCTTAGTCTGACTGATTCATCTTTGAACCCCAAAAAACCTGATGAAACATGAATTTTTACAAATCCCCGACCACCGTATTCACCTGCAGTTTCTCGCATTAAAAACTCCCAAATCAGGACAAAACGCAAGGCTGAAGTGGAAGTAAATTAAGAGAAGTATGACTAAAACTGAATCCAGATATATTTTATGGAGGCGGCTGAAGAAACAAAGGAGGAGAGATGTGGCTTTTGTCGTAGACCTGTTCACTGACTACCCTCAACGTATATGACACTGTACACCACGCTTTGGGTTTCATTTTACTTATTGGCAGGGCCGTAATTATGAAGTGGGCAAACCGGGCATTTGCTGAGGGGCCCCAATTTGAAGGGGCCCCTGGAAAAAAAAAAACTCAGCAAAAGGAGCTGAAAAATATTTATAGTCATGGATTAGTCGCAGAGCACTTATGAAATAGTTTCTGGTTTGTGAAATTGTGGTGGCTTGTGGTACTTAATGTAACATCGATATTGAAATGAACCGCAAATAACTAATTATTCAAATTTCAAAAATGTGAATCATCTGACAGCACTGATTACTACATGGTTTAGATTACTTGACTTATTTTCTCTTCAGTATAGTTTTGTTTCCATTATTGCATTATCATCGATTGTATTGATTTATGTACAATCATGCAGAAAAAAAATAAAATAAATAAAAACTGTAAATAACAGCAAAAAAGGGATCTCAAAATATAATACAATATATCTAAAATACACCAGAATGCAGGAAATCACATCTAAATTGTAATTTATTTAGATGTGACCCCATGTCTTAAAAAGCTTCTGACGCCCATGAATGTCAGTCAGGTGCTTATACCTGGTAGGGGAGCCTGTCCTTGCCGGGGCTCAGTCTGCAGTCCTCCATGGGGGGGCTGTTGATCATCACCTCAGTCATGTCTGGGCAGGGCACAAACACTGGGCTGTAGAGAAGGGAAGAGGGGGTGGAAAAAAAATCCTTTTACCAACAATGCCATTTCATACGGGGACGTCAACACACTGCATGGAAAGGAAATACATTTTCATCCGCATAAATTCAACATTATGATTGTATTTTAGCTTGTTCGGTTGATTACTATTGGAAAAACGACTAAAGAAATTGTACGCAGTGAAATATAGGTAGAGAGTTTGCCATCCAGTGCGTCATGGCTAATTTTGGTCGGATGATGTCAGAGCGAGATTCATAGGCCAACAACACTCTAACCTTCTGTACACAGACTGGTCTCCGTGGATTTGAGTGAGATCTACAGAGGTCAGAACACATGTACCGAATAAAAACAAACATTTGAACTCAACCTTAAAGCTAATTGGGTGGAATGCAAGCTGGTGTATCTAAGCACGGATAACTGCGGTTTCAATATAAAAGCATTTTGTGATGAAGTGGGGCCGAGAAATTAATCGCAAGGGAATCAGAATTCAATAAGGTTAGGGCTATTACAAGTTACAAGTCCCCCCTCCCACCCAAAAAAAAACTTCATCATATTGACTTAAAAAAAAAAACTTATAACAAAGGCTATAAATGAAACCTATTTTACACAGCTCGCAAATTGTCATGTCACAAAAAGGAGTGGGAAGATGTGTGACTAATTTGATCCCATCCCCTTAACCGCGGCAACTGCAACTAAACAACATTTCCTTCATTTGTAAGATTTACAATAAACAAGTAGGACTTAAAACCGCTTCTCTTGCGCACAGTTCAAACGCTGTCAGTTGCTGAACAGCCAGCAAGTGCCTCTTCAGCAGTTTGAGATGACACCGTCGCCCTGTGTGGCGCTTACGCAACTATTGAACAGTGTTCCATTACAGCCTTTCAGAGCCGTCCTTGCCATGTATAAACGTGGGTCAGCTGATGAAGTGACAATGGGGGAACAAAAGGGCTAAACCACACTCTCTCTTTGGTTCTATATCGTGTTTAGATACCCCTTAGCCTTGATATTCTTCAAATAACTTGTGTCTAAATAGTTTGATAGTTATATGATATGATAAAATGCAGTTATAGTTTAGGCCAGCAGAGCGCGCATCTCCTCTTTTTTGTACACCTGTGACCAGAAGCCACACAGCAAAAGCCAAAGTTCCAAAATAGCTATGTGTGTATCGGCAAACATGCGAATCAGCGCGAGGAGGGGAGTTTGGCCATGGACGGGATGAGAATCTTCCTGTGCCGTCTACCAGAGTATGGGCTGGCTTTTTTTTTATGCGATGAAGCAAGATGGACTCAACAAGGTAGATTTTTAAAGTAACAGTGCAGTATTTTGTCAACTGAAGAGGAGCAAGATCAAAATGCCACAAGAATTTTCATCTCAGTATAGAGTAATATTGTGGTTAGTGCTCGTGCTTCACAGCTAAAAGGTCCCCGGTTCTATTCCCACCTAGAAGGGGCTTTTCTGTGTGGAGTTTGTATATTATTTTTGCTGATGCACAACTTCAGCATCTTTTTCAAAATAATTTGTCCTGTAGCGTTAATAACGTCAGATCAAATTTAATGTCAAACTTTGAACACAAATGGTTGACTGGGATTATGGCGATTAAGGATTTTCTTACAAATTAAATATGTATTTGAAACAGTTGTATGTAAAGGCAAACCTGACCTTGAACCAAAGACCTTAGCTGCAAACTGGCATCCTCCCCCCGGCCTTAGAAACTGGCAGGTTCACTCAAACTCCTGAAGAGGACAGACTCTGTAGATTATGCGAGTTAGGAGAGGTTGAAAGTGAAACTCCGTGTGTGTTAGATTGCCCATGGTACGATGATCTTAGAAATGTATTATTTGGTGAATTATTTGTTCAAAAGCCTGAAATGTTCTGGATTAGCGATGACGGCAAGATGAAATGGTTGTTTAATTTGAATGTGTTTAAAATGACTACTTTTGTTTGTAAAGCCTGGATGAAGTGGCAGACCGGTTTATTCAAATAAGGTTATGTATAGTATATTGTGCCTACTGTCTGGCATCTGGTCATTTTGTTGGTGTTATTGGTGTCTTATAAGCCCATTAGGGCTGGGCATACAGTGTGTATGCAAGACACAATAAAAAAAACATTCATTCATTCAGTAACTGCATAAGAGAAATAAAGATTAGAATGAAATCATTAAAAAACACACATATTGAAACAAGTAAAAGGGGTATAAATAAGAATTATTTAAATAAAAATGTGTAGATATAGAAAACATATTCAGCTTTTTCATTTACTAAAGTTTAAAAATATTTTAGAATTAGTTTGAAATTAAATATATTTGGTTTACATTTTGACCATTTGCTAAAAATTAACATCATATTTGCCATACAGGATTAAAGAAACATTTTTAGTATCAACAAAATAATGGTGCATTCCAGGCAACAGGTCATTTTCCGACCTGCCACGAACTGGTGATTAGCCTAGAACTGTAAACTGAGTTATCCAGAGAGCTCTGAGTTCAGATGCAAGATGAAGACAGTAATGGCTTTAACAAAACCTTATTATGAATTATGTTTTTGAAGAAACATTAGCATCTTATTAGCCAACTGTTGTAGCAACAGCCATTTTGTTTAAATTATGCGTTTATGCAGCTGGGACGCTCCGAGATTGAAAGTCATAATTTTCAAGGGAAAAATACCAGTTACCTGGAACGCACTTACTACTCTATCCGTGTGGATTAGTGTTTTTTGCTCTAATCATGCAAGAATCACCGCCAGACCCGTTAGCAGCTAGCTAGCAACATTAGCCTGCTCATTAATAATAATGATGCATTAGTCTTATATAGCGCTTTTCCAGACGCTCAAAGTCGCTTTTACAATTTCTTGCATTATTCATTCACTCCATACTCGGTGATGATAAGCGAGGCAACCAGTCTGCACAAATCAGTCACCACCACCAACCACTCACACACACACTCACTACATTCGCCAGGCTTCCTGGTGTTCCCAAACAGTCTCCCATCAAAGTCCTGCCAGGCCCTTCCCTGCTTAGCTTTCGAGGTCTGACGGGATCGGGCATAGCAAAGGCGGTATGGCCACATATCTCATTGAGATATTTAGCACTGGTTAAAATCGGCACAGAGGGAATGTAGTCTGTAATCAAGTCCGGTCTATGTAGAGTATTGCATTTCCAGATTGTATCAGTTTATGGTATTGGGACCACATTAATGAATACAAATATGAGTACAAGCATGTGGTATCACAGTGCATCCCTAGTTTAGCACTTAAAAAAAAAAGTTAAAATCAGTTTTAATTTCATTTTTAACTGTTCAGTAAAAGGAAATATTTGATTTTTATTCATTATCACAAATTATGTCAAAATCTCATCTGGCATCATTCTCGTGAGCCCAATCTTATTGTGTAGAATTTGCGTCTCGGCCGACCCCTATTGAATAGCAATACAACACTGCAGTGTGACTTGTGGCCCCTTGGTGAAAGATAAGGCATAAATAGAATAGACTATCAGAGATTTCCATTCAAGCCATTTTGCAGGGTAGCAGGCAGCGAACAACAATGTAGACGTCTGTGCCAGGAAGAGCAAAACAAAAAACAAAAAAAACACAAGGTGGTAAACAGTTTGCACAGTACTGTCTATGCATAGATGCATATACAGATGCATGCAAGCGGTTTTTTTGGTTTCAATTTCTGTCCGACCACAAAAGTCAAAAGTTTCTCATCCCTTTCTACCAGACACTAGCTTACATAAGGTGCTTGTAAATAGAGCCTAATACGCTCCCCTCTTCTCCTCGCATTAGCCCAACAGTCATATTGTGAGAGCGAGCGCTGGGGGCAAGCTGTGGTATTTGACTACAATGTCCCCCGTTCCATCAAACTTTCCATTTTAGACCAAGTTTATCCAAGTGGGAGAGCATCCACTTTTGACAATTATTATCCAAGAGAAAAAAAAAAGCAAGCCAGTCCTCCGGAATGACGGATAGGCTGTTTTTTTTTCCTTCTCACGAGAGCTATTTAAAAGGGAGAAGGGCATTTTGGTCAGTGGCCGCGGGGGCCTGGCGTGTGTGCGCGTGAGCCCGACTGACTTCTAAAAAGGACAAAGATGAATGCGACAACAACAACAAGCTTAGTCATGTCGCGCAGCGTGACAGGTCGCTGCACACAGTCCGTCCAGTTTTTGACCCACTTTGGGGAAGACATGGAAATGGGTTTTATTTTTGGTCCGAGCGAAAACATGCAAGAAATAAAAGCATAGTTGGTAAGGTGAGACACTGCAGTCGAATGGGAGGGAAATAAATCTATCGGTTTGAAACTGGATTTTGGATGTGTCTGACTTAAAATGTAACCTCATAACCGAGCACATTTTCTCCAGTTCGACTTTACCCAAATTTAAAAGCTTCTTGAAAAAAGCATCAGGATAGCAATAAAAAAGAGACGCAAACGAGGATGAAAAGACCCAACAAAAGCATCAAAAGATGACAAAAAAGCAAGGAAAAATCCTAGCTCTGATTTTAGCTTTCAATTGAGGCGTTGCACTATAGGCTGTAAGCTCCAGTCGAGAAGCTTTTAGATTTGGATAGAACTGAACTGGAGAAAATTTGCTAGGTTAAGGTGTGAGGAATAGCATATGAAACAAAACTAATGTCTGAGACAATTTCTTTGCTTCCAGGTTGGCCAAAATGTTTGCCTGCAGTTCTCTCTTCAAAATAAGAATGAGTGGGGAAAAATAAACCTGCATAGACCTCTTTTGAGGCACTAATCCTCTCATCTCACATTGAAATTCAATGCTCAGGCTCAAGAGCTGAAGTATTTGTTGTAGAAAATCCAAGTAAAAAGTTTGCATCATTTTAATTAGGTGCTGTGACCACCAATTCGACTGCCTGTGCGACAACACAACGGGGACAAACCTGTTAGTGGCAAGTGGGGTAATATACATTTTTAACTTTGAAGCCTTTTTTTTTTATAAATGTAGTTGCACTTCCTGACCCCTTAAAGTGTCCACCCAGATGTAACCAACTGTTTTGATATGAGATGCGGTTGGTCAGCTCTAGGTTCAGCAACACTATGTGAATGAGATTAATGAGATCAGCACTACCTGAACATCCTGAATGACCAGGTTATTCCATCAATAACAATGCCAGGATTCATTGTGCTCACATTGTGAAAGTGTGGCCCAGGGAGCCTGACACACAGATTGGCCACCAGATCTTCACCCCATTGAGAATCTCTGCGTTGTGCTGGAGAAGGCTTTGCCATAAATGGTACTTGGATGGGAGACCGTTTGGTAACACCAGGAAGCCTGGGTGAATGGAGTGAGTGAGCGTTTAGGCCTAGTGCCAAGGCAGAGACGGACCAGGAGCGGAAAATATTACCTGGGTTACATAGTGGTCACAGGGGCCTGATGGCGCAGACTGTTCGCCTCGCTTCGGGTCAGTCTACCCAGGGCAGCTGCGGCAACAATAATAACTTACCACCACCACGTGTAGAGTGGATAAACAATGCAATGTAAAACATCTTTAAATGTCAAGATAAGCACTATGTAAAACCGATGCAGCATTATTATTATTATTATTATTATTATTATTATTATTATTATTTGCACAGTAGTTACACTCTCCCATCATCAATACAACATTTTGGTGAAAAATGAATGAAACACTGGATTGTTTGACATTGCCGAAGCTTTTTTTGCAGGGCCAGGGAGTTTATTGTCTTTCAACTTAAGTGGAGTAAAAGTAGTAAGTTCTCAATAAAAAGACGCCTCATGTAAAGTACATTTCCTCAAAAACTCTACCCAAGTACAGTACCTGAGTTAAATTGACTTAAGGCCTGACCAACTCTGAGGGAGACTAACCCCTACAGACATAAAGTCATAGTCAAAAGTCAACAATACAGACATTACTCAACATCTCCGGACACCACTTCTTTTTAAAACACCTTTGAACTAAAACCTTTGCCCTGTGCGATTCTTCCTTCCAAGCAATGACTTACAATTATGGAAACACAAGCACTTGTGGCATACAAAGTCTGTTAGGTAACGGTGACATTACCATGGAGGCGTGAGGGCAGGAGATGGAGAGACTGTACGTCAAGTGCACACCAACTTCACCAGAGAGAGAGAGAGAGAAAGGGCAGTTAAGAATTTACGGCTCTTTGTAACTCATTACACGGCCTCGTCTTACTGAAGGTAACCATTACTGCGGTTGGGGTTAGCGTTGTTGCTCCGTGGTCTTAAATCTTATGGGACATGGCATTTTGAGCCGAGACAGGAAAACAACTAAGAACAGAAGAGAAAACAAAAAACACGAGTAAGGGCGCCAGTATGCAAAAGCAAAATGCCAAAGCTATTCTTACTGTGAACATAAAAAAAAACAGGGTGGGCACTTAATTGTAGTTGGCGGCAAAGCAAAAGAAAAGCCATTTAATTTGAGGAGAAATCACCTACATGTAAAGCCACACTGCGGAACATTCCAAGTTACTATGCGTTTGAAAAGCCTTTACCATCATGTTCCTACTTATTCTCATTCTGAAGTTAGCTCGATATTAATGTGCAAATAATGTTCGGACAGTAATATCAGTCTGGTAATGCGTTGGTTTAAATCATCTGTGAAGAGGAGAGACATTTAAGGGGATATTTGCTGCTGATTGGATCAAGCGCACCTCGTCTTAGCCAATCACAGCTCGTCTCAAACCACAGGTAAATGACAAAGCAGACTCGGCAAGTGAATTATTTTTTGCGTTTTTGGCTAGTTTTGTACCTTGACATCTTGGTTTTAATGTCAGACGGAGGAAAAAAAAAGAAAGGAGACCAGACTCACCCTTTGCAATGTTTTTTCCAGATGGGTTTTTTAAATATCTAATTACTAGCCTGATTTCACTTCTGACTTTCTGGGTTTTAAGCAGCAGATGTCAGAAAAGTTACCACAGGGATAACTGACTCGTGGCGACCTTGCGCTCATATTGACTTGGCGGTTTGATCCTTCAATTTCGGCTCTTCGTCATTGTGAAGCAGAATTCACCAAGCGCTGGATTGTTCACCCTCTGATTAGCCAATAATATGTCCCACTGCTAACTGCAGAAGATACTCAACTTCACCACACGGTGAAGACCAACATACTCCGCAGGCAGCGTTGTGTTTTTTTTGGGTGCCATAACCTTTTACAGCACAGTCCCGAACACTGCACGCATTTCTCAAGACAATACCCGGAAATCCCAAAACAAGGGGCCAAGGAGGATATTGTGCACGGATCTGTCGTCCCGTGGGCTGTGCAGAGAAAACAGATGAGACGCTGGGCCAGGCGGGAGCGTGAAGACCTGAGCAGACGAGTGCGGAAAAAGATAAACATGGAGGCTTTGCCTTTCATATTTCTGTACGGGGATCCTATAAACATCCTGCGCGGCTAAGAATAACAGTCCACGGCCTAATAAAACATGAAGGGGCACAATAAGAAGAACAGGGAGGAAAACAAACAACACGGAGCAAAGCGCAGGAGAGGGGCGGGCCCGGGAAAGTCAGTGAACACACAGGGAGCAGGCTGATCATGGTGACATTATCATCGTTTTTATTACTACATTATGGTTCTTTCTTTTGGATTAAGTTTGTTTCTTTGGTGTGTCATCTACTGAGACCAGAAGCAGTCACCATTTGATCATGAGGACGTCAGTTCAAATCATCCCCTAAATATATTTAAGGCAATTATGTGGCTGGGTAAGACACTTTGGCCATAGATATGCTTCTATGGTTGTGGTAATAAGGACATTCAGCATTATAAATCTGTCATAATTTACACAAACAGACCAAATGCAAAAGTCAACACCTCGATTGAGCCAACTCTTCTGAACTGGGGTCGCTGCAGTTGGTCAGATCTATAGTCGGTAACGCTATGTGCACAAAGAATGAGATAAAGCAACAACCTGAACATCCTGAATGACCAGGCTATTCCATCTACGGATTATATTCAAAGATGACAACGCCGGGACTCATTGGGCTCACATTGTGAAAGAGTGGTTCAGGGAGCAAGAGACTGCCTTTTCACACATGGATTGGCCGCCACAAAGTCCAGATCTTAACCCCATTGAGAATCTTTGGAATGTGCTGGAGAAGGCTTTGCGCAGTGGTCAATACAAGATCTTGGTAAAAAACAATCCTAAAATATATGTAGTTTTGCATAAAACTTTATCACTCATCTTCTTTTCCATAACTTATCTTCTAAATATGCCACAACAAATTAGGGGATCCACTATTTTTTACATGTGATATACAAGTATGTATCTTTATCAAGCTGGCTAAACCTTAAGCTGGGTACTCCTGCCCAGGATATCGCCACAGCAATGGAGAAATGCCTGTAGCAGCACTGAAAGATATGAGGAACAAGAAACAAGGTGTCAGGCCTTTCTGTGTGGAATTCTCAAGTTCTTCCTGATAGGTAGGTTTTCTTGTGCTTCAGTTTCCCAAATCACCTGACAACATTCAGAATCACCAGCTGGAGGAATAACCTTAGTATGTGCATTTTCAACTGCCCTTACATTATACCCCCTGTGCTTCTGAAACATGGATCAAAGTTCAGTACGGCCTAAGACTGACATATGCGCCATCCGAAACCAGTAAATTGGTAAGAGGTCTTACGCCAAACCGGATGTGCGTCAGCGTCCGCCATGATAAGAAACGTCTGGATTGGGCTGTCAGTTAGGAAGGAGTTAGGAAAAGTGGCCTGTATGCTAACTATCATAGCCACTTTAGCATAGGGACCTCTGAGGCTAACTCACTGGTGATTAGGAGCCATGTCCCATCCCATAAGCCACTGCGCCAATCTCCCCACCCCCCTCACCCCCACCCTCGAGTGATTCATGCAACCACTGTTAATTAACAGGTGCACATTTAATAATAAAAATAATAATAAAAAATAAAGAGCCAAACTTTATAAAAGTGACAAAATACATGTTGTCGTCACCACAGCTCAGTCACATGGTTTTAAAGAGTCTCCTCAGTAAATGGCCTAAATGAAGCAGTTTGTGCTTTTGCTTTCATTTAGTAGAAACTTAAGCCACATGGCCAATTTGCATAGTACAACATTTTCATAGCGTTATGAAACCGCTGCCGAGATAAAATAAAGGGAAATGTGAAGGATCATTTGGATGTTTCTGTTTTTTTTTCCGCCTTAAATGTCTTTATTTGGACACTATGTTGTTGTTGGACAATATACAGTAGGTGGCGGTATGCGCTTTTGTTTGGCCTGCACTGAACTTTAAAGAAGAAGAAGAACAGCTGTTGGTGATGTCACTTCCCCTTCCCCTGGGTAAGGACGGTGGAATTGGGCAAATGCTACTGAAGCTTTGTTGAGCCCATGAAAGGTTAAGGATTAGTTGCTAGTGTTAGTACTTAGAGGCTACAATTTAATGGTTTCGGATGCAGCCATTGTTTCTCTTGCTGTGTGGTTGCAAATCAAAACTAGCGACCTCTGCTGGGATTTTGTCGAACTACATTTGAAAATAAAGTCCTATTGGCACTAGAGGGATTTAATCTCTAACATGGAATTCGAAGTCAGTAAGTAAGTTGGCATTGTACAATTTTATAATGAAATTGCGTTCATGTGTTGGGTTAGTCCTGAGCCACTGCGACAGTGCAGCGCGGCTGAGAGCCGACCTGAGCAGCATGTTTCTGGAGGTCGGGGAAACCGGAGTACTGCCTACTGCGCCTCCTGGGTTTGTCCCCATTTCAGAGCGTGGTGTCCTGCACTGGTCCGCTTCACCAAACCCCCACTTCCTCTTCCTCCGCACTACAAGTCTTTCACCATCTTCTGGAAAGAGTGTCGCAGACTAATATAATCTGTCTTATTCTCCAGTGAACGAACATTAGCCAGAACTGTAGTAGGGATAGAAGGTTTGTGTGGCTTAGCTGCAAGTCTTGTCCGGATACCTCCTTGTTTGTCCCCTGTAGCGGCTCCACTGTGCTGCAGGTGTGGGGGGGGGCTCTCGGTGCCTCTTCAGTGATTCAGAAAAAAGATATTTGTAGGCCTCAAATGTTTTTACCTTATAAGCTAGCCGTTTGTGGTCTTAAAAGAAAAAAAACTGGGTCCTTCATGGCTAGTACGGACTCCCTGCAGTAAAAAAATCCACTGAACCTCACACAAACACAGCAATGATGTTCAAAAGTATTCAGTAAAACAATGTGGAACACAGCAACTACAGAGGTTAAGGTGTCAAAAGTAGTTCAACAAGGTTTTTGCTGCATAGCTAGTATTTTCTCAACAACACACTGCTTCTATCCCACTACTCCAAGGCCATATTCTCACCAAAGTCAAAATTCCACTGTCTATTGTCTCTTGCACATTGTTTTGCAAATGTCTTCCTGTTCCCAAGCCAACACCAAAGCAGCACGCCGGAGCGGGGAGCGCAGCGAGATTCAGCAGCCACCGAAAGGGCCGTGCGGTTTCAATAAAAAGGTTGTCTGAGAACTTCCTCCTGAGCTAAATCGTGCTTTCAAAGTGACATTCTCCCTGCACACAGGAAAACATGTACAGTTTGAGTTTTTTTTTTTTTAAGAAGAGAGAGATGGTTTAGATAGTAGCTGGAGATGAAAAAGAGCAGGGTTGGGGTTCCCCTTTCATGTTCAAGTGTTTTTTCCATTACTTGGGGGCTGAAGCAGATGGAGATGTAAAGAAAAGGAAAAAAATAAAACTAGAAATGCAGCAATGGCTGCGCCATTGCAATTGACTGCGGAACTGCGGGAATCGAATGCAGAAATTGCATAAATTTGCATAAATTGGTTAATTTGCATAATCTAATGTTCATAAACTGGTGAAATTGCATAAACTGGTAAAATTGCAGAAAAACTGTAAAATGCATAAATTGGTTAATTTGCATAATCTAATTTGCATAAACCGGTAAAATGCATGAACAGTTTAAATTGCACAAACTGTTATGTTGCATAAACTGGTTAAATTGCAAAAAAAACGGTCAAAAGCATTAATTGGTTAATTTGCATAAATTATATAAACTGCATTAACTGTTTAAATTTCATAAATCCTAAATGGCATAAATTGTTATGTTGCATAAACTGGTTAAAATGCGTAAACTGGTTAAAATGCGTAAACTGGTTAAATTCCATAAAGTGGTTAATTTGCATAAATTGTTTATATTGCATAAACTTTTTAAATTCCATAAACTGGTCAAACTGTTGAAATCGCCTAAATGCTGAAGATGCAGAAGCTGCACAAATGGCTGAAACACATGGAGAGCCAGAAATCCTATTAAAATACATTGGCTGGATTCGCCATACACACTAATGGAGCAGAGACCACATACACACCAATGCAAAAGTTCAAATTCCTGTAGAAAAAAACTGGAAAACTGCAGAAGGCCAATTTTTTCTCAAATCCCACAAGTTGCGGAAGCTGAACATGCACAAGTTGCAGAAATTGCAGAAATTGCGGAAAAAAATGCGGAAAAGCATGAATTTGCGGGAGCCCCATTATGCGTCAATGGGAAAAATGTGCGGTATTTCGTCCGATTGCGGAAAAACCGTAAATCGCAGAAGTCCCAAAAGTAATAGCAGGATTCTCCTCAACATGCGGAACGTTTTGATGCATAACTTGCAGAAATTGCACAAAGCATGAAAGTGCTGAAAGCTGCAGAAAATCAGGAAAAAGATGGAAGAATAATATTAAAGAACATGCAAACCAATTATTGACTGCGGAAGATTCCGCAGTCAATCAATAAAAATGTGTGGTCGAGAAACGATACAAGTATACTTTAAAAAGGTATAGATAGGATATCTTTGGGAACACCCACAAACTACTGCTCCACAACCGCGTGATCAAATGCTGAATTATGGATGTATTTTCTACCAAACCAAGACACAGAGAAAAGGAGAGGAACGAAGTGGGTCAATGGTCCAAATCTGTACATAAAAACAGTTAGGTGAAATGGTTTATTGTGGTCAAAACTCATCACAGCACATTCCAAACACGCAATTCTTCACCAGGATGACTCCGTAGGCTAATTCCACACCTTTAAAAGAAAGCGAAGTGGCACAGTAACAATGACAACAAATTAATGTTTTACGCCTGTGTGCCGTTTCCAGGTTTATAGCTAAAAATAGTTCATTATATACGCTACTGGACCCCACACTGACCTCGATTTCTCTTACACAAATATCTGCAAATACAAGCGTCTAAGGGGGAATTTCTGTGCGGAGTTTGGCTGAGTTTCCTCCAAAACACGCCGGTTTCTCGCCTCAACCCAAAACATACACAACAGGGTAATCGTGCAGCTAAAGTCCTGAGCACCAGTTATCTACAATATGCATATTTGCTTTTGACCAACTTAAAAGGAACAGGCCACCAGTTTTACATACTGAGATATGTACTTACCTGAGCTTAGACGAGTTGATGCGTACCCGTCTGGTCTTTGTGCGTGCCCTCAGTCACGCAAAAAGACCAAAGAGGTTGTTAGCATTTGGCCTCTCCTAGTATATTCCTATGGCTCCAAACGGGGTGAAGTTAGAAGCGACCACGCTCTTCCACGGGCACGCACAAAGACCAGACAGGTACGCATCAACTCATCTAAGCTAAAGGCGAAAAATTAGACCTTTTTTATGTGGCGACTTTATTTTGATAAGGCAGCGCGTATAAAAATCTATAGGCTGCAGCCATTTTGTTTAATACGTTTGTTACTGAAACATCATATTGTTTGTTACAGAATACCACAAATGAAACATAAGCTTGTCTTTTACACTCACTAAAATTGTTCCCAAAACGTAGACAAGGAATTCTCCAGTGCATTTCCGCATACAGCACTTTCCCCAACAGAACGCACAGAGTAACTTCAAAAGTACTGCACAAGATCAAATATAGCATTTATTTAACCTGCCCACAAAACGTGAGCGGTGCGGCACGACATTTATGCAGCTCCCCCCGGGTTAAGGAAAAAAAAAAAAAAAAAAAAAAAAAAAAACTCTTTAAAAAGGAAACTTTGGTGGGTGCGACAACCAAAGCAGGAGGGGGGTATACCCACCAGGGAAAGTACTGCTAACAACTATATTCGTGTCTTCTACCATTGAAGTGGAAACACACAAGTATGTTTGGGTAAATAGGAGGGCTACACCTTACATCGCACAAAAGCAAATACGCATCATGAATTAGAAATGTGCAAAGGTTCAGTTTTAGTCATCATTTTCCCAACTTACTTCAATTTGAGATTGAGTTTCATTCAAAAGGTTCTGTTTTGATATAGAGGACAAATTTCCCTACGGGGACAATAAAGTATACAAACAAACATAATTTGAAGGAATAATAATTTCGTGGAGCGTGCAGTGTTCACCTCTTAAAGCAGTACTAAGTAACTCTTGCCCCTAGAGGCCATAAGCGCAACTGCAGGTGTCTTAGCAAGTTATGATTTTTTTACTTATTAAATTGTCTTGGAGAGTAAATACTACGCTGACAGAAAAGGTGAATGGAGAGAGGGGTGTTGTACATCCAGTTATACAATGGGAATAATTTTTTCACTCAAACTTGGCTGTAAATACTGTTTAAAGTGGTGCTAGTCAGCTTTGCCCGTTAGCTTTTTTTTTTTTTTTTTTTTTGCCTGTTAGCTTCTTCTCCGTGATTCTATTAGAGTGTATTGCTTGCTCCGCCCCGGTGGCAGTCAAGTTGCAAGCATGGTTTTCTGGCCAGAGACACCAGGGGGAGATGAAAGACCCCCAATAACACTTGTTTTACCCCCAGAGGAACTACGAAAAGGATTTATTAAGGTAAACACGTTACTTAGTACTGCTTTAACCCCCACCTGAACTGAGCACATTTTCTCATATTATGCATTAAGCAAACAATTTGACTGAACTAACTTTACAAATCTAGAATCACATTTGTGGCACTGAAGAAAAAAAACCCCACAGTGCTACCTTAGAGGCACACTGCGTAACATTTTGGCTTTACTGTTGCTAGCTTTACACAGAAGACTCTATTTTTACAGTGGGCAACCAAAGAATGGATTTGGATGAGGACTATTTCAATCTTATACTTTGCTGCCTTTACTCAACATCTCCACGGAGACGAGATGGAGACATGCCGCTCCCAGTAAACTTACAGTCAGGTCTGAGAAGAACCACTGACAGCAATCACTCTGAAAATCATCATCATTGTTAAAGCAGTACTAAGTAACTTGTTTACCTTAATAAATCCTTTTCGTCCCCTCTGGGATGTTAATGGGATGATTGGGGAGTCTTTCATCGCCCCCTGGTGTCTCTGGCTAGAAAACCACAATTGCAACTTTCCCTGCACCGGTTCAGAGGCCCCAATACACACTAATGGAATCACGACGATGAAGCTAACAGGCTAACAGGTAAAGCTAACTGCGGGCTAGTGTAACGGGGTTAATAAGGACAGTAGTTAAATCCCTGCGCTGCTCTTGTTGCGCCGCCAGGAGTCGCTGTGACCTCGCTGGCGCTGCCGACACACATGGTCTTGGGAGGAGATTTCCTGCGCAGGCAGAGCAGATGGAACATCAGACAGGACAGCAGCGATGACCAGGAGAAGGGACTGAATTTGACGTTTTGTTTGTCGCCAAGTGTCAATAAATGGGGTTTTTGAGTGCCTTTTGCCTCCTCCAAATTTAAGCTGAGTCCTGCAAGTTGCTATTTTAAAGAAAGCACAACGCAGAGCTGAACACCACTGTTACACTAGCGCCACTTAAACAGTATTTACAGCCAAGCTTGAGTGAAAAAAATGATCTCCATTGTGTAATTGGATGTACAATATCCCTCTCTCCATTTGTCTTTTTCTGTCAGCGTAGCATTTACTCTCACGGACAATTAATGAGTAAAAAAAAAAAAAAATGCAACATGCTACGACACCTGCAGCGGCGCTTATGGCTAGTTACGTAGTTCTGCATTAACTTTTACGGGATTTTTTTGAAATATCTGTAATCAAATAAATGCTTGCATTTTATTCTATTTTATGGGGTAAATGTTAAGTTTTAATCTTTCCTTTGCAGCATTCTTATATGATCCATTTCCCACTAAAGTTTCACTACAAAATGAAGTACAGTGGGAGAGAGTTGTGATGTTTCTTACAAAGTGGCTTTTGAATTGGTGAGAAAACGACAATTCGTGTGCCCCTCACTTCTTCTTTTCATCCTCGATCATCACTGACAATCCAAATTAAAACCTATGTCATGCAAGCTGTGCACGCCAAATTTGCCCCGACGTAACAACGGAGAGGGAGCACCCTTATATATCAACCCATCCACGTCTGATCATAACGAAGCTTATGTCTTTTCTACGGCGCAAATTACGCACGGATTACCCAGGTACCAATTCAATTCAATTCAATTCAAGTTTATTACGGACTCAAGGTCCAAAAAGACAGCGACATCACAAACAACATTAAACTACAAACAAATAAATTACACAGTACCACTGAACGTGTGTAAAACTTTCTATCGGAATCTCGCACAGCTCGTTGTAGAGAAGAAGACAAAAAAAAGAAGCGTGTGTCACTCACCAGTAGATGTACGGGGAAACTACAGACATGTATCGCCACCTGCGCGGAGTCCCCTCGAAACGAATGCGATTGTCCCGGACTTTTCCAACAAACAAAAGACAACAAAAAGTCACCAACACCGCGAAGCCAGCCAGTCAGACAGACAGACGCTTTCAGAGCCAGCCACAACCTTGTTCCACGTGTGTGTGCTTTGTGCCCCGAGTCCCATGCGCGCTATATAAGCGAGAGGCGCGTGTGGGAGCGAAGCGTGGCGGACGGAACACACCTCCAAAAGTACGAGTCCTCAACGGCGTGCGCTTCCCTCCCCCTTTTTGCTTTTTTTTTTATTACGCACGACAGCCAATGGGTCCGCAGTGACGCAAGAAGTCGCTGCAGGACCGATTGGGGAAGGAATAGGATGATGTCAAAATCGCGGATAGGGAGAATAGAGCAGATCGGACTATGATAAAACAACGCGAGAGGAAAATGGGGTGGCCATTTTGCGATTGTCGGATTATCCCAAATTTGAATTGAAAATGATGTCAAAAGAAGAATAGTTTATTAAACAGCTACATCAGGCTCTAGATTATACAACATGTGCGCCATCTTTGCAACCTAACATTTATTTATGCGTTTATAGGACACCAATAGATAAAATGTTGATGTTTTGCGAGTAGGGTGACCAGATTTTCCATATTAAAAACTGGGACACAGTGGGAATTTTGTGGCTTGAGCGAAATAGTGACTTTCCCAACAGGTTGAACAGTAAAATTGTTTGTAAAAGTATAATGTCAATTAAATGGACCATCGACTTTTGAGCTGTTTTAATGGTTCATTCGCTATGAAGACTTTGTGTTTGATGCGCACATGGCCAAAATTCCTTACATTTCAAATACAAAAAAAAAAAAAAACGCCACTTCAGGCGCAGGTGAAAAACTTGGGACAACTGACAACAGAGTTTCTATAAAATTGGGACAAATCAATGGTTTGGGAAAAATCCAAGGGGACATAGGACAGAGGCTTTAAAATTGGGACTGTCCCGGGTAAACTGGAACGTCTGGTCACCCTATTTGTGAGGAAACAAAATGAACTTAAACCCCAGGCGCATTTTCTCCAGTTCGGCTATGGCTGGGCAATTAATCTAAATTTGATCGAAATTGCAATCTCAACCTTTGTCAATTTCAGTATCGTCTTGGGACTTAATAATCGTCATTTTTACAACAAATTGTATAATAAATTTTTGTATAATAAATGATACGGGGGGATCAATCCATATAGGGAAAAGAATCATGATTTTTTTTTCTTCTCCAAAATCGCCCAGCCCTAAGTTCGGCTGTACCCAAATCTGAGAGCTCACAGCCTATGCCAGTGTAAATTCTCATTTGAAAGCTAACAAAAACTGATCTCAATGGATCCGTTTCATCGCGCGTTTTTGTCAGTTTATTGTCACTCTCTCATTAGTCTTTCGTTGCTCTTTAATTGCAATTTTTATTTTTCGTTTTTTTCATTATTGCTTCATTTGTTGCTCGTTTGTCACTTTTTACTTAAAAGGTTCAAAATTGGGTACAGTCCCTTTAAGAAGCTTTTAGATTTGGGTAAAGCCAAACTGGAGAAAATGTGCTCGATTCAGCTGGGGGGTTAAGAGGTTAAAGGATTTTTTCCAAAATACTTTACTACATTCGTATAGTTGGACGTGGACACAGTATATAAGATGAAAGGATCAGACATCACAAAGATACAGTTAGTTTATGAGTTTTAGACAGTCGCAATATGGCCGCCAGAGCTAGACGTTCACTCCAATGGATTACCATGGCAACATCCTGACTGAGTTGTATTAGAGATGGGTATTTTGTAGGGGTAAGGTATTGTTATATAAAAAAATGTCCAAATAGAAAAGAAAAAGGGCCAGATTTGACTTCTTGGCGACAATATCACCATATATCTCAAAGCTTTTCACAGAAGGATTTCTTTTCACCATGTTATTCCTAGCCTGATTTATTGAGCTGTGAACTCTCCAAAAAAAGTACATCTGAATTTATACCGCTTTCCTAATGTGGGCAGTATAGAAACCACTGAGAAAGCCCTTGAGTCTCTGTGCGTAATGCCATTGATTTATGGTCTCCAAGGAAACGTGAGGACAGTGTCGGCGCGTCTTGAATGACAACATTCTCCTGTTAGGTAATACGGGCGACACAAACAAGCCTTTGCCATTCACGAATCTATTTCAAGGACGCTCCGCAACGGCGCGTAATCCTGCAGCAATGCCTTACATCACGCAGGTATAGAGTTGCAGCGTTGATTAGTGACAAAATGTTCGCCTTTTGAGTGTGCGTAACGGTGCCAAAGTGACCTTCACGTCTGGCAATTACGCACGGGGGAGGACCTCTGCGCGCGTGTGTCGTGTCGATGCTGCTGGTGTGTTGGTGTGAGGGGAGAGCGGGGAAGCAGGTGCGCACACCCGCTGGGAGCCGTGCAGATTTTGGGGAGGTATGGGGGGAGTTTGGGTTAGGACGCTGCTGCCATCTAGTGATAAAAAGAGAATTCACCTCTTAACTCACCAAGCGCATTTTCTCTCTGATCTTCGTGTCAGCTTTACCTAAATCTAAAAGGTTACAGCCTAGAGGCCAGTGTAACGCTTTATGTGAAAGCTAAGACCTACAAAACTCATCTAAATTGATCTTTTTCCTCGTGTGGCTGGCGCGTAGTTTTTTTTTACATTTTCATTTTGCGTTTTCGTCACATTTTTGCCACATTTTCATTGCTGTTTGTCACGTTTTTGTTGCATTTTCTTCACACATTTTTCATAAATTATTTTGGGCAGTGGTGGCCAGGGGTGGTGAATTCGATGTGCCCCTTGGTTTAGTGCTGTTCATGCTGCTAAATAATGAGTTTAATAATAGATTTTGAAAGCGTGTCCTGGGCCTTCCACAAGGCCTCCTCCCAATAGGACATGCCTGGAGCACCTCCCGAGGGAGGCGACCAGGAGGCATTCGAAACAGATGCCCTAGCCACCTCAGCTGGCTCCTTTCGACGTGAAGGAGCAGCGACTCTACTCCGAGCTCCTCCCAGGTAACTGAGCTCCTCACCCGATCTCGAAGGGTGAAGGGAGAGAGGGATGTTGTACATTCGGTTATAGAATGGAATGTTTTTTTCACTCACTTGGCTGTAAATACTGTTTAAAGTGGCGCTATCCCACAGTTAGCTTTGCCCGGCCACCCTGCGAAGGAAACTAATTTCAGCCGCTTGTATCCGCAATCTTGTCCTTTCGGTCATTACCCAGATCTCATGACCATAGGTGAGGGTGGGAACGTAGATCGATCGGTAAATTAAGAGCTTTGCCCCGACTCAGCTCCCTCTTCACCACAACAGTCCGATACAGCGACCGTATCACTGCTGACGCCGCACCGATCCGTCTATCGATCTCATGCTCCATCCGTCCCTCACTCGTGAACAAGACCCCGAGATACTTGAACTCCTCCACTTGAGGCAAGGACTCCCCACCGACCTGAAGAGGGGAAGCCACCTTTTTCCAATTTAAAATCTAATTTTGAAATTACTTACAGTATTTTTTCCCATTAAAAACAAAAAGAAATCACATTTTTCATGTGTGTTTTGTTTGTTCTATTATCATCAGAATCAGAATAGTATTTATAGTCATTGTTTTAGAACAGGTTCACAAACTAGGAATTTTTCTCGGTACAATTGTGCAACATAAAACATAATACAGAATTTAGATTAAAAAAAGCTATAAAAACTATAAGCTATAAAAACTTTAAAACTGTAAGGCTATAAGGGCATGTATAAAGAGAATTAAACATCAACATCATCATAAAAACAATAACAGATCACAGTCATTATTTCAATTGTTTGTGTATTATTCACTGTGAGAAAGGAATAAGATTTTAAGGATCCATTTTGACCCTGTCTGTTCTTTCAGAAGAGCAACTTTGAGCTAAGAACAAATCTGTGCGTAAGAGCGTGCCATGAATGAGGCGCAATATTGAAAATTGCACTGACACAAAACCTCCACTGGACGTCACTGTTGTTTGAGGAATAACCCTGGCATCGGCGTATTGGAAACAGATCCTGTTTGGCACTGCAATCATAAACTGCATACCACAAAACCTAAACAAGGCTCAAATTTACAACCGCGTTCAGCGATCAACAGCTATTGAACACGTAAACACGCGCATACATGCGGAAGATGAGTAATGCTATCTCTTGTTATTGTGCAGCTGTGTTTGATGGGCCTGTGCTGCACATCTGGGCAGGTCGCGATGCCTTCAGGGCCCAGTCTGGAGTCCGTACAATCAGACTCTCCCACACTGTGGTTTCCAGGTGGGACATGAAGAGCAAAGCGGGGCCTGGTTTTTTGGATACAACAGGTGGTTTACTGTGAGTCTGCGACATATGGCGCGCTGGTGGGAGGCGCTGTGGGAAAAAATGTTTGGGTTTAGTTGTTGTTCGTAGGAATTTTGACGACCTTTACAAACACTTTATGGAACCAAACAGGAATAGGAATGTTCATATCACTACATACTGTACCCACATTACTTTTGCAGATGGAGATTGTTGAAACTCCTGGTTATGTCCCACTTATCTTGACTTTCTAGCGGTTTTCTTTTTCATATTTGCCTTCTTGTTCTTCATCTTTCTTCAAAATGATGTACATGCATGTTATGTACCTGTACAGCCCTAAGTTCTACACTCACGGTTGTCCTCGCTCCAAAGGTCTCATTACCTTGATTTCTTACTGCACTAACATGGTGACAAAGGCTTAATTTAAATAATTGCATATTGTATATTGGCCCATTCCTCCATGCAGATCTCCTCTAGAGCAGTGATGTTTTGGGGCAGGCGCTGGGCAACACAGACTTTCAACTCCCTCCAAAGATTTTCTATGGGGTTGAGATCTGGAGACTGGCTAGGCCACTCTTATGAAGCCACTCCTTCGTTGCCCGGGCGGTGTGTTTGGGATCATTGTCATGCTGAAAGACCCAGCCATGTTTCATTTTCAATGCCCTTGCTGATGGAAGGAGGTTTTCACTCAAAATCTCACGATACATGGCCCCATTCATTCTTTCCTTTACATGGATCAGTCGTCCTGGTCCCTTTGCAGAAAAACAGCCCCAAAGCCTGATGTTTCCACCCCCATGCTTCACAGTAGGTATGGTGTTCTTTGGATGCAACTCAGCATTCTTTCTCCTCCAAACACGACCAGTTGAGTTTTGACCAAAAAGTTCCATTTTGGTTTGATCTGACCATATGACATTCTCCCAGTCCTCTTCTGGATCATCCAGATGCTCTCTAGCAAACTTCAGACGGGCCGGGACATGTACTGGCTTAAGCAGGGGGACACGTCTGGCACTGCAGGAATTGAGTCCCTGGTGGCGTAGTGTGTTACTGACGGTAGCCTTTGTTACTTTGGTCCCAGCTCTCTGCAGGTCATTCACTAGGTCCCCCCGTGTGGTTCTGGGATTTTTGCTCACCGTTCTTGTGATCATTTTGACCCCACGGGGTGAGATCTTGCGTGGAGCCCCAGATCGAGGGAGATTATCAGTGGTCTTGTATGTCTTCCATTTTCTAATAATTGAGTTGATTTCTTCACACCAAGCTGCTTACCAATTGCAGATTCAGTCCTCCCAGCCTGGTGCAGGTCTACAGTTTTGTTTCTGGTGTCTTTCGACAGCTCTTTGGTCTTGACCATAGTGGAGTTTGGAGTGTGACTGTTTGAGGTTGTGGACAGGTGACTTTTATACTGATAACAAGTTCAAACAGGGGCCATTAATACAGGTAACGAGTGGAGGACAGAGGAGCCTCTTAAAGAAGAAGTTACAGGTCTGTGAGAGACACAAATCTTGCTTGTTTGTTATTGACCAAATACTTATTTTCCACCATAATTTGCAAATTAATTCATTAAAATGTGATTTTCTAGATTTTTTTCTCATTTTGTCTCTCATAGTTGAGGTATACCTATGATGAAAATTACAGGCCTCTCTCATCTTTTTAAGTGGGAGCACAATTGTCGGCTGACTAAATACTTTTTTCCCCCACTGTATATATATACCTTCCTCACCCTCCGCGGGCGGTCTCTTTTTCCTCCAAGCTCAGGTCCTCTACCAGAGGCCTGGGAGCTTGAGGGTTCTGCGCAGTATCTTTGCTGTTCCTAGAACTGCACTTTTCTGGACCGAGATGTCTGATGTATTTCTTGGGATCTGCTGGAGCCACTCCTCCAGTTTGGGGGTCACTGCCCCGAGTGCCCCAACGACCACGGGCACCACTGATGCCTTCACTCTCCAGGCCTTCTCTAGCTCTTCTCTGAGCCCCTGGTATTTCTCTAGTTTCTCGTGTTCCTTTTTCCTGATGTTGAAGTCGCTTGGTATTGCTATGTCAACCACCACGGCTTTCCTCTGCTCTTTGTCCACCACTACAATGTCCGGTTGGTTCGCCATTACCATTCTGTCTGTCTGTATCTGGAAGTCCCACAGGATCTTGGCTCGGTCATTCTCTACCACCTTTGGAGGTGTTCCCCACTTTGACCTTGGGGTTTCCAGCCCATACTCTGCACAGATGTTCCTGTACACTATGCCAGCCACTTGGTTATGGCGCTCCATGTAAGCTTCCCCTGCCAGCATCTTACATATATATATATATATATATGTATGTATACTATTCCATTCAAATCACACATTTAGTCAAGCCAGACTGTTAAATAATCTGGAATGCTGCAAAGATTCATTAACACGTCAAAGTCTTTCAGGCAAGACAATGTAAGTAAAAGTTCATTTTGTTATATATAAGTTTTTACCTGGAAACTGAGAAATAGTCCAACACTCTCTTCAATTAGTTCATTGAATCCATAGATTTATGTATATGGAACAGTACCTAAGGCTGTTTTCTAAAAATGCTTTTTTCTAAGTCTATGGACAATATCAACACGTAAAGTAGCTCAAGTTTTTTATTGTTTTTTTGCCATTAGGAATTGTTAATAATAATAATAATGGAATAATAAAAGTATTACAATTGTATTGCGCTTTACAAGCCTGTATTACCAAGTTTCTCAAAGCGCTACACTGTCGTCATTATTCAGGCACCTCACACTCGGTGGTGGTAAGCTACTGTTGTAAGCACAGCTGCCCTGGGGTAGACTGACAGAAGCGAGGCAACCAGTCTGTGCCATTGGCCCCTCTGACCACCACCAACCACTCACTCACTAGATTCACCCTGGCCTATTGTACATGTTTTCAGTGGTGGGGGAAACCGGAATAAACATACGCAGACACAGGGAGAACATGCAAACTCCACACAGAAAGGCCCCGTCCAGCTGGGGATCGAACCCGAGCAAAATAAACATTCATTCATTTAAACCTGGCTCTATCCATAGTATAATACATACACTCCCTGCAGGTATTCCTAGCACGCTGACAGAGTGTTTCTGAAGTAGATAATATTGTGAATGCTCTCTGCACATCTCTCTCTCTCCTCATGTTCCTGTGGCTAATGTGGATCCCAGACCAGCGTAACGTCACTCTTTCCATGTCCAACGTCCCTCTGCATGTGTATGTGTTTGCAGCTCGCCCACCTGACTTCATCCCATCGAGAGAAAAACAAATAGCGAACGAGAAAGTTAAACACAGGCATTTGTGGCCCCATCTAGTGGTAGCAAAAGAGCACATCGTCATTTGTTAGCAATATTATAAAAGGCACGTAGAGCAGATTATTATTCAAATGGTAATTTTGTTAGGCTATATTAGAGGGTCTGGGGATCCTCCCCGAAGAAAAGTTTAAGTTCATACAATTTTCCACGAGTTTTTGTTGTATTTTAGCATGGTTATATTTCTTTAAACAATCTGACGGGCCAAAGGATACGTGCTGGGGGTGACGTTGCCTACCCCTGATGTAAATTGTACATAACAACAAAGTCATATTTTTGCTGACTAAAACTGATAAAACGAAATGAAACATAGTCCATAAGGCAAAAACTATTAAAAAAAAGGTTTGAATATAATAATTCAAATGTAAAGCTTTATTTATTATTAAAACTGGACGAAAACAAAGAGGAATTCCTTGACTACATTTTGACTAAACTAATTTACATTATCGTCAAAAGACTAAAACTAAATTAAAATATGTTATCAAAGTGAATAACACCAACTTACAAAGATTACTGTGATTTCTGGCACATTCCATAATACGGAATAACGTTTCTCTATGTCGTTTTGACGGCTATGGCTGTTCCTAGACTTTCACAACAAACATGGCGGATTTCGGTGTCATTAATTACACTTCCCATCCCAAACCATCAAACTAACAGCTGAGTCATTGTGTTGTGAAAACTCCACACGACCATGTTCTGCGGTCATCTCATTGCGATCTGTGTCAGCGTTGTTTTCTGGCCTCAGACGAGATGGAGAGAAGCTGGTTCTGCCTGTCAGTGTTTGCACAAGTGTGCCGTGAGGGACATGTGATCCGGCTGTTCGCTCTCACTCGCCGCACGCCACGCTGGGCGCAGGTGGTCTGTCCCGCACATTTGATATTTCACAGGCGAAGCGTGTTCTAAGTAAATGCTGTTCCGTTCCAACATGAAACTTGTACTTGGAGCCGTCTTTTCCTTCTTTTTCCGTGCATGTTTGAGGAATCCTGCGTTTGTAAGGAAAGCTCAAAATGCTAACGCTCCACCTGATGAAGTCACGACGTGGTGCCCTCTCACGCTATTTGCGGTCGACAATGGGGATTCATGCAGAGACGAGGAGTGAATTCATACCTTTTTTACCTGCACTCCTGAGCAGCCTGAGACACTGCGGTTACATGACGAAGGGAAAGTCGAATCTCTCACCTATTCAGACCAGGACAGGATCGCCCAAACCCACATTAGAGCCGCATGTAACCGCTTAGTCGAATCAAATTGGATTGTGCATGAGTTACTACGCATGCTGCCCCTATCCCAGAAACTATCAGGCTGTTAGAAAAAACACCAAAATATCGTTAGAAAACATCATGTTAGCTGCTTCTAATGGACTACTATTGCAACGAGGATGAGAGGAGAGCTAACTTTTGTGTGTTGGGCCATGAGACACAGCTAAGATTAGCTTCGAACGATCAAAACAAAAAATAGGAACCAATAAACTCACTAAAACCACCAGCTACATAAAAAGCAGCCTGTTAAGCTGTGTTAAGCTTGTTGAATTTATAGTTTATTACACAATTTCTTCCACAAAGACCCATAGCCTTGCAGTGTCACATAACGTTAGCCGCTAGCCGCTGAGTGCTAATCGGCCTCTTTAATGCTTTAGGCGGATTTGAGCTTAATCTCTGGGGAAACCCTGGGGTAAACTGTGGGTGTTTAGTTAGTACTGTAAAGATCCGTAGGACATCACAGTTAACCCCAAAACAGCAGATTGATCTGAAAGCACCTTAATTAAATAAACTTAAAAAAAAAATAATAATAATAATAATGAAAGCACCTTGGGCTAAACGGGGCTAACTGGGCTAGCGCTTTGCTAAAAACAACATAGCAGCCAAAGGTGAACCGGAAATGGTGTGCATAGTCATCAACCTCCTGCCCTCTGCTGGCCGGGAGTTGCACCGCTCCCCTGCTGCTGCCAAAGGACATTCAGATCGGTGTCATGTGACTGGGATGAGATAGGAGTTGAATCTTTAGCCTAGTTGGATCAAACTTCACAAATATAAATGTCCTAAATGGTTTCACACACGGATCTTAACCCCAATGAGAAACTTTGGAACGTGCTGGAGAAGGCTTTGCACAGTGGTCACACTTCCCCATAATTTTTTGAGGATCTGCACTTTACTTTTACTTTTAAAAGATAAATAAGACACTTCTGCAACTTTCTACTACAATAAAAAATATGAATTAGCAACACATTTCGTCCCATTTAAAAGCTTTATAATGCACACTGCATACACACAGAACATTAGGTGGCGCAGGTGCACAGTCGGTGTTTGTGAAGGCTCTCTGTTGTCCAGGAATCCCTCACCATAGTGAAGCTTAAATATTGTCGACTTGAGTTAAGAACGTTTCACTGCTATCTCCAGAAGCTTCTTCTTCGCCTCTGTAACATAAGTAACGTCCTCAACTCAATCAACCCAGTCCAGTCGAGACTCTTTATACTTTCAGTAGGAGATGTACAGTCAATGCCACTCGGTCACCACAAGGAAGAAGATTTGTCCCTGTCTTGTTGTCTTATGGTTGGTGAATTCGAACATGTTTCTGAAGCCGTTAATTTATTATTCACAACTACGGCTGAGTACCGTAATTTTTCAATACCGGTACCTTAACGATACTTGGTTATGTTACCGGTATCTAAACGATACTTTTTCCGATACCTACGTATACTAAAATGTTTGTCATATAGAACCAGAAAGATCTACAAATTCATAATATCAAGTTCATCTCCATATAAGAAATATGTGGAAAAATAGGGAATAATTAAAAAAAAAAAGGGGGGGGAATGGGAGAAAATGTGGCAAAAAATAAGGATTTCTTTTGTAAATTGGGAAAAAAATTGGGGGGAAAATTGACAAATTTGAAAAAACTTGAACAGCATTTAAACTGTATTATTATTATTTTTTGGATACTTTGGATACTTTCATTTTGTCGATACCTACCTAAACTTTTCCCCCATACCATAGGGGGTATAGTTATTGTTTAATAGTACCCAGCCCTATTCACAACACTTATTTAACTGATTTGTTTGTTCTACTTTAATTACTTAAGGATTTTCTACAGTAAAATACTTCAGTGAATATTTGACTGGGCTGCATTTTCTTGTAGAGGAGAATTATTAGACCAGTAGTGTCTCTACTTTTACTAAAAAAATGAAATTAACTTACTTACTTTTACTTTTACTCGCTTGGCCTTTAAAGTTACTGCAGCGGCCGACTCTCCCCAATACAGTCTGGGGTCTGAAACAGGGGCGGAAACTCTGTGTAAACCAGAAAACACGTAACGGAAATGCATTCCTACATGAACAAAGTCTCTAACATCAGATGAGCGAACCACCTTTGTGTTTGTCTTATGCACTTTTGGAGTAATCCTGTATATTGAGTCCTTCTCCTTAAGAACTCTAAGCACTTGCCTCCCACCTGCTGATGTGAGGTGATGCTTCTACGTGACTGGACTGGTTCTGATCAATCCAATAATCAACTTACCTCCACCACAAATCGTTTCTCGCTAATATCTGACAGCTGCTTTTTAAATGGTACAGAAGTACTTTAAGAAACCCTGTCCGTTCATTAGATTCCAGCGAGGGCAGCTCGCTCTGCGTTTCCCGTAATGAACCACACACCTGTTGGTTTAGACGTGGTGCGTTGGACTTGGGCCAGAGTACATTTGACCACGCACCATTCTTCACCAAGGCCAAACCTGATTTCCATGAGAAACCAGACCACACAGGGCATCTTGAACCTGTTAGGAAACTATTCAGGATCAGAAACAGAGCTGGAGCGGACGGGCGGGCGGGCGGCTGTGTGCACCATAATCACACATGTCCATTTATAAACAAGCACCTGGCTTAGTACGCTGCCTCCTCTTCTCTGCCAGGCTTTCCAAATCTATGTCAATAACATTATGCTTTATTAGTTCAAAAAGGGAATTGACTTTTTGAACTTTTGAATCTTGCAATAATGTTGTTCCTTCATCAAGTTAGGTAGCCAAGTCCTGGCCAAGTCTCGTTCAAGATCTGGAGTGCATGGGTTTATTTTTTCCGTAGCCCTAACTTTAAGCATATTTAAAACTATAATCCTAACTGATAGCACAAACAGCCTGCAGCTAACCAAGAGTAGTGTAGTGGGATCTGTGTTGGGATCAAAATGAGGCATTACAGTGCGGTCACCTATAAGGGGTGATTTTACCATTAGGCAAATGTAGACAGCCACCTGGAGTCCCAAACAAAATGGGGCCCCCAACTGGTAGGTTTGACCTAGTGTGTCAGAGGGCGAGGATCCACTACTTTCTGGCCCTGACGGTGTGATGTGCTGAAAATTGCAGCGATAGCTACCACCCCCTAGTGGCTAAGGGCTTCTATAACATGAAATCCTATGGGGACTTTACACCTGCCAAAAACAAGTTAAAAGCCTGACTCCAAAGAATATTATTGTTTCTGAAGATAGAGTTTCCTCTGATGACAACACTGATCATATTGTCAACCACACCAACATTCAATGAAACATGAGATGTACTAATGTGACAGTATATGGCAACAGTAGACACCACCTCATGACATCAGCCGGTGGAGTTTTGAGCTTTGAGATGAAGACAATTGTCTTACATGAACTTCCTTGAGTTGTGCTTTGTCTCATTCGTGCATGTTGGAGTAATCCTGCACTCTCAAGCGCTGGAGGCATGGTTCCACAGTTCTGATGTCATGAGGTGGTGTCTACTGTTGCGATATTAAATGGTCTCAACTCATATAGCACTCTTTTCTACCTTCATCAGGCCCAAAGCGCTTTACACCAAGGAACCAGTCACCCATTCACAGGACTGGAGGCAAGGTGGGCGAAGTGTCTTGCACAAGGACACAAGGCATCTGTGGGACACTTTCTTAGACACCTTCTGAAGTTTTTGTATGAACGTGTCTACTGTGGACTCTGTTGCATCAGTATATTTCATGTTTCATTAAATGTCAGAAAACGCGTTTTTTGCAGCAGTTTCTCTTTCGGTTTCCTTGTAGAGTGAAACATTTAGAAAAGACAAATGATCATCATATTGTCAACAACAGGGTGATATAAGACACGTGGGATCAAGCATAAACATGAGCAATAAATGTATAGCCCTTTCAAAATGTACAGTAGCACTTCCCGGTTTAAATCACTCTGTTGAGTTGAAACCAAACATATGTCTGTTAACAATGTTTTAGGCCTCAATTATTTATGACACTTTAAAGTTCAAAATGTCTCCTTCAATATTGTGAAACCTGACCCAAACTAAGAGCACATTGCCAAACCCAAAAGCTGTGCGTAGTTAACACAGTCCTGTCAATATTTAGTGCGTTGTTGATGAGGCGAACACATGGAGGAGTGGACCTCACACGTTCGCACCAGTGTTGCAGATGAGGCGTGCAGCAGGTGGACACCAGGCTGTTATTAAGTCATCATCAATGCCAGTAAAAGCAGGCTCATAAAAAGATGATCTCACCCTATCTAATCAGCCACAAGTGGATTTCAATGGACGAAGACCACCAAAATGATATGAATCAACCCCACAGGTGGCTCGGACAAATTGCAGAACGGTGACTTAATTTGGTCCAGGTTTTATTTATTGTCCGCTGCATTTCAACCCTCACTTGCACGGGAATGGGTGGTTGGTGCTCTCTCCTCACAGCAACAAAAGCAGATGTGTGAAATCACGTCAGCGCTGTCACATGTAGGAGCTTAACAGTGTATTTATTCAAAGCACCGAACAATGTTAAATGTGGCTTTTAAAATTCTTCCGAATATATCCATGAGTCAAGTATAGGAGACGTGTAACTATACAGTTCACATCGGAATAATTTCATTTTGTTGAGAATTTTTAGGAGAAAAAAGGCTTAATATCCAGTGCTAACTAGGCTAAGCTATGCCATAGGAATGAATGGGTCGCTAAGCTAATGCGCAGATTCTACCGTTTATATTAAAACGCCTGCTCCTTTCAACATGGTCCAGCAGCAGTAATCAGATCCTACACTTCGGCAATGGATGCATTTAGTTTAAGAATTTTTTTCAGGGTTTAAGTGAGCGCTTTAAGCTCTAGTTTAAGTTTGGGGTACAGCCGCAGATCCGCAATGCGCTCTGGCAGGAGGAGGAGGGGCAAATGTGCGTGCCAGGGGGATGACACAAAGTATCGATACATGCTCAAATGAATATCTCACGTCGACATATTTATTTAGTATTGTATTAGTATCGAGGAATCTGATTTTTATTTTATTTTTTTGATAACCCGAATTGAAACCGGGACAAGGTTTGCGTAAAGTGTCTGAGGAAAGTTGTAAAACTATTCCACAATCACCATCAAGGAATCAGGAAACAAATTTCAATACTTTTTATTTTATTTTATTTTATTTCTTTTTTTCCCTTTTTTTTGGTCTTTTTTTTTTTTTTTTTTTTACAGTTTTTGCCCGTTGCTTGAACCCATTTTGCAAAACTTTGCTCATTGTACCAAAACTCTACACACAAGTAAACATGACACAACACTGGGAATATACCATTCACATATGTGTCAAATTGAAAGTCTACTACTCAAAATCTAACATTCCTTTGTCAAAATGTAACTCTGATGACAAAATGACACATACTTGCATCATGCATACACTTTAAGATCAGGGGGAACACACTAGTCTACTTTATATAAAACACTGCAGTCTTTGATTTTCACTTTTTATTCAGAAGGCATATTTTCAGGAGGCACATTTTCAAACAACCAAAGAAGCAAATAGGCCTACTCAATATTGTACATTGCAGCACTGTACATTGCAGTAACATGAATTCAGATAAAGCAAAACAGAAAAAAAAATACTGTAAAAGAAAAAACACTATACTGTAAACACAGAAAATCATGGCAGGTGTGCATATGTGGGCTCATGGATCCCGCTGTCTGTTGGGGTCTGGCCACAGGACCTCATCGACATCGCAAGCAATGTCTTCTCCCGCTAGGCACCGGGGAAAATATCCCTTTGCATGTCGAAACCATCCATGCTTGCAAAGTTGTTGAAATGGCTAAACTGAGGGCTTTTTGTAGCTGGCTTATTGGTGTTCAGTTTTACAAGTCAGTGGCTTCAGGTGTGTATTTGAGTGGTTACAATCCCCGATGTGTTTTGTATTTTGGATACATGTGTTTTCCAAATGGCACCCTGAGATTTCATTTTTGAACGAAGTGTCTTATGTATGAAATAGAGTGTAGTATGCAGGACCAAGTGTGTTGCATAAAGGAGTAAGTGTGTTACAGAATTGCAACTAGATGTGTTTGAGGTATGGTAACAAAAGCTTCAAGTTGTGTTACTTTAGTCTAAGCCTGGGTCTATAGTGTTCAAGCAACGGGCAAAAACTGTAATTGTGTGTGGTCGGTGCATTTTTAAAATCCTTTAGTGTGTCCCAGAGTTCCTATAGCTTAAACCAGTTTGCAAACATCTATAAGCCACACATTACGCTTGCATCCCAGCGATAGTTGTAGTTCAGTACAGTAGCTCAATTTTTTAACCTACAGGAGTGCTTCCTATATACACCTCCGTTAAAGATAGCCCTGAGCTCTAGTCCCTGGTACAGACAATCCTCCTCCCTCCTCGCCCGTTTGAAGACGCAGAGACACAAAACCAGAGCATCCTGCCTGTTACGACCCTCCGTGTTACTTTTACGGCCTTCTCACTCGCAGTAATCCCGTCGTTACCGTGTTGTTCTTCTGCGGTTTTGACAGTCATTTCCGCCGTGTGAAAAAACCAGGCACTAATTGAGGCGCGTAATCCCGCTCGGTTTCCGTTCAAAGCCCCGCGACGGTTTTAAACACTAGGGGGAGGCCTTTTCCAGCGGGATTAGCTGTTTTCCACTCGCACAGACGCGCAATTATCAAGCCACGCCAAGTATTTCAATAGTGGGAAGATACGGCCATTAAAATACCTCGCAAAGGTCAAAGGAAACTGGCTCAGAGCGCTGTTGTCTCCGCAAGAACACACCCGGAGCGGATAGAAACGTACATGTGGATTTGATTAGAAACATGTTCTTTGCGTCTTCTCATTTGGTTAAAGGAGACGCACAGAATCAGCATTTGCATGATGTTGTTCTCTCATTAAAAAACATACCTGAAGTAGTATTTCAATTTCTACTGGGCATTTTACGAGGACCAACGCGTACTGGTGCACTCAAAGTACTGTCCAAGAAGAATACTCACTGTACAGAAATACAGTATGTGATTGTCTTTTGTCTTTAAGAGCAGGTTTTGTGCTTTATCACCATCTTACACTATGCTAGAAAATGCAATATTGATCTGTAACAGCTGGAACCAACTTTTTCGGAGGTTACCCAAATCTCCAAGCTTCTTGACTGGAGCTTACAGCCCAATAGGCCAGGGTAACACCTCATTTGAAAGCTTAGACCCACAAAACTCATCAAACTCAAGATTTTTCCTTGCGTTGTCGCCACTCTTCTATGTCTCTTTTTGGTCGCTATGTTGACGCTTTTCTTCAAGAAGCTTTTAGATTTGGGTCAAGCCAAACTGGAGAAAATGTGCTCGGGTCAGGCGTGGGTTAAGAGGTTCCTGCTGGGGAAAAAACTAAACGGTTTTACTTATACAAATGAATGTATAATAATGAATGCAACTATTTCTCCATCCAAGACAGACATATGTATTCACCTTACTCTTCCCGGCCACTTTAGCCTTTTTGCCACAGTTCGACACTTCTGTTGTATTGACCCTTCCGGAAGAAGGGTTCACTGGGGAGAACCAGGGTAAATGTGCCGCTAAATTATGACTTACAGTAGATGGATTTGCGTAAAAGAGCAGGATCAGTCACTGCACACAGGCGGAACCAATTCAGCGATCAGCAGAGCGCGCCCGGGCTGCGTTAAAGAGGGGGTATTATGCTTTTTTCAATCACATAGCACCAGTCTATAGCATACTACAATGATGACGTAACCTTCTGTTGGTCTGTATATGCAGTAAATTAAAATAACTGCCTTGAATAAAATTGCTCTCTCAAAATGGCTGTACTGAACGTCTTGAAATAGGCCCCTGTCTCTTTAAGAAGCTTTCCGACACGCCCCCTTCAGCACACTGCTGTGGCATCTAAACAACACTACTGTGTGGGGAGGGGGCTCTGCTGAGCTGAGGAGCAGTGGTTGGTGGCTTGGCTGGTGACAAAAGGTCCAGAGGCGTCTCCAGGAGGTGGGGGCGTTCCTAGGAGGACTGAGGCATAGCTACACCTAAAATGGCTGCCGTCTAAGTTTTTACTGATTACTCAAAAATATGTGAATGAGCCAAGGCAACACTCCAGGCATGTGTTTAATGAGGGAATGACATAATAACATGATATAAAGCTTGAAAAAGTCGATTTTACATAATACCCCCCCTTTAAATGATGCACCCATTCACCTGTGAAAGGTGAAAGGTGAATGGTGAAAGGGAAAGAAAAGACTTTCAATCCTCTAAAACGCAGTGCAGGACCAGGCACTCGCGAAAGAGACTCTGGAGTGACAGCCGGTAAGAATCTGTTTGTGTACACATGATCTGAACTTTGTCAATGCGCTCTATGCCAAGCTGCTGTGCTGTTTACTTCCTCTTGTACGCGGTTGTTGGGCACACATGTTTATTTGCTACTGTAACATAATGTGCTGGAAAATACTTTACCTTAAAGTGCATATGACACAATTTTTGCTAAAACACAGTTAACTCGATTATATTTAAGATTTTGCTAAAGATTATACCCAGTTTTCTTTAGTTTGACCATTTTTGTGATGTTTATGTTTTCACTTCCTTATTGGACACCAACAGGAAGTGACATCGAAGAAGGTAAACAATTTTAAACTGTTGCCGTGCAACCATGTTAAGTCAATGGGAAATGAGTGAGTCAAACTGCTATGGAATGTTACCTTCTTTTATGTCACTTCCTGTCAGCAGCTTAAAAATTCAAATAAAAATAACTTTTCTGCCCAACATTTCTTCATTAAAATTGCTGCTTCACTGAAAAAAATGTTAACTATGCAACTGATGAACTTGCAAAGTTGGAAACTTAACAAATTAAATTCATGGTTGTGCTTAAAAAAATCAGTGGGTTAAAACTGGAATAGAAAACCTAAATATTTACGCTAAAACGTGGTTGGAGTCAATTATATTACCCATACTTACCTGGCTGACCAGTGTGTAATATTACTAGCTAAAGTGGATGGATACTTATCTTCAATTTATGTGTGAAATATTACTGACCTGTTGTTGCAAATACTGATGTTGACTTGTGCATGGTGTACATACTTACACTGGGGTATCTTTGTGTTCTTTTGTTTAAGGTTTTTCACCTACTACTACTACTACTACTACTCATTAATAAATTGATCGAATGAAGTTGAGTCGAGTGTATTCCAGTTAAAATTCTCCAGAAGCGTTGCCCACCCTAGTCAAGCATAGGAACCCGCACAGCTACACATAGACAGCTTGACAGCACTGGTTCTGTGGCCGGCCTGAAAATGGCCGCCCACAGAACCAGTGAAAATGAAACTTCTGGAATAAGGTGAATAGATTACAAATAAACCTTCATTAAGTATGGGACAGAAAAAGAGATAGATTGTGCCTGAAAAAGTGCTGAAGAAAATCCAGAGTAAATGTAATTCACTTTATGTTTATGTTGGCCCCCCGCACCATGGAGAACTTTATTTACTTTACTTTATTTATTTATTTGATCAGGGACAATGCACAAACAACATTAGTCTAAAAATAAGAGATGTCATGTGCCAGGTTATAGCAAAAATGCTAATTTCCACCCGCAGTCCCTGGACAGGTTGATGTTATACTTACAAAAGTTCATAAAATATATACAGAATAATACATAGAAGCTCACATCATAAAAGCACTTTCTATCATTCACTCGCTCACAGTTTACAGCGTTCACAGTCATTCAGTGCGTACAGGTTTGCTTTGACAATAACCACTGTTTGGTCAGGCGTGTAAATGTGCTATAATTTGTGCATGAAATAATTTCGTTTGGAAGAGTGTTCCAAAGGCTCGCTGCTTTATAAGAGAATGATTGTTGACCATATGCAGTTTTGCGTCTTGGAACGCTGCACTCTCCTCTGACTGTCGACCGTGTGGTTCTAGAGATTCTCTCCGAATTGAGTGTAAAACATTTTCTCAAAGGGGGAGCAGTGATGTTATGGATTATTTTAAACAGAGCAGAAATTTGATTATATTTAATAAGGTTTTCGAAACTCAGAATGTTATATTTACTTTGTACTTTGCAATGATGGTACTTACGAGGCTTTTTATCATGAATTTTTATGGCCCTTTCATATAATGATTCAAGTGATTTTTAACGATGTTTTACACGCCTGAGACCAACTAGACATGCAATACAGAAAATGTGGAACAATCATAGTGTTGAGGTAAGTATTTGAGGCCTCTGTACAGTAGTTAATGAGTTTCTAATATGTTTAAAGTTCATCAAGATAAATTTCAGTTTGTTACCAAGTTTTTTTATGTGACTTTTAAAACCAAAATTCGAATCAAGTATTAGACCTAAATATTTTGTTTCGTTTACATTTTTAATTTTTGGTCCATTTACTTGAATTTCTTGAGTTTGTTGTAATTTACGTTTATTCGAAAAAACATTGAGGCCGTTTTATCAACATTTAAGGTCAGGCAGGACGTCTGCAACCATTCTGCAACTTTTTTCATCTCTTTTGATAATTTGTCAGCAACCTCCAGCTCGTTTTTCCCAAAGGTGAAGATCACCGTATCATCAGCGTACATGATCACGTCAACGTCAGAGCACACTGTAGGGAGGTCATTTATATAGATGCTAAAAAGCAAGGGTCCCAAAATAGACCCTTGCGGCACTCCCATTGAGGTGGCTCTAAACGCAGATTGGATGTTATTTACTCGTACACACTGATGTCGGTCGCTCAAATAAGATCTTATCCAGTTTTGGGTGTGCTCAGAGAGACTATATTGATTTAATTTACTGTAGAGTATCTGATGATTGACGGTGTCAAAAGCTTTACGCAGATCAAGGAAGACTGCTCCCACCACCCTTCCCTGATCCACATATGCCCTGACAGTTTCCAGGAAGTAGCAACAGGCAGAGTCTGTTGAGTACTTCCGTCTGAAACCAAACTGCATTGGATTTAAGAGCGCTTGGGAGTCAAAGTGGGCGGTAAGTTGCTCCGCCACTGTCTTCTCGAGCACTTTTGACGCTGCTGGAAGGATGCTTATTGGACGATAATTGTTCATTTCTTGTTTGTCACCAGACTTAAATATAGGGGTGACAATCGCAGGTTTTAGGGCTGCTGGAAATATCCCGTCACTAATTGATTGATTGATCATTGTTGTCAACGGATCAGAGAAGATGTCCCTATATTGTTTAAGAAAAGAAGTATCAAGTCCATAAATATCTTTTGCTTTGCTGCTGTTTAGCCCAGTCATTATTTTTTCAACTTTGGTTTTAGTTATTGGACGAAGATTACAATCTGATTTGTCACTGATTATGAGAGGGGGATGAACAATTTGAAAATTCTGAGCCAGTTTTTGGACAATGTTTAAAAAATATTCATTAAAATTTGTTGCTATTGCAAAAGAGTCATCAATCATTTTTCCATTAATTTTGAGATGGATATTCTCACACTTTGACTTTTCTTTTCCAATCAATTTATCAATAGTTTTCCATATTATTCTACTATTACCTTGTGCATTTCTGATCATTTCAAGGAAAAAACTGACTTTGGCCTTTCTAAGCTCAGCTGTAACTTTATTTCTTTGACTTGTAAAGGTGAATCGATCCGTTGTTAGTCCTGATTTTAGGAATGTTTTTAGCGCCGCATCTCGCTTTTTCATCATATCCCAAATATTTGTATTAAACCATGGCAAATTTCGTTTTGCATATCGCTTTCTCTGCTTATTTTTTGTATATTTGTTTAAGATGTCATTTACAGTCAACATAAGATCATGACAGCCCTGTTCACAAGATTTTTTCTCCAGGATGTCTGCCCACTTTATTTGTTTTAAATCTTTTTCAACCAGTTGTAAATCTTTCTTTGGGATAAAAGTGATACACATTTTACTGTTCACTGAATTTTCAATTGGCACCGTCCCTCTGGAGCAGCGCCGCTCGCACAGCGCGCTACGAGTACATGCTCGCCCGTCATTTAAAACGTTTGAGTATATGGTGTATTGGCACCAAGAAGCAAGTGGCATTGGCACAGCTGTGTCTGCTAACGTCGTGGCCTGCAACAGAGTGTGGCGTTCGCGTTCACGAGCGGCAGACCGATTTCCCCACAGTTGTGTCAGTAGGAAAAACAACACATACAGAGTTTCCCAGAGACGTAATGAGTTCTCTGTATTAGTGTGTTTGATGATGCGTGAGTTCCAAGATGCAGAAATTCCATTTGCAAAGAAATCATCTCGCGGTCTCCCAGTTTGTTGTAGGAAAGGTACAGCAGCACCTGTCCAGCCACTGCCCTCCTCCGCCATCTTGCAAAGTTACCCCAAGAACATGCAAACTCTACAGCCACTCGTGGGACACAGCCCATGCATGGACCTTCCTGCTGTGAGACAAGTGTGCCACCCACTCAACCACCATGCGGCATATCTTTTATTTCAGTGCGGCTCATTATAAATGCACCAAAAGAGCGACCCTTGTGTCCCAAACTCACTTCAAACACGACGTGTGCATCCACCTGTCAGCCATGAGGGCCCATTAGCAGCAGCCGCCCTGGGGCAGTCTGCTGCAGCCTGCTCATTAGGGCTGACCCAGGATCAGTGCACACCTCTGGGTCAGGTCGGAGTGCGTCCCCGGGTTGGGCTGAAGTTTGAGAGAGAGACAGACGTGGATGGTAATAGTTAAAGTGCTAATGCGTGTTTGCATCCTGCCGAATCAATTACCAACACTAACACAACAACTGTGCAGCGCTCCCCACGCAGGCCTTCTGTGAGCTATTACAGCGCTATCAGGTCATTAGCACCGCTACACACCGCTACACACTGCGCTACACACATACGCACAGCTACACACTGCGCTACACACTGCGCTACACACTGCGCTACACACATACGCACAGCTACACACTGTTTCACACTGCTACACACTGCGCTACACACATACGCACATCTACACACTGTTTCACACTGCTACACACCGCTACACACCGCTACACACTGCGCTACACACATACGCACAGCTACACACTGTTTCACACTGCTACACACTGCGCTACACACTGCGCTACACACATACGCACAGCTACACACTGTTTCACACTGCTACACACTGCGCTACACACATACGCACATCTACACACTGTTTCACACTGCTACACACCGCTACACACCGCTACACACTGCGCTACACACATACGCACAGCTACACACTGTTTCACACTGCTACACACTGCGCTACACACATACGCACATCTACACACTGTTTCACACTGCTACACACTGCGCTACACACATACGCACAGCTACACACTGTTTCACACTGCTACACACTCTGCTACACACATATGCACATCTACACACTGTTACACACCGCTACACACATACGCGCAGCTACATACTGTTACACACTGCTACACACTCCGCTACACACTGCGCTACACACATACACACAGCTACACACTGCTACACACTCTGCTACACACATACGCACAGCTACACACTGTTTCACACTGCTACACACTCCGCTACACACTGCTACACACTCTGCTACACACATACACACATCTACACACTGTTTCACACTGCTACACACTCCGCTACACACTGCTACACACTCTGCTACACACATACACACATCTACACACTGTTACACACCACTACACACTCCGCTACACACATACGCGCAGCTACATACTGTTACACACTGCTACACACTCCGCTACACACTGCGCTACACACTCTGCTACACACTCTGCTACACACATATACACAGCTACACACTGCTACACACTCTGCTACACACATATGCACATCTACACACTGTTTCACACTGCTACACACTCCGCTACACACTGCTACACACTCTGCTACACACATATGCACATCTACACACTGTTACACACTGCTACACACTCCGCTACACACTGATACACACTCTGCTACACACATACACACATCTACACACTGTTACACACCACTACACACTCCGCTACACACATACGCGCAGCTACATACTGTTACACACTGCTACACACTCCGCTACACACTGCGCTACACACTCTGCTACACACTCTGCTACACACATATACACAGCTACACACTGCTACACACTCTGCTACACACATATGCACATCTACACACTGTTTCACACTGCTACACACTCCGCTACACACTGCTACACACTCTGCTACACACATATGCACATCTACACACTGTTATACACTGCTACACACTCCGCTACACACTGATACACACTCTGCTACACACATATGCACATCTACACACTGTTACACACCGCTACACACTCCGCTACACACATACGCACAGCTACACACTGTTACACACTGCTACACACTCTGCTACACACATATGCACATCTACACACTGTACACTGCTACACACTCTGCTACACACATATGCACATCTACACACTGTTACACACCGCTACACACTCCGCTACACACTGCTACACACTCTGCTACACACATATGCACATCTACACACTGTTACACACCGCTACACACTCTGCTACACACATATGCACATCTACACACTGTTACACACTGCTACACACTCTGCTACACACATACACACATCTACACACTGTTACACACCGCTACACACTCCGCTACACACATACGCACAGCTACACACTGTTACACACCGCTACACACTCTGCTACACACATATGCACATCTACACACTGTTACACACCGCTACACACTCCGCTACACACATACGCACAGCTACACACTGTTACACACCGCTACACACTCCGCTACACACATATGCACATCTACACACTGTTACACACCGCTACACACTCTGCTACACACATATGCACATCTACACACTGTTACACACTGCTACACACTCTGCTACACACATATGCACATCTACACACTGTTACACACCGCTACACACTCCGCTACACACATACGCACAGCTACACACTGTTACACACCGCTACACACTCCGCTACACACATATGCACATCTACACACTGTTACACACTGCTACACACTCTGCTACACACATATGCACATCTACACACTGTTACACACTGCTACACACTCTGCTACACACATATGCACAGCTACACACTGTTACACACTGCTACACACTCCGCTACACACATACGCACAGCTACATACTGTTACACACTGCTACACACTCCGCGACACACTGCTACACACTCTGCTACACACATACGCACAGCTACACACTGTTTCACACTGCTACACACCCCGCTACACACTGCTACACACTCTGCTACACACATATGCACATCTACACACTGTTACACACTCCGCTACACACTCCGCTACACACATATGCACATCTACACACTGTTACACACTCCGCTACACACTCTGCTACACACATATGCACATCTACACACTGTTACACACTGCTACACACTCTGCTACACACATATGCACAGCTACACACTGTTTCACACTGCTACACACTCCGCTACACACATACGCACAGCTACATACTGTTACACACTGCTACACACTCCGCTACACACTGCTACACACTCTGCTACACACATACGCACAGCTACACACTGTTTCACACTGCTACACACCCCGCTACACACTGCTACACACTCTGCTACACACATATGCACATCTACACACTGTTACACACCGCTACACACTCTGCTACACACATATGCACATCTACACACTGTTACACACCGCTACACACTCTGCTACACACATATGCACAGCTACACACTGTTTCACACTGCTACACACTCCGCTACACACTGCGCTACACACATACGCACAGCTACATACTGTTACACACTGCTACACACTCCGCTACACACATACGCACAGCTACATACTGTTACACACTGCTACACACTCCGCTACACACTGCTACACACTCTGCTACACACTCTGCTACACACATATGCACACCTACACACTGTTACACACTGCTACACACTCCGCTACACACTCTGCTACACACATATGCACACCTACACACTGTTACACACCGCTACACACTCTGCTACACACATATGCACAGCTACACACTGTTTCACACTGCTACACACTCCGCTACACACTCTGCTACACACATATGCACACCTACACACTGTTACACACTGCTACACACTCCGCTACACACATACGCACAGCTACATACTGTTACACACTGCTACACACTCCGCTACACACTCTGCTACACACATACGCACAGCTACACACTGTTTCACACTGCTACACACCCCGCTACACACATACGCACAGCTACATACTGTTACACACTGCTACACACTCCGCTACACACTCTGCTACACACATACGCACAGCTACACACTGTTTCACACTGCTACACACCCCGCTACACACATACGCACAGCTACATACTGTTACACACTGCTACACACCCCGCTACACACTGCTACACACTCTGCTACACACATATGCACATCTACACACTGTTACACACTGCTACACACATACGCACAACTACATACTGTTACACACTGCTACACACTCCGCTACACACATACGCACTGCTACACACTGTTACACACTTACACATTGTTACACTCTTACACACTGCTACACATTGTTACACACTTACACTCTTACACACTGCTACACATTATGTTTGTGTGAAGGCTCTCATTCGTCCAAGGAGTATCCATACAGGGAGTGTGTGGCAGTGTGCAGGAGTGTGTAAGAGTGTGTAGCAATGTGTAACAGTCATCTTACGACTCTTACACACTCCTGCACACTGCTAAACACAACACACAGAACAACACATTTTACTGCCTAAAGAAATAAAAAATAAAACAAATCAGATCCATTTTATTCATTGATTGAAACACAAATTCCTCAGAAAAGATCAGTTTGAATGCTCTCGTGCGTTCGCTGCATTTTCTCATTCACATTTCAGATTTGGGGCCCTAATACTGTAATACATTTGCCACATGCAACATGGTCACAAAATATCACATTTCATCATTCAGCTTGCACTCTGTCTTGATAATTAACCCCAAAAGTGTGTTCATTATGTCGTCATGAAGCTCCTAACCACGCTGTTTGGTGACACTGAAGGTTTGTTTTCACTAAATCATTCCCACTGCTGCCGAAACTCCTCACTAGCTCCAGGAACCTCAGGGTTACTGTCTTATTTAGATCAGAACTGCTCTACTTGTTACAAGTCTTTTCATGGTTTAGCACCAAAGTCCATCTCTGTTAGAGCCATATGAACCATTTCGGGCCCAGAGAACTTCAGGGAGGGGTCTCCTGGTGGTTCCCAGAGTCAGGACTAAACACAGTCTTCATGAGGATGTGAGACAGGCCTCAGTTCTGACAATGTTCAAATCGAGGCTGAAAAAAGCTCTTTTTTTTAACTTGTGTCACGGGGTAAAGTCTATTGTTAAGGGGTAGATGGAAGGAAGTTGTGGCTGAACAAGTTATTACGATGAGAAGTGAGAGCATAGGTAGGTGTAATCAAGGAGGAGTAAAACCGTTAAATGATAATTAAATAAAATGTATTTAGGCCTAAAATAAAACAATGAAAATGACAGGCCACGGAGTGACTCCAGGCTCCCCCGGGCTCCTCTCCTTCCGGGGACGTACACACCTCCTTCTACGCTCGCGGACTCCTCACTGTATTCCCTCCGGCTCGTCTCACCAGTTGCCGCCGCGCACAGGTTCCATGCCCCACACGCAGGCCAGGACGATCCAGACATCCAACCCCGGTGCCATAGGCCAGCCCGCCAGGTCACGTCGTCCTCGGTCTCCACTGCGTGCTACGTCCCTGCAGTAGGCAATCTACGCCGCGCGCCTTCCTCCGCTCCTTCCTCGTCCGGCCCGTCCTGCTCCGTGCCCTGTTCCCCGTGTCAGCCGAGACCCCCGGTCGCCCGGTCTCGTTCCTCCTGTGCTGTGTCTCCTCTTTGCTCGTGCCTCCTCATTTTGGGTTTTATTTTCCTCGTTCCACCATGACAGAATGACATGACCACTTCAAAACCCAGCAGACTGCCCTTCAGTAGCTGAGGACCCTGACCCTTGTTCCTGCTCCTGTCCAGAGCCACCGCTGGACACTTCCCTCCGTCCGGGGTGGCTATCCCCTTCCAGCCCTGAGCCATTGCCAGACCCCGACCTCCGTTCGAGGTGGGCCCCTTCTGTTCCGGAGCCACCGCTGGACACTATTCTCCGTCCAGGGTGGGCTCCTCTTGTCCTGGGGCCACCATCGGACTGAGACCTCCGTCTGGGGTGGGCTCCTCCTGTTCGTGCCCCTGGGCCACTGTGGGACATTATTCTCCGTCCTGGGTAGGCCCTTCCTGCTCTGATCCCTCCTCATCACCCAGGGTTGTCTCAGCTGCCTCCAGTTCCTGCCTTTCACTGAGGTAATCTAACCCACATCTGATTCCATGCTCCTCACCTGAGCTCTTCCTGGCCACCGTTTGTTCCCCTGACCCGCCTTTAATGCCACTGTCATGATTTGTCTTTTGGGTTTTGGGTTTTATTTTCCTCATTCCACCATCACACCATGACAGGACTCCTGATAAAGCCAATTCAAATGTGTCACCGGAGAGCCTTCTTAAGGATAACCACCGGGCGTTTTCCACCTCTGTAGCCGTCAGTGAACCCGTCTGTCCCACCTGTCACCCACACGCCCAGCTTAGTTTGCGCCCGTGCAACTGTTTTCACCGTGTCGGGAGTCAAGTAAGAGCCTCTCGAAGGCGCGGTTCAAAAGGTTGTCCGCTAATGAGTCAAAACTCCTTTGTCGGTGCGGACGGAAAGCAAAGGAAATGTGCGCGCTAGGTGGTACGGAGAGAGGGGGGAGAGGTGTGAAGGGATGGCCCATGGCAAGGGGAGTGTAGAGTGAGGGAGTTAGGGGGGTTTTGGGAGGAGGTGTCAGGAAGTGGAGCGGACCGGGAGCCAGAGGTGAGGTCTCAGGTGAGGAGGGGGCGCTAATGATAAACGCTGCTAAAGTGTGACAGGAATACTCAGAGGGAAGAATGGGGGAGAGAGGGGCTCACTTTGGAAAGCTATAGGTGCATATATGCTGTGGTTTATGGCTTTAATATAATATATTTGGATTATTTGAATGGATTTCTATGATATATGTTATTGAGTTTGTTGGGATAATCCCTGTGGTAAGTGTAATCATATACAGTATTTGCACACAGGGGTGAAAGTAGATTTTTTTTCTTGCCTGTACTATATTACGTTATAGTGCTTTTCATAACCAGATCTGTTTCAGTGGAATAAAATGATCAAGTCATTTGCTCTTAATTACATTCACACAACTTTATTTAAGTGTCATCTGTCGACTAATAACAAATATCTCTTTTTTTGAATTTCTTTGAAAATTGTTTTTAGATATCAGCTTTTACAAATGAACTCTTCATATATATGTGCTAAGTATTTACAATATTAATCGTGATCATTTGCATCTGTTTTTAGATGCCTTGTTTATGTTATGCCTTTCACAACAAAGGCTCTTGCTTTTATGTATTTGTAAAGCCAACAGGTAGCACTCAATTATTATTATGTTTGACAAACAGGGAAGCTTCAGAAAGCTTTACCATTGTTTTGATCAAGGATTTAACATTTCAAAGACTAGAATAAACAGGACATTTGTGAACGGGTTCCACAACTGCAGAGAGAGAGGCGGCGGACACTGGGCAGATTTGTTTGCTCCTCCTCCTGCGCAGGTAAACAAAGTACACGCTCGCCGTGACAATGTCCCGCGAAGGAAAATCAGAAAAGTCAGTAGAGCCTGGTTTAGCGGAGCCTCATCCTAATGTGACAGCGTAGATTGAGGAGTGTGTGTCATGATGCTGACAGCTCGGCCCTAGCGTCGTGGTCTTAAAGAGTGGGTATTATTCTTTTTTCAATCACATAGCACCAGTCTATAGCATACTACAATGATGACGTAACCTTCTGTTGGTCTGTATATGCAGTAAATTAAAATAACTGCCTTGAATAAAATTGCTCTCTCAAATGGTCAATGTACTGAACGTCTTGAAATAGGCCTCTGTCTCTTTAAGAAGCTTTCCGACACGCCCCCTTCAGCACACTGCTGTGGCATCTAAACAACACTACTGTGCGGGGAGGGGGCTCTGCTGAGCTGAGGAGCAGTGGTTGGTGGCTTGGCTGGTGACAAAAGGTCCAGAGGCGTCTCCAGGAGGTGGGGGCGTTCCTAGGAGGACTGAGGCATAGCTACACCTAAAATGGCTGCCGTATAAGTTTTTACTGATTACTCAAAAATATGTGAATGAGCCAAGGCAACTCTCCAGGCATGTGTTTAATGAGGGAATGACATAATAACATGATATAAAGCTTGAAAAAGTCGAGCAAGGTGAGAAAGTACGGCGCACCACCGGCAAATCTTTTTAACAGAACGCAGTACCGGACAGAACCAGCAGATTTTCAAATTTGCTTGAGTTGGGGACGATTCAGAAGCTTCCTCTCCTCCACACAAACATGTTGCTACCAAATTGGGGAAACGATGCCCTTTCACCTGTACGCAAACTAGAGAAAATACAGAGGAATTAGTTCAATATAGGAACCAAGTATCACATTAATAGGAGCGTTGTGTGTGTCCTCTGAGGGAAGCTCTCCTCTCCGGGAAGTGGCCTGGATGAGCTGCTCCAGATGTTTCTCTAATTCTTCTACATGTGTACATCCCGGACAGGGTAACCAGCGCGTGCACGTCTACTGTATGTTTAGATGGAGGGGAATGAAAGAGGTCGATCTTCCAATTACAGAAGGGTAAACTGTTTACATAAAAGGCAACTACAGCTAACATTAACAGGCCGGGCAGAGGGACACATTACCAAGGCTAAGTGCACTTCAGAGCCACCAAACACACGGTAATGTACGACGAGAGCAGAGGAGACTTTTAGGATGTACCTGAGCCATGTTAACGGCCCTGGGAAAGGCACAACAGCTGAGGAGCACTTCAAAGCAGAGGTGGAAAGTGTGCAGGAATGCCCCTACATGTACGTGATGGGTTTATCAACAAAATATAGAATGTTCAAATGGTTCTATGAGCTGGACATTGTCACACACATGTTTCCATTATGGGTATGGATATTTCTTTGAAGATTCTGGAATTAAACTACTTGACCTTAATTAAACCGGCAAAAGTCTCACTAAAATGTCACAATCTGTTTTCAGGGAAGTCCTAGCCTGTTGTGATGGGTGGATCGATACCAAATAGTGATACTGGAGCCAGTATTGAAAGCATAGATAATCATTCCATTCCACTTCCATTTCTTTTAAAATACTATGTTTTAAATCAAATTTCAGGCTTTTATACATTGGAATTAACTAACTACTACTTACATATTATACATATTTTAAGCGGGTGAGCAGCGAGGGTAATTTCCCTTTATTGCTTTTAATGTAAACATGTTGGTATTGGGGTCGGCCCATTAGTCCGATAACCCATTAGTCCGACGTCTCATTATTCCGAAAATGTCCCGTGGAGTAGGGGTTGAAAAATAAAATTAGGTTCAGGCAAGAGTCCACTGACCTTAAGGTTAGGGCCAGTGGTTGTATATGACTCTCTAATCCACAACACAACTGGGTTAGAGATGTCGGACAAATGGCACCTCTGCTCAATGGTACATTTCTGTAATAATGAGACATCGAACTAATGGTTGTCGGACCAATGGCATGGCACTGCTGGTATCGGACTGTTCAAGACTTCATCCCATATATATATATATATATATATATATATAATATATATATATATATATATATATATATAATATATATATATATATATATGTATATATATATCAATCACGGCCATCAGACATCATGAAGATGACAACCCGGAATTTAACCCTGGACCTTCTTGCTGCGTAAACTTGCTCAAACTCAAGACTTTTGTTTGCCTTTGTAGATCATGTCAGTGACGTCCTTCTCCTGGACATATCTCTCTCTGCACATACGCTTTCACTGGACTTATTCTGATCATTTCAATGCTAAAATTGCATTTTTCAGTTATTGTTTTTAGCCTAAATATCTAGCATGAACATACGCATGTATTCTTTGTAAAACTTGATATACAAAGGATTTAGTATTAACTAGCAAGAATTTTGCCAAACTTCAAAAATACACAACCAAACCATTTAATCACTAAATCCAAATTATTGTTAGAGTTTGATCTTTTGTTACCATGGTCTCTGTGTTGTGTGCCGTACCAGTCCTGCGGGCGAAAAGGTAATTCTTTTGTAATTCTTCCTTCTCGGAAGAATGTCAGTCTTTGTCAACCTTTGAAGAGCCTCTTGACCTGTGACCTCATTAGGACTGGTGACACCTGTAGGGACCACAGCATGACCCCATCAGGACTGAGAGGCTGTCAAACTCACCTACAGCACAGCGGACCATCCATCACGCACCTACGGTAAACCAATACACCAACCACACATCTTCGGTAAACCAATACACCAACCAAGCATCTACGGTACACCAATACACCAACCAAGCATCTACGGTACACCAATACGCCCATCACGCACCTACGGTAAACCAATACACCAACCAAGCATCTACGGTACACCAATACACCAACCAAGCATCTACGGTACACCAATACACCAACCAAGCATCTACGGTACACCAATACGCCATCACGCACCTACGGTAAACCAATACACCAACCAAGCACCTACGGTAAACCAATACGCCAACCGAGCATCTACGGTACACCAATACGCCCATCACGCACCTACGGTAAACCAATACACCAACCAAGCACCTACGGTAAACCAATACGCCAGCCGAGCATCTACGGTACACCAATACACCAACCAAGCATCTACGGTACACCAATACACCAACCAAGCATCTACGGTACACCAATACGCCCATCACGCACCTACGGTAAACCAATACGCCCACCACGCACCTACGGTACACCAAACCGGCCACCACGCACCTATGGGCCGGATGGTGTCTCCCCCTCCACCCTGAAACACTGCGCGGATCAGCTGGCTCCCGTCTTCACAGACATCTTCAGCACCTCCCTGGAGTCATGCCACGTGCCGTCCTGCTTCAAAACATCTACCATCGTCCCTGTCCCCAAAATACCACAGATCACACTTAATAATGACTACAGGCCGGTGGCACTGACGTCTGTGGTCATGAAGTCTTTTGAGCACTTGGTCCTGCCCCACCTCAAGGACATCACCGCCCCCCTCCTGGACCCGCTGCAGTTCGCCTACAGAGCCAACAGTTCTGTGGACGACGCAGTCAATCTGGCCCTCCACTTCATCCTGGAGCATCTGGACTCCCCAGGAACCTACGCCAGGATCCTGTCCTGGATTTCAGCTCTGCCTTCAACACCATCCTCCATGGACTGCTACGAGACAAGCTCTACCAGCTCAGCGTGCCCGACTCCCTCTGCAGGTGGATCACTGACTTCCTGACGGACCGGAGACAGCACGTGCAGCTGGGGAAGATCGTCTTGGATACTCGGACTACATTGGAACTCCTCAGGGCTGTGTACTTTTCCCCTGGCTCTTCTCCCTGTACACAAACTGCTGCACCTCCAGTCACCAGTCTGTTAAACTGATCAAGTTTGCGGATGACACCACCCTCATCAGGCTCATCTCAGACGGTGATGAATCCGCCTACAGGAGAGAGGTGGACCGGCTGGCGTCCTGGTGCAGCCACAACAGCCTGGAGCTGAACGCCCAGAAGACAGTGGAGATGATCGTGGACTTCAGGAAAGACACAGCCCCACCGTCCCCCCTCGCCCTGACAGACTCTCCCACCCCCATCTCCATCGTGGACTCCTTCCGTTTCCTGGGCACCACCATCACTCAGGACAAATGGGAGCCAACCATCTGCTCCCTAATTAAGAAAGCCCAGCAGAGGATGTTCTTCCTGCGAGTCCATCCTCACCTCCTCCATCATCGTGTGGTACCCCGGCGCTACAGAACGGGACAAGCATCGACTGCAACGCATTGTGAGTGCTGCTGAGAAGGTGATTGGCTGTGAGCTCCCATCTCTCCAGGACCTGTTCACCTCCAGAACCCGGAGGCGTGTGGGTCGGATCACAGCTGAGCCTTCTCACCCTGGACACGGACTATTTCCCCTCTCTCCTCAGGCAGGAGGCTACGGTCTATCCAGACCCATAAATCCCGCCACTTGAACAGTTTTTTTCCCTCCGCCATCAGACTCATGAACGAAAACAAGTCTCTATAGCTTAGTTACAGACTCATGGATGTAATCTGCACTTGAACTGTGTGGCGTGTCCACACTTAGACCCGCTGCTATCACTGTATCACTTAATTTCACCTTATACGCCTACACATCTGTAAATACAATCCCGCTGTTGTTCAATGTCAAATTGTTGTTGTCTTACCATATGTCACTTTTATTTTATCTTATTTATTTAATATTTTTTATGTCGCATGTTTGCACTGAGAAAAATTCCTAGTTTGTGAACATGTTTTCAAACCATCGCAATAAAACCTATTCTGATTCTGATGGTACATCAATATGCCCACCACGCATGACTATATTTTTTCTCCAAAAAATATAGTCAAAAGGCTTTGTGCACACATTTTTTTTTTTTGCCAACTTCCTGTTGGCCAGTGTAGGGTAAAGACTACTTCCTGTACACATGTTACCCTAAATTATAAATAGTGGTCCTATTTTTGTTAATATTGGGCGGGACGGTAGTACAGCGGTTAGCGCTTGTGCTTCACAGCTAGAAGGTCTGGGTTCGATTCCCACCAGGAATGGGGCCTTTCTGTCACTAAAAACATGTACAATAGGTTAATCCTCCATCCAGGTGTTTCTGACCACCAGCCTGGCTCCACATCATGGAGATGGGTCCCCGAGCTCCGGCCCATGCTGGCAGCTCACTGCTCCTACAGGTCGCCCTAGCGGCATTGAGGATGGGTCAAATGCAGAGAACGAATTTCCCTACGGGGATTAATAAAGTATACCTTAACCTTATCAGATTAACATTAGCCTTTAGCTTCTATGCTAAAACAGCAAAAATGTATAAACACAGAAATTTCCTCTGATGAAAAAGGCTTATTTACATCCTGAGTAAAGTTTACTCAGTTTACTGTTTATATATCTATTTATTTTAGCAAGGCATGCTCCGGACAGGAAATGGTCTTTATCCTAGGATTATGTAAGCAAAATTCAAACACCATGTATCCCACTTACTTAAAAACATTTCAAACAAGTTTCCATTCCAGTGCCTGGGAATCGCAACTTTACCAAAATATTGTGAAAAGTAACAGAAAAAACATGAGGTCAGTTCTCCTGGGAGTCTGGGTGTGCGTGAGTTCGCCGTGGGTCTACCCAAATGTGTCCTTAGTGGCTCCGTCTGCCCATGTCAGGGATGCACCAAGCGTGTTTACACCCGGGCTGACACCGGACACTTACGCCGCGCGCTAATGCCGTAGGTCTGAATGAGCCCTATGTCCGATGCGTGAAGCCATCCTATATGCAAGCGTACAGGCCAAATAAACACACGTATCGGCCGGGGCTTGGGAACCTTTGGCAGGAGCTGAGGAGCTGTTTGAAGCCAGCTGTGACAACCTGACAGCCTGTTGTTTTAGAGGCCGCCGGTACTGCCCAAGAGGGGAGAAAAACAACACTAGGAATGTGTACAAGTCAGGACCCAACAGTAAATCCTGCTCTCCGCTTCCTCCCGCGCAGAGGAGGAGGAGGGGTTGTCCCACAGAGAGACCGAGGCAGAGGGGGCGTCATGGGAGCGAGCGAACACGTCCCAAACCAGCCTCTCATCAGCACCATTCTGACTTTTCTCACATCTCTGCATCAGTTTATAATGTGAGGCTTTTACCAAGCAACATCCTCACAGCAAATAGCAAATATGGAAAATGGGTGAAAACGACTTCCCCCTGGGATGACAAGCCGTTGAATAAGCTGTAATTAAGTAAAAAAAAAAGAAGAAAAAAAGAGATTCTATACTTGTTTATACAGCGGGTTGAAAAAGTATCCGTATCCCTTAACTTTTTGACATTTTGCCAGGCTATGGTCCACAAACATAAGTGACACACAATCGTGAAGGGACATTTATACATGATTTTGAACTTTTTTTTATGAATAAAATCTGAAAAGTGGGGTGTGCAAAAGTATCCATACCCCGTTCCTTTCCTTTAAGTGCAACCAGCCTTCAGAAGTTGCCTGATGATTTCTGAATGATCACATGTTGACCTAATGACTAAATAGAGTCTACCTGTGTGTAATCTAATGTCAGTTCAAATACAGCTGCTCTGTGATGGTCTCAGAGGTCTGTTAAGAGACTATTGGGGAGCAGACAGCATCATGAAGTCCAAGAACACACTATCACTGCAAACTTACCAAGACCTGGCTATCCTCCTAAACTTACTGACCGAACATGGACCGCACTGACCAGAGCTGTTACCAAGAAGCCTATGATGACCCTGGATGAACTGCAGAGAGCTACAGCTCAGGTGGGGGAAACTGTACACAAAACAACTATTAGTTGTACACTAAGGAAGAGTGGCTAGAAGAAGCCATTTTTAAATGAAAACCATATAAGAAGTCCCGTTTGGGGGATACAGCAAACATGTGGAAGAAGGTGCTTTGGTCAGATGAGACCAAAATTGAACTTTTTGGCCTAAATGCAAAACACCATGTTTGGCGTAAAAGTAACACTGCACATCACCCTGAAAACACCATCCCCACTGTCAAACATGGTGGTGGCAGCATCATGCTCTGGGGTGCTTTGCTTCAGCAGGGACAGGGAAGATGGTTCGAGTTGATAAAGATAGATGGGGCCAAATATAGGGCCGAAAACATGTTGGAGTCTGCAAAAGACTTGAAACTGGGGCAGAGGTTCACCTTCCAACAAGACAACGACCCTAAACATAAAGCCAGGGCAACAATGGAATGGTTGAAAACAAAAAATATCCATGTGTTAGAATGGCCAGTCAAAAGTCAAAACCTGTCCCGCAAACAAAGTCCAGTTTGCACACACCCCACTTCTTAGTTTTTAATTTATACAAAAAAGTTCAAAATCATGTATAAGTTTCACTTCACGATCGTGCGCCACACTAATATGTCTTTCATATAACATAAAATTTCAATTATATATATTTATGTTTGTGGACCATAGCATGGCAAAATGTTGAAAAGTTAAAAGGGGTACGGATACTTTTTCAACCCACTGTAAATGTTTTCGGAAAACTTTTTGGGTCCCGATCTAAGGTTACATTAAGCGAAAATGGTCATTTACGGAATATTTTTAGCGTTGACGGATCACTCTGAAGCGCACATTGCTGGGAATGGAACACTGCATGGTCTCGCTTTGTATTTCGCATGACGACTAGCTTTTTAGTGCCGCAATGGTTCTCACATCGGTGCTGAGTGCGCATGGTTTTGGATAAATATGCGAAGGATGTTGAGCGGAGAGAGAAGAAAGAGAAGTCATTTTAATCAAGAGGTGTGCTGTTCAGCAAGTTAGCTTTGCAATGCTTTTTGTGTCATTTTAATGTCACAACCTGTTTTATGATGACGGGGAACACAACCCTGAGAGCATTGACTGGATGAGCAAAGTTTATTCAGGTACTTATAGTTTAGGTTTGTTCAATTGTCTCATGCATTCAAGTGGACGACGGATGCACAACTGGGGCTTAGACACATGTCTTAACCGAGTCTTGGGGATCTGCGACTTTCAAATAGCCGTCCAAAAGGTCTGATTCGTTCTGTTCTGCGCTGTCTCTACAAGGACAGTGATTCTACCATTACTGGAAGTGCCCCTGTGTACATTCTTCTCCGGCTATCCTTCATATACTCTCCAGGATGCAGTGACTGTTCTCACACATTGTAGTGCACGTTAAGGAGGCTCCCGAGTCACATTCGCTGACCCCTGTGCTCCGGGCCGCAATACATCATCCAGCAGTGCAGTGTTTCGACTCCTCTCTGGGCTTTGAACGCGCCGCGGGTCACTGCACGGGCTGCCCGCTCCCAACCGGGATACAGGAAAAAGCTCTGAATTCACTACCGGAATATGCTTCGAAAAGAGCCCCACAAGGAAAGGGACGACAACTCATTGGGGCAGCTGGGGCGGTTCAAAAATACATTGACATATTAAAAATAAAAAGGCGTGGAAAGTCTTGGATTGATGAACATAATCACATCACGTTAAACTGACCCACAGTAATGTCCTCTGTTTACACACCTGAGGCATGTTTGTAGAGTTGCAAAAGCCAGATTTAAATAGTTTGAGTAAAGGATGGACTTTTATCAGAGCAACTGTTGCTACGAGTGTACAATTGTAAAATATATAAAAAGCAATTATTATTGGTTTTGGCCAACAGAAAAAAAGAGAAAGTGTCATTTGTCACCTTGAGGTCCGCTCTCTCTCTTTCAAACCAAAATATCAGGTCAGATATCTGGAGGATATAATAGACTCAAGCCTAAATTTCAATCAGTAGCTTTTTATCAGTAGCTTTTTATCATTAAAATACACACAGTGCTAAAATCAAAAGTGTACTGTTTAAGCCAGACTTACAGGGGCTAATACATGCCTTTGTCTCTAGCAGGTTCGACTGCTGTAACGGCCTGCTCACTGACCTCTCTGAAAGAGCTGTAAGGCAGCTGCAGTATATTCAAAATGCTGCTGCTTATGTCCGAACCAAAACCAGAAAGTACAATCATATTAGTCCAGTGCTCAGGTGTCTGCACTGGCTTCCTGTCACCCAGAGAATAGTTTTTAATTGCTTTACTTGTGTCCAAGTCTTGTCATTGACTGGCGCCAAAGTACATCTTTGATGTACAGTATGTCAGAGCCATATGAACCGTCTCAGTCTCTGAGAAGGTCAGGGAGGGATAACCCGCTGGTGCCCAGAGTCAGGACAAAACACGGTGAGGTTGTGTTTTTAGTTTTATATGGAGTTAATATTTCATTGCCTCGGTTCAGGACCATGCCTCAACACAGCCAACTACCCCTGCCTTGGCCTAACCACGCTTCTAATTACCTGGATGCTTCGTTTGTACCAGCCATGCCCATTCAACAATGTGTGTCTGAAACTGTCATCCCCACGTAAGTTTTGCAAGAAAAGCGCCTTACAAAGAAGCTTGCTTGCCTAAATTTCCCTTCATAGTAAACAAAAGCCGTCGTTCCACATAGCGCGAACCGGCCGCGCACGCCACGATCTACGTGCATGTATCGACACATCCCCACCTTTCTGTTTCCACCACACACACACCCGCATTTGTTGTAGGCGGAGCCGCACAGAGGAGCACGCTGTACAGATCGTCATTAAAAGTTTTTAGAGCCGCGATGAGAACAAATGTGGACAAATGCTGTCATCTGGTGGGAGTTATGGAATCATTCAGAGGAGCCAAGCTGTATTAAAACAGAAAAGAAACCACTAAATACAACTATTAAGGTAAGCTACATGCAAATGTTATGCTAACACCAGCTAAAGCTGCGCTAACAGCGGCTAAATGCTATTATCGGCAAAATCCCCTTTTAGCACAGCCGTATGATGTTGTGAAATATTAAATCCATATGACCTGCGTGTCAATAGTGAGGGCTGTCCACTCTCTCGTTGCCAATCAGAGGCCAGCAGTCTGTTCACGTTACATCAGACACGGGTTAGCCCGCTTTGGCCACAGCCAGCGGTCCAAAACCTATACCTGGTCAGACCGGTTTGGCACTGGCCTTTGTTATGGAAAAGCTCGACAAAGCGGGTGAAAGAGCCATTCGGCTGACACGTGCCTGCATGTGGAAAAAAGCCTAAAGTGTCTGCTGGCATATTTTCTTAGAAAAATCACAGTCAGTTGGGTCCACTCCCAGTCTCCCCAGTTGCCTGCAGAGGCCCGTCAGAAAATCAGTCCAAGCTTTCAAATCTATTGTTCTCTTTTCCCTCTTTATGCATTACTAAAACGTAAAACAATCAATCAATGCAAAATTGTCCAAAAACACTCAAATACCCAAATGAGGCATAATAAATGTGTACAGTATATCATTTGAACACGTTACACCATCAGGGAGAATGGAGCGATGGGAAAGTAATGGAGATATTTACTCACTCCGAAGCATGTGTCTTAGTTATGTGAGTGTGTGTGGTCGGAGAGCATTCATTTCCTCCAACAAGCTAATACAGTCTTCTAACAATCAGGCACCTGAGCTAACACTAGTCCCCTCAGCTGGGCCTGACACAATGAGAAAGAGACACGCTGCAGAGGCAGGGAGTGGACCTTTTGAAAGAGTGGGGAGACAGTTGGAGTATTCAGAATAACTTGATTGGTCTTTGAGGGGAAATTTTCAATTGAGAAAGAAGAAGTACGGTAGCTCCACCACCCGCACAATCATTTCCGGTTAGAGTCCATTTATAATAGATAAAAATGTGTGATTAATTTGCGATTAATTGCGAGTTAACTATGACATTCATGAGATTAATCCAGATTCAATATTTTAATCCGCTGGACAGCACTATAAATATTCAAGTGCTTTTTGGGTGATTTATGATTCAAACTCCAATCTGTTTACCTGGCTCTCGCTGCAACAAGTGAGCAGAAACTACAAACAAACATGCTCTCCTCTGGCTCTGAAAAAAAAGCAAAAACACTGATAGGTTAGCATTTCCCCCTATTTTATTGTCATCACCAAAGAAAAGTAAAGCGGACATGTATCTCGTTAGCGTTACACTGACACCGTGTCTCAGTTTGAGACATACCTGAGACATGAGAGAGAAACTGTTTCTATGGCTTATTTTGTTTCTCCTAAAATGCCTTAGGAGCAACAGATGAGACCAACTTGAGACATTATTTATTTATTTTATGTGGCCGGGACAGTGCATGTTAATGGACATACATGGGTCTCATGCATGTAAACAAGCCACACCAGATTGTAGCCTTGGGCTAATTTCCATCTGTCGTCCTCCATGCGCACTCTTAAATTCATCACATGTTTTTAGTGGTAGGGGAAACCGGAGTACCCGGAGGAAACCTACGCAGACACGGGGAGAACATGCAAACTCCACACAGAAAGGCCCCATCCAGGTGGGAATCCAACCCGGACCTTCTAGCTGTGATAACCGCTGTGCTACCGTGCCGCCACATTGTTATGCCTCAATGACACCTACCATGGAGACAAAAAACAGACTCGAAAAAGAAAAAAAAACATGATTTAGTCCTGGGTAAGTCCAGTTTAGTCCTGGTTGGGTTTAGTTAAAAAAAATGTGTGAAATACTACTTTTTACTCATAAAGTACTATTAAAAATGGGTACTTTTGTTCTTTTACTTACGTACAGTTTTCATCTACTTTTACATTTGTTTCTCATGTATCTGTACTTTTTACTGAAGAATATTGAGAACTTCCAGCACATGAGAAAAATATGAGAATAAAAATAGACAACCTTAAAATGAGATTTTAATGTGAAATCTCTCTTGTGTCAGTGATTGAGACAAATAGAAGACATTTAATATGGAGACAATTTGAGATTTCTACAAGGACAAAATGAGATCTCTTTTAAAGCTCAACCAGAGTCTAATCTGAGCTTTTGTACAGTCTTTTGCTCAGGAGACAAAATTGAGAAACAGGAGCAATAATCCGTCGGCTCAGATTGGTCTTAAACAATGCTCAATTTGGTTTAGGAGAAAGGAATAAGTGATTATTGAGATCTCTTTTTGAAATACCCTTTCCTCTGGGCTTCTACGATACCACAGTCAAGGAGTCCATCTCTTTCTACGCAACATTGCTTGACTTCCTGATGAGCTTGTTGGGTCTGTCAGGGTCCCAGCCAACAACCACATTACATACTTGATGGCACTGGCCTCCACAGTCTTACCGAACGTCCAGGGCATCGTCCGGCAGATGTTGAAGGACCTCAGGCGCCTCAGGAAGTACACATTTGACCCTTCATGTAAACCTCGTCCATGTTATTACGCCGGTCCACTTTATTATTCGGGTACTTGTGACTTGCATATTATAGGCCTCTTACAACATAACTTAATAGGCGATATGCACGCGAGCGTCACGTGACTTCCGAGTGGATTCTAAGTAGTCGCTTGCGTATCCTGTCTCTGTTATTTCCCTATGAGGTCTTGTCTAAAAAAATAAATAGCTGAAGATTACATGGCAGACAGTGTGTTACTGGTGGACAGTCACTAGCATCATGTTAAAAACATCACGTCAGGAGCAAAACATTCACTGGAGGAAACTTCCGTGCTCATTATAGTAAGTGTTTTTGTCTTGAAGCTAACGGCTAACACAAATTAAAAATGAAAATAGCTACATGATTTTAAACAAGCCTGCTCAAAATATAATCTGCCTGTCTTTAGTATAAATACTTTTTAGACGTTTAATTTTTGGGGTGGTGTTTTTGATACTAGCCGTTAGCGCTAAGATAAAAAGTCCTACCTAAACAAACACAGACGTTTCCTGCAGTCAAGAATTTACATCCAACGTAATGTTTTTAACACGTAGCGAGTCACTTCGGATCAGTATCTCACTGTCAGTGACGTTTCCTTGAACTATAAATTTTTTTAGACAAGACCTCATAGGGAAATAACGGAGACAGGATACGGAAGCACCGACTTAGGATCCACTTGGAAGTCACGTGTCATTTGCGTGCATAGAGCCTATTGAGGAACAACTGAATTCTTTGGTGCAGGTGAAATAAACACCTTCTCAGTTCACAAAGGTGACGCACTCCTCCAGTCTCGATACCCCCGCACACACACCAACTATTGCCGCCAAATATTCCAGTAACTCTCCACTGTGTAAACCTGCTGATGAGTATTTATGGATCACCGTCATTCCAAACTGCAGTGTGTGCTCTACAACTCACTGTCCACAACCGAAACCACACACAGACATATTTATTCCCCGTCTGTCGGTAGCCAAAAGTTCCACATTCTTTTGCATGATGTCACCCCTGGAAAGAACTGCCGTGATAAACGCGTACCCTCGGACATGCGCTGGCTCCTGACGGCTAACCGTGGTTGTTTATGCTTGTTCAAACAAATAGCCCTATCTACAGTAGGAACATGCATCGAACATAAACGCTGACAATGGTGCTGCTAGTTTCTTTTTACATAGGTATTTCACTCATGGTTGAATACAGTGACAGCAAGACTTTTTTTCAGCTTTTCACCATGTTACAATGTTGTTCATGAAAACATACTAGAGTTTGTGTTGCACCCATTGGGGTAGGATCACACACTTCATAGACTTCATGCAGACATCTAGAGGTCGACCGATAAGGCATTTTCTAAGGCCAATGTCGATTTTTGGGGGATTTTAATTTGCCGATGCCGATATGCAAAGCCAATTTTGCCGATTTTTCCAAATGTCTGGTCTATGATCCTGTGTAATGAAGCTTCTAAACTGTAGACTGTGTCAGTATTGACTGTGACAGCAGGGGGCAGTACAATATACGGATCACGTTATTTCATGATATGAAATTCTCACATTATTTCAAGATAATTTCATGTTCGTGCAATACGGATCACGATATTTCATAATATGAAATCATCACGTTTACATACATACAATGAAATAACGTGATCCGTATATTGTACGAACATGAAATTATCTTGAAATAGCTAAAAAATAACACATATGCAAGTGAGACCAGGACACTTCTGTACAAATGAGATGTTTCCATTTATCAATAATATCAATTAATAAACTAATGTTAAAACACTAAACAAGGAACTGGACTTTTCTACACTAAATATCCTTTGGTAAATGACAAGCTTTAGGTTACATTAAAGGGATATTTCGGGATTTTTGACATAGGGCCTAATTTCCTAGTTATCCAGAGTGTTGTTGATGTCTGGAGATATTTTTTTCTTAAATTCATGCAGTTCTTATATTTGAAGAGTCCAGTTGCGCTAGGCTAGGGCAAGGCTAAAGCATTTCTATGGTATCAGCTAGCCTGCATTAAAAACAGTCTGACCCACTCCACAGTGCACCTGAGGTAAATCACTTATAACACCAGACTAACCATATAAATGTCTGTGTGTTAATAGAATAATTTTTTTAATATAACTGACCTTGTATAACATGAATTACCACATTTTGAGGGACAATTTTCTCGCAGATCACTCCGCCGCTCCGTTAGCTTACAGCCACGAAGCTGAAGCTACTCAAATATAAGTTATTTTAAATGCAAAATGGTTAGTCTGGCGTTATAAGTGATTTGCCTCAGGTGCATTGTGGAGTGGGTCAGACTGTTTTTAATGCTTTAGCCTAGCATTAGCCTAGTGCCACTAAGCTCTTCAAATATAAGAACTGCATGAATTTAAGAAAAAAATATCTCCAGACATTAACAACACTCTGGATAACTAGGAAATGAGGCCCTATGTCAAAAATCCTGAAATATCCCTTTAATATAAACAACTTGCATAAAGTGATCTGATCATATTATTTAAAGATCAATTATTTCATAAACTAAAATACAAACACTTGGAGCAGCAGTGGCTGCTCCCTGAGGCCTTGGGAGTGGTGGGAGGACTCATTTTAAAGCCGATATATTGATCTATCTCTACTGACATCACTGTGATACTTCCCCCCTGTGGCGACTCCAGAAAGAGTGGTAACACATGGAGCTCCGGGTTCCAAAGGACATTATTGTTTTTGAAGCTAGAGTTTATTCAAGGATCTGCTCAGTAGATTTTTAATGCTGCTCTGTCGGCCCCGGGAATCTTCATGGAATTCTCTCTTAAGTCCTGGTAGCTGATTCAATTGGGGAGGAAACTAATAGTGACCTATCTTTAATATGTCTCTGGCGCCGACAGCATCTCTTTTCTCTTAATGTTCAAACCAAGGCCCTTGTTGCGATGCTTTCGGGGATCTCAAGTTTCAAGTTCTGTTCTGCCTAACCCCCATCCTTCTCTTACTCCTTTGGGACTACCTATGGCCTTGCCCCTTGGCCTAACTGTTGACCCCTGGGTTAGACCCTTAGCACGCAGTCCAAGCCCATAGGGAGCCCGGTAAGGGACAGGACCAGGAAGTTCGGGGGCCTTCTCCTTGCGCCTCTCACTCGGCAACACTTGACAGCATATATTTTCTCCGATCCGCCACTTCCAAGCAGGGATCCCGTTACGACCAGTGCGGAGCGGGCCAGCTGTTCAAACAGGGTGATTAATTGGAGGAATTTGGTTTGTAAAACAATCTCGGAGCGCCGCATCTTGGTCTCCGTGCCTGTCGCTTGCGTCATCAGTCCTTCGCGCTCTCAAAATCATGCTTATTTGTTGTTGTTTTCTGGGTACAAGGATGCGGGCCAGCTGTGATCAAGAACTCTTTTACGAGCGCTGTTGACAAGACACAAATCTGGAAAGTGACAGCTCACATGAATAAGTTTGTGTTTGTCTATTCCCCCAATAATTGAACAGAATTCTAATCAAAGCAAGGTGTGCGGTGTTTAAAGTTATGACAGGACATTAAAAAAAGCTGCCACCTGGATTTAACTAACTGCTATGGTCTGGGGTTGCTGCAGTTTGCCAGGTCTAGATTCAGCAACACTAAAGATAGAGATCAGCTGACTGCCTGAACATCCTGAATGACCAGGTTATTCCATCAATGGATTTCTTCTGCCCTGATGGCACGGGCTGATTCCAAGGTGACAACGCCAGGAGTCATCGGGTGGTTCAGGAGCATGAAACATCATTTCCACATGTGGATTGGTCACCGCAGAGTCCAGATCTTAACCCCATTGAGAATCTTTGGGTTGTGCTGGAGAAGGCTTTGCAAAGCGGTCACACTCTCCCATCATCAATACAAGCTCTTGGTGAAAGCTGAATTCAACGCTGGACCTTTTGACACTGCAGAAGCCGATTGAAACAATGCCACAGTGAATGTGTGACGGAATCAAAGCTAAACACAACCAAATATTTTTTCCTTTAATTCCCCAGAGTCAATCCAAAAGACTTGTGTTATCTACATTTTGTGATTATTGTTATGACATCGCGCAATATCGCTATCTCCTGATAAAAAGGCCGATATCTCTGGAACTGAAAGTGATAGTGCCTTCCTATTTTTGTTTTGTTTTTTTTTGCATTGGAAAGAGCTCAGTCAGTCCTCAATGAGCCCTCCCACAACTACCTAGGCCTCTGGGGGGGAGGAGAAACATCGCGGTGAAAGTCAGTCACAACTTTGTACAACTATTGCATGTGTTTTATGTTGTAGAAGTTTGAGTATCATTTCGGAATCTGGAGAGATAGAGACTGACCGTTTTTGTTTTGGAATCTTTTCGCAAGCTCTGACGTAAAACTCTGTAGTTTCTCAGTCATCCAGGTAGTTCATTAAACTTAAAAATTAACTACCTCTGAAGTACCTACTAAACATGAATGCCCTCCAGAAATCAGCGCCCCCTGCTGTCACAGTTCAACACTGACACGTTTAGAAGCTTCATACACAGGATTATAGACCAGACATTTTTCAAAATTTAGCCAAAAATATCGTTGGTGCATAACGTCATCAGCCTTAGAAAAACCCACATCAGTCTATATCTATTAGATATAGTTCTATGATTGAAACCTTTATTATAGTACTGTAATAAATGTTTAACTAAAGGCTATCTCGCTCTGAAACCAAAAAATCAGGTTAGAAATCTAGGAGTAATCATGGACTCAGACCTGAACTTAAACAGCCACATCAAAGCAATAACATCATCAGCTTTTTACCATCTGAAAAACATTGCTAAGATCAGAGGAATAGTGTCAAAACCAGACTTAGAGAGACTCATCCATGCATTTGTCTCCAGTCGGTTAGACTACTGTAACGGCTGTTCACTGTTAGAGCTGCAGAACATCCAGAACGCTGCTGCTCGAGTCCTGACAAGAACAAGGAAATACGACCACTATTAGTCCAGTGCTCCGGTCTCTGCACTGGCTTCCTTTCACTCAGAGAATAGAATTTAAAACAGCTCTGCTTGTTACAAGTCTTTTCATGGTTTAGCACCAAAGTACATCTCTGACATGTTAGAGCCGTATGAACCATCTCGGGCCCTGAGAACTTCAGGGAGGGGTCTCCTGGTGGTTCCCAGAGTCAATAATAAACACGGTGAGGCTGCGTTTCAGTTTCATGCAGCTAAAATCTGGAACAGTCTTCATGAGGATGTGAGACAGGCCTCAACTCTGACATGTTCAAATCCAGGCTGAAAACAGCTCTTTTTACCCGTGCATATGAAAACTGAAAGTATTTTATCTGCACTCTTGCCTTTTATTGTCATTGATTAACTTTATGTTGATGTTTTATTGATTGATTTTTATCTGTTTTCTTGTAATTTTCTAGCCTGGCTAACGCCAGACTAAAATCACAAGTGATATTTAGTCTGGGGACCACCAATTCATTTTCTCGTAGGAGAGGTGTGGTTTACGATTGTTCATAGCCGTTTATTGGGCGCTACGAATGTCTCTCATGCGTCTGCACGTAGCCATAGCCAATCGTGTCATGGTATCAGATGACGTATGACGTACCTGCTGTAAACTTTTGAGCTAAACTATTTAGAACACGTTCTAAAGCTTGATCGAAGATGGCATCGCGTCTGCTGCTGTCATGTTGGATCCGTAAATATTTTTTTATTTTTTTTATCCCTAAACAAACTACAAGCTTTATGTCAAATAGCGCGTCATCGTCTTACTGTCCCTCCTCGTTCTGTGATTGGTGCCCAAATCCATGGAAAAATGTCGGCCATGGTCCCCAGGCTGTTGTGAAGTTCGAAAAGATTTGAGCGTACACAGCAGTCTGGCGTTAGCCAGGCTAGTAATTTTCTGCAACTGTGAAGCACTTTGAATTGCCTTGTGTATGAATTGTGCTCTACAAATAAACTTGCCTTGCCTATTTGAGCGAGTAAAAAATTATATAAACGAAATGACCTAAAATCAGCCTCTATTGGCTATCGGCCATGCTAATCCCCTTCATATTGGTATCGGTATCAGACCCCAAAAATCCATTTTGGTCTACTGCTTGTATTTGCTGTAGCTAATCTCACTAGGCTTGTTCAGTTCTCTCTTGCAAACTAGGGTTACGGGTCATGGTTTCAATCTCAGAGGGATTTCCTGATAAAATAAGCACCAAATAGTGCAAAAATCACAGCATTAGCAAAGATACTTTTCTGGGGTAACCCGGAGGACAGCCATGCTTTTTTACGACTGCTCGTCTTGTCCATGGAGCAGGTTGCCAATTTCCTCTCCCTTCCTCTCTCTGCTCCCTGAGCTTTCGTGAGTAGCGCAGGTGCGGACTGTTTATCACAGCTCAGACAGAGGCCGCCAACTCCCATCAGGCCGCTGTAACCGCCACCTCCTAGCTCGTGGGTCAGGGGTCACATGGGCTTGCGGAGGAGAGGAAGTCCAGCTTTAGCGAGAAATCCTCCGCTCCGGGCCAAAACGCTCAGGGAGTCAGGTAAGTTTAGTCACGCAGAACGGACTGAAAACGACAGGCAGGGAGATGTTACATTTCCTAAGTACTAGACAAATGTTAAACTAAACTGTACTTTTTGGAGTAGTTTTATTGACACCGTATAATTTACATCTACTTAACTTTGATTATTGGAAGCATGTGTACTACTCATGTACTTGGTTATTCTTTTCACTGTGTGTAAATCTAATGTCACTGATTCTGATCAGTTGTATTCTCCTATATAAGAAATAACTAGTATTTTACAGTTTGAAATCTCCGTTTGGGTCTTATTATAGAATGCGCTAGAAATCACAGAAATCTTAGCTATTCTCCCAAGAAACAATACAGTAGGTTTTTCACATGGGGACACCATTATGCCATAATTCGAAGCTCAAAAAACATCTATTTAAGAGAATTTAGGCCGTTTTGCTTAGCCGCTAAAATATATATAGGGTTTCGGTGTTGCAGTTTCAGTACCAGCGCCTCTTTTGGTGCTCTTTCGGACAGAGGTGAGATGGGGTGCTGAGCCCCTGAACGAACTGTCTGAGAGTGCATCAGTTTCAAAAGGGTGCAAATAGAGATTCTCGCTATTGTAATGCAACAAACATTTTCTAATGAGGTTGTAATGCTCCCTTTTGTACACCTGTATAGATCCCAGCCAGTTGTTTACACAGTTAACGAAAAGCTACGTTGGTGTTGGATGCGAACATCTTTTACTCAACAACGCACACTCTGACTCCTACTCCACTGTAAACTCTGGAGGAGGTAGATTCATGCATCAGCGGGAGGCTGTTCTGAGCCGATCGACTTCATGTCCACTAGACAGAATGAGGATGCACGAAAAAATGGTCACAGCCCTCGTCTCAACAATGACTGGCTAACTCTTGATCGGAAAAATAAATGTCTTCCAGCTTCTCACATTTACAGGTGAAACTGGGAAAATTCGAATATCGTTCAGAAGTTCATTTATTTCTGTAATACAACTTAAAATGTGAAACTAATATATGATATAGACTCATTACATGCAAAGTGAGATATGTTAAGCCTTTGTTTGTTATAATTTTGATGATTATTAAAGCTTGTAAAAAACCCAAATTCAAAATCTCTGAAAATTAGAATATTGTGAAAAGGGACTATATTGTCGGCTCAAAGTGTCTCCTTTCATCAGCTAATGAATCCAAACACCTGTAAAGGGTCCCTGAGACCTTAAATGGTCTCTCAGTGGTTCAGTTGAATTCACCATCATGGGAAGACTGCTGACCTGACAGTTGTGCAGAAAAGCATCATTGACACCCTCCATAAGAGGGAAAGGCTCAAGCCTCCACACACAGACGGATCCTGGACATGGCTTCAGATGTTGTATTCCTCTGGTTGAGCTGCTCCTGAACTACAAAGAACGTCAGAAGCGTCAGAGCAAATTTTGCATCTCCTTTGGAAACCAAGGCCCCAGAGTCTGGAGGACAAAAGAAGCACACAATCCAAGATGCTTGAAGGCCAGTGTGAAGTTTCCACAGTCTGTGATGATTTGGGGAGCCAGGCCTTCTGCTGGTGTTGGTCCACTGTGCTTTATTAAGTACAGAGTCAACGCAACCGTCTACAGTACCAGGAGATTTTAGATGTTTCATGCTTCCTTCAGCAGACAAGCTTTATGAAGACGCTGACTTCATTTTCCAGCAGGACTTGGCACCTGCCCACACTGCAAAAGTACCAAAACCTGGTTCAATGACCATCAGATTACAGTGCTTGATTGACCAGCAAACTCACCAGACCTGGACCCCATAGTGAATCAATGGGGCATTGCCAAAAGAAAGATGAGAGACATGAGACTGAACAATACAGAGGAGCTTAAGGAGCTATTGAAGCATCCTGGTCTTCCATAACACCTCAGCAGTGCCACAGGCTGAGAGCATCCATGCCACGCAACCGCATTAAGGCAGTCATTCAAGCAAAAGGGGACAAACGAAGTACATATGCATGAATATAGTTTTCAGAGGGACGACATTTCTCTGTTTAATTTCTTTTTTATTATTATTATTCATTTCATGTAATATTCTAATCTTCTGAGATTTTGAATTTGGGTTTTTACAAGCTGTAAGCCATAATATTCTAAATTAAAAACAAATAAAGGCTTGACATATGTCACTTTGCATGTAATGAGTCTGTATCATATATTAGTTTCACATTTTAAGTTGTATTACAGAAATAAATGAACTTTTTCACAATATTCAATTTTCCAAATTTCGCCTGTATATTTAGTCAAATAACATTATGTAAATAAATAAATAAATATGTAAGTTTCAGGAAGTTTAAACTAGGCTAGCCGTCTTCCTCACGATGTATACACAGTGGGAAGAAAATGTATGGAATTTTTCACATTTCTGCCTAAATTGGTCATAAAATGTGGTCTGATCTTCATCAAAATAAGGATGAGTAAACAGTGTCTGCTTAAACTAATACCACCCACACATTTACATTTGATCATATTTTTATTGGTCATAACACGTAAACATTCACAGGACAGCGTGGAATAAATAAGTGAACCCAGAGTTCTTGCTAAACTGCAGCAGTTTTGTAAAGAGGAATGGTCCGAGATTCATCCTGATCGTTGTGAACGTCTAATCTGCAACTACAGAAAAGCAGATATTTCTACAAAAGAAGAATCAGCAGCTATTTAATACAAGGGTTCACTTACTTATTCCATGCATGTTGTAAATGTCTCAGGTTTTTCTGCAAAATCTTGATAAACTTGTGAATTCACCTTTTCATTGGAGCATGTTGTCCAGGCCCTGAGGCAACAAAACAGCCCCACACCATGGTTCTCCCTGCACCATACTTCACAGTGAGGATAGGGTTTTGATGTTGGTGTGCTGATCCATTTGTCCTCCACACATGACGTTGTGTGTTCCTCGCAAAATATTGAAGTTTGGTTCACGAAAGAGCAATTTGATGCTCCACAGCACTACTGGAAAAATATTCTATGGACTGATTAACCCAAAGTTGAATAGTTGTGTGGAGGGAAAATGGAACAGCATACCAACATCAAAACCCTATCCCACTGTGAAGTATGGTGCAGGGTGGTATTAGTTTAAGCAGACACTGTTCACTCATCTTATGATTTTGATGAAGATCAGGCCACATTTTATGACCAATTTAGGCAGAAATGTGAGAACTTCCAAAGCGGGGACGATTTGGTGACGTGAACTGTTAGGTGAAAAAACACCTTATGTACCACCACGAAATGCCATGGACTAAATAGTAGACCTCTGTTACTCACTTCTCCCCACCCACGATATTAACAGTGGAGAAAGATTCCAATATGGCGGCCTAGTCTCCTCCTACAGTGCATGTTAAAATCCACTGTAGTGAACAATATGACACTCCCCTCAGTTTTGTCACAGGAGGAAGCTCCATCGTTAGAAAAACAATATTCTTTGAAGCCAAGCTTATAATTTGTTTTTGTCTCTGTAGGATTCCATATTACGGAGCTATTTCTGGAGTCGCCTCGAGCCACTAGGGGGCGGTATCGCAACACTGTCAGGACCTCTCCATGAAGACCGACGAGGTGCGATCCTCGCCCGCTGACACATGCACATTGCAGATGTTTTGATCCGCCACATTGAACCACACCTTCTATTCACAGGCCACATGCACTCAGCTCAACCCCCCCACCCCTGTCCGTCCCATGCACAGATGTTTCGAACAGGGAGAGGGGCCAGAGGAGTGCTTGGCCCATACAACGCTAGCACACACGACCGCGCACATGCCCCCCCTCCCCTTAAAAAAAAAGCCCAAGCGGGACTTTCGCAAACTATTTCTATGAGGCGTCTGGCGTTCGTCTGCCTAACAACATCTGCGAGTGAAAGGGACTTGCTGAAAGAATTAAGGCAAGGTTCGGGACAAAGGGCTCCGGCTACCAGGGGTTACAGAGGGAGCTGCGGTTATGGGACGTGCACCTGCAAGAAGGGCCGCGCACGACCCATTTCATCGGGCCAAGAGTGGGACCAGTGCCAAGAGACAGCTGTGCCTTTGGTATCTGGTAATCATTTCCAGCACATCTTGATCGCACTTGATGGTAGTGCGGTGAGGCAGTGGTTAGCGCTCTTTCTGTGCTGTCCCGATTGACCTTCCTCGACCTTTGAGGATTCCTGTTTTGATTTGAAAGGAATTTGGGAAAGACTGATTTTAAGGTGAGACAGTCTGCTCTGAGATATTAATGTAAGACTTGCTGTAGAAGACTATAATAATGTTCTCATATGAAAATAGGGCCTTTTATGTGTAAAAATTGCGTACATTTTCTGCGACGAAGTCAGAATAATGGATAAAGCCTAGATACAAAGATTTTCAGGGCATTTTGCTTGCTTGATCTTTGCTTGTTTAGTTTTTGAATACAGTAAATATTACTGAAAAGTAAACTTAATACTCAAGAATACAGTATTCAAACTTGCACACATGTTGGAACAACGTTCTGTCTTCAGTAGTGTGGGTTCATGTTAGGGATGGCTGATATATCGGCGCCGCCGATATTATCAGTCGATATTTTTCACATATTGGTATCGGTCCGATATGGGAAAACATCATACGATATTTATTTTTTTCTTTGAATTATTTACTGCGCTGCAATGTCGTAGCGCACTTGAATGCAGCAGCAGTGTAGACGGGCTGCACTGACCTGACTGGGCAACAGTTTATTCAAATGACCTGAAATAAACAGTGCTCCTAAAAATAAAGAAACTCCAGCAGAAATTCACACGTCTCCAAAAGAAAGTTTGTTTTTATTAAGTTTAAACAAAGTGGAGCGGACACTTGGACACCACAGAATACAGAGACACAAGTTGCTGCTGTAACAAACTGGACTAAAACTGCCTCCATGGACATTATTTTGAGTCAGGATTAACATGAATCTTTTTCTGATGGATTGTCGCTACATCTGAGTGGTGAGTGTTGCAAGAGTTTCTCCGTCCTGACGCCAGATGTATAACTTTGTTTGTTAGCGTAGCATAGCTTCTCGCAGGCTAAAGGCTACAACACGTAAACATTGGCTTTCTGTCATCATGTAGGTTTATTACAGTGATGATAATGGCTGTATTCACGTTTATTGTGCCCACTTTTGTCATGTAAATGACCCGTAGGGTTGCCAACTGTCCCGTATTAGCCGGGACATCCCGTATATTTATCTAAATAGGATTGTCCCGTACGGGATGTCTTTTGTCCCTTATATTGAGTGTTGAAAGTTTCACATGCGGTCTCTGTAAACACTGTGAAGAACTAGCTAATACCGGTGGAATACTCGATATTCTTCGGTTTTTGGACGACTCCTCGCCGTGCGTTTATGTACGTAAGGAGGACGCGATGTTCCTCAACGCGGTGAGTCCATGTTTACACACGGTTCACATCTGTCCGGGCTGTTGTTAACTTTGGCAGGACATAAACGACTCCTTTATGCTCTCATATCATTTGGGTGAATGCATTAGGTCATCTGCTGTTTCATAGTCTGCTGTTTAAATGATGTTTTGGAGCTGTTTGACAGCCTTCTATAGAGTAAACTTTTGCCTTAATGATGGTCTGATGCTCTGTTTGTAATGCTTGTTCCGTGGGTATTTGCTGATATGTGGTTACATGCTTCTTTTTAGTCTGACAAGTGGTGGCAAATGCGTTTAGTAGATCTGATAGTAAAAAATAAAACAAGCACAACACCTTGTGTAACAGCCCCACTAGAGTTTACTGTATCAGTGTGTCCATGCAAGATGCAAAAAAAAAATAATAATCTGAGATTAGTTTGTTGTTATTATGTATTATGTTATTATGTTTATTATGTTATTATGTATATGTTGGCAATTTTAAAAATAACAAAAAAATGTCCCGTATTTGCTTGAGAGAAAGTTGGCAACCCTAATGAATCGGAGTTATGTCCGCATTTTCGCGCATATTTAATTAGACGCATTTGATCGTTAGCACATTTATCATTGAAAACAATGCAGTTCAAAGCTCATGCTAATCTTGTAAATCTACTGTTTGCCTTTTGCCTGCTTCATACAGAGCTGTCCTCAGAGAAGTCCATCAGATTTGTTTAAAGTTAAAACATGTAACTTAAACAATATGGTAGGCTATGTTTAAATAAAAATACAATAAATAGTAGCCTAGCATATTCTAGCATAATAAGTAGGTCTGACTAAATATTTAGCCCAAAACAAAATGACATTTCACTCCAACATTGCATTTGATCTTTTTAATATTTTTCTAATAAAAAGGATTGTTTGTTTCATCATAGTGTGTGAGACAGTGAGTCCTAGGCATATGCAAACTTTACAACATTTGAGTAGCCTTTCTATTGATTTTTAATGTCGAAATAAATCTTTGCAAATATCGGCCACAGCAGCGAGGCAAATATCGGATATCGATATCGGCAGAAAATGTTCATATTGGACCATCCCATCGAAAAAAGCACAACACCCCTCCTCAATCAAACCAAACGTTCCAAATTTAGCTCTTGTATCACAAAATAAACAATCAATCCAGAATATTGTCCCGTCCTGTCCAGAATCGGAAGATTTGCTGAACGTCTCTTTACTCCCTTTCACTCGGAGGTGTCCTATTCAATAAATGGACAAAAATCCTTTAAAAATGGTAATACATTAGAACCTGTTTATGTTTGAAAATGTAATTAAGTAGTGTTTTCCACCAGCCTGTGCGATGAGGGCTGTGACAGGAGCGGGGAGGACGTAATCCCGTAATTTGGGGCGACGGAGGCGCAGAGAGTAGAGCGGGTCGTCTTGTGATCGGAGGATCAGTGTCTGCGTGCACTGGTGTATGAATGTGAGTGTGAATGGGTGAGTGGTTCCTTGATGTAAGGTGCTTTGCGTGCCTAAAGCAGGTCGAAAGGTGCTATATAAATGTGACCTCTTTTTTTTTACCAGCTGTGCCCAGGAGGGGGCTGTGGGCGGGGAGTTCTTTCCACAGGTGCCACTCTGACTCTTGTCGTGAGTTTCTAAATCCTGGGGAAAGGCTTTATGTCACACGCTCTCTCTCTCTCCCCAAAGCTCAGTGCAGGTTACACAATCGCGGCCGTGCACTCGGGGGTTGTGATCACAGGTGCAGATGAGATTGGAAGGATAAAGGAACGCTGCCAGCACAAGATGTTTTCCACAAGTCCTCCCCTCCCTGTGCACTTTTCCTACATAAGCTTTTGCTTATAGAGGAAAAGTGCCTGACATGTAATTTGACTTTTCCAAAGGGTGTCTATACTCTCCAAAGACATTGGGTGTGTTTGACGCTGTGGCACTGTGACAGAACGCATGACTGTGCAACTTTAAGCTCACACGTCGAACTGAAGTCAAGGGACAGTTGTACATAACAATCTGTACTCATTTACGATGTACTTTATAGTCCCCATAAAAGTCCATTGCACTCTTGTTGCTTACTGGTCCACAGTCCACACGCAGCATCATTATATCATATTCGTAGATGCGCAGTACACAGATGTATACAAACATTTCACCATCATGTGACAGATGCCAACATCCACTTTCCACTGATTGGACATTTTTTCAGATGGGAGGGGGTGCTGCAACATGAGGTGATGGTCGACTGGCGCAGCAATGAGCCTCAGAAGCTCATCATGGTGTCTCTGTGCATTCAAAATGCCATCAGTAAAATGCACCTGTGTTTGTTGTCCATATCAGCAACCTGATCAACTGTATGCTCCTATAGCAGTGAGGCAAATAGTGGTCACACCAGATACTGACTGGTTTTCTAACCCCCAATAAAGCTAATTTCAGAGTGTCCTTTTATTGTACACAGCCTAAGGTACCTATGCAATATTCACACGGTCTAATCAGCATCTTGATATGCCACAGCTGGATTCTCTTGACTAACACAGATTTAGACAGATTTGCAAACAATATGTGAGGAAAATGGGTCCATCCATCCGTTTTCACCCACTTGTCCGTTGCCGGGTCATCACATTGCACCAGCCCCTATGGCTCCTCCTGCAGGTGGTGGGTCCACAGAAGGACAGCCTCACGATTCTAACCGTGGCCTGTTGGTCTCTCATAGGGGGCTTCAGAAATGTGTCTACTGTGTATATTGATGTCTTGGAGTTCAGTGCATGAACAGTGGGAGCTAGTGTACATCACAGGACCCATACTGAGTATTTCTGCACTCGAAATGTGGTCTTCACAGCGCTATTGATGTATAGCATGCTGTTAACTCAAAGGGAAAGCTTATGGTGTTCCATCTTGGTCAATTCAAAATCCAGATCAGCCCAGTCCACAAAGATACTTTTTTGTTGTTGGTCCTGTCACATTGTTTGGCAGGTCTTTAAACTTGCAATCCTAGCATCAGTTTGGCAAATATGGGACTCTTGCTGCCCCTTTCAGCCCTTTATAGTCCCTAAAACAATTTCTCCACACTCACAGCAATGCCGGCCCATTGCACCTGTTTGCAATTACGCAGCCTCCAGTCACATGGCCCGGTGAGGAAGGGGGACCGCACGATGCCAGCCGGGCATGAAGGCGGCCCCGCTTGCAGCCTTCCCCATTCCTGGGCATGTGGAAGTGGGGCTCAGCCTGGCCCGCGATGCCACCCATGAAGAGGCTGAGCTAAAGCAAACAGGCGGCAGCGGTCACAGCGAGGGGATTTCCGGTCCGAGTCACTTAATACCGCTGTGGAATCTCAGAGCTTTCGGAAATCTACCACCGCAGAAAAGAGCGAGCTGCGAGGAGAGGGAGAGGAATGCCATTATGACTTATGCAAAATAGGAGAAATGTGTCGCAGTGACATATGGATTTGTGGACAATGCATCGTACTGCAGGAGTAGGGCTAGGTACCGTTCTATTTTTTTTCCGATACCGGTACTTTAGGCGCATTGACTTGCCTTGTGTACAAAATGCGCGGTATAAATAAGCATGCCTTGCCTTGCCTACTTTAACGATACTTGGTTTTCGATAGCGATACCTGAACAATACTTTTTCCGACACCTACACTAGAATATTTGCCATATATATTACCAGAAAACAGAACTACCGTATTTTCCGGACTATAAGTCGCACTTTTTTTCATAGTTTGGCTGGGGGTGCGACTTATACTCAGGTGCGACTTGTATATCAAAATATATAATTTCACATGTTTGTTATTTTCTCACCGACAGCCGCTAGAGGGCGCTCTAGTGGCTGTATACCAGTATCTGCTACTCCTGTACTACTGAAGATTTTAAAAAATGGTATTCGAGCGGCAGAAAGAAAGTTTGGAGTGAGTGAGAAACTTGTGAGGGACTGGCGAAAAGTGGAGGTTACTCTTACTGCTTTTACTACTAGTTACGCCTCCATGCCCAGGTAGTAGCCACAGTGGGTGCGGCTTATACTCCAGAGCGACTTATATATGTTTTTTTCTTCGTTATTATGCATTTTTTGGCTGGTGCGACTCATACTCCAGTGCGACTTATAGTCCGGAAAATACGGTATCATGTGTGGAAGATCTGCTAATTTATAACATCAGGTTGTTCTCCAATGTCAAGAAATGTGTGAAAAATTGTGAATAATTTGGGGGAAAATAAAAGCGAATTGGGAGGATACTTTTTAATTTTTTGATACTGGTAGTACCAAAATATATTTTTTTTATACCATACTAGTATCATTTAATGGTACCCAGCCCTATGCAGGAGTAAGAGTAATTGAATGGAAGTTTTTGCATCAAATTACGTTAACCACTAGACCAGGGGTCCCCAACTAAACACGCTCAAGGTTTCTTTCGTAACTTTCGACATATGTCTAAGGTCCGGACATATGCAGTCCTTGCTCTTAAAACTGTAAAACATAAGCACAGGTTGCAGCGCTGGGTGCAAACGGAGATTCTCGCCATTAAACTACATTGTGATGCCACAAAAACTGAGCGTGCAAACATTTAAAAATGAGGTTGCAGCCTTGCAGATCCGGGCCTGACAGGTTGTCTATTTACATAGCAGAACTGATCAATCATTTGCCATTTTACTTCCACGTTATTAAAATTGAAATCATTGTTAATTTAGCCTTAGACATTAAGTATATTGAGAGGATGAAAAGGCTTTGGGGTCCAGACTGAAGCCTCTGGAGGTCTGGACCTCCTGGACCAGTTGGAGACCCCGCACTAGCCTCCCACCAACGTGTCATAATTGAATCAGATTATCTTTAGGTATGTGTTAATATAGCCGCTTTGAAGTATAACTGGTTCTCTTTAGCCACTGAGGAAAATCAAAATATGTTGTTAATTTTAAGATTTATTAAGTAATTACAATAGGATAAAGCTAAATCATAAATCGGTACGTTGTGTATATGTGTGCATGATGTGTTCCTATGTTCCTTCTACTATGTACTTTGTAATATGTTCCTTTGTACTATTGTGATATGAAATGTTTTTATTGTAATAAGCTTTTGCCTCGGCCCACTCCTTTTGAGCAGAATTTTAACTGCTCAAATAAACTAAAACTAACTAAACGTGTTCACATATTATGTAAACAAAAATTATTTTAAATTGCTATTTCATTTATTTGAGGTGAAACAACAAAGTAACTTTTAATACTGTCCCTTGACCAAACAGGTATCAAAACTTGTTTCTCTAAAAGGTGTAATATTTCCTTTGGTACTTTTATTGTTTGAGTTCCAGTAGTGCCTAAACATTTTTTCCCGGTACAACACTGATACCGTTTAAACAGTCCCCAGCCCTAAGTAGCAGTAGTGATAGTACTTGAGTACTTTTCCACCTTCACCCTCCTCCTGTCCCGTCTCAGCACACACATGTTGCAGACTGGAGCAACAGCCCCCCGACTCTGCACAGCCTGTTGTTTTAAATCAAAATAGTAACCAGACTGTAATCACATGGTGATTTTGACAAGTGCAGGGAGAGTCATGTGCTGAGGCTTTGGCAGGGTTAGAACTGCAGTCTCCCAGCTGTGTGAGCTCTGAGTGACCGGCCCACCCCTCCCCATACCCCCATATCCCTCCCCATACCCCCGTATCCCTCCCGGCCCCGACAACACGCTGCTCCGCTCTGTTCCGCTGTAGCTGTATCCACTGGTGCGCTACATGATCTAAATCAGATTGTTGTAAGTTGGCCTGGCAGTACACACAGAGAGGGATATGTTTTTCTAGGCTCTCGGTCGTCCAAGTGTTTTCCCATCATCGTAGAAGCTTTTCAAATTTGCCAACTGGACTGGGTTGTTTGAGCTTTGGACTTTTCGACTCTCTCAAGCTTGCTATCGTCATTTAAGCATACTAAGTACGTGTTTACTTAATAATCTTTTCGTAGTTCTTGGTAATACAAGTGTTAATGGATGATTGGGGTCTTTCATCTCCCTGGTGTCTCTGCCAGAAACCATGCTTGCAACTTGCCTGCCACCGGGTCGGCGCAACAATACACACTAATAGAATCACGGAGAAGAGCTAACAGCTAACGGCAAGCTAACTGTGGCTAGCGCCATTTAACAGTATTACAGCCAAGTTGAGTGAAAAAAATATTCCATTGTATACTGGATGTACACACCCCTCTCTCCTTCACCTTTCTGTCAGCGTAGTATTACTCTCCAAGACATTTAATAAGTTAAAAATCATAACTTGCTAAGACACCTGCAGTTGCGCTTATGGCCTAGGCAAGTTACTTCGTACTGCTTAAACACTAGAATAGAGTCATGGCATGATAATGTGACAGGGCGTCTGTTGTGTTGTCTCCTGCCAGCTGGCGGCGCTGCAAGTATAACTGGACAGATTAGCTTCCTGTTCCCTGAGCTCAAGCACTTCCTGCTTTGTGCGCATCGCGGCCCCGATCTCCCATTCAAACCGTTTTTTTAATGTACCATTTGAATAGTAGACCTAATCCATTGCTTCTCTTAGTGCCTCTGAAGAGCGCGTTCAAATGCTGGCTCCCCTCGCCGTTCCAGGTGTTAGCCTCGCCGCCGCTAATTTGGTGCTTGTTTTTAGCCCGTGGTGTGGTTGGTGTCCGTAGCTGCTGTGGTTCTCAAGTGTCCAGTTTTTCTGGTCGGACTCGTCGTTGAGGCCTCTGACCGACCTAAAAGCGTCAAACTCTGGTGTACCGAGGCAGGGAACGGTATGTTCACGACCGCTCATCCTCATGTCAGGTGCAGCCAAGCCCGATAGCCGCAGCCCTTCGCTAACACCCTACTTTATTTCATTCTATAGGTTTTCTGTTTGGAGCCCAGAGACACTGCGTATCAACTGTTGCTCAGTTTAACTCTGTTTATGTTTTGTTTACTAGACTGTTCAAGACCTGGCTTTACCAATATTTAACTACATTTGGACTAAATGTAAATATATATATAAATTTTCACTATGGAACAAGTCACTGTCATCAATTTAAACGTACCTGTGTGACCTTAATGGGAGTTGTACATCATTTATGGTCATTTTCCGTTGTCGCAGTACACTTAATAATGTAAAGTTATAGTTTGCCATCACTAAAGCGACCAAGCTCCGCCCGTCTTGCCACAATAAGGACCAACATTAAAGCCCCACCGTGTGTGATTTCACCCAACAAACAGAATCAAATAAAAGCACCTATTTAATTGTGGCTCAGCTCTCCTCAGACTTGACTGTAACTTCCAATGGGGATGTGGTCGAAAAGCAGCTAAATATGAGATTTAAATAGTTTAGGTCCTCATTCAGATCCATTCTTTGCTTACCCACTGCAACAATAGCATGTTCTGTGTCCAGCTGCATGTTTTGCAACAGTAGAATCTAAAATGTTACGCAGTGTGCCTGTAAATATTTCCACACTCTGGCCTAAATGTATTGAAAAAAGAACAGCAGCTGTGTTTCTGCAAGGTATAAACTGAATTGTCATCCTCCTAAAGTAATTTTGTAGATTTGATTTAATTCTATTAGATGACTTCCTACTCTCCTACAGCGATGCCCATCCTCCCACAATTATTCTAGTCCGAACGCACATTTTTGAAGTCCAAGTCTAAGTTGAAGTCTTCACTGTGGTAGTCATTAAAATAAAATCCGAGGTCTAGTCACTATCACCTAAAACCAAGTCCAAGTCACACGTCCAGCCCATTTCAGATGAGATTGCTTGTTATTTCACAGGCAGCATTGATTGCTCTACTTTTTGGGCAAAATGAAGCGGATATAGTTTGTGGAATGCTAATGAAGACAGCATAAAATGAGACAGAATCAAACGTGGATAGAAGTTGCTCGGATTGGACAACTTAATACAATGTCTTGCCATTTTGATGGAAAAACCTAGGCGGTTGTTGAGGCTTTTGCACTAACTCCACAGCTGGTTCCCACAGCCTGTGCTCTGTCGAAATCGCAAAGGCTTTGTTTTTATCCAACCATTCTACACTTCCGACTTTCAATGGTGAGTAGAGCATTTATCCCAACCGAAAGCAGGTCCTAAAACAACAGAACGGCGCTAACGGTATGTGCAAAAGCAACAAAAGTTATGTATTTTCCAGAGCGACTTTCATCCACACACATGAATGCTTTTATTATACTATTATCTTGATGACAAAAAAAAGAGTTTTGTGGCTTGGGGATTTTTGGATGGAGAAGGAAAACAAGTGGTGGGTTCAGGTTTTGGGATGTCGTGAGATTGCGGAGAGCATATCCCATTCAGAGGGGCGTGGCTGTGGACCGCACCGCTAACAAGATCAAACTGTGTGGTAAGAGCGCGGATGACCCAATGGAAAACACCTCTAAGGTCATTTTGGGGTAAGTTTCAGTCACTGGAGTTGTATTTTCACTTCATTCACGCGGTTTCGAGTACCCCGGTTTACTCTGCTTGTTTCCACTTCTATTGCCGAAGCGCCCCGATCTGTGTTTCCTGGATTGTGTCACATAATAACCAGAATCTTAAAGTGTTCTCCACATTTTCAAAGTCCACAAACCGCCAACGGAGCTGCTCTGTGCTAAAACTGCTAAAACTGTGTGGGGGTGGAATTACTCAGGATGGCCTTGAGTTTTGAGAGCATTCTTCCCTCGGCCACTTGTTGGTTATGTTGGGCGTTCCGATCCAACCACAGAACCTGCCTTTTTAATGAACTTCCTGTCAAACTACAAGAAAGAACTGGGGGCTGCGTTGCTACAGTGTGGTAAAACAGTCCAAAGAAAGGTGGGCTGATGTTAAATGACCGTAGCCTCTTCAAACAATAGAGTCCACTTTGCCCCTTTGTTCCCCTTATGGTAATGGATGTTGGTTGGGCTCCACTTCTCCTCCTGAAATCAGTAATCACCTATTTAGTTGAGGAAAAGATAATTGTGCCCACTCTAGTCCACGAACTCCTTGCTGTTTTTTCTGTACTCCTCTGATGAGGTTGACAACAGCAATATCGTCAGAATTTCTGCAGGAAGCAATCGTTGGTCTTGTGCTGAAAATCTGCTGTGCTGCTGGTTTAGAGGACTGGTGCAAGTGCTGTTCCCTGTGATGCTCCACCTCCACTCTCCTCATCTTCTCGCGCAGCAGCACAGGACATAGTATTAAACCATTACCCAAAATACATTAACCTCACAGAGGCACGAGGAGTATACAGTACATATAGATTCTGTGCAACATGAAAGTGTCGTCTCACTGATGTTGGGATGATATGCGAAGGGTTGAGCGTCCGTATAAGGTGCCACAGTGGTCCTGGTGTAAGGGAGACCTATTCATTACTACCTTGATAATGGTGTGATACTTGTGGGGTATTCATTAAAAAGAAAAGAAAGACTTATTAGAGACTTGTTGGGACGTCCTTTCATCCTGAGAGTTTTAGGTTGTCGATTGGCCCTCTATTAGTCCATGGTTTAGCTCACCTAGTTAATCGCTTGACTTGGGGCCGGATGATCCATGTTCGCATCTGCATGTTCTTTTGTGCAGAAAGCCAAGAGCATTTGAACCTACTTTAACCTACTTCAGTCCGTAGGGTTTCTTCGTCAAATGGTATTACCCTACTCATTATCGTGCCATGCCATTGGTCCGACAACCCATTAGTCCAACATCTCTTTAGTCAGAACACCCTAACCCTAATATATTTAGCATTACAAACAATCAAACAGCTGCGGCGGTTCTAGTGTTCAATAAATGTCATGTGAAAGAACTATTCTCTTCTCTTCAGCGGACTTGGAGCAGGCATAAACTCCGAGGATGCGTGTGTAAACTCAAAGCACACCTGGTAAAATGGTAAATGGTCTCAACTTATATAGCGCTTTTCCACCTATGTTAGGCACTCAAAGCGCTTTACAGCAAGGATCCACTCACCCATTCACACTCTCATTCATACACCAATGTACGCAGACACTGGAGGCAAGCTGGGTGAAGTGTCTTGCCCAAGGACACAACGACAGTGTGCACCTTCAGGAGGCGGGATTCGAACCCCCGACCTTCCGATCATGAGACGACCCGCTCTACCATCTGCGCCACCGTCGCCCCATAAACATCGTCCGACCATAAACACCTCCGCTGTTTATGGTCGGACCAAAGGAAATTCGGACCAATGGGTCAGTTTTTTTCTGACTAAAGAGATGTCAGACTAATGGCACCCCTACTCAATTGGACATTTTCAGAATAATGAGACATTGGACTAATGAGTTGTCGGAGTAATGGGCCGACCCCTTCATTATTTGGTAGATTTTTAAAAAGAAATTGAAAATTAGTGCAACTTTATTAATGTTTCAACTATTATAACCAATAGCTAAGGCCCAATTGTGAGTGCCCATTGTATAAGAAATAGATTTTTCATGGGGCCCAGAAGTGCAGTAGCTCTTCCCCTTTACCCACCACGCCACAGGTCCAACCACAGTACAAAATATCGTATCAATAACAATCTCATTTGGCCCCATCTCAATTACACAACATGTAAACACTGTGCAATTCGATGACAAATCCAACATCCCCAAACCTTGGTGACATATTTATCAATTCGATACATTTTTTCCACCCGTCCATCCATATACGTTTATTAAGTTAACACTGTGGTCATGACACCATAAAACCTCAATTTACAGCTTTCTGTAGTCGGCTCTTTTCAAAAACCAGCCGGCGCTGATTGGGACATAAAGACATCTAAATGAGGAATGGGGTTTTCTGACAGGCAGATGGACAGCAGACAAGGAGTTCTGCCAAACAAACACGAGCGGAGCATAAACATTAGCGAGCCCCAGCTACACCGGCATTTGCAGCGGCCCCGAGTCCCATTCACCGTGCCATTGTGGTCTGCGATTTATAGCGGAAGCCTGAGATGAGAGAGAGCATTTCTGTCTAAACAAAAGAAAGCAGATGGACTTCATAAACCCGCCTCGCAAGAAACATACTGTCCCCGCGTTGTTGGAAGCTTTCAGCCTAGAACGCCCAAAGCATTTGTGCAACTTACTTTCAAGAGTTTGAAGGTACAATCAAGCTTTATTTCAGGCTGTTTCAAATACTTTTGGACATCTTAGCTATTACTTTTAAATACACCTGGCGAGGTTTTTGTTTGAGATTTAGTAGTGGAATAAAATTTCATTTGTCCTTCAGTATATTATAAAAGCAGAAATCTATGCAGCCAGTTTTTCTATGTTTTACCGGGACAGAATTGCTCCCTGAAAGTTGTGAACAGTGCTTTTAGTATATTCATCCATTGAAGACTTGGGATGTTAGAAATGGTTCATGATAGTCAGCCAATGACTTTGGACCACAACTAACAAATAAAATGTGCACACTCCACATTATTTGTAGATTTCTTATAAATCTGCTTACGTAAATTAGTGTAAATGATTGTTCAAATATCCGGGTCCGATTTATATGCAAATGTTTCAGGAAAATGGATTTGATCGCGTGCGAATATGTGGAGTATTGTGTGATGCATGTCACCGCATATTTTTAGTAAGGTGGAACGTGATTTATGTGATCTATATTTCAATATCCACCAGTGTTTGTATCTCAGGCTAAATCATTTGTTTCATAGACAGCTCGCAAACTAACAGTACTCTTACTTAACAACAGTTTCTGAATACTCTACCCTTTGTGCGACTTTCGAGAATGAAAGAAAAAAAAGACAAGAGTTCTCAAATCCCTGTCCGAATCTTGGAAGGTGGTCTCGGAGACAATCGTTGCTCCCGGCCCAAGAATCCCAGAATGGTTTTGTTTAGCTCGGCCTCCAGGCAGAGATATATTGTGTCCATCCGTGGAAACCCGATGCCTATTTTGCGTCGGAACAGGGCTAAAGTGAAACCATGAGATGTGAGGGCCCGGGACAAGATAGGAACAGTCTGGAGAGCACAGTTGTAACATACCAGGGCCCTCATGCACAGGCACTTATCTATATAGACTGCAGGTGATGATGGTTTATCGGAGAAACGCATCACGCTCTTAGCCTTATTTTGAATACCTGTCTGAGATTGGTTCGCTTCGTTTAGTTAGATGTAGCGTTTAAAATCTTCTTCGTAATGGCGGGGTTGTGCGGTTCTCTGTGAAACGGTCCATTTAGACTTGGCATAATTCATGTAAAACCAGAATATACACAGGTGTTCCAGAATACTGACAGAAAACCTATGAGATGGCATCACTGTGTCATCATTCATAGACATAATCTTTTTTACTTTATAAATGTTAGTACTCTGAAATTGTTTTTAAATGTCATGTGTCGCCACTGTTTTCCGCTGTCATTGTTCGGCGTCAGGGCTCACACAGACCTTCCACCAGAGCCTCAGTCAGTGGGGACTGTGTTCTCCCAAGATTTACAAAATCTTTGACAGTCCAGTTTCTCTTTTAATAGATCGAGACTGTGGACATGACACTGTGGACAGACATGAACAGTTTTAACAGAGGTCTGAAACAGTGGCTGAAGTCAAATCAAAGCTGCACACATGGTAACGCTGTATGAAATATATACTGATGGTGTGTATTGTTTACCTTTTTAAATATTGTACAGTGTACTGTATTGTGTTGCGTTTTGTGAATGTGTCTCCTAGCCTCCTATGGACAAGTTCAGACCTGAACTTAAACAGCCACATCAAAGCAATAACATCATCAGATTTTTACCATCTGAAAACATTGCTAAGATCAGAGGAATAGTGTCAAAACCACTTAGAGAGACTCATCCATGCATTTGTCTCCAGCAGGTTAGACTACTGTAACGGCTGCTCACTGGCCTTTCTAAACGAGCTGTTAAAGTGCAGAACATCCAGAACGCTGCTGCTCGAGTCCTGACAAGAACCAGGAAATACGACCACATTAGTCCAGTGCTCCGGTCTCTGCACTGGCTTCCTGTCACTCAGAGAATAGAATTTAAAACAGCTCTGCTTGTGTACAAGTCTTTTCATGGTTTAGCACCAAAGTACATCTTTGACATGTTAGAGCCGTATGAACCATCTCGGGCCCTGAGAACTTCAGGGAGGGGTCTCCTGGTGGTTCCCAGAGTCAATAATAAACACGGTGAGGCTGCGTTTCAGTTTCATGCAGCTAAAATCTAGAACAGTCTTCATGAGGATGTGAGACAGGCCTCAACTCTGACAATGTTCAAATCCAGGCTGAAAACAGCTCTTTTTACCCAAAACTGTCCACCACGTTCCAGCAAAAAAATCAAATAAACTGAGGCACTCCAAAAGTAGACATAATAAAAAGCCTTTATTAATACATGGCTAGAATAGATCAAATCATTGCCAACGCGTTTCGGCTCTAGGCCTTCTTCAGGAGGCCTGGCAATGATTGGCAATGATTTTATCTATTCTAGCCATGTATTAATAAAGGCTTTTTATTATCTCTACTTTTGAAGTGCCTCAGTTTATTTGATTTTTTTGCTGAAACTGATCCCTGCACTGAAGAGCACCCAAAGGACAAAGTTTCATACTCTTTTACATTCGAGTAGCACTCCAGCCTCCCAATTTTTTCAACTGTCCACCACGTTGTCTGACATCGGTTCTGAGTAGTTCTGATAGAAGTGTGTTTACTGTATAGGCCGTGCTGCAGCCGTAAACTACGGCATACATCGAAATTGAAAGTTTTAGTATGTTATTCTTACAGCTGCCAGCAGAAGGAGCACCAGTCAAAGTCTTCACCAGCTCGACGCTGTATTTCATTGTTACGATTTAATTCTTAGAGACAGAAACGTAAAATACCAATGGCACTCAAAATATTTTAGGTCAATTTTTAATATGCATATGCAGGACATCACACTTTAAATTTTGAACAATGTCTAAAAAAAGACAGTATGTGTTTTTTCAACAGTGAATACAAGCATTCATATCTAACATCCTGGTGTCGAAAAGATAACGGGAATAAAAAAATGTGATGATCAAATCACTTTTTTTTAAGCAGCAGCAACACAACAATTGACAGTTCAATTCCAGTTCCTGACAGTGCATACATTAGTTGTCTGACAGCAGAAAGGTCCAAGGTTCAATTTCCAGATTGTATGACACTTTTTCTCAGTCTTTTGCGCGATTATTTTAGCTCTCGATCTGGAGATGGGTCCCCAAGCGCTGCACCGTGGATACCCAGGTACCTAGGTTGATGAACTTTGTACCTTTGATGTTTGGCTTACGAAACAAATATGCAACTGTAGCTTAATTGACAAATGCAACTAGTCCATTTTGGAAAGATTTTGGAACTAGACTAAACGCTAGCCTTTTGAAATAACGGCCGTGTAAATCTGGATGATTTCCTAACATCCCCCTGAGCGTGTCCTCCTGCCCGTGGGCCACTTTGTTCCTGCTCCATCTGGTTCTCCTGCTGCTCCTGTAATGGGGTGGAAACTGAACCATGTTTAAAGTGCTTCGAGAACAGACCAACCTTTTACTGAGGTTCAGCTGTTCAGCCAAGACCTCCACACCTGCAACTTCCCAGATCAGTTCAATATGCAAACGTCTCATTATCTGCAGATGTCCCGCGCTATCCATTACACAGACTTTGAAACAGTTTGGGAGACCTTAGGAATAATAAGGTATGCTTGATTGTCACCTTATGGAGATATGTACTCATTCTTCAGCACCATGGAGGCAACCTGTCAGGAGCAGTGGGTGATGCAGTGCAGAGCCACAGGTCCCATCTCCAGATCTTGGTTAGTATCTAGCAGAGGGGTTCTGAAGGTTTTAGGTTTGTTGGGGGAAAGCAGTGCACCCAGTGGATAGGGGAGAACTTGCAAAGTCCATGCAGAAAGGTCAAATGTTGTCCCAGCATTGAACCCAGGACCTTCTTGTAGAGTGATTGAGTGAGTGTGTTACCTTAACATTTTATACTTTATGTAATCTAAAATAATGTATGTGTATGGACGTAATTCAGCCATAAATTTTTTTTATTTTGGTTCATTCAAGCATCTTTTAACATATTTAGACCAAATCTGTCTGCAAGGTTATGCCAGCTCTCACTCCGATATTCATCACATGGAGAAATCAATGAAGTTCCATGAGTTTTAAAGTCTAGACTCCTTCACTGAACTGTTTATTTTGGCCTGATCTATAATCCCTATATTTTGCTGCATCACACACGCAACACAAAACATACCCTCCACAATTTTAAAGCCCACGATCGCCAGACCCGTTCTGCCTAAAATTGTTTTGTTCAAGGTACTAAGATGCCATTAAAACCGAATGTTTGTTTTCCAGGTTTAATCGCCACGTCGTCCCCACTGCTGCCTGCAGAAAGAGCTCCAGGCCAATGCTAATCCCTGACCAGCCTCGTCTCTCACTTCATACTGTCATTCTTTCACATCATTTCAAATCATAAAACCTAAAATATGAACGCTGAGCTACGTAAAATAGTGTTGTTTTGAAGCCGGAGTTATGCACAGGGCTCCAGACAAACATTTTGGATTGGCTGCACCTGTAGGCACCAAAGTTTTTTTTGTTTAGGTGCACCACTCCATCCTCCAACATGTGTGAATGAAACGAAAGCTTCAGGTCTGTTGTAGACGAGGAAACAACATTATATCATGGTTCAAAGCTAAAAAAAAACATTTAAAAAATCCTTAGCATGATATGGGCACTTTAAGAAAAGCCCGTCTTTGAGGAAAACATGTGTTTCAAAGCCCTGGCCTGTTTTGTGTTTGTGGCTCTTATTTATTTCATATGGCCGGCCTGGAGAGTACGCCAGTTCCCAGTTAGTCATTTCTGCCGCCTTTGAACTTGCGCTGTGTACCGCTGTATGTGCGTTCATTATAGACCAGGACATACACTTGTCTTGCATTAAAGAAGGCATTATTCTGTACAGGTGGTGGTTGCGTGGCCTTGGCCTGATCCCTCCATGTTGGCTATGGTGTAAAAAAAGAGTTGCTTTTTGAAGTTTTCAAGGGGCATGTAGTTCAACATATGAGCCCTGAAAGGCCACTAAGTGAGACGATGCAAAGAAGTAAAGCTGCTTATTATTGGATGGGAGTCATTTGGTTGGCGGTAAATGGAATCATACGTTATTGGATCCAGAAAGTAATTTAACAGAATATATCGATTACCACTGAAATGAGTTCTCATGGAATCTGGCTTACGGTCACTGGAAAATTGACTCAGAACACCAACACACTCTAGATGGATGGCACAGTCCTTGCGTTGTGAAAGTAGCAGAAGCAGATCAAGCGCAGGCTCGCAAAATAACAAATGGAACGTTCACCCGGAACCCCAACAGTAAGTCGTCATGTCTGTGAGCACGACACTTGACCCACTTTGCCTATGATCGAGTGGAATCTAATTTTAGGTATGCAGTCACCTGGTAACTGGTGGGGTCTGGCATCATGCAAAGTGTTAGATGGACAGATAGATGGATGGATGGATCGATGGATGGATGGATGGAAGAATGAAGAACAGAGCACTTATTTGTAGTCGTTCATGGTGGTTGTTTTATTCGGTGAGGTCGTCAGACGTACAGTAGGGGAAACTGGAGCAGGTACAAGGAGAACCTGCTGTGTGTCAGGGGGAAACTGATGACATCCATGCGCCTCCACACAAGACCACATTTACATCACATCCGATGCATGCACAAAATCCAAGCAAACGTTTCTAGATTTGTGGCTCTTGGCGAAAACGAACTCCCGATTGCCCTTGACCAAAAACCGACCTCTCTATTCGCGAGACCGTTTGTGACCACACGGTTTGATTATCTTTGATGAGATGATGAGAGTAGCCTTTAAATAAACAGGAGAGGGACTTTCAGTTGGCTTTTCGAGTCCGCCTGTGGTCAGAGATCCTCAACGCCGTCGACAAAGCTTCTTGATTGAGAAGTGTAGGGGAAACGTCCACCTTTTCCAACTGGAGAGTACAGATGATTACTCCAGAACCCTCGTCTACGACTGAGAGCTTGCACAGACAAAAGCATTGTTGTTCAAAACCTTTGTATTCGCTGATGCATGAATTCAAACCACAGACCTTACAGTAAGCAAAAATAACTTTCATAATCAACCACTCTACAATAACCTGATTTGAACTGTGCAATTGAATATGCCCCATGTGTCCGTGAGAGGCAGTGGAGAGGGCAGTAACGCCAGGCTGTTTCATGTCAAACCACCATAGTAGACTGCAGCCTATTATTATAAGTGAACAGTCTTCCATGTTGTCTTTAAATAGCCCGGTCCGCAGTGATTCCCAGGCCGGAGCAGGAGCACTAACTGTTTGAGCAGATGGACGACTCTTCCTCCCGTCTGTGAAGCCGGAGCCAGAGTGGGAGAGAGCCCAGACTGAGGCACAGAGAGGGGCAGAAATCATGGACCAACGACATCATCTCCACGCTTTATCTTGATTCCATGTTATGTTGCGCTCTCACCTCACAGCCAGAAGGTCCCATTGCCTACCAAACACTATGACACTTAAAATATTCCTGGCCTTTCGGACAAGTTTATGTCACATGTGAAGATTAGGTTTGTCAAACTGCTCAACAATTGTTCAATCACATTTGGAAGGTCGACTAACAAGCACAGGCGTATTTTTGGGATGATCAAAAATGAGGACAGTGGGTTTGCTAGCAGAAAGGTTAAAAAACATGTACTTTGTAACTGCGGGGTGCTTTAAATTGAATACAAGGACTGTACAGGAGTGAGGACGTTGAAGATGCAATGAGGTGGAGGAGGCACGCCAGAATGATCTGATCAGATCATTGGTGGTCGGAGGGTCCGTTGGTGCAGATGTGTGCAGCCATGCTTCAGTCAGTTTGTCCTAAAAGGCAGCTGTGGCTAAATTGTCCCTTGTAAAGCGTTTTGTATTTGTTTGTTTCCCCCATCAACCAAGAACATGCACAATAGGTCAATCTTTCAGCCAGGTGATTTGGACCACATGTGTAGATGGGTCAATTATGGGTTGCCTCAGCGGCATCGAAGCATGGGTCAAATGCAGAGGACAAATTTCCCTACTGGGACAATACAGTACACCTTAACCTGTGAGTACTCTTTGGATCTTCACCAGTGACTGTTCTCAGCACAGCAGCGACAGCCCCCATAAAGCTTATGTGTAGGACACCTATCTCTTGATTAATCCTCTCATCGCAAGGTAAAAACACTCACCATAGCTTCACTACAGCCACACAGGCCTCTTTCCATCTTTAGTGAAACAGCTGTGCAGTGAAGGCGAGCAAGAGTAGGGGCGTGGGGATCAGGAAGTGATATTTAGTTTCTGCTGTTTTTGATCAGTATTGCATCAACCAAGCTTAAGATTCTCTGGCTTCCCTGGCTTTTAACACTACATGAGTTGTGTGGTTCTCTGCGTCTTTTATTTTGTTTTTAGCTGTTTAATCAATTTTTTAAATGTTTTATATTTTTAATGTTTTATTGTTTTTATTTTATTGTATCCATTTCTTTATCCTCTCCTGGAAGCGCCACCTTAATGCGGTGGAGGGGTGTGAGCGCCCGAATGATCCTGGGATCTCTGTTTGTCTGGGTCAGACAAAGAGCGGTTCAGAAGCCCCTTATGAGAGACCAACAGGCCCGGTTAGAACCATGAGGCCGTCCTTCTGTGGACCCACCACCTGCAGGAGGAGCCACAGGGGCTGGTGCAGCTCCAACAGCTGCCCCCACGACCCGGCAACGGACAAGTTGAAGAAAATGGATGGATGGATGGATGGATATATATTTATTTTATTGGCTTTTAATGTTTAATTGTCTTTTGAATTATTTACTGTTTCTGGTTTAAGGATATTTTCTTTTCTTATGCACCACTTTGGAAACTCGTGTTCATGAAATGTGCTATAGAAATAAAGTTGGATTGGAAGATGGTGATAAAGACATGACATTATTACCAAATGCCTGCAAAAAGCATAATACCCCTCGTTAAAAGGAGGATTGCTGCTTACTGTGACAAAAACTATCTATACTATTTACTAGAATGTGTGTTTGAATGAGGCTGTGGTTAAGAACTCATTCTCCCTTATGTGCTTGTAACACGCACCGTCCTTGCCTCATAAACAAATAATCCCTTCTGACTGGTACTTTACGAGGTCAATAAGAAACCCACCAAACACCACTTGAAGACCTGCATCATTTTCACATTCAGAACGATGTCTCACATGACTACCCGTCTTACTCACCTCCATGAAGCTTTACGACACGTGTTTATCCACACAGTAATCCGTTGTCTTAGCACATCAGAAGTTTGTCGAGTTTCGCAAGCACTGACCAAGCACCGGGTCCCAAGTCAAAAAAAAAAAGGGTCCGGCGCGGTGCATTAGGTGACTCATGTACAGTTAATAGGCAGGCATAGTGATTCATACCCAATAACAGACTCCATTACTGGTGTGATTGAGGACCTCTGGGTGACCCTCTCGAAATGCTTAAAGGAAAATGACATGTTTTTATACGAGGAGTAACCGTTAGTCATTGAGAGCGCGTGAGCATCTGGAACAAAAGTAGAACAGTGTGACGTCATGCTGTGGGAGGGGGGAAGACGTCAACAAAAGCTTAGTTGTCACGGTTCTGTCTATGTTCAGTTCCCCCTTGATTTTGTTTCGTGTTCTAGTCTGTTCTTGTCCTTAGTGTTTTATTTTGACACGTCGGTTCCGTCCTTGTGGTTTTGCTTTGCTTCCCCTGTGTTGATTATCTGTCCCGCCTGTTCCCTGTTCCTTGTGTATTTAGACCCCCGTGTTTTCACTTGTCTTTGTTGGATCATTGTTATTGTTCATGTCGCTGTCTCTGTCTTTGTTCTTGTTTGCTCCCGCTCCGATCCTTGTTCCGTCTTGTGAATTTTTGTTTTTTGCATTTTGTCCATTCCATTTATTTTCATTCCAAGTATTTTGTTGGCTGCAATTGGGTCCTCACTCCACCATTGCACCTCCATACATGACATTAGTTTTCGTATGAGGCAACCGGGGGTTATTATTTAGGCAAAAAAATAAAACAACACATGCCAGTAAATATGCTCATTACGATTACCCAGGTTCACAGGTGCTAAAAAGTGGGAGCACATTACCCCTGTCATGTCGGCTCTCCACTGGCTCCGCAGTGACTTTTAGAATACAGTTTAAAATACTTTTACTCACTTTTAAATATCTTAATGGGTTGGCCCTATGAAGCGGCAGAGCCTTGAGGCCCATCTGACCAGCTCCAGCTTCCACGCTCCCGGCTCAAGTCTGCGCCTAAACTTTTGGAATGGCCTTCCACAGCACATTAGAGCTGCACAGACACTGGAGCATTTTAAAACCCTTTCAGCCCCCACCTGAACCGAGCACATTTTCTCCAGTTTGGCATTACCCAAATCTAAAATCTTCTTCTTGATAAAGAGCATCAAAATAGTGACAAAAACGAGAAGAAAATGAGGGTGAAACATAACAAAAACGCGTCAAAATGTGACCAAAAAAGCCACAAAAGAGCAACCAAACAAAACTAATAAAAAGGGGATGAAAGAGCAGCAAAAAAGTGACAAACTCAACAAAAAAAATTAAAAAGAATGTGTAAAAAGTTACGGCAACAATGCAAGGATAAAGATCCCTTAAAGGGATATTTCAGTATTTTTGACATTGGGCCTCATTTCCTAGTTATCCAGAGTGTATTTTTTTCTTAAATTCATGCAGTTCTTATATTTGAAGAGCTTAGTGGCGCTAGGCTAATGCTTGGCTAAAGCATGTCTATGGTATCAGTTAGCTTGCATTAATAACAGTCTGACCCACTCCACAGAGCACCTGAGGTAAATCACTTTATATACTTTAACCATATAAATGTCTGTGTTAATAGAATAATTTTAACCATTTTGCATTTAAAATAACTTATATTTGAGCAGCATCAGCGTCGTGGCTGTAAGCTAACGCAGCGGCGGAGTGATCTGCGAGAAAAATAGTCCCTCAAAATGCGGTAATTCATCTGATACAAGGTCAGTTATATTTCAAAAATTGTTCTATCAACACAGACATTTATATGGTTAGTCTGGTGTTATAAGTGATTTACCTCAGGTGCACTGTGGAGTGGGTCAGACTGTTTTTAATGCAGGCTAGCTGATACTGTAGAAATACTGTTAGCCTAGCACTAGCCTAGCGCCACTAAGCTCTTCAAATATAAGAACTGCATGAATTTAAGAAAAATATCTCCAGACATCAACAACACTCTGGATAACTAGGAAATGAGGCCCTATGTCAAAAATCCTGAAATATCCCTTTAAGATTAGTTTTGTGAGTCTTAGCTTTTAAATGAAGCGTAAAACACTGGCGTGTAAGCTCCAGTCCAGAAGCTTAAAGGAATAGGCCACCGTTTTTACATACTGAGATATGTTCTTACCTTAGCTTTGACGAGTTCATTTGTACCTGTCTGGTCTCCACGTGTGCCTTCCGTAACGTAAACACAGCACAGACGGCGTTAGCATTTAGCCTCTCTCTTCTCCTCTATAGCTCCAAACGAGGTGAAGATAGAATTTAATTTTGTGTAATTATACTTTGTAGTGTAACACTTCACGTAACCATATTTAAATTGGGAAAACGTGGAAGAGTTTGGTAGCTTCTATCTTCACCTCGTTTGGATCTATAGAGGAGAAGAGAGAGGCTAAATGCTAACGCCGTCTGTGCTGTGTTTACGTTACGGAAGGCACACGTGAAGACCAGACAGGTACAAATGAACTCGTCTAAGCTAAGATAAGAACATATCTCAGTATGTAAAAACGATGGCCTATTCCTTTAAGGGGCGCCATTTAACGGTCGCCCTGGTACGTTTTGGCGCGCAAATGTGCAGAGTAAAATTCCTAGTTGTGAACCTGTTCATAACAATGGCAATAAAACCTATTCTGATTTACAGAAAATGTGCTCGGTTAAGGGGTTAAGACACATCTTTTTTCAAAGGCCTTTGGACACTAACAAATGCACTCAACCCCTATTTTATTATTGTCCTTAGCCGTTATGCTAATGTACATCTGTCATTTTTGAATATTGTTTTCCTCTATATTAGTTAGTTGTTCAGCACTTTGGTCAACAGCACGTGTTTTAAAAGTGCTATAGAAATAAAGATTTGATGGATTGATTTGAATTATAGCAATGGTAAAATAAAGCATTTGGATGAGGACAAAATATATTTAAACCTCATGTTTGGCTTCCTGCTTCTGAAGAAATTTGCTCCAAAAAGTTGCAAAAGTTCCCTCAACATCATGTTTTAGTTACCGCGTTATCTTCCCACATCTTCCAAATTCCTTTTCTCCCTGGAATCTCAAACAAGGCATTAGCTGAACCATCCTCTCAGTTACTTAACATTCTTGAAACCCAAATAACACTCTTCAAAGCCTGTTGCCTGTTTTTGAAAGCACCTGCTGCTATCAGGGACATGCCCCACCTCGCCCCGGTCCCACATGGAGATAGGGACAGGAGCTGTGAAGGCCCACGCGGGGTGACGCCCACGGGCACAGATAAGTCACCTGTGCACTGATAGGAGTGACGTGGCGCCTGGGAGATTAAAGAAAGATGATGAACGGGGGCTTCAGCAGGTAAACAAGATGGAGGAGATCCGAAACAAGCTAGATGAAAGAGCTGTCATAGAAAAGTTGAGATTAAAAAAGCAGAGATGGCGTCCCATCCTAATGCGTACAGTTAGCGCGCCCGCAACTCCAGGAACCTCAGGCTTCAGTATTGTGTGGCTTATTCAATTTCCTTTTCCTCATAGCCGTTAGCATTTAACATCAAACATCGCTAATTATGAATGATCAAGTCGTTTTCAGTGGGTGTCAAACCATCAACCACGTTTAGGTGATGTCAAAGCCTAGTAAGAAATCATGAAAGAGTTTACAGGGATTTTACTTTGCAAAAGAATTAGCGTGTACCGTTTTGGAATTTCTTACATTTCTGCCTAAATGTGATCTGATCTTTATTAAAAGATCAGATTAAGTACCATTCAACTTTGGTTTGTGAAAGAGCTCTTGGATTCTCCACAGCACTACTGGAAAAATATACTGTGGACTGATTAACCCAAAGTTGAATAGTTTGGGAGGAACACACAACGTCATGTGTGGAGGACAAATGGAACAGCACAGCAACATCAAAACCCTCTCCTCACTGTGAAGTATGGAGCAGGAGAACCATGGTGTGGGGCTGTTTTGTTGCCTCAGGGCCTGGACAACGTGCTATCATCAATAGAAAAATTAATTCACAAGTTTATCAAGATATTTTGCAGAAAGACCTGAGACATTCACAACAGGGAATTCGTCAAATTGAAATCCTCTTCTGGCAGAGCCACTCGGTCTGTGGTTAGAGGAGACTGTGAAGTGCCCTTCAGACATACCGCTTTAGGCCAGACTGTTCTTTCAGTCAGGGTCTGTAACATCTGGAACAGCAGCCCTCTCACTATAAGAGAATGTCCCACGTTTAACACATTTAGGACTCATTTAAAAAACAGGTTGAAATCCAATCAACGATGTGCTCATTAGACCTCCTGGTGCAGGACTGAGCCAAGTGTCAGGATCCTTTGCACAGGTGTTGCTTTGTAAATAATAATTGTACATATTTATCCTTATAATGTCTTCTGTTTGAACTGTATGACCTGCCCTTGCACCAAAATCTCCATTCTATTGTGCAAGTCACAGAACAAACATTCAGATGTTATTAATGTATGAATTGTATCAACATTTATTATGTAAGTATGTAGCCTCAACTTTTAAATTGTTTTATGTTTTATAATTGTTGTTGGCATTATACACCTTATACACGAAACGTCTGACAGGCTATAAAGTTTATTCTGACTAGGAGTGCTGTCCTTTCTTTCATTCACATATTAGCACCCAGTCAGAGGGTATCTAGTGAGTTGAGCGCGTTTTATGCTTGCAATTTATTCATTATACACTTTGCCCAGGGACAACAGTTGAAAACTAGCTTTGCAGCTAATACTGACACATTTACAGAAATGTTCATTAATGTGTACTGTAATAAACAGTGTGGAATAAGTAAGTGAACCCCTGTATTAAATAGCTTGCTGACTCTTCTTTTGTAGCAATAACTTCTTTTCTGTAGTTGCAGATTAGACGTTAACAGCGATCAGGATGAATCTTGGACCATTCCATCCATCCATTTCTTCCACTTGCCCGTTTCCGGGTCGTGGGGGCAGCTGTTGGAGCTGCCAAAATCACATTGCACCAGCCCCTATGGCTCCTCCTGCAGGTGGTGGGTCCACAGAAGGACGGCCTCATGGTTCTAACCGGGCCTGTTGGTCGCTCATAAGGGGCTTCTGAACCGCTCTTTGTATGACCCATCACCTAGGACCTGTTTGCCATGGGAGACCCTACCAGGGGCACCAAGCCCCCAATAACAGAGCTCCCAGGATCATTCGGGCGCTCAAACCTCTCCACCATGTTAAGGTGGGCAGTTCCAGGAGGGGTTTGGACCATTCCTCTTTACAAAACTGTTGCAGTTCAGCAAGATTCAGGGGGTGTACTTACTTGTACTTACTTACTTGAGTGTTTACATGTTATGGCCAATAAAATATGATCAAATGTAAATGTTTGGGTGGTATTAGTTTAAGCAGACACTGTTTACTTATTCTTAAAGATCAGACCACATCTTATGACCAATTTAGGCAGAAATGTGAGAAATTCCAAACGGTGTACTTACTTTTTCCTCCCACTGTATATGCCCTACTTTTATATAGGGACTGGCTTCACTGTTTTCTCTAAATGAAGATAGAGCATTCAAGCTGGAAGCCGCTTTGCTTGCTTGTGTAGGCTACACGATAGGTTCAGATCGCTAACAGCACTTCAGTGATTTCTCAGGTCCCAGTGGCATTGAAGGATGGGTTGGATTTATCCTGAGAAAAACAATAAAGTACATCTTAACCTTGAATATTCTGGCTTCCCAAACCATGCTGTGCTTCAAACATCTGATTTATGCACTTATCATCGACCAAATAAGACATATTGGTCAGTGTTGCACGAAGAGAGCACATGTGGCTCTTTTTTGCATGTTACAAAGTTGGCAACATACAGGAGGTAACCTGCACCCACTGACACAGGAGTATAATTCCACAAAGATTACAGCTTCCTCTGTCCATCGCACACCAGAGAACTGTCCGGGTTCACGGCAGAAGTGCAAAAAACTTTTTTTTTTTTTTCAAACACCTCCTCAGCAGCGGCCTGTGAAAAACTGTTGATGTCATCTATGATCTGAGATATGAACGTAGGTGGTGGAGATACCTGCTGTCACGTAACACTTTACTGAAAACATCTTTTTATCTGCTGTTCTATCAGAGGAGAGTGTTATTGTTTTGTGAAGAACTCAGAGAGGCGATGGGACAACAGTTAGTGTCCACAGCTGTCAGGAGAAGATCGAATCAGAATACAGGCATACCCTTTAGCCCCATGGGATTCCTTTTTCGGCAGTCTTATGAACTGCAGTCAATATAGTTCGGTTCAGTTTGAATCTTGTGCTTTGCCCCCAATAAAGCGAGCGACCAGCAGATCGAAGCACACACAAATACGGGAGGAAGGATGGGGAGATAGGAACAGGACCCATTGATAGAAGGACTCTCGCGAATCGCCTGGTCCGACCGCTTTACAGTGGAGAAACCCCCACGCCACAGTCCACTGGTGTGGCAGGTAGAGCACACGCAAGCTAGGGGCATGAGCTCAATAAAGTCGCCAACATGCTACAAACAACACGGGCTTAGGAACAGGTTGGAAATGAACCACTGCCGCGCAGAACTCACCAAAGACGCATACAGTGAAAATGTGGTTTCAGTTGTGCGGCCTGAACGGCATGTTTGAGGTCAAACCTTCCCCATGCGTCCTGGGCCCTTCTTTAGGGAGGCGAAAGTGCTATCCCCTCTAGGGTGACCAGATATTCCAACTAAAAAACTGGGCCAATATTCAGGAATAGGCCGCAGGGGTTCATACTCAACAATGTCTTTACCCACGATGAATGGTAAAACTGTCAACAACTTATGCACCAATCCGCATCCTGAATTGAGAGTTTGAATTGGTTTACACTTGGTAATTGATATTCACATGGGCCAAAGACATTCATTTTCAAGTGTAGGCTCTGCTATTTCGGGGACTACATTGGCCAAAACCGGGACAACTGGGACAGATTACGAGTAAAACTGGGACAAATCAATTGTTTTGGAGAAATCTATTGGGACGTGGGACAAAGGTCTAAAAACTGGGACTGTCCTGGGACATCTGGTCACCCTAATCCCCTCAGCTGTTGTGCCGCCATGCTGCGCCACTAATGTAGTGTAAATGTAATTTGTGTGTGTTTGTTTTTGACTGAAAGAAAGGAGAGAAAGGAAGTGAAAACACTGCAGCCTGTGGGCAAGGAATGAACCTGCTGTTTTCACAAAATCAAGATCGCTACAAACCATAATGCAACCTATAAATGTAGTCAGCCCATCTCTAGCTTTAAGCCACTTTTCATTTGACAAAATGTTTTGGTTTAATAGTTAGAGTTACGCTGGGTTTGTGGAGTGAAAAGTAAACAATGCGATCACGTGCGAGTAGCGTTCATGTGCACGTAGCGATACCTCACAATGTCGGCGTTTTCCTCATGTGTATGAGCTCATTACAAAAGCAACAAAAGCAATAGTAGTACGGGAGTCCTGGCAAACGTTTAGACTTCAGTGATGTCTGGAGTCTGTGTCCATTTCTCTCTCAGCGCGAGGTGCAGCTACAGACTGGAGCAGGAACAGAGGCGGAGCTGACACAGGCTGCAGAGGGGGCCACCGGGAAACACTAACCCCGGCTCACATTAAATCTGGTTAAGGTCCGGTACGGCCTCCACGATCTTAGAAAGTCATTAAAACCAATGTTGCACACTCACACTGCTCCGCGAAGTCCAGGTCCGGCTACCGAGGCCATCCAGCGGCCTTCCGGCGGCAACGGAAAGAATCCGCAAGAAGTCTATTTGTGCTGAAGCTTGGAGCCCCGCGGATCAAGCTGATGGAAAAACACGAGCCAAACAGGAAGTAAGATCTCGTGAGAAAAGAAGATCCGGTGTATTTCAAAATAAAATCTGTCCGCTTACTACTTATTTGGTCTCGTTTACCACCTGTACATGCGCGTAACGTCAGAAATGTAAACATTTCTCCATTACCAGTGACACAGGGGCAAGTGTGTTGCAAACAGTGTTTGGAATAACGCTTTTCAGTAACGGAGTAATCTAATTCATTACTCTCCCAGTCGTTACAACGCCGTTATCGTTACTGGGTAAACAAAGTGGCACGTTACAATTCAACTGAATGAGCGCCGCGGTGTCAGCTCCCGCTGCAGGAGCGGTGGAGAGGGTGGGCGGAGTCTCACGGAGTACTGTTGCATTGTGCTCTCTGCTCCAAAAACTACGTGTGTCCCTGACACGCGGCTCGTCATCCCCACAGCGCGGTGCGGCCGCGGGGGAGAATCCAGTTGGTGATCATTGTCAATGATTCATTGATCTGTAGTGTTGGAACTTATTTTTAACCCAAAGACGCAGAATCGGTGGAGACGCGTCTTTCCCCCTCCCTGTGTCTCTCTCAGCGCCTTTTCTTCTTCCTCTCTCCCCGCTCTCCGCTCCAGAGACATTGTTTTCCGTTTTGCCTGATGAATGAACGGAGAGACTTGCACAATGCCTGTGCGTAAAGTCTGCCCTGATCGTTGGCTGCGTTGGCACATGTTTCTTTTACTCCTGTTCCTCCTCATTCTCTTTGAATACAGCCGTATTCCTACATTAATTAAACAGCAGCGCAAATACTGGTCAATATCATTCAGTCACAGAGGCCTCCCCCACTCTACCCCCCATTCAGTTCATTCAGTTACTATGAACATCTTTGACTTGATAGTACAGAAATACAAACACCTGTCTGTTCGACTCATTTACACTGACTTTTGAAAACTGCAAAAAAAACCAAAAAAATATTTGATATTTATCAAGTTTTTTATTTAACAGTAACGCAAATAGTTACTTTCCCTGGTAACGAGTTACTTTCATTATAGAGTAATTCAGTTACTAACTCAGTTACTTTTTGGAACAAGTAGTGAGTAACTATAACTAATTACTTTTTTGAAGTAACGTTCCCAACACTGGTTGCAAAGCATCCACTTCACTGGGGAGAGTCGTTGTACTGGCAAATACGGCTTTTGTTTACAAAAACTACCTATATATGGGGCTACTTATCACGTGAACTCGCACCAAGAGCGAAACTCACGTGCACTTCTGTTCTGGCGAGGGCCTTTTCTGTGCCTGGTGCAGCATCTGGCGCCAGAGCTGGCGGAGCTGGCCATAGTGTCAGCCGGACTCACTGTGAGAGGTAGTTTGGGGCAAACCCGGACAGGATCAGGACCGAACCCGGACCGAATCTGGACCGTAGTTAATGTGAGCCGGGGTTAACACAGGAGTTTGACTGTAAATAAAAAAAAGTACATACTATAAAAGTGTGGGTGTTTCTATAATAAACAATGGTTCCACCACCTCCCAAAATTTTTAAACTTTGATTCTTGAAGACAACACAGAGCACTATAAGCCATGTAACAACAATGAAAACCAGAACATGTTCTGTTCTTTTTCCTTTCTAAGCTTGATTATAGTTGTTGTTGTTGTCAGTAGAATGGCTCATTTAATAAGTCAAAAAACCCTTACCTCTTTGTCAAGCTGCTACACGCTGACCGTTTTCCTTTCAGTGAAAACATCTTGTTCATGTGCAGGGGTTTCATGCGCTGGAATTTGTCATCTGTTATTTATTTATCTGCCACCAACAAATCCACGCTGCTCCATTAAAACCAGTGTGTGTGCTCTAAAGTCATCATTTTAGTTCTTTACTTTTGTTGATGACTTTCCAGATTCCCAAGTGGCGGCGAGACAAACGCACGCGTTGAGGTCATTGTGTGAGGGCAGGATCCTGTCAGCTCCACCCATGCTGTACATAAAGCCATTTAACATAACACACGCCATGACATAATAACCAAATATGGCATTACATCATATTTGTTTGGGGGGGGGGGGGGTGGGCGTGGGACGCTTTGGGAATATTGTGAACATTGTGCGAAGTGGTGTCGCCACAATCTTAAAATTCTGTTGTAATGTTGGTCCCTCAAAATCCTATAATCCTCTGTATGCAATTCCTCTACAAAAGAGACTGGGCTGGTCAGGCTTTGAATTGGCCAGGAGCGCCCTCTGCAGGCTAGCGACCCGGCGGTAGAGACATGCTATAAAGACAAGTAGAGGCTTGCTTTTTTACATTTTCTTTCATCTAAATGTGCTCTAATTGATCAAAATATACAAACAAGCTTCCTTTCCAGTGCAACATCACAAAACCAGATAATCTCCTCCATATCTGTGTGAGTTGTAAATGCAGTCAAATGGAGGGCAGTCTTTCAGCCCTAAATGGAACAGTGTTGGGTAACGTTACTTTTAAAAGTGAGCTCAGTAGCTTGTTGTGTTACTGCACTACTTTATTATGAAGGTAATGCGTTAGAGTACTCATGCGTTACCGTCGCAGCTCGTTTGATTGTTTGTAATGCAAAATATATTAGGGTTAGGGTTTGGGATGTAACGATTCACTCAAGCCCCGATTCGATTCGATTTCCAATTTTAAGTTCCCGATTTCTATTTTTTTCCAATTTTTTTAAACCTTTTTTTAAGAAAAGAATATGACTCATTCATACCAATGTTTCTTTTGTTTTAACATCTGCATTTTTGTCCTTGTAACAAACTGCAACTGTCTCAGTAAGAGAACTTTACATTACAAAAATTTACAAGACATGAAAATGAACTATGATCATTTGACATGAGTGCTTGTAAATGTACATGTTTTCAGCATAAATAAGATGTGTAGCAAAGCAAACATTTTGAGATTATATTTATTTACCAAACCTTTTTTTTTTTCTTTTTGCAGTTTGAACATTATACTACCATTTAGAACTAATTTTACAATGCAGTTTCTTTAACCCTCGAACGCCTCACAGCCTCCTGTGCAGCCTTTGTAAACATAAGGAGGATAAAGACATGACAGCTCCTGTAGGTATTGGATTATTTAACAAACGGACATTTGATGAGGATTTCTGCAGAATCAGAGCAGGTTGGTCAGATGTTTGTCAGTTTACAATCTTTGGTAAACTTCTGTCAAAATGCTAAACTCTGCGTTAGCCGCTAACGCTAATCTCGTAGCCGCTAACTTTAGCTGCGTCTACTGCTTCAATGCCTACACGTGTATGTGTTTATATGGTGTGGCGTGTGTTGGGGGTGAGACGGGGGGAGGTGTGGAGCTTGTCTTGAGAAAAAGTTTGTTAGATTCTTTTATTTTTTGCATCGATTCACATTTACGCATATTAAATCGATTTTCGATGAATCGTTACATCCCTAGTTAGGGTGTTTATGGCCGGACCAACAGGACATCAGACCAATGGGCCTGTTTTGTTTTTTTTTCTGGCTAAAGAGATGTCGGACTAATGGCACCTCTGCTCAATGGTACATTTTCGGAATAAGTGAAAGACTATTGTGAAGTGGAGGGAGCAGAGGGAAGAAGAGGAAGGAGGAGGTGGAGCTGACCAGTGCAGGACACCACGCTCTGAAACAGGGACAAACCCACGAGGCGCGGCACCATTTCAGAGGATCAGTGGAGACAGAGGGCAGCCAGCCAGGTTTCTTCCGAGTGCTACAGTTCCCCCGACCTCCAAGGTCATGTGGGTCAGGTTGACACACAGTGGCAGCGCGGCTCAGCCGCAGCAGCTCAGGACTAACACCTGAACACTATTTCGTTGTACGCTTGTACAATGACAATAAAGCACTTAATTACTTACTTACTTATAATGAAATGTCGGACTGATGGCATGGCACCGTCAGTCTGAGCAGCTCGGCAACAGTGGAAGGGATGAGGTGAGGGAGCGATCAGGACCCAAACGAACGCGTTACTGATTTGAACTTTATTACTCGTTTCTCTGAAAATGTAATGTGAGTACTCTAACGCGTTACTAAGTAGCACGTTACCCCCAACACTGAAGGGGAAGGGATAGAAAAGAGAATGAGATTGGGCCTTACACGTACAGCAGACAGTACTTGTAAGAGATAATATTAAATCGCTAGTTATCATACTGGGTTAATCTATAATGTCGTACTGCCCGTAGGTCAAGCTGTGCGGTCGTACTATCTCTTTATAGCCTTGACTGGGTGTTTAGGCGTCGACTATCAAGCCACTGAATGCTTGCGTGCGTGTTATTGTGACGCGCTTGTAGGGTATTTACGTGTCCTCTGGGGAAGCACAGACAGACTTGAATGTTAGGACTGGCACAATGTCTTGAGTTCATGTCTCGAGGTCTCGCAAAGATGGCAATAAACTTCTCCTGCATAAGACATCCTGACTGCTGCCTATTCTTCACCAACCTTTCGATCATCGTTTTGTAGAATCTCCTACAGTACTGAGATTAAAATGTCCTTTACCCCCGCCCCCCCAAAAAAGAAAAAGATTAGGTTTAAGCGATGCTGGAAAAAACAACCTAATTGCTGTATGAAGCAACTTTCCTGAGTTACCACACACACAGGATAAGCCAACTTTGAGGGTGGCTCACTAAAAACGTATCTTGTAAAATTTGGGGGGCAAACCGAAAAACGGCAACCAATACGCAAGCAGGCAAACAAACAAACAGACAAACATTTTATTAAAGGAAATAGGATAAGTGAGAGCAGGAGTTCTGTGGAGCAGCTGACAGCGTTTATCGCCCGCCTCAGAAGTGGAAGCCATTATGGGTCGTCTGAAAACAGTTGACAGCAGCGGTCCGACCCGAGAACGTAGGTGGTCAGGAGGAGGCGTGCAGGGATAGAAAGAAAGACAGATGGAGGGATGAATGAGGAGAGAAATGAACTTCAAAACTAAATTGGAATTTGTTTATGAGACCAAAACTGTGACAAAAATGTCCATGACTGAAAAGATGAGACTAAAATCATCCAAACTTCCAAAGACAGTTTGAAAGAGCCTCATATCATTTAAAATAACAGGTCTGTGCTTTGTTCATGTGGAGAACAAACATCAAGCAGAGAACCGTGATTAAATATGATTAGGATAAATATCATCAGTGTGAAGTTTACCAAATTAATCTTCAATTTAGTCAACTAAATTGACATGTAATTTTAGTCAACGTAAACTTGACCAAATCAAATTACATTTTTGTCAAAAGACTAAAACTAAATTAAAATATGTCCAAATTAAATTATGTTGTAGAGACCACTGTGATGGAAAGTAAAGGTGGCATGCTGACCACTCATACAGCCGCTGGGTCACTACAAGGTCAAATACGCATAAATATCAACTTTTTTTCTTCATAAAAGTTGCATAATGCAGATTTAAATATGTGTTTGTGTTTTGTATTTTCCTTCGTTTCAAATATTTACGTTACGGTCAGTAGTTAGCAGCACTTACCTCTGAAGTCAATGAATGGTACTTGGAGGGACTGTTGATCTCCATTTGTCTTTAGTGGCACTGTGCAGCCCAATGTCTATCATGTTATTACAATAAACCAATACATTATTATTATTTTTTGCATCAGGGCGCCGCGTAAACAAGAAGCAACTTCCCTCTCTCTTGGTACAGCTGCGTTTTTTTGACTCTTTCTGTGAACTGCATTTGTGGTTTCTGTGTTCCACATTGTTTGGATACTTTGTAGTTCTTTGCCATGTTGAGGTCTGGCTGATGTTTTTTTTTTCTTTTTTTTCTTTACTGCATAGAGTCCATAATGGCTCTGAAGAAAGCAGCTTTTTAAAAGTAAACAAACAGCTAGCTTATGAGCTAAAGACATTTGAGACCTACACATTTCTTCTTCTAAAAAACTGAAGAGGCACCGAGAGCCCCCACACCTGCAGCACAGTGGAGGCGTCACAAGAGGAGCTGCAGGAAACAAGGAGGTATCCGGGCAAGACTCCCAGCTAATCCGTACATGCCTTCTGTCCCTACTATTGTTCTGGCTGATGGACGTTCACTGGAGAATTTAACAGTTTAACTGCTAAGCTCTTCCTAGGAGATGGTGAAAGACTGTTGTGGAATGGAGGGAGCGGCGCAGGAGGAAGGAGGAGGCCGAGGAGCTGACCAGTGCAGGACACCACGCTCTGAAACAGGGCCAAACCAGGAGGGGCTGCACTGTTTCAGACGATCAGAGGAGACTAAAGGCAGACAGCCGGGTTTCCTTTGAGTGCTGCGGTTTCCCCCGACCTCCAAAAACATGCTGGTCAGGTTGGCCCATGACAGTGGCGGCACGGCTAAGTCGCAGCGGTTCAGGACTAACACCTGAACACTATTTCGTCATCACATGATCCCACAAAAGCTGAGCAGGTCAGAAGCGCTTGATCTGTACCTTCTTCCAAATGTGTGTATGTTTGTGTCGATGTCTGGGAGTGAATTAACAGTAGTGAAAGAGACGACCATCTTATTGAGAATGAGGAGTCACGTGCCGAGTTGGGGTGATTTGGGGGGGCTCTGAGCCTATCGGACATATTGGCTGCGGATTGGGGGCACGCTCCCAGAATTTCACACATTCCTCATATTCCAGAGCACTTTAAATTTTGCGCATTTACGTTTTCGGCGAGACAGAGACAGATCTACGAATACGACAACGAAAAGACAGAAAGTAAAGCAATGCCAAGAGATAAGGCCAAAGAAAAGGGACCTTACAGGAACAAGCTCATACCAAGCGCAAAACAGCGGTTTGGGAAGCTTGCAGACGTTCAAACATCAACACACGAGCTCCCTGCAGCGGAGACCTGGACCTCCGTGAACAAACATGGACACAGTAAACTACCTTGTATTTGATGTAAGTTACTACACGATGCTGGAGTTTAAAAGCCACAAGTCTTTGGAAAGTTACGAGACTTTCTGCTGTGTCTGGGTGCAGGACATGGCTCTACAAGCCTCCCGCTGGTGAAAACAGCGTTGTACTGGCAAAAGTAACTTTCCTCACATGCGTTTTAGTGTGTTGTCATTACATTGCATTTAGCGGACACTTCTTGACCAAATGACAAAGTAATAAAGTGCGTGTTTTGTAAACACTACATTGTTACGAGATGTTCAATGTACACAAACGTTTCCAACATGTTTTGACAGGTCAGACTTGCGCTCTTTGATGCTGTGTCCATTTCTGTAGCCTAAAAAACTGTATCCCATTGTTTCTACATTTTCCATATCTATCGTGTGAGGTATTGGAGCAGTTTTTAACACAGCAGTGACTTCCAGGCGGTAAAACAGTGCGGAATAGCAAGAACCTCCGCTACTGCGGTGTTAACACACACGTAAACAATGTGTATTGCCGCCGGAGCGCAGCCAATATGTCGGCGAGGGGGGGATAGGGAGGGGGGCTCTGTGCCGTGACGTCAACTCCTCATTCTCAATGGAAATATTAGGAAGCACCATTATTTTGACATTGTTTTTTTTTTTTTTCTTTCATAATTTTGCTTGTGTGTCAAATGGAAACTCTGCGAACGTCTCCATGGCCTCCGGTTTCCCCTTGTGTGTGGCGCACAGGTCGCAGCGCACAGTCCAACTCATCCAGAAACAGCCTCCAATGTGTTTACTATTGCCTGCCCACAACTGGTTTGGATCAGCCCGGTTTGCTTAACAGTATATTTTACCCCAGGACACGGGAGAGAGATAACCAAATAAAGCTTTCAAGACAGGAATGTTCCCCGCAGCGGCCCGCTTCAAAGAGACACTGGCAATAGGAAGTAAATACAACATTATTGGGGTCACAGAGAGCTGAGGTGCTGACTTTTGGAACACAAAGGTTGTTCTTAGGGCGGGGCGATAAATCGAATGAATTCAATTAATTCATGCTTTTAAAAACAGACGATGTGGAAAATGGCAAAATCGTAAAATCGTGTCCGCCGCTGCATGTCCGCCCGACGAGCGCCGTGCTGCATTTAGCGGCGTTTCAGACGCTCCGTAGCAACACTTTTGGAAAATAACACCAGCAGAATCCAGCCAGCGACTTTCCCCCGGTCTGCTTCTCTCACTCTGCGCCGCCCTGAGCCGCTGCAAACATTTAACTCCGCCCCTTTCCCTTTGAGTCTCCATGGAGACGGCTGTCAATCACAGCTGAGCTCGAGGATGATAAAACTAAAGGCTTATTAAGAAGTTTTACTTTTGAGAGCAGACAAAGAATATTTAAAACAGAATATATTATGAATTTAAATATTAATGAGCAGGACTCTGTGCAGTGTTCTACATATGAAAGATCAGGAGACCTTTTTAAGTTTATTTCAATCAAATCGATTAAAATCGTAATCGTCCAACCTGAGTGGAAAAATCTTATAAAAAAAATTTATTTGGCGGCACGGTAGTACAGTGGTTAGCGTTCGTGCTTCACAGCTAGAAGGTCCGGGTTCGATTCCCACCAAGGCCGGGGCTTTTCTGTGTGGAGTTTGCATGTTCTCCCCGTGTCTGCGTAGGTTTCCTCCAGGTACTCCGGTTTCCCCTACCACTAAAAACATGTACAATAGGCCAGGATGAATGAGAGTGTGTTTGAGAGTGCGCATGGGTAACGACGGATGGAAATTAGCCCAAGGCTACAATCCGGTGTGGCTTGTTCATTACTTGCACTGTCCCTACCCAATAAACCAATAAACATAAACATTTTTTGGCCATATCGCCCAGCCCTAGTTGAAAAAGTCCAAGAAGTCCTGGTTTAACCTTGTTTAGACCTGATTTAATCCCTGCAAAGACTTGTCTCTTGAATTACTCCGAGTTTAATCCTAGTTTAGCTTTCTATTTATTTTTCCATATTTAATTCATAGGGATGGGCCAAGATCTTGTGCCACGAGATTTCTCGTCACAATGTAAAATTATCTCGTAATATTTGTTTTCTTCTTTTTTGTTTTTTTATAGGCTGAAATTTAGATATAGACCTTCTTCCTGTAGACTGCTTATGGGACTCATGGGAATATTTAGGCAATAGTTCTCTAATAATGTGTACTATATATTGATTGGCACTTAAAAAGAAAGAAAACTTTGACGTTTTTAAGGTCAGTCGCTTTTCTGTTTAATGTTTAAAACTCCCTGTCTGTCAGTGTCTGGCACAGACTGTTTAGATACAAAATCTAAACCCGAAGCTAACACATTCATTTATTGGTTTACAGTATTTGGTAGGGACATCCATCCATCCATTTTCTCCCACTTGTCCGTTGCCGGGTCGTGGGGGCAGCTGTTGGAGCTGCACCAGCCCCTATGGCTCCTCCTGCAGGTGGTGGGTCCACAGAAGGACGGCCTCATGGTTCTAACCGGGCCTGTTGGTCTCTCATTAGGAGCTTCTGAACCGCTCTTTGTCTGACCCGTCACCTAGGACCTGTTTGCCATGAGAGACCCTACCAGGTGCTCAAACCCCTCCACCATGTTAAGGTGGCGGTTCCAGGAGGGGATTTGGTAGGGACAGTGCATGTTAATGAACATGCCACATTGGATTGTAGCCATGGTAGGGCTGGGCAACATGCCGAAAAAACAACTTTTTTTTTTTTTTTTTTTACTTAATAATTAGGATGTTTAAAAATCTTTGTTACAAACTGCCAACTTTACAGTGGTTGCCTTTGCCATTTTTCAAGGCTTGTTGATGCACTTTAACTAAAAACAATAAATATGTATTTTAAAAATATATACTGTCAGCAGTTATTTTGTTCTAAATGGGGGAAATCGAATTGAAACATAAATCAATTTTTTAATAGAAAAATGTAGATTTTTTTGAGGGGAAAATGCCCAGCTCTTTTCCATGGGCATCCGTTGTCCCACACTCGCACTCATCATGTACAATAGGCCAGCTATTGTACATGTTTTTAGTGGTACCCAGAGGAAACCTACACAGAAACGGGAAGAACATGCAAACTCCACACGGGAATCAAACCTGGGACCTTCTACAGTAGCTGTGAATCACAAGTGCTAACTGCTGCGCCACCGTGCCGCGCTCAATAACCTAATCATTATAAGAAGGAAGAGAGTTTTGGGTCTGAATGAATGGCATCTGTAGAGCATGACCTGTGTCGGATAAATGTGACCTGGACGTTCAGACTGAAGTCGCACTGCAAAAGATCAGATCCGTATCGGATTTAGGACATATTCAAGTGGCCTGGGTCGCTTTTGAAAAAATCAGATACAGGTCGCATGGAGGCAAGAAAAATTATAATCTGAAATGGGTTGCTTCAGCCATAGTAAACCATAGAGGGCGTACTCCATACCCTCCATACCGCTTTCCATGGATGGTGCACGTACGACCCTGAAGCTCGCTGCGCTCCTCCGTCAGGTCCACTTCCTCTTGTAAACGGGTGGAATTCTTTCATGTTCCCAGCGCTTTTGTTTTATGGCTGCGGCCGCCGAGAGGTGCTCGGTGCGGCCCGCATGTCTCTGCCGACCCCCGAAATGAGCGCCCCAGGATTTGAGGCAGTGATTTAGGACGAGAGGCAGGAGGGAGGAGAGCGCATGGGCATATTCCACTGACAAACAGCCCCCCCCCCCCCCCCCCCCCCCCCCCACATCCATCACACCGTCGGCCCAGATGTAGGCGCCTGACCACACAGCAGCGCTGGGATGGACTTAGCAGCAACATCGACCTTATTTTTACTCATTTAAAAGGCAGGGAGGATTGTTTCTATTTGTTTCTATCATATCATAAGTTACCAATAAGAAGTAGGCTAAGCATGTTTGAGAGGAGCCACTGCTGGCAAAACGTATTCAGACACAATTTACATGTTTTGGCCCATGCTTTCACAGATAAACTTTTTTTACAATTAAGTGTAAATTGAGTCTCTTTTTCTTCATATATTCATAGGGGACGTTTATTTTTTTTTACTTCCGCATATATTATATTTATCTTACACTCTTGCAACAGCATCTCCAGTTCAGCAGCCCCTACACCAAGCTTTCCAGTCTTGTACCCTATTCGGAGCAATGTAATGGGATTATAACTGCAAAACTGGTAACTAGATTGAATTTTCAGATAATATTGATAATGTTTTGCAATATTTTGTAGCAGAAAACGTCTTATTACTCATAACATTTAGAGAAACAACTAAAAACTGCAAAGTCTGGGGGAAATATGGACATTATTTTGAGTTAATCTAGTCTAAAGCAAAGAATACTGTGGTCTATTGTTGGTTCAGCAGACAACAACAACTCAACTGAGAAAAACTATGGTTCATCATGACTTCATTATTAAGCGTTACTGCTTTGATAGCTTGTATAAACATACTAGCAAATAGGTTGGGGGTTTGAATGCACACTGCCGTTGTGTCCCTGGGCAAGACACTTTACCCACCTTGCCTGTGAGAATGTAGTGTAAGTCAAGGCAAGGCATGTTTAGTTATACTGCGCAAGGCAACTCAATGAGAGAGTGAACGTGTGGTGGTGGTCGGAAGGGCCAATGGTGCAAATTGGCAGTCTCACTTCTGTCAGTCTACCCCAGGCAGCTGTAGCTACAAAGTAGTTTACTACCGCCGAGTGTGAATGAATAATGCAATGCAAAGTGTCTGTGAGTGTCCAGAAAAGCACTATATAAAACCAATGCATTATTATTCATTATTATTATTATTATTATGTTGGTTGAGCACGCAGCTGTAAGCCTATATTCATGTCTTAAAGCAGTACTGAGTAACTTGTTTACCTTAATAAATCCTTTCCGTAGTCCCTCTGGGGTAATACAAGTGTTAATGTGATGATTGGGGGGTCTTTCATCTCCCCCTGGTGTCTCTGGCCAGAAAACCACACTTGCAGCTTTGCCTGCCTCCGGGTCGGAGCAACCAATACACACTAATGGAATCACAAAGAAGAAGCTAACAGGCTAACGGGCAAAGCTAACTGCGGGCTAGCGCCACTTAAACAGTATTTACAGCCAAGTTTGAATGAAAAAAATGATCTCCATTGTGTAATTGAGTGAACAATATCTCTCTCTCCCTTTGTCTTTTCTGTCAGCGTAGTATTTACTCTCACGGACAATTAATGAGTAAAAAAACACAACATGCTACGACACCTGCTGTGGTACTTATGGCCTCTAGGGTGCACGAGTTACTTAGTACTGCTTTAAAGTGTCTCCATTTTTTTTGGTTTCTTTTTGTTGATTTAAGCTCTCTTCTGTGTGTATAATTGCTCTCCTAAAACAGTGTCTGTATCTATTAAGTTATAAAAGCTGGAACGCTTCATTTTAAGAGGCACATTCATAATGAAGTCATTACAACAAAGAATTCATCATGAACATGATGAATTAATCATTAATGAGTTCATTGCCTGAAATAACGGTGTGAGTTCATGAGTATTTCATCATGAAGCGTCATGAGCTCACATGAATTCATGCATGAATTCATAAAGTGTTACCAGTAACTTTAGAAGAGTAACCCCAGCAACACTGGTCTCAAACTGTGTACAAGCAATATTTAGCAGGTTTGTTTGGAAGAATATTTCAACGTCTAATTCATAGCCAGATTTAAACCGCCAAAAACAAGACAAAATTACAGGGTAAACAAGATATTGTAAATCCCGTCTGAGTAAAGCATAACTCATGAATCATAACTAATATGTCAACTGGAGGTCGACCGATATATCGGGTCAATATTTGGGTATTTTATAATATCGGCTATCGGCCAATAAAAGGGTGATATCACCGGAACTGAAAGTGATAGAGGTTTTTTGCATTGGAAAGAGCTCAGTCATAGATTTAAGATGAACCCACGACTTCCATGGTGCTTATAATTTCTGAGATTTACAGTTTTTGTTTTGGAATCTACTGATTTTTTGTCTTTCAAACAAGCTCCCTCTAAAGTACCTACTAAACATAAATATATCAGCCCTATGCCCCGGTAAAGCTCCCCTGCTGTCACAGTTCAACACTGACACATTTACACAGGATTATAGACAAGACCCATAAAACCCCCATATTGGTCGACCGCTAACGTCAATAAATAATGTAACTAAAACTAAGAGCATTTTCTCCAGTTCAGCTGTACCCAAATATAAAAGGTTGCAGCCTGTAGGCCAATGTAACGCCTCATTTGAAAGCTAAGACCTACAAAACTGATCTAAACGAATCCTTTCCTTGCATGTTGTCCTTTTTCATCACTCTTTCATCTCTTTCTAGTTTTGTTTTTGTCACTTTTCTGTTGCTCTTTTGTGGCGTTTGTTGCTTTTCCGTCACACATATTTGTCACTTTTCTGTTAGTCTTTGGTTGTTTTTTTTTGCCTCTACGTCGTCTCATTTTTGTCGCTATTTTTGATGCTTTTTTGTGAGGATTGTCCAGTCTGCTCTCTGACTGAAACCCAGTATGAGAGCATGATGCACACCCTGAGTGATTATATATTATTTACATTTATATCAAAGCCACAGTATGTTCAAACTGTGTAGCGTTTCCACTTTGACTTTGAGAAACCTCTGCTCCAGCTCACGCCGCGACACCACGCCCGCCTCGCTCTTGATGTGGCCGCGGTCCTTGAACGCATCACGGTCACTTCAATGACAGGGTGTTCCGCAGGCCGGCTGTGATGTCATCAGCATGTGACACGGTGTAAAAAAAAACAAAAAAAAGAGGGGGAACCCTGGCACAAGTCTGGGGCCTGTCGAACCTTCTAATTATGAGAGTGGACACATGCGTCATCGGAACGGAAACGGCAACCGCCGAGGAGAGCGGATACAGCTGCGCTTTGAAGAGGCGTATACTCCACTGACTTCTTCTGCGGTTTGAACCATGTTTTTACATCCTTCCCTCAAGTGTCTTAGAGGGGATGTCCTCCGCATTCTTAAAACTCGGAATCCATCCAATCCACTTGTCCTGCTGCTTAAAGTGTGCTCATCCCGCTGCCCTGGATTTGCTGGCATGCCGTTAGCTCAAAATAAGAGTGTGTTTTCACTTTTATATAGCGTTCTCTCCAGGGATATTTGAAATCCTAACCCTATCCCATTGACATTCATCCACTTTTAAAGCGTAAAATACAAATACTGAGGTGCCCAAAAGCTTGTTTGAATGTTTTAGTCTCCATTATGCATGACACGGCTACTTTAAAGTGGACATATTCTGCACACTGAGATCAAAAATAGACCTTACCCGCCTTAACCGAGAAACATTTTGTCCAGTTCGGCTTTACCCAAATCTAAAAGCTTCTCGACAACAGAGAGCAACAGTGTACAGTAATGCCTCATTTGAAAGCTGAGGCCTACCAAACTGATCCAAACTGAATTTTTTTCCACATGTTTTTTGTTGCTTTTTTGTCACGCTTTCGCCATGTTTTTGTTGTGTTATTGTTGCTTTTCTGGCACGTTGCTTCTTTTGTCACTTTTTTGTTGCGTTTTCATCCTTGTTATTTTGACGCTGTTCTCAAGAGGCTTTTAGATTTGCGTACAGCCAAACTGGAGAAAATGTCCTTGATTCAGGAGGGGGTTAAAAACTTTTTTTTTTTAAATATATTTTACATGATATATATATAAAAAGTAAATATAAAAGTACTCATCACAGAAGCTCCTATTGTGTCTATAGGGCTCTATGGCGTTACGTCACAAATGAAGCGGAGGTGAATACAGCGCTCTCACTTCATTGAAACAATGGGAGATCGCTGGGTGGTTGTTTGAGAGGATTTATTAAGGTGAATAATTGTTGGATTGTGATGAAATGTGATTTGATTACCATGATAACCTGCCTATTGAGGCAAAAGTCTGATATAAACAGAAATTGGACTTAATTGGTCTTGATGAATGTTTGTACAAACAGAGGTGTCTAGTACGCGTCACTAATCCATTGTAACTTTGTGTAGAATTTCCCGCATTTATGTTTCGCCTTACGGGAAATAATCATGATCTAAGTTAAACGTAATGCTGACGTTTTAAAATGTAAAATGTTTTAGAAGCTTTCAGGTGACGTTCTGTCTAGTTTACTCAGCTTTAGCTAAAGCATGATTTAGCTAACACATGTGACATTAAACATTTGATTAACAATTTATTTTATGTTTAAAGCAAAGTAAATGGTAGAATTTAGAGCCTGACATGTCCGGCACTGTTACGTTAAATTTTAAAACATAATCCACACAATGTGTTTAGATCTGCAGACGTCGATTCTAATCATAAAACTTACTCAGTTTACAAGATTAAAGCTGTAGTTCGACAAAATGGAACATCCGACCACACAACAGCTTTTAGGCCGGATTTACTCAGAAAAACTACATTTATCGAACAGAATCTGTCACACACAGGCAAAAACACTGTTTAATACCGCCATTGTTTTCACCTCTACATCTGCGGCGCTCTGAAAGTACCTGGATAGTAGAGAGCCCTATAAACTCACCTCCAACTGGATTCACATGTCTCTGCCTCCACACTGGGTAAAATGATAATAAAGGACTAAAAAGGTGATTGTTTGTCGGCCAGGGCCTAATTCATTATTTTTCTTTACCACGTGCATAATAGGTTGTAAATATTTCATGAGCAATCCCATTGTCTCAGTTTGGGCTATATTTTAGTTACATGCAACAAAAAGTTATTTATTTGTAAATAAATCACAATATTGATTGGAAAAAAAAAGTCCAATATTAATTATTGGCAAAAACTCAAACATCAAGTATGTTTGAGTAATCCTGCACACTCAGTCTGTCTCCAAAACATTTGATGAAGCGCTCCAGTCTGTATTTCCTGGATTTCTGAACTCAACCTATGTGTGTTACGGCGTCATTGATTTGTTAGCATGCCTTGAGTAAAGATGGTGTCTTGTATATTATTTTCCTCTTGATTAATTCCTGCTTTTACCAGTGGAGGCAGCTTCAAAATGTGAAATATCAATGCAGAGGTGTTTACATGGACAACATTGATGCACACGTCTGCTTTACATTAAAAAGTGAAACCCCAGTGTGTCCAAAAGGGTAACGTCCATCTGCATTTGAGCACAATCCAGTTTACACTTTCTAAATGTAGCGTACGCCGCTAAAGAGACTCTCTCCAAATCAAACAGAGCACTCTCGTCCACATGTGGGATTTCCTGAACCTGCTGACCTGGGCCATCTTACGTTTTGGCGGCGTCCACAGAATCCATCATTTGCGCGCAGACGGAGCGGACAGGAGGGGCCAGATGGCATTTCTATTTACTCCTGTACTACACTGTGTACAGCGGGACAGTCGGGGAGTGTGGTGCGGAGGGCGCGATCTTGGGGTACGGTCGCCTTCTGAAATGACGGTTCTCAGTGCTCCTACATCCGACCATGAAGAATAGTTTCTGAAGTTCTCAGACGATTGAAGTGGCATGTAAACAGCACAATCGGATATGGGTTACTTCTCATACTTGATGCCCAACACTTGCCAGAGGAAGTTACGTCAATATATCAAAGGTCTTCATTATTAATTTGAGATAGTTTCACCCAATGAACGGCCTCTTATTGTGTTTCCCTGTATAACCGTCGCTTACTTTGATTCTCCATGCTGACCAGAGTAATGGTGTTATTATGTTTCTGACCATGAGCCTGGCTCCACATCTGGGTCCCTGAGCCCCTGCCTACGCCGGCCGCCCACTCCTGCTACAGCTTGCCCTAGCGGCATTGAGGATGGGTCAAATGCAGAGAACAAATTTCCCTTTAACTCAGGGGTCTGCAACCTTCAACATCAAAAGAGCCATTTCAGACCATTTCAAACCAAATGAAAGCCTCAAAGAGTCGCAATAGTTTGAATGTTCAAATAACCCAACAAACTGATTCATATTATTGTTGATCTGTTTAGAAAAATACAAATAAATTCACAACATTTATTAAAATGTTTTGTTTTTCAGCACTACGTGTGGTGGTGAGCATGTTGGATTGCCACATCTCTTGTTCAGCTAACCCTTCTTCAAAATGAGAGATTTGTTGTGTTGAGTCTTGAGAGTTGACAGTGTCCCAAATCTGCATCAGGTAGTTTCACCTGTGGCTTCTCCTCCTGACATCGATTGGAGCTGTCATTTGAGAGATGGCCTCCAGTCCCAATCAGTTTATGAATGATAAACACTAAAGTCAATATATATTCCTGTTTACTCATAAAGAGACTACAGTAGCGTACAGATGTGGCTCCAGAGGGTTGCCGACCTTTTCCACCTGCGCATATGAACCTGGATAATACAGTAGAAAGGCAAAACTAATGTAACGAAGACAAATGCTGTATCCACTGAACTGTTGGTGATAGAAGTCATGATGCCAAAGGGAGACAGTTCCACCGGGCACTACAGGTAGAACCAGGGATTACAAGGGATCCCTGGATCTTTGAAAGAAAATACTCAAAATGTCTTTCTTGTTGTCTCATAAATGTTAAGCTGGTTGCAGCAGAAAGGACCTAACCTCTGTGCAGCTAGTTTTCTGTGATCACCCCTGATGCAAGAAGGGGCAATCAAAGTGATTCAGTGGAATGAGCATCATCCCATTTGAAAAACCTGTCCAAAAATGTATTCCTTCTCATAATAATCTCTTGAGCTGAAGTCACGTTGGCCTCCCCTGCCCCGCTCCCTCTCCATCTGGATGCTGTTGTGTGCCAGTGCACCTGTGCTCTGTGGGGGACCTACTCCATCCACTTGTTCCCAGAAATACTGGGTCTCTCAACTGACTCATCGGCAAACCATGGATAAACCGAGTAAAGTCTAGCTTAGGTCAGAACATACCAGCAGCTTATGTACCGGGCGCCTGCAGTGGTTGTAATAATAAATTCACTCAAAGATTAAAATTAGGGGGGAAATCAATGTAAAAGATACTTGGCTAACACTTTATAATAAGGTTACATGAAGTCATGCATGAATAACATGAAATTATGCATGATTTCATGATGTATTCATGCATGATGATATCATGACTCATCATGAGTTAACATGACTTCATGTTTTTTCATAGATGACTTCATGCATGAATTAATTAAGTAACTACTGTAATGAATTCATGAGAAAATCTTGTGTCTTAGAATCATGATGAATTCACCAAAACATTTACATTTTTTAACAAAAACATTAACTAATCGTAAGTATAAAGTGTATGCATGAATATCATGATTCATCATGATTTAAAAAAAAATAGTTTGCAAGATAATAATACAACATTTACTGCTGTAATTAACTCATCACTAGCTAATCCTTAGTTCATTCATAAATTCATGATGATTGCGTCCTCTATACTAAAATGATGAACTTTTATGCTTTGGACAATAATCAAGGACAAAACAAACACAAACTTCACAGACATTATAATTTAGAACTGTCCACAATGCATTATGAGTTTAAATTAAGTTAAAGCTTTGTGGTCCATTAAATTTCACTTACATCAACATAAATCCTGCCTATTGCTTACATTTATGCTTAACTTAAAAAAAAAACTATATTAAGACTTATTCATGATGTAAATAAGTAAAAATATAGCACTTTTTCTACTCTTGCACAAAATTGTCCAAAGCACAAAAGTGCATCACTTTAGTATAGGGGACGCAATCATCATGAATTTATGAATGAACTAAGGATTAGAAAAAGACAAAAAGATCCGCACAGCTTGAATGCTCCCAGTCAATTTTATTTCGCACACCACGAAAGTGACGTTTCGGGCCACAAATCATCCCTTCATCAGACTTAAGACAGGAAGAGAAAACACCTGTATTTGTAATGCTTATAATGAGGTCACAAACTAATTTTCTTAAAAATCATAATGAATCATGATATTCATGCATAAACTTAATAATTCCGATTAGTTAATTTTTTTGTAAAAAATGTAAATGTTTTAGTGAATTCATCATGATTCTAAGATCATGATATATTAAGATTTTCTCATGAATTCATTACAGTAGTTACTTAATTAATTCATGCTTGAAGTCATCTATGAAAGAACATGTTAACTCATGATGAGTCATGATATCATCATGCATGAATACATCATGAAATCATGCATTAATTCATGCATAAATTCATGTTATTCATGCATGACTTCATGTAACCTTATTATAAAGTGTTACCGATACTTGTATTCAAATACCATATTACATCACTAAAACTGCAATTTTGATTTGATATCATAATGGCTTTCAAACCTGTGTTGACACATTTTTGCTCATTAGGCGAGCCCCCCCACCACTAAACATGCTCATATTTTTGGGATAATAAATGAAAAATTCATTAATATCATTGCTCAAATAGAATTAAACATTAAAAAGTTTCATTATTTTCCAGCATTTTATGCCCCTTTAAAAACCACAGTAAGCAGCAGCAGATACAGCAGATCACCGTGAGAGACCCGCGAAGATGCACAGGTAGAAGCCGTGACGGAAAAGGCGGAGATGGGGTGGAGGTGGAGGTGGGTCGCAGCGCAGCTGGGAAGCGAACGGATCATGATTGCTGGGGCTTAAAAGCGGGACCGAGGGCGATGATTGGCTGCTACGAAGGTGCGGCTCTTGCGCTGATGGCTGAGGAGGAGGTGTGGCCCTCTCGGGAGTGATCATTGGCTGGAGGTCGGTGATGCAGAAATTAGTCTACCAGGCTGAATTAACGCCTAGGCTTCATTATGTGAGGACAAAAGCAGTCCCAGATCTTCAGCTCTGCCACACCTGTGGATGAACTGAACATCCAGCTGTGCCAAATGCTCTCCAAGCGCGCTCTGCCCTATTACACATCACACCTCCCCAACCGCAGCAGCGGTCACAATTCACCACTCTCATATATGGGTAGGCTAGGTTATCGGCATTTTACTCACAACAACAGCGATACCAAAGCATAACTTACCATTGATGTCTTTGTGAGTCCTTCTTTTCCTCCATATGCGTCAGTGCCAACTCCATAGCACATCTGTCCACTTCCATCGCTGTCCTCAAATGTCCTAGTGTTGTCAGACTCCGTGTCACCTGTACGTCCGGCTGTCCGGTGACCACTGCGAGTCTCGGGTCCGCGCCGGGTTCCAGTGCGTATGATACAGGGAAACTCCTCTCGTCATCCCGGCAAAGGTTGGCCTTGGCTCCCGCTGCTGTTCTCCACAAAGTCCTGCGTTTCTTTCAGAGTTCCTCTTGAGAACGTGGTGCCAAATGTCTGTGATAAAATTAATAGTTAATTTTCCGCAGTATCGTCACTCAAGGGTAAAAAATATAAAACATTACAGCTGTGTTTAGCTCGCGGGGTTATGCTCTAGATTTGACGGACACGTGTATCAGCGAGAGGGCGTTTGAACCTGTGCCTCTGAAAAAGTCGATAAAGCCGTTTCTGAATCGGGTTAAATGTAATGTACATACCCTCAATGGGAGCTTGAGGGCGCTGTTTTAGTAGACGCCTTATATGGTCGTAATTCAGGGATAAAACAAACGACCAGTTGTGTCGTTTTCTGTTGGAGGACTGTCTCTGAGCCACTGTCGCCCCGCGGGTGATTGTGCAACTCTCTTATTCACGCAAGAACACTACCTATCTTGCCAACAAGGTAAAAATATCGCAAAAAAAACAACTTATTTTTTCAATATATTTACAATTTACAAAGTTGGAGTGAAAAGTAAACCACATCTTTCACAAATTAAAAATAAAGCAGCCAAACCCTCCCCAAACTTCACCAAAGAAACACAATCTGGTTGCACTTATGGCCGATGACTCACGGCGCATCGTTTCGGCTGCAAAAAGCAACATACTTTTGAATGTAAAAAGACCAAAGGGACAGATTTAGAGCTGGGAGGAGTGGCGGGGGATGTCCGCACAGATGCACACATGGAGAGGCCGCTTGCAAATATGTAAATATCACTGCGGGCCACATGAAAGAGGTCCACTGCGCTGGATGTGGACGCGCTGGAGAGAGGAGAACTTCAAAAATGACCCTCTCGTGACCTGCTGTGGGCAATAACTGATGGCGGTGGTAGGTGGAGGTTGTTTTGACTGTATGGTAAGATGGGCACGTGTCATTTTTATGGACACTCCACTAGTGTAATAAGTTAAAATGACGGATTTAGAGTTGCTTCAAATAAGTCTAATTCCTAGTGTGATTTATTCAATTAAATGTATTAAATTATTACAAGGCAAAATTGTAAAAACATCTTTGTAACTAATATATCAACAAATTAATCGTTCATTTCAAACCTGGCTCAATCCATCGTTTAGATTTCATCTCTGAAAATACTGGCAATTTTGGCCATTATTATGCATTAAGTACACCGCGTTCCAAATGATTATGCAAATTGTAGTTCAGTGTCATAAAGGTAAAACAAAAAGTTTTTCATTGAAACTCATGGATGGTGTTGTGTCTCAGGGCTCTTTGAATCACTGACATCAATCTTAGACGCCTGGGATGATTAGTTGTCAGGTAAGCCCAGTTAAGGGAAAAACTACTGAAAAAGGATGTTCCACATTATTAAGCAGACCACCATTTTCAAGCAACATAGGAAATTAAAAGGATCTCTCTGCTGATGAAAAACGTGAAATAGTTCAATACCTTGGAATATATGAAAACCTGCCAGACAAATGCATCAGATTAAGAGAATAGCTGCTACAAAGCAGCAAACAGGTATTTGAAAATGCTGGTGCCTCTGGAGTCTCCCGAACATCAAGGCGTAGGACCCTCCAGAGGCTTGCAGTTGTGCATAAACCGTGGATGGAGAAGTGGACGATTAGTGAATGGCCACCATGTCCCAACAAGGCTGTGACGTCAGTAAGGAGGGGGCGGAGTCATGTTTTGAGCTGGAATCATGGGGAGAGAGCTGGTCGGCCCCTTTAGGCTCCCTGAAGGTGTGACAATGACCTCTGAAACTGTGGAGTTTCTGACTGACCACTTTCTTCCATGGTACAAAAGAAGAAGGTTTTCCTGAAAAAAATCATCTTCATGCATGACAACGCACCATGTCATACTGTAAAGAATACCTCTGCGTCATTGGCTGCTATGGGCATAAAAGAAGAGAAACCCATGATGTGGACCCCCTCCTCCCCTGCACTCATCCTTTGGAGCCTCAAGGAAAACCTCTATGAAGGTGGGAGGCAGTTTTCATCCAAATAGCATCTCTGGGAGGCTATTCTGACACCCTGCAAAGAAATCCAAGCAGAAACTCTTTAAAAAACTCACAGGTTTAATGGATTTAACAATTTTGAAGCTGCTATCAAATAAGGCTCCTATGTTAAAATATAACTTGACCTGTTATGATGTTTTTGATTGAAATAGCTTTTGATTTCAGTAAATATGACCTCTTAATGCTGCAAATTTTCAGTTCTTTGCAACCTATAAATTGTATTGAAACGCTGCTGTGCATAATCATTTGGAACAGTACATTTTAAGTTGTTTATTATATTTATTTTTGAAAAAAAAAATACTGTTGTCATTGGGAGTTTTTTTCCAATCACATTCAAATGATCCTCTAGCAGTTAAAGGCTTGAAAATTATGCTGACTCATTTGAGTTGACCATTAGAAAATCTGAGAAAAATGTCATTTCCATAATAATTTGGAACGCGGTGTATATATATTATATTTATATGAAAGCATGAGGTGACAGAAATAATACATTTTCTCTCTCATATTTATGCAAGTGATCTACAGCCAAAGTTTCAAATCAATATCTCTACATTACTTTTGTTCCCCTATTTATGTGTGATTACGATATAGGGATGGGCGATATCAGTGATTTCGGATTTGACTAATACAATACTGATACAAATGAAAGTTTAAAAATGCATTGAAACTTAGAAAATGATCAAGGCTATCACCTCTTACGACGCTGACCTGCTCAACAAGTTTAGTTTAGTTTAGTTTATTTATTTGTTTGAGCAGTTAACCTGCTCAAAGGGAGTGGGCTGAAGCCAAAGGCTTATAAGCGCCCACCCCAAATAAAAATAGTAACATTACATTTAATATTTACAAGGTAGCAAATCATAAACAAAGGAACATAGGGCAAAGTAACAATAAATGATGAAGAATAAGACAAAAACAACAGCAAAATAAAGAACAAAAGAATGTGCTACTTTTATGTTATAAAGGTGCATTCATACATATTATACTCTGAGATCTTGCTACTTCCCAGTTGTCATTACTATCCTCAATATAATTTAATTTGGGTTTAATTATCATTAATTATCATTATTAAAGGTGCATTAATACATATTATATTCTGAGATCTTGCTACTTCCCAGTTGTCAATACCATTCTTAATATAATTTAATTCGGGTTTATTTATCATTATTATTATATTTGTTTAATTGAGTTATATGTGAAGTATGATGTAAGCCCTGCATAATGAGGTGCATTAAAAAGCCAGGGTGTAGAACGGGCCAGTTGAAGAGGGCAGTAACTCCCCCTCAACAAACCCCCACCCAGCTGCCCTAACAGCTGATTTTGTAGATGATGTTCCTATGCTGAGTGGTGCATTAAAAGACAAGGTTTTGAGCCCGTTGGGAGGGTCCCTCTCAACAGATTCATAACTTGCCTACCCTAATTCTCAATTTGTAAATTTGAGCAATAGAATGACAACCGTTCCAAGCAGCAACACTCTTCCTTGATTATAGAGGAAACACACATAATTGATCCTACTGCGCCTCCTAGTGGCAACACATTTCTTGTTCTCTGTATATTTCAAAAGTCTTTTGTTTGTATTTATATTTGAACAGGTTGATATTTGGACTTCGTTTCAACTCCATTTCCAGTTTATTCCACAATTGTACACCATTAACTGTTGGGCTAAAACTTTTCAAAGTTGAGCTATGTTTCTGAGTCCTAAACTTTAATTCGTCACGTAATTCATAACAACCAGTACGTTCTTGGAACCTTCTTTGTATTTGGCCTGGCAACAGTTTGTATCTTGCTTTGTATAACATCTGTACAGTTTGGAACTCAACAATGTCACAGAACTTCATGATCTTTGATTTTAAAAATAATGAGTTTGTGTGGTCCAAAACCCAACTTTATGAATTACTCGGATAGCTCTTTTTTGCAACATTACTATTGGTTTTAATGTGTTTTATAAGTACTACCCCAAACCACAGTACAATAATATAAATATGGCAAAATCAGAGAACAGTATAAGATATGTAGAGCTTTGATGTTTAAAATGTGCTTTGCTTTTGCTATTACTGAAATGCTTCTAGAAATTTTCGTAGATATATATTTAATATGAGCTTTCCAAGTAATTCTGTCATCTATAATAACACCAAGGAATTTGATTTCATGCACTCGCTCTATGACAACACCCTCTATCTGAATTGCTTCCTGAGCATTGGAATTACAGTTGCCAAATATCATCATTTTGCTTTTACTCAGATTTAGAGATAATTTATTTTGTTTGAACCACTTATTGACACTTTTGAGTTCCAAGTTAACAATCCGACACAGTTGCTGTAAGTCGTCACCTGATGCAAAAATATTTGTATCGTCAGCAAACAAGATAAATTTAAGTACTTGAGACGTTTTACAAATGTCGTTGATGTACATATTAAACAATTTTGGGCCCAGAATGGAACCTTGAGGTAAACCACACACAATTTGTCGACAACTCGACTGATAATCACCTATTTTCACACATTGTTTTCTATTTTTTAAATAACTGGTAACCCACTGTAGAGCTACCCCCCTAATCCCATAATGTTCTAGTTTATTAATTAGTATATCATAGTTTATTGTATCAAACGCTTTACTCAGGTCAATAAATAACCCTATGGCATATTTCTTGTTATCTACAGCATTAGTTATTTCTTCAATTATATCAAAGAGAGCGTGTGAGGTTGAGTGATTATTCCTAAAACCAAATTGATTGTCCGAGAGTAAATTACACCTTTCAATAAAGCTGTCAAGTCTAGAGTTATAAACCTTCTCTAAGATTTTGAGAATTGCGGTAAAAGGGAAACAGGCCTGTAGTTTGTGAAGAGATGTTTATCTCCTGCCTTGAACAGAGGAATCACTTTTGCTACTTTCATACCATCAGGAAATTGTCCAGTTTGCAGCGATAGGTTACAGATGTATGTTAACGGCTTAGAGATACTTTCAATAACAGTTTTTAAAGTTTTCATATCCATGTCATGGTAATCTGTCGAGGTTTTATTTTTACACCCTTTAACAATGTCCAGTATCTCCTTTTCCTCCACAGGTTTGAGGAACATGGACAGAGGATTTGTGTCTATCAGTTCACAATTAAAGTTCTCAACATTTGTAATTTTTGCAGCAAGATTCGGTCCAACATCTACAAAGAATGTATTAAATGTATCGACTACTTCATTCATATTATTTAAAGTGTTATCCTCATCTTTGAAATATTTTGGATAATTAATCGATCTTGGTTTATTTCTAATTATACTATTTAAGATATTCCATAAACCTTTAATATTATTCTTATTGCTATCTAACAACTTATTATAATAATCCTGTTTACATTTTCTAATGATACCTGTCAGTTTATTTTTATATTTCTTATATTTATCCTCAGCTTCTTTTGTTCTATCATTTATACAGTTTTTGTAGAGTGAATTTTTTTTCTTGCATGCATTTAGTAATCCCTTAGACATCCATGGGTTTTCTTTACACTTTCTGTTTTTACAATGTTTTTTCATTGGGCAATTTTTGTCATATACTTTATTAAATATTTGCGTAAACTCATCATATGCCTTATTAGTATCATTCTCTCTATATACAATACTCCAGTCTTGAGCTAATAGTTCCTTTTTAAATGCATCCATAGTTTTTCTGTTTTTACCCTTCTAAACCAATACATTTTTTCATCATCAATATTTAAATATCCATGTTTGTACAATACAAAAACTGGCAGGTGATCACTAATATCATTTATCATTAATCCACTGACTGTATCACTATCTATTTCATTTGAGAAAATGTTATCAATCAAAGTCGCACTGTGGGTTGTGATTCTACTCGGTTTAGTTATTAGAGGAAACAGACCTATACTAAATAAAGTATTTATAAATTCGTCAGTCTTTTTGTGTTTATATGGGTTTAACAGATCGATGTTAAGGTCTCCCCCACAAACATGACTTTATGATTTAAACCTGAAAAGTGCTCCTCCATCCAATTAGAAAAAACATCTATATCAGAGCCAGGTGTTCTATAAATACAACTTACAATAATATTTTTCTTTTTTTGCCTTGTAATTTCTACAGTAAGGCATTCAAGTACATCATCCACTACCATAGTCTTATTTTCCATTACTTTATAACTATAGTTGGAGTCTACAAACATAGCTACACCCCCACCATGCTTGTTTCGTCTGTTCATACTTATAAATTCATAACCATCAATAGAAAACTCAATTTCTCTGTCATTATTAATCCATGTTTCTGTGATTAAAATTACACTAAATGGTTTAGAAAACTGTTTTAAGAAGCTTTTGATGTGGTTAAAGTTTGCATAGAGGCTACGACTATTGAAGTGGATTACAGTGAATGCCTTAATGTTCTTAAGTTTACTATTGTAAAGATCCTCTGTATAATATTGACAGTCATTAGTAGCTCTAGTAAAGAAGTTATTTTCAGGGTCGATGTCGATCTCAGTGTTCTGTAAGTCATATTGTGATAATGTAAAATCCTGGTTATTTGCTTCAGCAATTCTCCTTAATGAAAGGTCCAAGTCGATGCTTCCTATAGAACTATATGTATTACAGGACATGTGAAGTTATGTGCTTTTACATACCAAAATCCATACGCTTTTCCTGTGTTTATACTTGATTTGGTGTACTGGTGCACGGACGTACAATGAGTTTATCATAGCGCAAGTAGGCAATCTCCCCCCTTTCCCTGGCAGCTCTCAGCTCCGGCATCAGTTCTTTTCGCTTCCTTTGGATGGATTCCGTGTAGTCCTCGTTTATGAAGATTTTGGTCCCTTTGAGGTGTTTAGCGCGCTGCAGGATTGCTTCGCGATCCTTCCAACGCAGCAGTCTGGCGATGATGGGTCTCGGCCGGTCTCTCCCGCCGTCGGGTTTCCCTACGCGGTGGGCCCTCTCCACCTCCACCGGGTGTTGTAGTTGTAACTTCTCCCTCAGTAGATGTTTAACTTTCTCCTCTGCGTCGGCCCAGGTCTCCCCAGGCGTCTCCAACACTCCCTCAAAGACCAGGTTGTTTCTGCGGCTCTGTCCTCCAGATACTCCAGTTTGTCCGTGATAATATGCAAATTGTCACATACTTTATAAAAATCGTTTTGTATTGTGTTTGTGCGCTCAGTGAGTTTCAATGTTCCTTCTTTCAGAGTGTCCACCTCACCTTGCGTGAACTGTAGGCTTGTTTTTAGCTCTTGAATGTCCTTTATCTGTGAATCCATTCGGGTGTTTGTTGCTTCCATGATTATTTTAATGAATCCCTTGAAGTTCTCCTGTTGTTGTTGTATTATTTCCCTGAACATGTCCCTTTGCTGCTCCATGAGTTCCGTGACTCGACTGAGGCTCACGTAATCCTCATCCGCCGCCATTTCTGGCAGTTGCTTCGTCTCTGTTTTTGTCGGTTTAGGCATTTTGCTCTCTCTCAGCCGGACTCCGCAAAAATGTTAGCTGCTTCGCTGCTTCACTGCTCTCACCAAGTGAAATGAAGGAAGCACAAGTAGTTGCTGTATACATATTTAACTGAAGAAACTATTTAAAATGAGTTGTTCAATCGGTCAACCCAAAATGTTTGATTAAAATATTATTTTAAAGAAATCAGAATCAGAATAGGTTTTATTTGCTATTGTCAGTGAAGAGGAATTTTCAAACTAGGAATTTTCTTTAGTGCAAACGTGCAACATAAAACATCAAACTTGGTAGAGATAAAATGAAACAATAAACACATTTAAACTATAAAACTGTAAGGGCATGCATGAAAACAGATTAAGAAAAAACAACAGCATGAATGTTTCTACAGATGTACAGGCGCATTAAGTGTGAGCAGCAGATCTGAGCGTGGACATATCACATAGCGCAATAGAGCAGTGCAATACATGGAGTTGTTGGGTCTTTTTTAGTGTTCATGAGTCTGATGGCGAAGGGGAACAACTGTTGGATGGACCGTAGACTCCTGCCTGAGGGGGGAGGGGGTGAAAAGTCCGTGTCCAGGGTGAGAAGGGTCAGCTGTGATCCGACCCACACGCCTCCGGGTCCTGGACGTGAACAGGTCCTGGAGAGATGGGAGCTCACAGCCAATCACCCTCTCAGCAGCACGCACAATGCGCTGCAGTCGGTACCTGTCCCGGTCTGTAGCGCCGGGGTACCACACGGTGATGGAGGAGGTGAAGATGGACCAGCATCTTGGTCGGCAGCTTAAGTTTCCTCAGTTGCCGTCGGAACATCATCCTCTGCTGGGCCTTCTTGATGAGAGAGGTGATGGTTGACTCCCATCTGAGCTTTTCCTGGGTGATGGTGGTGCCCAGGAAATGGAAGGAGTCCACGATGGAGATGGGGAAGTCTGTCTTTTTTTTTATTGCGCATTGTTTTAGACCTTGTGGATGTGCCTGGGGTCTTCTGGAATTGTATTCTTTGGTTTGCCTATAGAATCCACATTGTTCCCCTTTTTGTCTCCTTGGTCATTTTCTTCATCTAAAAAGTTTAGTCATGTCTTAGTCCTATAGTTTAGACCTGGTTCAAACTTGCTTAAAGGCCTGTTCATACTCCACAAGACGCGAGAACTTTGTTCTTGTTCTTGAGGCAAAAGAACAAGAACAAAGTTCGTCTGGGCTCTGACATTTCATACTCCACAAGACGTGTTGCTGCCGAACTGCTACGCCCCCTTTTTCGGTAGCCAAACAATCAAGGAATTACAGAAATAAAACTAGCCATGTTGTCTCCCGTTTTCCGCACTGGTGTTAGGAAGTAAACATTGGATTCTCGCTTCCCGGTTCCGCCAAATTAACCCCGCCCACTAAACATCCAGCCAATCACAGCGAGAGTTCTCGCAGCCCTGCCGAACAAAGTTCTGCTCAGCTCAGGTGTCAAGAACAACGAGAAAGAACTGCCGAACAGGAGCTCCGAGAACAAAATGACGTCATTTTGTTCTCTGAGCTCTGGGTGCGAGAAAAAGGTTCTCGCGTCTTGTGGAGTATGAACAGGCCTTTAGTTTTTTGTTTCATTCATGTAAAAGGCCCAGTTTAAACCTGATGGTAATCAGTATTTAACGAATACTGGTCTAGACTATTGTGTAATTCACCAACGTTTTGTTTATTGTATACATTACGTAATTTATAAAAACTCAACTTGTCTTGGGAAATATCCTTCCAATTTTAGGTCAACACCAATCCATATAATATATAATATGCTATGACTCACATCTTTGGTTGCTGTAAGTACAGCTTTAACAAATGTTTTCCACGACGTCTACCCACATCTGAATCGCCCTCTCTGTTATTGTAAGTGGCGCAGGTGTAGCCATTAGGCCTGGTTTATGTTTAGCCGTATTAGTGGGCACTCTTCTGAAGGGACATTTAGCTCCGTGTCTGTCAGCTCATCTGTCTCACTCAGTGCTCGCCGCACCTCACTTTTTATGGTCTGCTGTGATTCACGTCCTGCAAACTTAAACAGAGCCAATGTACACAGGGCTTTGATGAGAACAAGCTAACGGTTAAGAGCTGCAGCTGTGGGGGGACGCATGACTTTACTTAGGCATGGTGCGTAGACAAGGTTGTCCACTATCTCCTCATTTGTCTTCATGGATTCCTTTGAGATATAGTGTGCAAAGGCAATGTTCTGGGGCCATCCTAATTCCCTTAATATTGTAAACAAAAAATGTAAATATTTGCAGTATATGATTTTGGCCTTTTAATGGAATTGAGATACATGTTCTGTTGAACAGAATTACAATTTACTGATCCTCCGATGGGAAGCTCTTTTTGTTACAGACAAAAACCGAAAAAGAGAGAAACAAAATTTGTCAGAATAAAACAACACTTTGCCGTTTAAAATATAATAAATATGTAAGCACAGAAACTCAAAAACTAGGACTTGTTGCACATTACATCACTAGATGCACCACATTCGAAACAGCTTGCTAACTTTGCCCCGCAGAAGCAGAGACATTGCACCTCCCTCGCCTCACAGTACACCCCAACACACCCCTCACCATGTAAACACAGACACGTGCAGGGATCACAAAATAAGTGCAAATGTTTGAAGCAGCAACAGTTAGCGTGCTAACACAGCCGGGATTCAGCATTATGAAAGAAATTCCCAAAGATGGTGAATTGATAAACGATCCGACAGGCCTGTTCTGATGCAGTTTAAATCCTTATGAGATGTTCTCATGCCTTTGTTTGATAGCTCCAGGAAACTGTCAGGTGACCATCTCTGCAGAGTCTGTATCAGCTGTGATACAGTATAGGAGTAATACACTGCATGACCGAAAAAATTGAGTCCACCTGGACGTAACTAATTGTTCTGATTTGGGTTTGCTGCAGTTGGTCTACGTTCAGCAACATTATGTGCACAAAGAATGAGATCTGCTGACGACCAGGTTATTCCATCCATGGGTTTCTTCTTTCCTGATGCAAGAGTGGTTCAGGGAGCATGAGACGTCATTTTCACACATGGATTGGCCACCATAGAGTCCAGATCTTAACCCCTTTGAGAATCTTTGGCATGTGCTGGAGAAAGGCTTTGTGCAGTGGTCACACTCTCCCATCATCAATACAAGATTTTGGTGAAAAATGAATGCCACACTGGACCTTTTGACCATTGCAGAATCTTATTGAAACAGAGCAAAATGTGTGCTGTAATCAAAGCTAAAGGTGGACCAACAAATAGCCAAAGCAAATAAGAGCAAAATGGAAAAAATGGAATCACAGATATGTTTGCGCTTGATATTTCTTCATAGCGTTTGGCCCTTCACCTGCTAATATGTTTCTAATTTGGCTCTCCAAGTAAAAGAAAACACTTTGGACACCTGTGCATTAGAGTCATTAGGGTTTAGAGAGGACTTAAAAATCCAGCGCAGCATTATCTAGGTCCAGACAATCCAAGGACAGCTTCACCTACTAGGCTGACAGAAATCAACAATACCAAAACTACACCAACTTTTATAGGTAACTTCATGTTTGCATGTTGTTCCCTGCTCGTGCACTGCTCCCCGTCGCTCATGTGACCGCCGCAGCCTGTAGGACCCTCTCAGTACCAGGCCTGTATAATGCAGCCCAGACTTCCTAATGACTGGTTGCGCTGGGAGCTGTTCCGGGCAGGACTCTGGACTGTGGTGAGCCTCACACACAAACACATGGAAACACTGCAGCAAGTCCTCTGCCATGTGCTCTGCAGGACACGGGTCGAGGTATTCTCTCTTTTTTTTTTACAGAAACTTCAGGCACATTCAAGCAACGCGGTTGCTTCACTTCACACGGTCGCGGGGCGAAAAACAAACATTACACCTGGAAACACTTACTAAAAGCATAATTGTTCCCAAAATGATAAGCCCTTTGCTTTAATTTGAAAGGGATTGCAATGTTTTGGTCACTCTTCGTTCTGTATGATCCAAAATGCCATAATTAAACATCTTCCGAAAGTCATACCAGTCTGTTATATTAAAACTAACATCTTATGGCATTAGATTAGTATTAGAACATTGAGCTTTGGGGCCTCGTACATAGGGCTCAGTACACTCCACTGCATATGCCTGGACTGATACAGTCCAGTTTAGTTTAGCTTTTAACTGATATTTATTCTTGCTAGGCCTATTTATTTAATTGTTATTAATATTTATTTATTTATGTTTTTTATTTATTTATGTTTTCTTTATGTATTTTACCTCTCGGTCTTATTTTAGTGGTCCTTATATTCTTATTTTTACTTTTACTTTTTACTTATTTTAACCATTTTTATGGTCTCCCAGTTTCCTCTGGAGGAGCCCTCTGCCTCGGGAGCGGTCATTGGCTGTGGCTGCTGTCCTGTGGGTGTCTGGATGGAGGTGTGGTGTTTCTACCGCGCCTCCTCCGGGCATCCTGTGTTGGTGCCCTGTGGCTGCAGCCGAGATGCTGCTCCCGATGCAGACGGCTCCTTGGATGGTGTTTCCTTACCTGGTTTATCTGTACCCAGCCTTACCTCAGCCTTATGTCCATTGCGTCCATTGTTTTACCTTGAGTGTATGTGGTGTGCTTGTGTGGTGTGTCTCTGGGAAGGTGGGTGGGGAGAGTGTGAGTGCGACAATGTGTTTGTATTTGTGGGAGGAGGTGGGTGTGAGAGAATGTTTTTAAATCTGTAAAGCACTTTGTGTTACATGATGTTATGTTACATGATATGCTCCGATTCAACTTACAGTAGCACAATTCAAACTTACGTGGTTTGGACGTATGTGCGACACTGGAATTCACCTTACTGGCTTTTGTTGGGGTTTGTGAAATTATTCAGATATGCCAAGGCAGAAACTAGAGGAAAGTAACCACTAAAAGACAACCTAGATGTTATGCTAACACTAGCATATGTTGTGCTAACAGTGGCTAAATGCTAACCTCTACAAAATCACCTTTATGTTTTGAGGGCGGTCCTCTGTCTTCTGGCCAATTAGAGCTCAGCAGTCTGTTCACTTTAGTATCCGTTCAGCGCTCTTTGGCCTATGGGAGGGCTGCATGATTTTGACAACAAACCTAAATACGATTTTTTTGGGACAAATATTGCAAATTGATTTGCAAATTTTCCTATTTCATATTCATGTAAAGGGATTAGACGGAGTTTAAAAATGTTTAAATTATGTATTTTCCACCCCCTACATGCTCCAGTAATGTCCTAATGTGTAGAATGAGCCCAGACCTGTTCACCACAACTGCCTCTAAAATCATAGCCTGGCTAACGCCAGACTAAAATCACAAATTATATTTAGTCTGGGAACCACTTCATTTTCTCGTAGGAGAGGTGTGGTTTATGATTGTCCATATCCGTTTATTGGCCGCTACGAATGTCTCTCATGCATCTGTACGTAGCCATAGCCAATCGTATCAGATGACGTATGACGTACCCGCTGTAACGTTCGAGCTAAACTATTTAGAACACGGTCTAAAGCTTGATCGAAAGATGGCATCGCGTCTGCTGTTGTCATGTTGGATCCGTAAATACACTTTTTTTTAATCCGTAAACAAACTACAAGCTTCTGTATGTTGAATAGTGCGTCATCGTCTTGCCGTTCCTCCTCGTTCTGTGATTGGTCCCCAAATCCATGTGAAGATTTCGGCCATTGTCCCCAGGCTGGTGTGAAGTTCGAAAGGATTCAAGCGCACACAGCAGTCTGGCGTTAGCCAGGCTACTAAAATCCTGCACTGTCACTCAAAAGTTGGTATTTCGGGGCCGAATCGTCATGCACTTGCTTAAAGAGTACCTAAACGGGCGTGCCAAAGCATTTCCCCACCCACAAACAAAAGTCAAAAATTGCCCTGAAAGTGGCGGTCTCTGAAGTTTGGGGGTGACATGCGGGGGGTGAGTGTGTGGGCCTTTGCATTGGCACAATCACAGCAGACAGATTACGTGGGAGGGACTTGGTTATAACCACAGGTACAGGGGCAGGACAATGGGCAGCACCTGATGACGATGTGTGGAGCTGGTGCGGCTTATGACGTTCTGTGGAGGCCGTGGACACTCCCCAGCCAATCAGGAAATTCTAATTTAGTAGCAGAGTTTACCCTGAAGGGGCGCAACCCATTCGTTTTCAGGCCAAAGTTAGGATTTAACACATGTTTGCGCTATAATGTCAGAATAATGTCAGGGACCAGTAGACAACACAATGAGACACCCATTGAGACAGTTTATCAGTAAAAAAAAAACTTGATTTGGTGTTTAGTTGCTCTTTAATCTAGACACGGCAGTTACACGTAAGACCTGAGGTGGCAGTAGCGAGTATAAAAATGACAACTTTCATATTGTCCCTTTAAATGCATAAACTTCTAAACTGATGAGTTAAAGTCATGTTACTTTTAGACTGATGAAACTATTCTTCATATTCTTGCTCGAACTGCCCCACATGGGAACAATAACAATAATCTACTTTCAAAAATATTTGGTTTTATGTGGACAGCGCCCTCTTCTGGTAGAGTTCGGCTTCCACCTCCCAACATTCAGAGTAACTCTTGGGGACAGCATGTGACTGAAATAAGTCTGTGATGGAGTCACAAAGCGTCTTTCTAAACACTTTAGAATCTGCTTTATGGCAACTCAGACCTTTTATCTGCTGTAGCTGAACCTGAGATCAGAGGCTCCACAATTCAACGACAACAACCTCAGTCTCTTGAGGTTCGGTTTTTGCAGTTGCCAAACCTTGATTGTGATGTGATTCGATAAATCTTGCAGGCCTAGCCCATGGGTTGAGAACGGTTCCAAAACTTGTGCCTGGATGGCACTGGTTGACCCTGGTCTGGCCAGTGGAGATGCTCGACTACACGGGTAGACCTGGCACTGGGCTGGGCAGGAAAGTGTGCCAGTGGGAAAGGGGTATTAGTTTGTCTTTGCCTCCTTCAGTTTGGCGTTAAAGGGAGAAAACTAGCAAAATAAATCTCTACATTGACCACTGCGTGAAAAATCTATTTTGTCACCTGCCGAGTCTCGCCTTAAAATTAAACCCTTTTAGCATGTTAGGAGCGCTTGGACAAATGACGAGGAGAACCCACAAACACAGATAAAATTCCCTGCTTGGATCGGGAAAAAAACCTGTGACCTTCTTGGTATAAGTTACCACTTTGCTATCGTGCCACTGACTTGGCTTGGCCACAGAAATATTACGTCTTTGGAAGTAGGAATTCCCATAGGTTGTTTTGCAAAGCGCTGTCACACTTCCATAATGTTAAACGCAGACCTTTTAAATCATACTGAGGAAAAAAAAAAAGAAGAGAAACGGTCCAAACAAACAGAGGTGTTGCTATGGTAACATATAGGCTCCTGCTGACATGCTTAATGTACTCCTCTTTTAAATTTACCACTCCAAAATGGCGGGTAAGAACATGCAGGATGTCTGGTTTTATAGGAAGAAAACACTTGCTTCCACTCAAGTGCACAGTAAAAGTATCAGCCGCAGGTGGGATAGGACTCAAACAAAGTGGGCTGTTGGCAATGTGGTTAAATGTGTGTTTTAATACAGTTACACAAAACACCAGTGAAGGGAGTAGTCTTTCTTCTGGTGCCCAGTACACGAGAGAAACGGAGCAAAAATGAAGCTTAGGCGACAGCAAAATGCAAATCAGCACAAGGGAAGAGAGCAAAACGAGTTTGGTGAAGGTGTCCCAGTTTGATGTATACCGGAGTGTGGTGTGGCCTTTTGAGTGAGGAATATGGAAAAACAAACCACCACTCAAGGTAGGTACTATGCTTGACCAAAAAAAAATAAAAAATAAAAGTCACCACCAAGGAGAAAGATCACATATTCAAAATGACTGAAATGTAAAACTTATGGTTGAAAATCTTTTCGATCAACACATGTCCAGTACTTGAACATTTTCTTGCATATATTCCCACTATATCTGAAGTTCGATATATTGAGGCAGGAAACAATCATGATAAACAATATTAAATACTTTATAATGCCACAGAAACTAACTTTAAAGCTTACAAATGTCAGTAAAGCTTAGTTCGAAAAGAACTTAATTCTTAAAGGTGCATTATGCAACTTTTTATGTGCAAAAAAGTTGACATTTGTGCGATTGTTTGGAAGGTTTTCACTGCGGATGGACCCTCTCACCAGAAAACCTGATCCTGGAGCGTCCCGTTTTAAAGTTAATAAACTCTTCTTTTAACTCCGGCTGTGTTCCCGAGGTGTTTAAGCATGCTGTTGTCCAGCCCCTCCTTAAAAAGCATAACTTGGATCCCTCAGTGCTGTCTAACTATAGACCGATATCCAAGTCCAAGCCCTTTTTGTCAACTAGAGAAAGCGGTCTCTCTCTCAGCTGCAATCCTATTTGGATTCTAACAAAATTCCAGAGAAATTCCAGTCTGGTCTTAAATCGTGGCATAGCACAGAAACTGCATTTTTAAATTTTTTAAATGATTTGCTTTTAATGGCAGACTCTGGGCAGGTAGCTGTTTTGGTGCTTCTAGATCTCACTGCAGCCTTTGATACAGTGGATCATGAGATTTTATTATCACGGTTGGAATCCTGTGTTGGGATTAAGGACACAGTTATAAAGGGGCGACAGGGGCGCAGATGGTAGAGTGGTCGTCTCATGACCGGAAGGTCAGGGTTCGAATCCCGCCTCCTGAAAGTGCCCACTGTCGTTGTGTCCTTGGGCAAGACACTTCACCCTCCTTGCCTCCAGTGTCTGCGTACACTGGGTATGAATGAGAGTGTGAATGGGTGAGTGGATCCTTGCTGTAAAGCGCTTTGAGTGCCTATGTAGGTGGAAAAGCGCTATATAAGTGAGACCATTTACCATTTACCATAAAATGGTTTTGGTCCTAGCTCACAGGACGGCAGTTCTCCGTGAGCTTTGGCCCTTTTTCATCTGTAAAAGCCCGTCTCACCTGTGGAGTTCCCCAGGGCTCTGTTCTGGGCCCAGCTTTGTTCTCCCTGTATATGCTGCCACTGGGCTTGATTTTAGAAAATATGACATTTCCTTTCATTGGTTTGCTGATGACATCCAAATTTACATGCCTCTTAAGTTAGAAAGCAGTTCAGCACAGTCTTTGCAGAGATGCCTCCAGGAAATGAAAGACTGGCTGAAGCTAAACTTCCTCAACCTAAAAGAGGGCAAAACTGAAATAGTTAAGTTTGGCAGTACTGACCAGACCTTTGAACTTGGTGTTTTTTTGGTGCAAAAAATCTTGTAGTTATGATTGACAGCTCTTTTGACAGTGGTTAAAACAAGCTTCTTTGAGTATTCGATCAGCCTTATCCATTGAGAGCTTTAAGTCACTCTTAAAATGCCTTTATGCATTGGCTTTCAACACGAGCTGAGTTGAACATTCCAAAAAACAATGTTCCGCTTATTTGTACATTGTATATACACTCACCTAAAGGATTATTAGGAACGCCTGTTCAATTTCACATTAATGCAATTATCTAAACAACCACTCACATGGCAGTTGCTTCAATGCATTTAGGGGTGTGGTCCTGGTCAAGACAATCTCCTGAACTCCAAACTGAATGTCAGAATGGGAAAGAAAGGTGATTTAAGCAATTTTGAGCGTGGCATGGTTGTTGGTGCCAGACGGGCCGGTCTGAGTATTTCACAATCTGCTCAGTTACTGGGATTTTCACGCACAACCATTTCTAGGGTTTACAAAGAATGGTGTGAAAAGAGAAAACATCCAGTATGCGGCAGTCCTGTGGGCGAAAATGCCTTGTTGATGCTAGAGGTCAGAGGAGAATGGGACGACTGATTCAAGCTGATAGAAGAGCAACTTTGACTGAAATAACCACTCGTTACAACCGAGGTATGGAGCAAAGCATTTGTGAAGCCACAACACACACAACCTTGAGGCAGATGGGCTACAACAGCAGAAGACCCACCGGGTACCACTCATCTCCATTACAAATAGGAAAAGAGGCTACAATTTGCACGAGCTCACCAAAATTGGACAGTTGAAGACTGGAAAAATGTTGCCTGGTCTGATGAGTCTCGATTTCTGTTGAGACATTCAGATGGTGGAGTCAGAATTTGGCGTAAACAGAATGAGAACATGGATCCATCATGCCTTGTTACCACTGTGCAGGCTGGTGGTGGTGGTGGTGTAATGGTGTGGGGGATGTTTTCTTGGCACACTTTAGGCCCCTTAGTGCCAATTGGGCATCATTTAAATGCCACGGACTACCTGAGCATTGTTTCTGACCATGTCCATCCCTTTATGACCACCATGTACCCATCCTCTGATGGCTACTTCCAGCAGGATAATGCACCATGTCACAAAGCTCCAATCATTTCAAATTGGTTTCTTGAACATGACAATGAGTTCACTGTACTACAATGGCCCACAGTCATCAGATCTCAACCCAATAGAGCATCTTTGGGATGTGGTGGAACGGGAGCTTCATGCCCTGGATGTGCATCCCACAAATCTCCACCAACTGCAAGTTGCTATCCTATCATTCAATATGGGCCAACATTTCTAAAGAATGCTTTCAGCACCTTGCTGAATCAATGCCACGTAGAATTAAGGCAGTTCTGAAGGCGAAAGGGGTCAAACACAGTATTAGTATGGTGTTCCTAATAATCCTTTAGGTGAGTGTATATTTGTCTCTTGTTTTGAACATGTACAGCACTTTGGGCAGTGTCGACTGTATTTTAAATGTGCTTTATGAATAAACTTTGACCTTGACCTTGACCTAGAGACCACTGTGATGGAAAATAAAGGCGCCATGCTGACCACTCATACAGCCGCTGGGTCACTACAAGGTCAAATATGCAACAATATCAACTTTTTTCACATAAAAGTTGCATAATGCATCTTTAAAGTATCCCACAATGAACATGAAATACAATGAAAAACAACTTACTTTAGCTTAAAAAATAAAGTATTCATTAGAAAAATGAGGGGGGAGGGGGAGTGCAAATAAATGATGATAAATATTCATTTGTTGAACTAGGGCTCTCCGGTGTTACGTCACAAATCAAGCGGAGGTGAATACAACGCTCTCGGCTTCATTGAAAACAATGGGAGATCTCTGCATTGGGTGGTTGTCATTGGATTTGAGAGGATTTATGAAGGTGAATAATTGTTGGATTGTGATGAAACGTCATTTGATTACCAGGATAACCTGCCTATTGAGGCAGGTTATCGCCTGCCTCACATTGGGAGCTGAAGGGAACACCAAGGTCAAAGGTCTGGTCAGTACTGCCGAACTTAACTATTTCAGTTTTGCCCTCTTTTAGGTTGAGGAAGTTTACCTTCAGCCAGTCTTTCACTTCCTGAGGCATCTCTGCAAAGACTGCGTTGAACTGCTTTCTGACTTAAGAGGCATGTAAATTTGGATGTCATCAGCAAACCAATGAAAGGAAATGTCATATTTTCTAAAAATCAAGCCCAGTGGCAGCATATACAGGGAGAACAAAGCTGGGCCCAGAACAGAGCCCTGGAGAACTCCACAGGTGAGAGGTTATCGGATATAAACAGAAATTGGACTTAATTGGTCTCAATGAATGCTTGTACAAAGTGCCTAGAGGTAGCCTAGTACGCTTTACTAATCCATCTTAACTTTGTGCAGAATTTCACGCATAATCCACACAATTTTTTTAGATCCGTACATGTCAATTCTAATCATTAACTTAGTTTACAAGATTGATAGCTGTAGTTCCGACAAAATGGAACATCCAACCGCACAACAGCTTTTATGCAGGATTTACAGAGAAAAACTCAATTTATCGAACACAATCTGTCATTCACACACTGCTGACAGCTGCATGTTATTTGCGGACGATCTCAACCAGACATAAACGCTAGCTAATACCGCCATTGTTTTCACCGCCACATCCGCGACGCAGCAGCTCTATTCTGAGCTACTCCAAGGAGACGTGACGCTCCTCATGTCAGCCCTCTGCCTGTTTCTTTAGAGATATGAGGTTCCCACATTTGATGGAAAAACCAACCAGGCCAGGGTCTAAGATCATATCAGGACTAAATCGGGGCCAAAAAAAAACTGGGATTAAACATTGTCTAAACTAGGAACAAAACATACACGTAGCACAGTTTGAGAACAACTGCTCTACATAATGCCCCAACTGCTTTAATCTGACTTGGATGTATGTTATTTATAATGACAAAGCCTTAAATGCACCACGGGCTGTCACTACTATACTTAACTTTCAATAAATGGCAATACATTTTGGACTCAATATTTACCGTCAGTACACATTACCCCCATTTTTGTCATGAAAACCTTTTTACCCAAAGTAAGTTGTGTCTCATTGTATTTCTTGTTCATTGTGGGGATATCTTAAGTACTTTTTGAACATTGTCATTTTTAAGCTGTAGAGTTTGTTTCTGTGGCACTATAAGGTCTACAGTAATATTGCTGATCGCGATAGTTTCCCGCCTCAATATATCGAACTTTTGATTGTGTTGTCGTGGTTTTTTTATTGATGGGAGCTGCTCTGGAGTCTGGTTGAGATCGTCCGCAATAACATGCAGCTGTCAGCGGTGTGTGTGTGTGTGTTTGAAGTCCGGACAGATACAAACTAAACCTTTGCTGGCATCACCCCAACAGAGCAACTAAGGACACTCATTCACAACAACTTGGTTCAGCAGACACGAGACATCCCTCTGAACTCCAGTGCTGTCGTATATGAATGAGTGTATTGATTGAAAAAATACATTAAAGTGACGCCAAAAGGTTAAGGTAACGATGGACGGCACATTATTGTATACAGAAGAATGAAAATAACTTCTCTTGGAACTTAAAATGGCAAATTAGTCAATGAAAGGAACAACTCTGGCAACCAATGGTGTATGTTTCAGTGTCTCCATCATGTTTCTACTCAATGTCTATGACTCAGTGCTGACTATAATAACATCTTGTTGTTGTGATTGTAAACTGATACCGAGTAACAAATCCTGTATTGTCCAATCACCAGAGTTTGTCCACAGAGAGATCAGGAGCACATTGTAGCCTCCTGCCAGCAGAGGGTGCAGACAATGCGCCCCCATCACGAAAAGCCCCACATTCAGATGCCTTCAGCAGCAGAGAACAAGAGTCCGGATGTTTAGGAGACACACGGGTGACCTCATACGCGTCGGACAATATACTGGTGATTCTATTGTGCTCAGCGGAAACCAGAAGGCAAGATCTGTGTGTGTTTTCTTAAAAGATCACGTAAATATCACGTTTTGGTGAGCAAAGATCTGTTTGGAAGAAGGAAAGGGCACGGAATTTCAAGAAAAGAACATCTGTTAAGCTAGTCTTAGGCTAGTGCATTTCTATGGTATCAGCTAGCCTGCATTAAAACAGTCTGACCCACTCCACAGTGCACCTGAGGCAAATCACTTATAACGCAAGACTAACCATATAAATGTCTGTGTCGATAGAATAATTTTAACCATTTTGCATTTAAAATAACTTATATTTGAGCAGCATCAGCTTCGTGGCTGTAAGCTAACGCAGCGGCGGAGTGATCTGCGAGAGAATAGTCCCTCAAATGCGGTAATTCATGTGATACAAGGTCAGTTATATTTCAAAAATCGACACAGACATTTATATTGTTAGTCTGGTGTTATAAGTGATTTGCCTCAGGTGCACTGTGGAGTGGACTGTTTTTAAGGCGAGACACTGCAGGTGAATAAGTAAAAAAACTAGTTAGTAACACAGATTTTTTCAGAGGGGATTTTGGATATAATGTTTAGTTTTTCAATTAACTAATCATAAGTGAAAAATCTGTAAAAACTCAAATTCCGCCTGGTTTTTTTTGGGTTCAAAACTGAATAAATCAGGCTAGGAATTAGATATTAAAAAATCCCTCTGAAAAAAACTTCAAAATATTGTTAAGTCCAAGACAGGAAAGTTTGGAGTCTGTAGGAGCGACTATAAGGGCTCACCCGCTGCCCGAGTGGGGCCTTCTCAGAGAAAACAAGGCCTGAAGTTTTGTAGCGAGTGCGCATGCGCGGAACCGTCGTTGGCTCTTCCACACCAGGCGTCTTGTAGAAGGAAAAATACCATATTTGGGTGATAGCGTCATCGCGGGCACCCTTCACAGGACACGTGGATGTAAAATCTGTCAATATTTATGAATCAATACCTGCGGGAAAGACGGCCTTTCGACGCGCCGCAGCTGCTACTTCCGGGTTACCTCCGCGCCGCAGGCGGACAAATCATCATAAATAAGCATCATGCGGGGTGAGTTTTGTCATTGTTATTCTCTGACATGAAAACTAAGATGTAAAGGGAGGAAAATAGATACAAATCTCCACTTCGACCATTGTGTGAAAAATCAATACTTTCACCTGCCGTGTCTTGCCTTAATGCAGGCTAGCTGATACCATAGACATGCACTAGCCTAAGACTAGCCTAGCGCCACTAAGCTCTTCAAATATAAGGACCGCATGAATTCAAGAAAAAATATCTCCAGACATCAACAACACTCTGGATAACTAGGAAATGAGGCTCTATGTAAAAAATCCTGAAATATCCCTTTAAATACACTGAGGCTGATATATGCGACGCGAGGAGAAATACACTTTAATCGACACATGGAGAGGAAAGCTTTACCAGCAGGAAGGGGACAAAAGGCAGAAGAGAGACGTACCTTGATGACACAAAGTTGATCCATTTGACCTCGTCCGTGTGGTAATCCAAACGTCCTGTCATGCAGCGTGTGTGCATTAAAAATAAGTTCCTTCTTCGCTTAAAAAGAAGAATGAAAGTGAGAATAATTCACCCGAGGTTGGCTGAAGGGGCAAAAATCCCTCAAACTAGAACTGAAAGACTCTTGGCAGCCTAGAGTCCGACTCTTGGGCAGTTGACAATTACTTGGGAAGTAATTGTCAACAGCCCACAGTTGACAATTATCAACTTGCGGTGATACTTACCTTATTTGGGGTCTACGAGGTGTTAAAGGGATATTTCAGGATTTTTGACATTGGGCCTCATTTCCTAGTTATCCAGAGTGTTGTTGATGTCTGGAGATATTTTTTTCTTAAATTCATGCAGTTCTTATATTTGAAGAGTTTAGTGGCGCTAGGCTAGGGCAAGGCTAGTGCATGTCTATGGTATCAGCTAGCCTGCATTAAAAACAGTCTGGCCCACTCCACAATGCACCTGAGGTAAATCACTTATAACACCAGACTAACCATATAAATGTCTGTGTCGATAGAATAATTTTAACCATTTTGCATTTAAAATAACTTATATTTGAGCAGCATCAGCTTCGTGACTGCAAGCTAACGCAGCGGCGGAGTGATCTGCGAGAAAATAGTCCCTCAAAATGCAGTAATTCATGTGATACAAGGTCAGTTATATTTCAAATAATATTAACACAGACATTTATATGGTTAGTCTGGTGTTATGATTTACCTCAGGTGCACTGTGGAGTGGGTCAGACTGTTTTTTAATGCAGGCTAACTGATACCATAGAAATGCTTTAGCCTTGCTCTAGCCTAGCGTAACTAGACTCTTCAAATATAAGAACTGCATGAATTTAAGAAAAAAATATCTCCAGACATCAACAACACTCTGGATAACTAGGAAATGAGGCCCTATGTCAAAAATCCTGAAATATTCCTTTAACTCTGCAGGTGCCCAAACTTTTCTCTGGCCTTTTTTACATTTATGTTATTTTGATCATGACTTCTTGTTTTTTATGTTATGGAAATGTCTCACCTGCAACTTCATGCAACGAGAGACCTTTTATATATATATATATATATATATATATATATATATATATATATATATATATATATATATATATATATATATTTATTAATGAATCTTTGGGATTTGATTATAAAAACGTAGTTCAAAACCCAGAACCTTTTGATAATGAGTGTAAGGAGCTGGACAGAAACTCATTGTTACTAATGTGTTCAGGAGGTACATGTTAGAAATGCTTGCATTGAGATCAATTTTAACCTTTGAATTATGTGTCTTTGTGCCAAAATGAAGGAAAAGAGGCTCTATCCGCCTTACCAAGTCATGTTTGGTGCGAATACCTTACACCCGCGCATTCTGCTGTGCTCGTAGCCGTTTTCTAGTGTCCGTTCAGATGCGTTTTCGCAAACACTGGAGTTGCCATGGTACACTTCATTTTGCCGTCTGAGAGCTGTAAAACGTGTATTTCCCGAATGTGAAGGACAGGTGTAGGGCTGGTGTAGGGCTGGGTACGGTTACTTTGTTTTTGATACCGATACCTGAACGATACTTTTTCCCGATGTCTATACCAAATTATTTGTCACATAGAACCAGATAGTAGAACAATAATGTGTGGAAGAGCTGCAGATGTACAATATCGGGTTCATCGCTGATATCAAGAAATGTGTGGGCAAAAATTGGGAATAATTTTGGGGGAAATGGGGGAGCGGGGAATAGAGAAAAATATTTGTATGAAAAGAAAAAACATTGGGGCAAAAATTAAGGGAGAAAAAAGGGGAAATTGGACAAACATGTGGGGGACAAAATGAAAAATGGAAAAGATTGGGACAGTATTTATTTTTTTAATGGTAAATATGGGTAAATAATTTATTTTAGCTGAAACAGTCACCGCATCAAAACATGGGGCAAAACAGGGGAATCAATTTGGGAATGGGAAAAAATGGGGCGTAAATAGGGAAACAAATAAGAAGGAAATGAGAAAAAAATGAGGGGAACAATTGGGAAATCTTTTTTTTTTAAATAACTGTGTTATAAATGTGTTAATTTTGTACATGAATATAATACAATCAGAACAGTAAGCCAACAATTGGATTTATACACCACATTTTGATTGGCATAGAATTTGTATTATTATACACAAAAAGAAAAAAAAAGAAAAGAAGCAAAAAACAAACAGAAAAAAAGGATAATAAAACTTAAAAACAAACAAAACCCTAACCCTTCCCAGATATTTTGTTTACAAATGACCATACTGCCAAGCATTTAATTAAAACAACACACACATGTATATAGTCTATAGGTTCACAGTAATACGTTACACTTAGTCATCTTCAAAATCTGTTAAAATAACATTATCTACAAAATCTTTAAATGGTCCCCACACCTTGTCAAATACAGACAACTTTCCCTTTCTAAAGCACGTAATCCTTTCCAGGGGAAATACTATGAGCATTTGTTTCACCCAATATCCCAACTAGGGCCTATTGCTCTTTTTCAAATGCATTGCAATTGTTCTTTTAGCTTGAAGGAAGCACATATCTATCATTATCTGCTCACTCTTTGTAAACGTATGTTTTCCAGGATAAATTCCTAAGATAAAAAGTACAGGATTTTTCGGAATATCCTTTGAGATGATTGTCTCTACAGCTCTTTTAACCTCGTCCCAAAAAAGTTCCCCCTCAGGACATTGCCACATACAGTGGAACAATGTTCATTTAGCATTAGTACATCTTGTACACACATCAGGTACATTTCTATTATATGTATTCAATTTTTCTGGTGTCACATAGGTTCTCATGAGCCACTTATACTGGAGGAGCCTAAATCGACTATTAATTAATTGTTTATGTGCGCTGACTCCCAATCCTCTTTTGAAATGTTTGTTGCCAAATCCTCATTCCATGCCCTGAGCTTAGAATCTGAGTTTTCAGTTGGAAAAAATCATTTATTTGAGCAGAAACAACCAAGTCACTTCCTGTAATGTTGTCCCTGGACCAACAGCATCAGAACTTGGACCTAAAGACATAAGCAGAGCAAGAGAGACAGGTTTAAACTCCCCCGACTTGAGAGTGGGAGACTCCGGGTGCGGTGTCTTTTCATCCACCTCGTGTTCATGCGCCGTGTCCAGCTGTGGTAGGTTCACGGTGGTCATCCCGGGCCTATATCGGTGTGATCAGCTGTGCTCGGCAGTCTCTCCTTTATCTCTGTCCGAATTCCTCCGCAGTCACTTCTCAAACATACACCGGCGCTCCACTCGGATCCCGATGAGCCTTTTGGCAACACAGTGGGCTTTAGCCAGGCCCTGCCCCGCTGCCCCTGTGCTCACCTCGTGTTTGTAGAACATTTCCCTCGTGTTGAACTAGATCTGAACACTCGGGGGCTGTATATTTGGACCACGACGGGCTGTACTTAAGGCAAACCACTATAATGGACGAAAGATTTATATTAAGTCCATAGATCGGCATATGGTTTTATAGAAGAATGAGATTTGATCAATGAGTCCATGAAGTTACACAACGTGATCTTTGAGATGTATAGTGTCTGAATTTGTCTGTGTCTGTATTGGAAGGAGACGTAGGATCCCTATTAATAAAGGATTCTGACAGTGAAAAAAGTCATCAATAATTAACACTGAGAGACCATGATGAATGATAAACTTAAACTAGTCCTACCTACTTAAACTAGTCCTACCTCATCCGATAAAGTCAATCACAAGGCTCTGCGCTCATGATGAACATAAACACTAAAAACAGAGCAAAAACTCAATACTAATCCACTGGGCTGTTCATGTTCCTATAAGCTCCTCCCACAGAGGCACAATGCCCAGGCACCTCTTTACCTCCGCCTCCTCCTCACCTCAGCTCACACGCTGCTCTAGTTCTAATCCACGACCAGCCATGACAGTGACGGGCTCGGAGTCGGAGTAATATAACTAGTTTTCACATCATTTTCTAATGGGAAAAACAGAAAAGCTAAAGTTACCCACTTCTTTCCACTGACATTGTCTGGACCATTCACCGCTGACATGTTTTTAATTATTGGACCTTTCATTTCCATTTCCCCATAATAATACAGTCTTGCTGTGCTAGTTGAAGTTCATACATAATAGATATTGCATGTTTACCCTGCTCTCCCACGTCTGGGATCAGGGATGGGCTGTACAAGTACAAGTACAAGTACAAGTACCACATTTAAGGCGTCGTTCCACATAGCGCGAACCGGCCGCACACGCCACGATCTACGTGCATGTATCGACACTACCCCGCAGACCTTTCTGTTTCCACCACACACACACATGCATTTGTTGTGGGCGGAGCCGCATAGAGCCGCACGCTGTACAGATCGTCATTAAAGGTTTTAAGAGCCGCGATGAGAACAAATGTGGACAAATGCTGTCATCTGGTGGGAGTTATGGAATCATTCAGAGGAGCCAAGCTGTATTAAAACAGAAAATAAACTGCTAAACTACAACTATGAAGGTAAGCTACAGGTAAATGTTATGCTATCACCAGCTAAAGCTGCGCTAACAGCGGCTAAATGCTATTATCGGGAAAATCCCCTTTTAGAACAGCGGTATAATGTAAAATATTAAATCCGTACGACCTGCGTACGGAGGGCTGTCCACAATACTGAGGGCTGTCCACTCTCTCGTTGCCAATCAGAGGCCAGCAGTCTGTTCACGTCACATCAGACACGGGTTAGCACGCTTTGGCCACAGCCAGAGGTCGGTCCCAAAACCTATACCTGGTCAGACCAGTTTGGCCCTGGCCTTTGTTATGGAAAAGCTCGACAAGGCGAGTGAAAGAGCCATTCGGCTGACACGCGCCTGCATGTGGAAAAGAGCCTATAGACCCTTACGGCTGATCAAAGGGCCAAGGTGAGAAAAAAGGATCTCAAATATTCAATGATTATTATTAGTAGTAATATTAATACTATTATAAGTAAAATGAAATAATAGGTATTTTGGGAGAAAAAAGGGCTTAAAGGGCACAAAGCATTTTCCTTTATTTGTAAATGTACTTAAAGGCCTTAAATGGTCCAAACTCAAACTTAACTTTTCTAACATATTTGTAACATCTGGATTCTTCACAGGGATGACTTATAAACTCACAAACGCACATTTAACAACATGCTTTATAATTAGTGTTTTTCCCACAAATGTCTGAGTTTACAGTGTGCTAAAGGACAAAACAAAATGAGTTCCACTACTAGTAAAAAAAAAAAGCCTTTAAGTGCACCTTCCATCTATTCTTTCTTTATTGGTATTTCCAACTATGAAATCTAAAAACATTTTAATAAAACATTTTTAACCAAGATATTCATGTTGTTTGTGGGGAAAAAAATATATCTAAAAATGTATTATTACTAATAACATGTACTGATTCCACCCAGTGCCAATTGGCAGAGCAACTGCAAGGCCTTAGCTTCATTTAGACACCAGTCGTTTATAATGTAGACCATGTACAGGCTGAATAAACCGACATTTTAAGTGCAATTTTTTTTTACGGATTGATCTGTTCCGTCTAATGAGCTCAGAGCCTCAGAGAAAGTTGCGAGTGCCGCGTGCCATCTCTCATAAATGCCTCGTCCAGCCGCTCACCACTGCGGTCTCACATAAACCGCTCAGACCACACATCCTGAGTCAGGTCCCAATACATTTCTAACCATTCTCCACGACGGGGCCCAGGACCCAAGAAGCGCTGCTCAAATCCCAGAGCCCCCAACCCCAATCCTAAACCCCCACCCCCACCCCCACGGCCCCTAGCGGCTCTGACACATCAAAGAGCCCGGGCAGGGAGGGTCTGCGGCATCACGGCAGACAAAGGAAGCGATTAAGAGATAAGGATCACACAGAGCAGATATGACATTTCATCCTGGGCAGATCCGCTGTAGACGGGGCCGCATTCAGACCAGCGGCCGGCCAGCGGAAGTCGGGGAGGGGCAGGAAGGCGGGCGGGCTCGGGGCTCGGGGCACGGGGGTGTAGTATTTTTGTTGAGAACTTCATTACTTTTAGTCCATTACGTTTGAAAGGTTCTCATAATAAAAGTACTCTTGGCTCATTTAAGCGTTAACCCTCCGCCTTAACCGAGTGCATTGGCTCCAGTTCGGCATTAAAGTGTAAAATCTCATTTGAAAGCTAAGACCTACAACACTGATCGAAACTGATCTTTTTCCTCGCGTTGTTGCCATTGCTTTTTTTGACGTATTTTTTTTTTTTTGTCTTTTGCATTTTCACCACATTTCCGTCATTCTTTTGTCACTTTTCTGTTGCGTTTTCATCCTCGGTTCAGGCGGGGATTAAGATGATGCAATGATTAATGCTCCAGAACAGTAGGTGTCGCTCACGGCAGGGAAGATTTGTCCCCGTCGTGTTGCCGTACTGCAGTGCTCCTCAATTATTGTCTGTTATTGTACACAAATTGATATTATACTGAGGATGGTAATGACAACTGGGAAGTAGCAAGATCATGAAGTATAATATGTACTGCATAGTAACGTGCCTTTATAACATAAACATAGTGACTTCCGGTAATGTTACCAAGGGTTGGCATTGGTAACATGCTGAAATATATTATATTAAAGGTTTGCCTTTTGTTACTTGCTTTGTACTAAACATCGTACATGAAACAAGATCGTGGTTGTCGTTGTGCTTCGTTTCTGTTTTCTATATGAACATTTCAAACAATGCTTTGTAATTTGGTCTGTGTTAAAAAAGCCGCTTTGAAGTGTCACTGGTTCTCCTTTGACACTGATGAAAATCAAAATATGATGCTTCTAATTGTATGATTGATAATGTAATTGCAACAGGATAAAGTTATTATTATAGTTCTGTCATGTAATGTCTTTATGTAAATGCTATATTGTAAATGTTGTATTGATTTTAGGGGTGGGCGCTTATACAGTAAGCTCTTGCTTCAGCCCACTCCTTCTGAGCAGAATGTTTACTGCTCAAATAAACTAATAAACTAAACTAAACTGTTACGCCCCGCTAGGGCATGAAGCTTTATAAAGCGCTTTATAAATAAAGTTTGATTGATTGATTGATTGAACGACTACTGATTTTTAAAAGTCGACTTTATAGTCAAGAAAGTCGACGTTGAGTCGACTGGTCGTGTGATGACGTCATCATATTAAGAGCGGAGGGATAACGCCTAATTAACAACAAGTACAATATGTTCACGTCCAAATCCGTAATGTAGGCTCACATGTAAGCAGGTTTTACAGCGTATTTTCTGAGTTAATATACAATATAGTGGCTTATTACCATTTCCTAGGTTTTAACTTAATTTTTAGGCAATGCTGAGTGTTTACCTGCGCCTCCAGAAACAAACAGATCCGCGTCCTCTCCCCTCTCTCCTCCTCCATTTGTCTCGCTCTCCTCCTGGCCTCATCTGGCCTCTCACCTTCCTTGTAAATCCAAGGTCTGAAGTAAACAAAGCTTTCAGTCCCAGAGTGTTAGATCGTAGTTGATTCCACGTGATTAAGTCCGTGAGAGAAAAGTTCGCGTGTGCGCGTAGGGCCGCGGTGCGCGCTGACGGTGGAGACTGTCCCGATTTAAGCTGAGCACAAGTGATTACGCAGGTGAAACTCTGTGTAGAGCACTAAAAAGTGAACTGGTAAAAACAACTAGCCGCTGGTCTGCTATGGTGTAATGCTGTTTATTGTCCCACCGAAACACGGAAAAGGGGTTCCGCCTTGACATTAATGTTGAAAATAGGCGGAGAGAGGGAGGGAGGGAGAAAGAGATAAACACACGACTAGTCGACTCTCTAAAATAAGGTCGACTCTTGCCGCAAAAGCTAGTCGGTTCATGCCCTACGCCCCGCTTAGGAAAAAGAAAATGTGTTGATCCTGCCTGCCCTGTGATCGCCGTTTAATGACCATATCTACGCGAGTATTTGACCAATCTTCACCAAATAAACACAAGTTAAACAGTTAAACAGTTTATTTCCCCTAAAACTACTTTGAGGCGCGCGGGCTGCAGCTGCACTGACGTCGGTGCGCACTTTCGCTTACACTTTCCCAAAGCAGGATGATTGTTGGTGATATTTGGCACGTTTTCGCTGACAGAACTCAAGCGTGACTGGGGTGTAACGTCTTTGAGGGACGCCTCATTTATTTAGCTTCATGCTGTCCGCTTTTTAGACACAGTAAACATATCTGGTCACACACGCCAGGTGCATACGCCCGGTGCATACCTATGTGTGATCACAAGTCATGAGAGTGAAATGTCATACATATATCAATCAGCTTAACCCTGACCCTGCCCTAGCCACTAACCTTAAGGATAGTGGGCTGGTGCCTAATCTTAATCAATTGTACCGGGGAACATAGGGCTGACCCCGGACTGCACGTACACCTAAAGTCAATCTGTATTGATATGTGACGCATACTGCAATCAGTATTACTCCCCAGGGGGAATGTAGGCAGCAGATGCCATTTTAAGGACACTTTTTACTCATTCTATATTTTTTTCTTATTCTATGTTGCATCATGTCGTATCACTATAAATGTTAATTATGAGTTGTTGTTTTTTTGCTTCAGCATACTCCCTTTGAGTCTCCATAAATGTGAATTTTGTAAAAAAAAAAATAGGAATGTAAACTGCTCAAATAAACGAAACTAAATTCACGCACTCTGTCTTGTCCATTTGAAATATCTGGTATGGGGCTTTAAGATCAGCCAAAATATTTACTCAAGTAAGAGTAACGTAACCTTGGAATAATTTTACTCAAGCACAAGTAAAAAGTAGAGACCAAAATAATTAAAAGTCAAGCACTTGGAGAAAATGTTACTTGAGTACTGTGAGTACTGAGTAACAAAGGTTTGATTCGTTTTCAATGACGCCATAAATTGTGTGAAACAAAACATAAAATCATGTGGAAATCGTGATATTGACAAAGAAAATTCAAAGACAATGGCAGAAAATACGGAAAAACAAAAACATTTCTAAAGTAAAAGGAGCACGAGTTGAACTAAATCTATTTTATGGATCAAAATGAAGCTGCCGCTGCCGCTTAAATATTTATTCAGAGTGGAAACAGTAACAATTATTTTTACTAAAGTCATTATGATTTTACTGAAGTAGAAGTAAAAAGTACAGTGATAAAACTACTCTAAGAAGTACAATTTCTTTAAAAAGTGACTGTGTGTGTAACTGAGTACTTACCCGCCTCTGTTTAAGATGCTAACAGAGTGACAAGAACGCAACTTCTTTACCTCATAGAAGGTCAAATGTTTTTATATAGGACCATTTGATCTCTTCCGTAAAGGCCATAGAAATAAACCAGGTAAGGCAACTTCAAAGACACCCAACCGGGCCTCAGCTGTCATGGTCATCATCAAAACACTCTCCGAGCCACAAGGATATGCATTCTCCCCAGTCCTTTTTCCCCCAAAAAGCTCCTGGTCTGATTTGCTCTTAAATAGTATTTAGGCAGACAAAAGCGGTGAATACCAAAAGAACGTCTGCATTGTGGGCCTAATTGCCCGTGGGTCGAGTTTCGCGTCTCTGGTTTCACGGAGCTGAATTCAAACGCGGTCTGGCAGGCCTCAGGCACAGTCCACCTGCCTCTGGAGGGCTTCACAAAGGGCCCGTTTGAACACAGAGGAGGCTGTTAGCAAATAAACAAACGCCACAGTCGGAGGGAGTACAGGCAGACCTGCACCGGGTCAACTGTCAGGTATAAGGCGGCGGCTGGAAAAGGCAAGCGGGGCGTGCGGTGAAAAATGAAAATGGCCGTGTCTGCGCTGGACCGGTTGCTTCGGTTTCCCTTGCCACTAAAATCATTCCGTTTGTAAGAGAAGTCACGTATTGTGGTGTAGTTTGACTATTACTCCACTGGCTGCATTGTCAGAAGGGCAGTGAGAGAGTCAACAATTAGACTGATATAAGGCGACGGTCGCAAGTACATTTGGTAATGCCAAAAGAAGGGGTTAGGTTTAGGTGATATGGGCAAGCGTCAGAAGATGTAGGGTTTCAACTCTGGGAGGTGCATGTACCAGTACAATGATCTGACAGACAAGTGCTGTATTTTGGGTTATGTGGCTGGTTATTTACCGTGAATGTACCCAAAATATGCACAATCTGCAGAATAATGTTTCACCCAGAGGTTACATTGACCCAAAATTCTCCGTAATTTGCGGAATATTTTCAGCCTTGACGGACATTCTTGAAGGCCGTCTGTCTCTCTCTAAGAAGCACATGTACTGCTGAATATTGCCCCATGGTTCGCCCACTGTTTCTTAAACATTATGTTTAAAAATGAAAAAATGCAAATAATAAGCTCCAAATTGCATTTCCTATAGTGATATACGGGCCTTACGCCTTACGTCAACACTTCCCTTCAAGGCCAAGCCACGGACCTAACCTGATAAGGACTGAGCTCTCTGGGTCATATTTTGTATAACACTAACTTTCAGACTGTAAATAACCGCACACACATACCCCCTCCCTAACCACGCCCCTGTCGTTCTGCGTCTGCCTCAACACGTTTCTTCAGCCCCGCCCCCTGGTCAATGGCCGGTCATCGTGTATTTCCCATGTTTCTATATATGTGCTTTTCCTTAACTTAACCTGATTGTAATTTCGCATATCTTCTTTTGTAAGACGCATTGAGTTGCCTTGTGTACGAAATGCGCGGTATAAATAAAGTTGCCTTGCCTTGCCTTAATATTGAGGAGCAGATGAATAAATTGTCCTCCTTTGAGACTTTTACGCGCAAGTTTGAACACATTTCTGTTGCAAAATTCCTGTTCCATAATTCTGTTCAGTAATCAAGTTTAGTTTAGCTCCATTCATCCTGCAACCTCAGATTATTTCCCAACATAGGTACATTTGGGTGAAGCCAAACTGGTTAAAGCGTGGGTTAAGAGGTTAACCTTTGCATATTTGTAATGGCTATTCTACAGAAAAGCCTTGAGAATTCCAGTTGTGAGGGATCACATGGTTGAAGAGTGGTCCAGTCCAGCGTGTGTGTGTGTGTGTGTGTGTGTGTGTGTGCGTGTGTGTGTGTGTGTGTGTGTGTGTGTGTGTGTGTGTGTGTGTGTGTGTGTGTGTGTGTGTGTGTGTGTGTGTGTGTGTGTGTATCTGTGTGTGTGTGAGAGTGGGGACAGTGTCAGCCTGCACACCTGTGGAGAGCCCATGAGGCGGGGCTCTAAATACAGGGCACGGCGCGTCAGGGGGCCGTCCCGCAGCAGCCATCTTTTCATTAGCCGTATCTAATGAAACTGCACAGAGCCGGGGAAAGAAAGGCCTACTGCCGGGACACCCTGCCCTGCCCGAAATTACACCAGGGACCGGCCACAAAAGAGGCATTCCTGCTCCGCACCACCGGCACTTGACACCGCATTTTCAGAGCCACGGCCCGTTTCTGGATGACAAGTGGAAATTTCCAGCCCCGTCGGTTCCCAGCGCCTGGAGAACCCCCCCCCCCCCCCCCCCCCCCGAACGCTTTGTCAGGGGGGCGGTAGTTGTCAGGACGCAACTATCTGAAACTCTTTCGCTCAACCAATTACTGTTATTAAAGCTGCCTTTGAGGAGGGGACGGTTTAGGTCCCAGCACCCAAACATCTGCAGGCCCAAGCTGGACCCTTTCTGGTTCTCCATATCATATGATTCACACGTAGGGCGGGGTACCGTTGCAGTTTGTTTTTCGATACCAGTACTTTAACGATACTTGGTTTCCGATACAGATACCTGTATCTCATCGAGAACCAGAAAACCGAACAATAATGTGTGGAAGAGCTGCAAATTTACAATATCAGGTTCAAATACGTGAATAAAAAACGGTGAAAAAGCAATTGTAGCAAAGATAAGGAACAATGGTGTCAAAACATTTTTTTTTAAAGAAATGTGGCAAAAATAGGCAAGGCAAGTTTATTTGTAGAGCACAATTCATACACAAGGCAATTCAAAGTGCTTCACAGTTGCATAAAATTACAAGAAAACAGATAAAATCAACATAAAGTTAATCAATGACAGTAAAAGGCAAGAGTGCAGATAAAATACTTTCAGTTTTCATATGCACGGGTAAAAAGAGCTGTTTTCAGCCTGGATTTGAACATTGTCAGAGTTGAGGCCTGTCTCACATCCTCATGAAGACTGTTCCAGATTTTAGCTTTAGCCTCACCTAACATGTCAGAGACGGACTTTGGTGCAGAGCTGTTTTAAATTCTATTCTCTGAGTGACAGGAAGCCAGTACAGAGACCGGAGCACTGGACTAATGTGGTCGTATTTCCTGGTTCTGGATGTACTGCAGCTGTCTAACAGTGAGCAGGCCGTTACAGTAGTCTAACCTGCTGGAGACAAATGCATGGATGAGTCTCTCTAAGTCTGGTTTTGACACTATTCCTCTGATCTTAGCAATGTTTTTCAGATGGTAAAAAGCTGATGATGTTATTGCTTTGATGTGGCTGTTTAAGTTCAGGTCTGAGTCCATGATTACTCCTAGATTTCTAACCTGAGGGAGTAAATAGCGAATAAATTGGGGGGAAATAGAGAAAATATTAGTAATAAAAAATAAATAAATTATAATAAATTGTGAAAGAAATGTATTTGATTTGAAAAAACCAAGTCCCTCCCTCTAATGCTGACCATGGCCCAACACAGGGGCGGACTGGGACTGACAAACGGCCCTGGACTCTGAACAAGCCTGGCCCAAATTAGCGTAAATGCAACACTCCCACAAAGACATAGTTGGCTTTAAATATTTAAAATAATGTCTTCGACTTGCTCGAAGTGCTCCTAAGATGTTATTGCGCCTTACAATACCTCTTTTTATCCGCTTAGAAAATCAACATGTTTCATTTTGTGTGACTAGACTAGTAACTGTATTGCAATAGGGAAAATGTGGAAGAGCTTGGTCGCTTCTAACTCCACCTTCGTTTGGCCCCATAGAAGAGGAGAGGAGGAGAGGCTAAATGCTAACAACATGTTCGGTCTTTTTGCGTGACTGAGCGCACGCGTAAAGACCAGACTGGTACGCATCAACTCGTCTAAGCTCAGGTAAGAACATATCTCAGTATGGAAAAACAGTGGCCTGTTCCTTTAACCAAATGCATTTTCTCCAGTTCGGCTTCACCCAAATGTAAAACTTGGTTATAAACCACAGGTACAGGGGCAGGATAATGGGCAGCACCTGATGACGATGTGTGGAGCTGGTGCACCTTATGACGTTCTGTGGAGGCCGTGGACACGTCTCCAGCCAATCAGGAAATTCTAATTTAGTAGCAGAGTTTACCCTGAAGGGGGCGCAACCCATTAGTTTTCAGGCCAAAGTTAGGATTTGACACATGTTTGCGCTATAATGTCAGAATAATGTCAGGGACCAGTAGACAACACTATGAGACACCCATTGAGACAGTTTATCAGTAAAAAAAAACTTGATTTGGTGTTTAGTTGCTCTTTAAGGAGAAAATTAAGAGGCCAGACCGGTGGCCTTACAGCCAGTGGCCCTTCTGTGCTCTTCCAGAAGGGGACATATGGCCAGTCCGCCCCTGGACCAACAGCATCAAAACTTGTGCTGCATCCGAAACCATCAAATTGTAGCCTCTAAGTACTACCACTAGCAACTAATCCTTAACCTTTCATGGGGTCAACTGTTAGATCTCTATGCAGTTAGTGAACTAGAGCTTCAGCAGCATTTGCCCAATTCCACCGTCCTTACCCAGGGGAAGTGACATCACCAACAGCTGAGTTTCTTCTTCTTTAAAGTTCAGTGCAGGCCAAACAAAAGCGCATACCGCCACCTACTGTATATTGTCAAACAACAACATAGTGTCCAAATAAAGACATTTAAGGCGAAAATTAGCCATGCAGTTTAAGTTTCTACTAAATGAAAGCAAAAGCACAAACTGCCTTCATTTAGGCCATTTACTGAGGAGGCTCTTTAAAACCATGTGACTGAGCTGTGGTGACGACAACATGTATTTTGTCACTTTTATCAAGTTTGGCTTGTGCAGAATCTTTTTTTTTTTATTATTATTATTAAATATGCACCTGTCAATCAACAGTGGTTGCGCATGAATCACTGGAGGTTGGGGGTGAGGGGGGTGGGGAGATTGGCGCAGTGGCTTATGGGATGGCACATAGCTCCTAATCGCCAGTGAGTTAACCTAAGAGGTCCCTATGCTAAAGTGGCTATGATAGTTAGCATACAGGCCACTTTCCCTAACTCCTTCCTAACTGACAGCCCAATTCGGACGCATCTTATCATGGCGGACGCTGACGCATATCCGGTTTGGTGTAAGACCTCTTACCAATTTAACGGTTTCGGATGGCGCATATGATCTAAAGACTTTGCTGTGACGTGTTGTTCACTTTAGAAATCCAGAAATCCTAATTGGGTCAGATATTCGTGTAAAGTTATTGCGTGACCTGTAGCCGACCCCCTCTTTTGAAACCTTCACTGTCCTCTCCTGTTACCGGCCCGTATGGGACTTTGGGAGCGCTGACCCACAGCTGACAGTGGCCCGTTGATGACAGGGGACAGGACACCGGGACGGGACAGCGCGGAAAAGAGGGGTGGGGGGAGATGTCCCCCAACTCACCTCTGCTCGCGGACAACTGGGACGGCTCCAGTGTCACGCCTGATATTGTGCCCATGTCAAAATGATATACCCGCACTTCAGAGAGAGTATATGTTCGTTTGGGATGTATGAAAGGGGGGGGGAGAGGTGATGAGAGGGTCTGTCACCGTGACAACAGGAAACAGGAAGGCATTGAAGGATGGGTCAAATGCGAAACGAATCTCGGGCCGTGTGGACGATCCAAAAACCAGAACCTCGAACACATACAGTATATTCAGGAACTGCAAGGTCTTAGCTTTCAAATGAAGTGTTACCCTGGCCTATAGGCTGTAAGCTCTCTAGTCAAGAAGCTTTTAGATTTGGGAAATGCTGAAATGCTACTGTCATCAGCTCGCCACACTCTCATCTTTGATACAGGATCATATTCCCCACTGTTATACGCACTTGTGGATAATACCAGCGCTCTGTCCCTCTGTTCATGTGAGGAGTCACTGACAAAGGCTGTTTTGGGCTGCTCGTACACTCATAGTACAACTGCGTCCCCTGAGGGCCCTGGTGTGGCCCTCTGCGGACAGTGCCCCGAGTAAGTGCCTGGAGTGGTTCACCCGCCTTTGTGCCTTCGCTGCTTTGCGATCTATAAACAGGACAGTAATGGACAAATCTGGAACCCGGAAAAGGACATGTGTTTATAGATGTTTTTGCATAAAAGGCCTCATAACGGGACTGTACCTCCAGCCCTTGTTGAGTCGTATCATGGCTGAATTGCCTTTGCACTGAAAAGCAACAGTGGTAATGTATAAAATCAGTGCGCCAACTTGCCACTATGCTGAGAGTGCATATGACACATTTTGCTCAAATATAGGTAACACAATTATATTTAAAGCTGCCTTCAGCTACTCCATGCCGGACCGGCATGTTTGCATTCCCACATTGCATTGTTAGATGCGATATAGCGAACTAACTTTGTACCGCAGAAGCAGATAAACACCCCCCCCCCCCCCCCCCCCGCAAGATCGCAAATGTTTGAAGCAGCAGAAGTTCACAAAAGATCATAAACTGACAAACATCTGACCGACCTGCTCTGATGCAGCTGAAATCCTCATGAAATGTCCGTTTGTTTAATAATCCAATATCTACAGGGAGCCGTCAGGTCTTATAATGTATAATGGAGCATACATTGGGAAGTGCATGAGGCGTTCAAGGGTTGCAGGAATTAAAAGCGCTGCAGTGTAAATTTAGTTCTAAATGGAACATTAATGTTCTAAATGCCGTAAAACACAGACTTACATGAAAGTTGCAGTTCAGCAAATAATTATAAGTTTCAAAATGTTTACTTTGCTACAGTGGTCTCTAGGACGCTCCGGGATCAATTGTTTGGAAGGTTTTCTCTGCTGACGGAGCCTCTCACCAGAAAAACTACAAAACAACTGATCCTGGAGCGTTGGAGAGACCACTGTGATGGAAAGTAAACTCGCCATGCTGACCACTCATACAGCTGCTGGGTCAGTACAATGGGTCAAATAAACACAAATAACTTTTTTCACATACTAAGTTGCGTGATGTACCTTTAAGAAGTGACTTAAAAACAGACTGAGCCTGTCTAATCTCGATAGGCGACTGATTCCAAAGGCGTGGGGCCACAATGGAAAAGGCACGGTGCTCGTGACGTTTACACTGCCGAGCAAAGAGCACAAGAGGGAGCATAGGGCTGAATCAGAAGTGCTGCTGCGTTAAAATAGATTTTAATTTGAGCACGTTGCCTTCAAAAGCTTGATTTTACAACTTTAGATAATTTGCTGGTCAAATTTCAAATCCGTTTATGATATCCAAATTAGTCACAACTGGCTTTACACAATCATTTAAAAAAGGCCCAGGTAAACTTAAGGGGCGTGGCCAGAGCTACCAGGACTAAAACTGATCACCTCCAATTCCTCCTGGTTTAGATTTAAAAAGTTCGAAGACATCCAGGATTTCAAATCGTTCAAACTGTCCACAAGAGAGGTAGGAGCTTGTGAGTCGTGCTTTTTCAGCGGTACTTGTGTCGGTGCCCAAATGCCCTCGTCCTTGTCTGTTTTGTTACACTTTGTCACGCTGTATTAGCCCCGCCCCCTGAGAGCCTCTCGGAACAGTGCCGTAAAGTAAACACCCTACGCTACCAGGCCCGTCCGCCTTTTGTACCTCCGCCGCTTTACTGTCTATAAACATGGGGTCTTTTATGGAGGAACATTCAAATTAAAAAGCTTTCTGAAGGGAGCTCGGTAGTCAGTCAGCAGCGCTGTGTCAATAGGGCGGGCGCATAATAACTCTCCTGCCGGTGCGTGACAAGGGGCTGTTATAAAGGAGCGGAGGAGAGCCACCCCGTACCTGACGACCTCCACCTCCGAACACGTTACAAGGCAAGTCCGGACAGATGCGTGCTATCGTCATCTGTATCGGTCATATGAGTCACTACGTTTACATGTGAAGTCTAATCCGACTAGGCTAAAGATTGGACTCCTATCCGTTTTCCCCCAAAACCTGTCAACCCAGTCTTGTCCCAGTCTAGATGACAGCAACTGATCTGAATGTCCTTTGGCAGCAGCAGGGGAGCGGCACAACTCCCGGCCAGCAGGGGGCTGCTATTTGTTTTTAGCAAAGAGCTAGCCCAGTTAGCCCCGTTTAGCCCAATGTGCTTTCAAATTAAACTCCTGTTTTGGGGTTAACTGTGACGTCCTATGGATCTTTAACTAAACATCCACAGTTTATGCCAGGGTTTTCCCAGTGATTAAGCTCAATCCACCTAAAACACTAATAATGAGGTCGATTAGCAGCCGGCGGCTAACAGCTAATGTTATATGACACTATGCAACGATAGGCTACATCTCTTTGTGGAAGAGAATTGTGTAATAAACTATAAATTCAATGTGCATAGCTTAAAAGGCCGCTTTATAGCTGGTGGTTTTAGTTACTTTATTGGTGCTTGTTTTTTGTTTTGATCGATTGGAGCTTATCTTATCTGTGTCTCATGGCCCAACACACAACAGTTAGCTCTCCTCTCATCCTCGTTGCAATAGTAGTCAGCTTTATAATTCGTCTTATTGGTCCAAAAGAAAGTCTAGCCTGGTGGACTAAACTGTCCAGGTTTTGTCCGCTAGCAAACCAGAGATTTACCGGAAATAGCAACAACATCGCGGCGCACCGGTCGTTTTCCCACACACTTTTATCCACAAATATTGACATTGACATTACTGTGTAATTTTTTTTTCACTTATAAATTGCTTATTCAAAAACCAAGCAAGATCCAACATCCCCTCTGAAAACATCTTTGTAACTAATATATATATATATATAAAAAAAAAAATCTTGGCTCTATTTGTCATTTAGATTTCATCACTGAAAATATCTGCAATTTTTTGCCATTTTTGTGGTCATCAAAGGTCTTATTCTTTTACACATTAACATAAAATGACAAATCATTTGCAATACATTTACCCCCTCATATTAATGTTGTGGTCCGAGATTTACCTTTTACCAGTAAAATAAGGACACAAGAAAGTTGGTTGAAAAACAGGACAACAGCTCCAATTTACTGAGAATTTATTGGTAGAAAAATATTTTTCTTTTAGTTTAGATTTTCTTTCAGTTCAAATTCAGATGTTTCCTTTTTTAACAGTACACAAGTACAGCACAATTCAAAGGTTACATTTTCTTTGAATCACATTCATTAACCCACAGATGGGACGGCTACAATCATGTAATGAGACAATGCAGGGCAGCCCCACGTACTGGGAACGGCTTCCAACAGGGCAGAACCTGGTGAGTAGACAGTTTGGTTAAATCCTGAATGCTAACCTAGTTCTACATGGAGGTGACATGGGCAACGTACCACTTCCTACGAGCGTTTACAGGCAAACGTTCAGCACAAGACTGGACCATCGGGGCCACCCACACCCAGTCTACAGCTGCTGTCGACATGTCCCCTGGAACCAAAGCAATACTGTAAGGGACAGCTTGGGTCAGAACTAATTCAGTAATTATTTGCAATGATTGAAAGGTTACTAATCTTTACCTGCTCTTGTAGGGCACCCCTCCCAGTAGGACCAAAACAGACAAGGTGGTCTAAACACAGCTAGTGGAGAGTCACGTGATCAGTGGAGCTCCACACCTCCACAGGAAATGACGTCACATCCACTTTCTTCCCTGCAACATTCCTTTAAATGAATCTTAATAAAAACGCCTTTAGTAAACTCCACTATCCTTTTAGGTTTAGCGTTAGTTTGGATTAGTCAAAGCTGGCGTCCTGTGGAGGGGACGTCATTTCTTGTGGAGAAGTGGAGCTCCACGGATCAGCCCCTCTATCGGCTGTGTTCAGACCCTTCTCAAGGAACTCTGGGTTTGCACATTTCCTGTCTATCCTGCACCCCCTGAGTGTTTCTGAGAGCTGAATATAACAAGTGAATTTCTCCATTGTGAGATCAATAAAGGCTTATCTTAAGTCTTAGCGCCCCCAGTGGATGGGCAGACAACAACTCTGTTAAAACATTCAAACTGTCACACTTATATCAGTAATCTACAGCAAAAGTGTCATCTTTTTGTTTTCCCTTTTTCACCTGCAGTGTCTCGCTTAAATTTGGACAAAAATGTCTGACAGAACCTTATCATTCTAAGAGGACGATCTAAAACCTTAGCGCCACAGGAAGAGTTACATATTTGGAGGATAGAAATGCCCCTTCTGTACAGGATGGTTGGACAGTGACAGTGTTTACCGCTCACCTTGCTCCCATTCCTATTAAGGAAGAGATTGCAAATTCATAACCTAAATCTTAACGCTCAGGTAAAAGTGGTCGAGTCTGCACGCTCTTGAAATCCCTCAGAGCGTCCGGCCATGCTGAACCATGAACAAATGTCCTAACACAGTCACCTTTGCGCCCCTCGGAGGGATAGTGAACAAACACCATTACCATAGCTGACTGATGCTATCATGCACTTCAAGGGGGATTGTCCCTGAGTCGTAATTGCTCTGTCAAGCAGCAGACCCCTCCTCTCCCACGCTAACAGCCCTTAGTCACCTCCAAATGAAATTCTTCTCTACCCTCCCCGTTCCGAGTCTCCTGTCCCCCCCCCCCCCTCCCCTTTTTTTGTCGGCGTGTCGCTGATATGCACCATCAAAGAGCGGAGGAGCGGGAGGGACGCCCCGAGGACCACAGACTCTGCTTATAGACTCTGCATCAGTCTAAGTCTGATGCTTTCAATGACATCTGTTGGCGACGGCGATGAGATCTTGCAGCCTACAGGCCAGTGCAATGCCTCATTTTGAAAGCTAAGACCTTGTCGTTTATGAAAATATGTGTAAGATGTGTGGTGGAGACTGGCTAAAAGAGCGCATTTGTAGAGGTCTGAACTTCAGGGTTAGCTGGTTTTACACTTAACAAGACCCGATGGGGACATTTGAATTGCGAATATCAGTGTAGCCGTAGTAACCGCTACTAAACGCTATTAAGACATGATCAACAAGTGTAAATGAACCTTAAACATAAAGAGCATGAATGCAAAGACAGGACTAAAAGAAGGAATAACCTGGGTTTGCATATTGACGACACAAAGACAGGCTTCAGCAAATGTGGACAGGCCATTCCTTATTTAAGTGGAGACATTTAGTTCAGTTTTTGGGCCTCTTTGCTCTGAACATATAAACTTTGACGTGGACACAAATAAATTCCCAAGTTTGTCAGTGTCTTGTTCTCAACAATATTTGAAAGGTTTCTTTAGGGGGATTTTAAGATATCGCACTGCTTGTCTGATTTATTGCGTTTAAAGATTCAACAAGGCGAAATTCGACTAATAAATATAACGTTTTCAAAAATAATCTTTGTAGCTAATATGTCGACAATAAAACCATACATTTAAACCTGGCTCTATTTTTAAATTTTGGCGTACTAAATATAGGCAATTTTGGCCACTTTACTTTTTTTTTTTTTTTTTTTAAGTTTAGGTAGCGTACTACCAGTATTGGAAAAATTAAAGTATCGAAAGCATGAATCGAAAAAAGCACCACAAAGGAAGTGACTTGTTTCAGCTCAAATAAATGATTTTTCCCCCCAATGTTTGCCTAATTTTTTCCCAATTTTCTTTATAATTTATTTTCTTATTTTGCCCCAATTTTTTCTAGTTTTTCCTATTTTTCCCCTAATTTTCTCATTTATTATTACTAATATTTTCCCTATTTCCCTCCATTTTTCACATTTTTTACTCACTTTATTCCCTACTTTTACCCTATTTTTGCCACCTTTTTTCCCTCATTGTTGCCAAATTTTCTTGTGGCAAAAACGCCAGACTAAATATCACAAGTGATATTTAGTCTGGGGAGCACTAATTCATTTTCTCGTAGGAGAGGTGTGGTTTACGATTGTCCATAGCTGTTTATTGGGCTGAATGTCTATCATATGCGCCTGCACATAGCAATAACCAATCGTATCAATTGTACCCAATGACGTATGTCAGCCAAACACTGTTCTTCTTTTATTCAAGCACGCAAGGGAATTCCCAGGCTCATGTTTTCTCCCAATCTTCCCCCTTTTTTTTTTCTTTTTTTAGTTTAGTTTAGTCTTTATTGAAGGGACAGTGCACAGAGACATTAAGCTCAAAGACAGATATGTTCTGCACTATATTATAGCTAAATAGCTAGTTTCCATCTGCAGTCCCTGGTTTTTTCACACATCCACTGGAGATGAACCCGATATTGTAAATTTGCAGATCTTCCACACAGGATTGTTCTGCCCTTAACAAAGCTGTAACTGCGTGCTCCTGCCAGTTCAAAAGAACATTATCATATAATGTGGGCCCGGGCCGGGAGCTTGTAAATAAGTGGAGTCAGAGCCCATTGTGTCAGGGAGGGGGCGCAGGTTGGAGACAGGCGTCTTCGCAGCGCCGGCGTGAGACAAAGGGACAGGGAGACACAGCGTCTCTAAGCTTTGATGCCTGTGAGGAGTGTAGACTAGACCAAAGCGGGAGGACGGGGGGGGGTCATATAGAGACACCCCCAGCCCCAGCAGGATACGGAGCCCCCACCCCCCCCACCTCTCAACGACCCAGGCGCAAGAGCCGTGAATTAGTGAGTGTCTAAAGCACCTCCAGGATAGACTAATTGACGTAAAAGTGAAATGGGCCGACAATGGCGCCCTGAGGGATCCCTAACAGCCGCGTCAACGCTAACAGGTCCTGACAAAAGTAGCAAACTTAACCTAGTGCTACACTGGGGTCGAAGGCAAGACACTTCAGGTAAGTAGGACAAAGGATTCAGCTTTGAGATCAACTCTTCTGGTAGATCACAGCCAGAAATATACGAGACAAAAACATGTTTGCTTTTACCCTGCAAAAAGTAATCTTGAAATAAGTGACATTTTCTTCTTCAAATAAGTGACATTTATTGAAATAAGTCATTTATTAATTTACTTGAAATAAAACTGTTGTAGTTTAACCTCTGAACCAGACGCATTTACTCCAGTTCGGCTTTACCCAAATCTAAAAGCTTATAAAAGTGGTCCTAACGTTTTTGTCACATTGTCGCTGTGTTTCTGTCTCATGTTTGAAGTGTTTTTGAAGTGTTTTCGTCTCTCTATTGTCATGTTTTTGTTGATTTGTGTTTCTTTTTCACCACATTTTCATCCTCGTTTTTGTCGCTATTTTGATGCTTTTTTTGTTGTTGTTGAAGCTTTTAGATTTGGATAAAGCCAAACTGGAGAAAATGCACTCAGTTCAAATATCTTGCACCATGGACAGATTTTTTGAAAGTAGACTCTCAAATCAAGGACAAAATAACTTATTTCAAGAAAACTTTCCTTTTTGTAGTATAGTACTTTCAAGTAGAAATGAGGCATTTTTTGGAGTAAAAAGGACCAGACTTGCCCGTATGATCATTGGTATAGAGCGAGGTTTGAAATTCCCGGGTTTCTTTGTCGACATCTCACATTCCATTTTTTTTTTTCAGAGCGCATTTTGGCTGTTTTATTTAGTTGTAAAAAGCAGATTCGCTATCACTGAAAAATGTGAAGCAAATTTGAAATTCAAGACTGGATGGTTTGGCGAATTTGAATTTGAAAGATATAACCTGCTTCTTAGGTTATATCTGTTTTGTCCAGATGAAGGGACTGACCCAATACTTGCCTTCAGTGTTCCCCCTGAAAATATTAGAAATGATTGGTTGTATAAACTACCAACATGCACAAAATTACTCTGCAGTCTGTGGTTTAAATTTGACATTTTACTTTTATCTGAATCCACTCCAAATAGTAATAAAAAGGATGACAGATCTTGAAAGTGTGCTCTACAGGTCAAAAACAACAGAAAATGTATTTGTAAAAATTGTAAATGTGAAAAGTCCTATTCGACAGCCTCTTGGAAAATTCATGACTAAACTTTTCACATTTTAAAGTGACCTTGTGTTTTTGTTTTTGTCTGCGATAGTGATTTAGCGATTTAGTGGGGCTTCTTGTGTCTCTCGTAATATTGCGATGACCATCGTTTGGTGATATATTGTCTCCAATACCAATAACTTTGTCTCAAAAATCTAGTTGTAAACCAAAAAATATTGCCAGAAGTTACACTTTTTAGTAGGTTTTTACTATTTTCTCCATAAAAAACTTATACAATCTAATGTACATTATGACAAGTTGTACAGCATTTAAAATAAGAACTCAATTTATTTTTTTAATATGTAGATATAAATATATATATTTTGTCAAAATATATGATCATATTGTCAAAAGAAACAAACAAAAGTGAGACAAACATACACCTCAACATAAATGTTATAAATAAAGGTCCGAGTGAGTGTTTTTTGTTTTTGTTTCTTAGGGCGGGGATAGGGAAGAAGGGCGGAGTGTCGTGTGGGTTCTAGAAAGTTCAATAGTCCTGCGGTCCTAGAAGGTTCCATTGTCCTGCGGGTCCTAGAAGGTTCCATTGTCCTGCGGGTTCTACAAAGTTCCGTAGCCTCGGTACCCGGTGCTAGCGGCAGCCGCAGCCCTCCACCACCATTTCCTGGTAGTTCTTTAGCACCACCTTGTCGTGCTCGTCCAGGTAGAGCATGGAGATGGCGCTCAGCTCCGTGGGCACGCAGCACGCCTTGGGGATGTTGTTGTTGACCGAGTTGACCAGCGTTTGCACTATGGCGTGGTTGGTGGAGTTCAGGTGGTCGGCCAGCGGGAAGGGACACTCCCCGTGGCAGTAATAGGCCTGGTAGCCGGGCGGGGCTACGATCCAGTCATTCCAGCCCACGTCGCTAAAGTCCACGTAGAGCGCGTGCCGCCGGCAGTTGCGGTTACGCTTGCGCCTCCGTTGCTTCGTGCTGCGCTTGGCTCGCCTGGTGAGCGGGTGGCCCTTGCCGTCGTGCCCGAAGGTGACCAGCAGGGGGCGGAGCTGCTCCCAGTCCTCCCCGGGCTCTTGGTGGAGGGAGCGGCTGACGCGTACGTGCTTCCCCTGGTGGCGGGGCGTCTGGTTGAGGTGCGTGACCTCCACCGCCAGCCCGTAGTTGGGGTGGCGTTGGCGGGTCCAGCGCAGCACGGCCGGGCTCACGTCGAAGCTCTCCCACTGCGAGGCGTTGTGGCGGACTAGGCGGGTGTCGAGCAGCTGGGTGATGAGTGCTTGGCCCGGCCGCGGGGGCTTGATGACCTCCAGCACGTTGATGCGGTGAAGGCCGGGCTCCTCTGACAGCGCGTCCTGGATCTGCCGCCGGTACAGCCGCAGCTCGGCAGAGGTCAGCAGCTCGTCCTCGGGGATACTGCTCAGGTTGAACAGGAAGCGCAGGGGCGTGGCTTCTCGTTCCAAGACGCCCTCCACCTTCTCCATGTGCTCTGTGTGGACAAAAGAGATGTTAGGAGGTTTTTTTTTGTAGATTGAGAACATTTACTGATGCAGACCTGTGATGCCAAAATCATTTTGTGTCATGGACCAAATATATCGTAAACATCAAAATGTTAATTTTAAAACATGGTAAAAGTATAAGACACATAATTTAAGGACACTTAGCCCAGTAAACCACACCCACTTATTTTCTGCGCGAAAGAAGGTGGTCTGAACATACATGGTGAACAAGTGACTGATTGGCGGCTGAGGCCGAACCAATCACGACCGTCACAGGGAACTGACGAGGTTACGTAACTCGCTGCGCCAATATGTTGTAGTTCTATCAGACGTTATTAGCCAAAACTAATCATGGATGAAGGAGTCGAGGATTTCTCCTCTGCATTCTCGTCAGTTTAAAATCAGTTCATATTTTGTGAGCTATTTTGTCACGTCCACTAATTGCTAATTGGTTTATTTAACTGACAATCTGTGAGCGTTAGGCCCGCCCGTTCAAACTGCTCCAATAGCTCCACGACCAGACTAACTTCCCTGCGTGGAATGGACAGGGAAATAGTATGGCAGAGCCAGGCAAAAGGACACTGTGTTTTTTCTTATTCTCATTACGTACAAAACAGTTACTTTTCTCCTCGGGAGCATAAGTGTGTACAGAGATGGGAGGGGACACTGCAGGGGTGATGGGACTTTAAGTTCTAGAGCCACTATGGAATGGTGTGTATTGGTTGGAAAATACAATGTATAAATTGAGAATAGCCTCGGGTTCCTAATTAAAACTCTGGGAGGCTGGGTGTGGCCCACAGGCTGCATCTTTGGCATCCCTGATACAGACACTTATCTGCCAACTCTGTGCTTAGTGTGACTGTTCCCTTGGGCAATACAGCTCACCCATTTGCCTGTGTGTTTGCTGACGAATGAAAGCCAAATTTCAGTCTGCCTGTAGGGCCGTTGTGGCTACAGAGGCTTACAAGTAGATGGTGACTGGGTTGTGAACGACAAACACATTGTGAACTCTTTGGACCAGAACTGCCCTGAAAAAAGGTCCTGAATTTCAATGGATAAATAAAGGTTGATGGTACAGTGGCCTCCGCTCTTGCCTCACCGTACAAAGGTCTCAAGTTTAATTTCCGGATCATATGGGGCCTTTCTGTGTGGAGTTTGCATATTCTCAATCCAGAACATGTGCAATAGGCAAAACAGTCTCCCATTAGGTAACAACAACAAGAACAACCTTAGCTCAGTGGGTCCCCCAACGCTGCAGTGGCACTACAGTCACCCACTACAGTCACCCACTACTCTTGGTAGGTTGCCAAATTTCCCGACAAACTATTCTTTTAACAGAGATGCTATAGTAAATCAGTTGCGCAGAATTATTATGATACATAGTAAACAATCTGTTTAAAAATGTATGTCAGGCCTGTCATTTTGTTGCAAAATCCACGATGTATGACGCAAGAATGGCAAGATAACATAGAGTTTGATCCCTTTCTGTATAGGAATTTCCCAATAATATAATATAATATAATATATAACATTGGAATACTTAAAAGTGAATGCTAACATGCTTTACAATTTAAAACTGGGGCAACAAAATTATTTTTCTTAGTAGTAGAGTAAAAGTATTTTTTTTCCCCCGATATGTCAAAAGCAAGTTATAAAACATAAAAAATATATCAGATGACTTGCATATTTATCTAAAGCAGAGGATCCCTACTTTGTGCAATGTTTTTATAACGCTCATAAACAGGGCAGCAGCTAATGGTTTTAGGTTCGACTACCTCCAATCTTTTTACGAATTGAGTATCGTACGACTACGTCCCCATCTCCAGTCCTCATATCCATCACTCGCCCGTTCCCCTATCAGCCCCACGCCCCTGGCCGCCCCTCTCTCTCTCTCCCGTCGCCGTCCGGAGCAGCCCTGTGCACAGACATGCGGAGCGCGGAGGAGGGTGGTGATTAACGTACCAAAGCTACAGTAAAAACAGCCTTGCTCCGCGCTCGCACCGCACATTTCTGCCAAGATCACCATTGTTGGGGGGAAAGGAATGTTGTGTCTACTCTTTTCCTGCTCGGTCCGGCCTGTTATTTCACACCCAGCCCCTAATCTCCACCAGGTGCTTCTTATTATCAAAACCTGCTGTGTTCCTGATTGGCTCCGCGCTCTTTGCTCACTTAAGGCATTTATCATTTTCATCGGGCATAACCATTAAGGAGTCAGATGGTACTATGTCCACGGGAAAGGGAGGGGATCGGGGCTCAGAAGTTGATTTAAAATGTTGGGGGGAAAGTATGCACAAGGTATCTATTATTTATTTATTTTTGCATTTATTGTTCGCCTTACATGGTTTTACACTTACTTAATGGACAGAATGTGCTAAAAATCCAAGACATAAATGCTTAGAATATGGTAAAAATGAGTTTACTAAGTTTTCAGACAGTAACAGGCTTTAGAGTAGCCACAAAACCTTTTTTTTGCGTTTTATCTGTAAGATAATCTCAGTTGCTAATAGCTTGTTAGCTTTTCACGGCGCACTTACTAGCAAACGCATAATGACTTTACGTGGACTTCATGGGAGAATATACCCTAAAAATGGACAACTACTAAGTTTCCAGGCTTTAGAGTTGCGACAAAACTTTTTTACAGTAATTATCTGTAAGATAATCTTAGTTGCTAATTAGTCATTAGCATTTCACGCCGTACGTACTAGCAAACACTGAAGGCTTTACACTGACTTCATGGACAGAATGTGCTAAAAATCTAAAACATAAATGCATAGAATGACTAACTACTACGTTTTCAGACACTAACAGGCTTTAGAGTAGCTACAAAACCCTTTTTTAGCGCTTTATCTGTACGCTAATCTCAGTTGCTAATCACTCATTAGCTTTTCACGTCACACATAGACGGCTTTACGTGGACTTCATGGGCAGAATATACTCTAAAAATGGTCAACTACTAACTTTTCAGACACTTCCAGGCTTTAGAGTTGCTACCAAACGTTTTACAGTAATTATCTGTAAACTAATCTCAGTCGCTAATCAGTCGTTAGCATTTCACGGCGTACGTACTAGCAAACACTGAAGGCTTTACACGGACTTTATGGACAGAATGTGCAAAAGAAAAAAAATCCAAGACCTGAATGCTTAAAATGCCCTAAAAAAGAATACCACTACATTTCTAGGCTTGAGAGTTGCTACAAACATTTTCATAGCCTAGTACTTTATCTGTAAACTAATCTCAGTTAATCATTCGTTAGCATTTCAGGCGTAACACTTTGCAATAAAGGTATTTTCAGCTGAGATTAGCATTTGTTTACATTAGCAACCAATGTGAATATGGCAGTGAGTGGAGACAAGGCAACAACTTATAGCTTAGCGTTAGCCAAAACAATATAAGGAAGTAGTGAAAAGAGCCATGGAGCTGCTCCTTTAGCTGCCAGGTCACCACTGGTTATACGGCTGACACACTGTAGAGTCAAAATGCTTTTATCTGAAGCCCAAGCTCTACTGTCATGATATTGAACACGTTGAACAATAAAAAACGAGTGAAGTCCTTTAGCGTAGCGTGTTCTGTATAGAGGCTCATTTTGCATTTGCAAATGATACATTTTTCTAAAAAATAAAAAAAAATAGCCAAGGGATCTTTGTGGATTTGTTTTGACCATTCAGAAATTAGAATACTATTTTGAATTGTTTAATGGATCATTTTGCAATTGCTAATTTGACAGCAAGTGAAAGACATAGATGGAATGATTTAACAGGGCATTTCAGGATACGTTTTTACGGTGCATTTGTTGTTACTGTGAATTTTCCAATGCATTTTCCAGCAATTTATTTTCTAATGACAATGTCTGATTTTGTTTTAATGCACTTTGTACTTTTAAGACAATTATTACTTTTCATGATCAAGTTTTAATTTCTTTCCCCCTATTTTTTACATGGTTTAAATGTAGGTACAAAGTTGAAATGTTTTTCTTGTAAGCCAGTGGTTTTCAAACTGTGGTACGCGTACCATTGGTGATACTTCTTCATGTAGGACTCAGGGTCATCAGCATATTTGCGCTGTAACTTGACGTTAACTTAAATTTTGTTATGAAATTTTAATTGTGTATGTTAAATGTGCCTTGTTAAGGACTACAGATGGAACTTAGCAAAGTTCTGGTGCACATTGTCCTTCAAATAAATACAATAAAATATACTACACTTTGATAATTTTAATTAGACATAATTTCATGGTTTCTGCTCCTGCAATGCATTTAATTTACACGTTTTTCTGGTTTAGACAGAGGTTTCTAGCCCAATTTAGATTAGATGATTTGGATCTGGGTCTGGTAGAACGTGGAAGATCAAATAGGCTATTATACGAGAAGGTACTTGGTGTGAAAACACACTGTTCTCAACTTTATGGCACAGGAAGCGGGAGAATTCAATATTCCAAGGATAGACATGTGACTCGCTTCTGGCTGCACGATGACAGAACTGAACTTCTACCTCTTCTTACATAAGGAAGTAAAAATAATAAACGCAAAATCAGGAACACTCTTGCGTAGTCTGTGCAATGGCCAGGTCATAGGCAAAAAGGGTCAATTCTGAGACGTTCGCTTAAAATTTGGAAAAGCCCGCACACTTATCCGTTTTCACGCCCGCCGAGCCGTGTGCTTATACGCCTAAACCCCTGAAAAAGGAGGTGAAATGAATGAACAACACGGGCTACGATAATGCTTTCCTAATGATAAAGCTAGCGACGTGGCTGTCCACATGTCACTAGGGCCGCGCGTTAAGGCCTGTGTTTGGGATAAATCAGTCAACTGGATCACACTGGCGCACAATGGGGCGAAGATGAAAGCGAGCACTTGTACTTAAAAGGCTTCACAGCGTGTCATTAACATAGCTGAGCGGCGGAGGCGGAGGGTAAACGCCGGGAGACTGCCGCAGAAACACATTGCATCACGTAAAGGCACTCATCCTCCCCGTGTTTGCGCAAAAGTTAGTGGCCCAGACGGGTCCTGACCAGCGGCGGGAAGAGTAGACGAAACATTTGGTCAAGTAACAGCTCTCGAGTAACATTCACATTATTCGACTCAAGTAGAAGGGGGGAAATGTAGCGGCCCGATCGATTTGATGGGCAAAATGTAAATAACAAATCTCTAAGAGTGTTTTAATGACAGAACCTCTACTTGAGTATTCCAAGGTAGACACAGTGGAGGTCAAAGTACTTGATTTTGTTACTTGAGTAAATGTACGCATACTACTGGTCAAATTACTTCAATAAAAGTAAAGTGGAAGCACTGAAGAATTTGGTTTGCCCATGTTACCGGCATGGACAAATCTTTAAGGATAAAACAGGACAAACACTGTGGGGCATTGTTCACTTTTCATGAGAAAGTATAGGGAGTATTTTTATCGTTCAAATGTGGAGAAAAAATCAGATGTTTGGAACAAAAATCAAGTAAAGAATAGCTTCCCAAAAACACTACTAAAGTAAATTCTATGTTTCTAAGTTTGATCAATGTTTAGAGTTAAGAAATGGTCACATTCCGACTCAAGAAATCACTCTTTAACCTCTTATCCCCCGCCTTAACAAAGTGCATTTTCTCCAGTTCAGCTTTACCCAAATCTAAAAGTTTATAGCCTATAGGCCAGTGTAACGCCTCATTTAAAAGCTACAAAGCACTACAAAAAACACTACAAAACTACTCATCGAAATGGATCTTTTTCGTTGCGTTGTTGCCGTGTTGTCGCAATCTTTTTAGCATTTTCTTTTCATTGCTTTTTTACTGCTCTTCTGTAGTGTTTTTTGTCTCTTTTTCATCACTTTTTGGTTGCCTTTTGGTCGCTTTTCTGTCGCTCTCCTGTTGCAATTTCGAAACACACTTTTGTCGCTTTTTTGTCTGCTTTTTTGTCACTTTGTCGTCATGTTTTTGTCGCTCTTTTGTTGCATTTTCAAAGTCTTATTTTCGTTGCTATTCAACAAGCTTCTAGACTTGGGTAAAGCCAAACTGGAGATAATGTGCTCGGTTCAGGCGGGGGTTAAGAGGTTAATGCAGTCACTCAACACTGGTGTAGTGGTTTCACCACCACTCTTACTTATTTGGATGACTCATTTTAACTCGCCCTAGAGAAAAATCATTTGGAAGCAAACTTAGTCTTATTTAAGTAAATATTTTGTCTACTCTGCCCGCTTTTGCAGAGGGGCCACGTACCTCTCAACAGCTGCCCACACAAACCTCGCTTTTTTAACGCACCATACAACATAGGGCTCATCAGAAACGTAAGCAGGAATGGGTGACTTTCAGGGGCGTAATACCTCTGGACGTCCGCTAACTCCTGTCTTTTTAAACTCACCACTTATTTTAGGGCATAACATAAACAGGTGCCGGGCAGCTGGGAGAGGTTACACATCTTTTGACAGCGGCCCACTCAAACCTTGTTTTAAAAAAAAAAAAGCAACACAAAGCATAGGACTCATCACAAATATATCAATACATACTTTTCTTCCTTTTGTGCGCGTGCTGTGGGTGTGCCTGTGTGTGCCCGTACACGCTTGCCTGTATGTATATGTGGGTGTGCGTGGTGTAGTTTGATGGAGTTCTCATTGTTTTACATTGGCACGGTTGTCACCACTGCATCATTGTAGCTATACTTAAATATGTATGTTTATATATGTATGTAGGTATCTGTGTATATATATTTTTTAATATATGTGTGTATGTATGGTAAATGGTCTCAACTTATATAGCGCTTTTCCACCTTCATTAGGCACTCAAAGCGCTTTACAGCAAGGATCCACTCACCCATTCACACTCTCATTCATACACCAGTGTACGCAGACACTGGAGGCAAGGAGGGTGAAGTGTCTTGCCCAAGGACACAACGACAGTGTGCACCTTCAGGAGGCGGGATTCGAACCGCTGATCTTCCGATCATGAGATGACCCGCTCTACCAACTGCGCCATCGTCGCCCCTTATGTATGTATGTATATTTATATAATTTGTTATTATTATATATATATTTTTCTATTATATTTTACTTTTTATTTTTTATTTCACTGGGTGTTTAAAAAAACACATATATATATTGTGTACATTGTGACATGCTAATTCTGTAATTATAATATGAAACTTATGGCACAATAAAGTAACAAAAAAGCTAAGAGTCCAGTTTGAAACCAAATGGTAAACACGGTCAATTTTCTTTTCTCCGAGACTGATCGTAGAGAGAGGATGAACCTTTCCCATAAGATAATGTTGTTTTAGAGTAAACCGTGGTTCCTCTGAAAACCTTTAAAGAAATGTAGAATATTTTCTCTACATCTCAAGGGGACAGAATCTGTTAACTCACGACTGGAGTCAAACTCGACAGACAAAATGTGCTCTAAAGCGCATGACATCATGGTAGTTACTTCTTGTCACATTGATGTAATTATATTATTTTAACCTTACATGACTTTGCGGAACGGCTCGTGCCCGATACTGGTTTAAACCGGCATGTGCTACCACTTGTTATATGTGACTGAACCCATTAAGGCTGACTCATCCCTCCTTCGCTCACTCCTCCCCCTTGGGACATGTTCAGCCTGCGCCCTTTGCTTCTCCACGCTTTCCCCAAAGTTTGGGATTTGGGTCAATAATAATAGAAGAAAAAAGCCACGCGCAATCGGAAGCTTCCGCGAACGCACTTTGGATGCTACGCCTTGGCAAAACAAAAAAACATAAATAAAAACACAACAACTCTCGATTCTACAATTCCCTTGAGACTGTGCCTTCGCCTGTTTTTTTTTTTTTTTTTTAACTGTCCCGAGAGAGAGAGAGAGCCGGTCCCACATTGTTGGAAGGCGGTGTTTTATTTAGACGGAGCGCGGAGTAGAATTAAAGATAATTGTAACGTTTGAGGAGAGCTCTTCGAAATGAGCTGCCATATAAACACACAAGAAAGAGCTCGCCTCGGCCCTATAGACACACAAGGCCCTTCTTGGGTGGGGTCCGAATTTCAGGCCATAATCTACAGAGGTATGTCTTTAGTCTCCAGCTGCTAAACCCGACACGCGCTTTTGTCGGACTCTCGAGAGCTTGTCCAGCATATTTCTTTCCCCCCCTCAGCCCCTCCTCCTCCTCGTCGTCTCTCTTATTCGGTGACCACATCCTCAGACTGGTTATGGCGAGAAGAAGCAGGGTGGGGCGGGCTGCTTTACAGTCGTGTTTCAAGGGGATGTAGGAAATGCGTTTAGCAGTCCTCACCCAAATGCAAAAGGACGCCGGGGGGATCGTTTTTCCACATGCGGTATGACGGACCGCTGGGCTGGTCACGGAGGAAAAGCTGGAGAGGGGGATAGAGCGAGTTTATGAAAACAGAGGCTATGATGCAATTGGATGAGGCAGTTTGCACCACAAAAAAAAAAAATAGAAAGAAAGAAAAAAAAAAAAGGCAGGCCGGGAGTGACACAAGTGTTGACAACGGACGGGTTTAAACACTTAGACAAAACAAGCCACTGCCTTTCGCCCCGTCATGAAGGCGAGACGCTGCCGGTGGATTGGGAAGGGAGCAAACTGGCCCAAAGTGTGAAAACGGAACACTTTCAAAGATAAGAACTTGACGTGGTTTTTATTTTTGATGATTGTGCACCGTAATTCCTTTTTATTTCCAGTTTCAGTAAGGCAACTTTTAATTCATGTTTAGAATTGATAGGGCTGCACCATATGAGAGGAAAATGGCGATATGCGATAGCTGCCTTGAATATTCCGATAACAGTATTGCAATATTTTGGTATGTTTCGTTGAATTTAAACAAAAGGTTTAAAGTAATTTGTGTCTTCATCAGCGTATAAAAAACCCCAAAAGAAAATCACGACCAAACCAAAGCTAAAGTAGGACTAATTTGAGAACATTTGGGTGCTGTCGATTTCCGTGGGTCTAAAGCAAAGATATTTAATGAAACTCTAGATCGGACATAACGCTCGTGACATGGCAAACGTAGCGGCCATCTTCGGCAGAATGTGAGATCCACTCATTGTTTGTGATTGGTTTATTACTTCTAAGTCTCGTATCTCAGTCAGGATCAGGTCATTTCTTTGAAATGGATTGTTTTTTAGTCGTGTTGTTTAGCCTTATTAGCTTTGTTTTCTCCATTCAGTCCCAGAGTTCAGTGGTTAGCATTCACTGTATCACTGTCCCATGTTCAACAAATATTGGTCATGTCGTGTTAAAAAGTACAGAAATACTGTTTTAAAGTAGGAAACAAATGTTATATTTGATATAAATAGAAGTGAATGATTTGAAGTGTTTGACAGAGGAAAATCCATGAACAAATTGAGGTAAAGTCTATACATCCTATAAAACTGAAATAACATTTGAAAAACGGCAAAACTGTTATTTTCTTGCCAGATCTGACATAAGGTGAGTCACAATTATCAAAGAGTCATGAAATAACTCAAAATGGATCAAAACAGTATCAAGGTAATAAGTGGTGTTTCCATTTGATCACATTGCACTGGGTTTGAAGGGTCAGTTTTATTAAAAATATTTGCTCTACAGCGTGGAAATATGGTCAATTAAGAGTATTTTTTTCGACCTAATGACGGCCATAATAGGAAAAAGTAATTTGATTGAAATCTATCCATATTGTACACCGAAAAGACGTGCAACATATATAATCACATTTCTAGGGCAGTGGTTCTCAAACTGTGGTATGTGTCTTCTGGTGGTAGTATTTTAGCGCTCAGAATGTTTGTTACCGAGCTGCGCTCCTTACCCTCATGGTGGAAGCCCCTCACAGTGTTGGCCCGGCTGGCGGACCTCTCCGGGTACTGGAAGGCGGCGTCCTCCTCCTCCTCGGCCTCGCCGGACTGCAGCCTGTACAGGTCCAGCATGTACTGGGGCACGGTGGCGAGCGCTCGGCTGGGGCGGGGGCGCCTGCGCAGGCCGAACATTTGCAGCAGCGTGGCCTCGAAGTCCCGCAGCAGGTCATGGCTCTGAGGGTCCCCTCCAGCGCGCACGCCCGGAACCTTCTTCTTCCCTTCCTCAGGTATCAGACTAGCATGGTTGCTCTCTCCCAGCAGGACTTGGCATATTAAAATGACCATCAGCATTCGATTACCAGGAATCATGATGTCTCTAGGGAGAAGGCAAACGGTTATTAGCATCATAAGGCATGGTTTACACCCTAACTGGACATCATTCAGGTTTGTTTTTCAGCTATTTCTAGATTTTGATAGTGCCTCAGTGTTATTTGGAAGGTCCAGAGTTGTTAAGCCCAGCCATTTCCTTTTCGACCAATCTGACAGAAAACGAAGAACTTGGAATTTCAATATTTGTACTGTCTTCTTAAAAAAAAAGTGTGCGTGCTACATACCCTAATTGAGAAGTTATAACAATTCAGTTCAACCTCACTTTATTCTGGATTGCCACGTTGAGCCAGTTGCATATTTGTGTTTTCTTCATGCCATCTCAGTCTCAACCAGCCACATATACTTTAGTTAAAGTGCATATGACACATTAGACACAGTTTTTGCTAAAACATAGTTAACACAATGGCATTAAAGATTTTGCTAAAATGTTGACCCAGCTTTCTTTAGTTTGACCATTTTTGTGATGTTTACAGTTTCACTTCCTTATTGGACACTGACAGGAAGTGACAGAGACAATTGTATCTATGTCACTTCCTGTCATTGCTTTAAAAATTCAAATCATTTTCTTCCCATTTTATCATTACATTTCTTCTTCACTGAAATAAAATGATAATTATTACTTACAACAGACGTTATCAGTCTAAATAAGTCATATTTTTAAAAAGCATTAAAACCTGTCATATGCACTTGAAGCGAGAATGGTCTGGAGAGTGGGGATGAAGGGTTTGAACGAGCTATCTACTGGTTAAAGTGCAAGCTTTACAAAGTCTGTTGATGTCTTTAAAACAAAAATAACAATGGCCCACGATTAGGGATTTGAATATAACCATCAGTAGCCTTACCCGAACTGCAGGCTCCCACGGAATAACTCAAGTTGTTTACTATACAATGGACACGTAAGAATCAGATAAATTTACAGTAATCTACGGCCACATCCTCCAGGGTAAACAGCCACTTTAACGCAGATTTTTTTGGGGGGGGTTTAACCTAATCCTAATCCCTCCCCCTCTTCAAAATGAGATACAAGTTAGGGCAAAGTTTGATCTTGATAAAACTTCCCAAAGACCCAAAACTAGTCAATAAATTGGCGTAGATTCATGGTTTTACACACACACCCACACACACACACCCACACACACACACACACACACACACACACACACACACACACACACACACACACACACACACATATACTTTCTATTCCCTTTTTGTACCACAAATTTGCTCCACCCCCAAATACATCATTATTTCACTGATAACTCTTCTACAACTATTAGCTAGCACAAATACTACTTTCTGTTTCAAAGTAAATGTATTTCTGTGCATGCATGATTCCTGGGTCGGTGCAAACCCCAGCAGGAGCACTTCGTCACATGTGGAATTCGCAAAGGCCACGGTGCGTTCACTTACCGACAGAAAATAAAGCATGGGAAAACTGTCCATGTTTGTTGGGAGCGGGCTATGGACACGTTCTTCCAGGAAATGTTAGGTGGTGCTAGGCGGCTGCTGGGGAACGGCGGAGTGACCCTGTTCCTATAGAAAAACACACACGCACAGAAAAACAGTGATTAGCGTTAGCATGGAGGCTAGCACGGGAGAGCATAGCATAGCGCAGCAGAGGGAGTAGGAGGAGTGCCTCTTTAAAGCCTTATCATTTTGGCTCCTGGCTTAAGCTAGCTATTTACTGTTACTGGAATGTTAGGAGGTATGTGGCACAACACGGGCTGCAGACCTCCAACGCCTCTCTGCTTTCAACTGGTCAGAAGCCTATAGCCAGATCAATTTAAAAACTAGCTTGATGCTACTAGCAACAAATCACCATTAGCATCCACACTTTTCCTTGTAGGCTATTGTTCTCTGAAAAAATTAGCCGACTAAGAAAACATTTGCCCAGAGAGAAAATAAATCAAATTGTCATGCTAATAGATAAACAGCCAACTTAGCTAGTTTTTTCAATTTATACATAGGAAGGGCAACACAATATGAAAAAATAAAACAAAATCTTTCAACACAGCAAATTTAAACAAAACCGTAGGGAATTTATCTTTTCAGCACACTGTGTCAAAGCAAGACTTAAAGTATATATCAGAATAAAAGCATGGCTAAATGACTTGAACTAAACTTAAGCACTGCATGTTTAAGTGCACCTGCGTCTTTGTTTTAAGCTTTGTCAACAAACACCCGTAAATCTGGAAGACCTCAGTGGTTTTGTGATAAATTGTGGTTTCTTGCAAAATGGATATAGTGAAAATATTGTGAAACCCAAGTGGTAGGCTTGACAAGGATAGCTGGCATTAAAAAAAAATAAAATAATAATTACTATTAGCATTTCCAATTAAATCAAATGTATGGTGTTGAGCCTACTACGAGATGAAAGATAAGACTTTGTTGATCTCACAATAGAGAAATCCACTTGATGTGCAATCAAAGTAAATGCACAAACAAGTAATAATATTAGAACAAAGGTATCTCATGTACAATGAATAAAACTTTAAAAAGGAAGCCAGATTATATCAAAGTTGACAGTGCAAAGAAATAGATTACAAATGTTTATAGTAATAATGCAGGTGATTGATAAAGCGACACTTGTTGCATGTATAGCTGTTTAGTGTCAAGGTGATGCTATGCTACTCCTCGTAACCAACCATAAGCCCTCTTGAGAGATCACACAGGTTGTAGTGACGTTGATGAGTGGTCTAGTTTTTTATAGACTCTGTGCACAGAATGAGTACGTCCATTTTGCTGTAATGGGGAAATAAAAGCTACATTACGTTCAAGTCGTCATCTGTGCTGGGTTGTCTAGAGTCGTGGTGGCGAAAGATGATAACCCAGTACAGATGCAAAAAATAAAATCATGTCATGCAAAATGCAACAATGACCAAGTGCGTTAGTAATTTTAAAGTGTGGGTCATGTTAGCAACTGAAATCACCTGTTGCACATATAGGCCAACATCAAACTAGCTAACATTGTCAGTAAAGTAACATTAGCTAAAAATATTGAAAAAAAGTAGAGAAAAGAGCCGTGTTGGCTCCCAGGTCGCTTATTATGTGAAGGATAACTCCAGTATTTTACATTATAATAAAGATTTCTTTCGTTTATTGTTATGGGCTGTACCCGCTATTCCAGATTAGTTAGCGGTATTACTCTATTCAGGTAAACCCCTTAAACATGGCCATTTGTAAACATGAATAATATAGACTGTAACTTTATGAATCTTTGTGTCTACACGTCGGTCAATGTAGCCAGGCTGATTGGATAAAAGAAAGTCTGTGAGTAGTTGTTTTCTCTTGCATAACAGACCTTTTTTGTAATCCCACCCCCAAAACTTGTAAATGCCGCCGAATACCGGCCTAATCCAATTGCACCTTTAGCTCCGGACTTGCAGTTTCGTTGTGTAGTGTGTGCTCATATGACGCAACTCCTTGGTCATCGGTTTGGAGTTTGTTCCACTGGCTAGCACCCAGCATTACAACTACCGGACTGAGCCAAAAAAACAGCAAGAACATTTCTGCCTGCTTTGCTGCTATTGTCTATCGCTCCTACTGTAAATGCATTTTTATTTTTTTTATTTTATTTTTTAGTTTTGGCCGACTCCCTTACAAACTGACCTTCCGCTGACCTTCTTGCGTTTCGGGCATGACATACTGCGTTCGACGGTTAGCGCGCATGAGAGCCACTATCCGTGAGAACGCCGGTAGGCAAAGAAGAGGATGAGAGGAGGGCTTTGCGAACATGATCGGCTCCATTACAGGGAGGCGGCGGGTGTTCGAGTGAGTGTACACACATTTCTTTGACAACTAACGCTCGATGTAAAGCGTTCGGGCCTCTCCCATGATTACGGGGATATATACGGCTAAGGCTAACAAACACTAGCATACACAAATCTGGTAACTGTAACCAGCAAGCAACAATGAAAGGCTATTGTAAGACAGTGATCCTTCATGCTAAACATATGCTAACATCCGCGACAAAAAAAACAAAACAACGTCCTTTGGTGAAGTCAAATGTTAGCTTGTAGATATTAGTAGATCATGTAAAAACAAATAATGAAGTGGCAATATCTTGTACAATCGAGGCTTGAACACATTCTTTTTAGATTTTGAAATGTGAAATAGAGTCAAATTGGCCTTGAGCTCCCTCTCCAGCCTGTAGTGGGCATGACACGTCATAAAACAGCAAAACAAGCTTTCACTTTTAGCCAAGAGCATGTTAACAAGTCAATGGAGCCGTGTTGAACACACTTCGAACACTGAACGGGTTCCGTGATGGACTATGATGGGGCGACGGTGGCGCAGAGAGTAGAGCGGGTCATCTTGTGATCGGAGGATCGGCGGTTTGATTCCCGCAGGTGCACACTGTCGTTGTGTCCTTGGGCAAGACACCTCACCCACCTTGCCTCCAGTGTCTGCGTACACTGGTGTATGAATGAGAGTGTGAATGGGTGACTGGGTGAAGGGGGTGGCTAGAAATGGTGTTGATGAAGTGAAATACTACTACGGGTATGTTTTTTGAAAAAAGCGCTATTTGCATATGATTGCCCAGTCAATCGAAAATGTAATGTACAAAAACAAAGAGTTTGAGAAGTGTCATGAAACTTTTTGCCAATGCATTTTCTAAGAATGGATTGAAGGATTTAAGATTTGTGAAAATGAATGTGGGATCCAATGTTTTTGCATTTGGAATTCGATAGCCTAAGTATCAGCCTTGCACGCCTTATTGCAAGGTAAGCTGGTGTGACCTTTCGTTCAAGCTGCTGTGGAAGCTGGCCAGGGCATTCGGCCAAAAAACTTGTTCTTATCGCCTCTCGCGGACAAAATCAACCTGCTGAATCTGTAACAAATCAAGCCCACGCCAAAGCAAGTATAGAAGTTGCCGTACGGACAAGACAGTACTCTCCTATTACCACAGCAAAAGCCTGCACATTCCCCGCTGCCTTCTTTAGGAGTCGAACCTCCAAAGATGGAACAACTTTTAGTCCAAAGACTTAAACATCAAAGCGTGGAGAAAAGGCAATTATCAGCATCCACCGACCCCGACCAGAAAGAGGCAGGAAGTCTGCGCACGTCTGTCCTTGGCCCTTTCAACTGACCACAGATAGTCGCCCCCTTTAATGTGTTTCGGAGGAATTTGACAGCGATGGAGGGAGGAGGACCTCGCCAACCCGCTTTTATCCCTGTGCACTTTGAATCGTTTAGTGGGCAGGGAACATTGGCAAGTCTTGTTATAGATGGTTATTTATGAGATTTTACAGGGGCCGCACATAGTTGAAGCCACACATGTTGGATAAATTAGTTGACTGAATGGAGAAAAGCACTTGTTGCTACATTCACGGCTGTGTCTGTGATGTTTCATTTGCAGCTGACGTTTATGAACAACAGCTTTTTGTGCCTGTGATTTCTCTCGCTACACATCGGGTGAACAGTGATGCAGAAGGCGTCCCATTATGGGTAAATCTTAGCTAGAAAAACACATGAAAGTGCTGTTGTTTCTTCACTCCATATAGAGTGGGGGGGAAGATGCAGAACATGGGATCGATGGGCCTTACTTGAGCACATATGGTTCGGGCTCCACGGCTCAGAGCTGTCTGGCGCACATGGCCGCATGAGAGTAAAACACACACACACTCGTAAAGGGACAAGGAGCCGTGTCCGGAGACTCGGAGGAGCGCGTGTGTTGTTTGTGATCCGCGCGCACACTGGGGAGCAGAGCGCTGCAGCGTCCGCCGTACATTCGCAGTCAATGAGATCACGCCGGAGAAGCTGCTTTTGCTGCTCCAGAAAAAAACACTTTACAACTCCAGAATGCAACCTGCGCTGTGACTGACTTCATTGTTACGCGCATTGCAGGTGGTTACATCAGCTTACTGGCGCTAAAACTCACACACCAATTGCACACAAAAAAGAATAATAATAATAATAATAATAATAATACTTCTATGTCCACAAATATGTCAAATGATCGACTCCTTTCTCCTCCTCTCTTTGGTCTACGTGCCCTCTCTCTCTCTCCCCAAAACCCTGACGGAACAAAAACCCTTCCTAGAAGCCGCTGACGAACTCCAAGCGCGTCGCCGTGCCCTGGTTTGTTTTACGCACGACTTGAATCGACCCGTTTCTCACGCTCCTCGGAAGCGCAGCCAGGGCTTGTTCAGCGTAAATAACGATTAAACCGCCGCATGATGTCACTGAAATTTCAGGAGGTGGGGTGGGGGGTGGGGGATTAGAAAAAAAATAATAATAACAATAATGATGCGTAAAGCGTCAGATGTAGCAGGTGTCCAAAAAACGCAGGCAAAAGCCGGAGCCAAAAGTTTTGAAAGTCGGTCAAAGTTTACTGAAGCTAATCGATGTGTTTGTTTTGAGAAGATATGAGCGCGCGGTGTTGGGGAATGGTTTGGTTCGTTTGATCACTGCCGATGGCGAAACTTGCGACGCTTAGTAAGCAAAGGGCTGACTCAAAACTCGTTCGTTTCTCATTGCAAGTCCACGAGAAAACCGACAAACTTAGCGCGCATGTACAAGCAGCAGCAGCGTCAACTTCCATTCAGCCTCGCCGTCTTTGCCGTAAGCGCTTTGAGAGAATGACAGAAGCCACCAGAGGGAAGAAGAAATAGAAACCACGGAGGGGGAGAAGCTTACCATCAGTAATGGTCCAGGTGTCCCCGTATCCAACAGAATATTCGCAGAAGAAGCGCTTCGTTTTTTTTTACCCCCACAAGGCGTAACGCTGGTCAAAAATCTCAAAGTCTCTCAATAATCCAATGCCATTCAGAACAACCCCCTCCTAAACAAACAAAAAAAAAGAAAACACGAGATGCTGGATGCGCACCGTTATCAGGCAACCTATAAGCGGGGTTGCTTCGTCTGGAATTCTTCGATTTGTGAGATTTCAGTCCGGTGTGGAAAGTGGGGTTATAGAGGGAGAGCGAAGCGAGCGGTGCGCAGAGCTTGACACGCAGACTTTTTTTTCCTCCAAATGATCCAGCATCTATGGCCCTTGCAGTTTTTATGTGTCCGCCCAATTTTTTTCTTTTGCCCTCCCTGCCTCCACGGCCCTCCCCCACTCCCCCCTTCTCTCTCTCTCTCTCTCTCTCTCTCTCTCTCTCTCTCTCTCTCTCTCGTTCCCTCTCGTTCGGCTCAAACACCTTGGATAACCCCCCTCCCTTGCGCCAAACTATTCTCTCTGCCATTATGAGAAACTACATTCGTGACATTTTTTTAAATGTTTTTTTCTTTTTTTTTTTTACTTTGCAATAAATTGAAATTTGGTTCTATTAAAAGATGTAAGAGATGAGTTAAGGACATGTTTGGAAATGTCTCCATTTTCTCATCATTTCATACCAAAATGCCCACGCAATTTACGCAGCACTCCAACTAGATTTCCCCCCACAACATTTCTGGACAAATACTTCTCTGTAAACATACCCTCCTCTACTACAATGTTTTGGCCCTCTGCTGTGACTACTACTAGGCGACAGGTCAGGCGGGGGTGGGACGTCAGTGGCGCGTATCTGCATTTGAATAGACGCGGTGCCATCACGGGTCCCTAATTGCCCCTTTTCTTCCCCTTTTTTTTTACATGGTGTGAAAAAAAAAACCCGAGACGCGCGTGATAATGCCCGATTCAGGTGTAAACGGCGCGCATTTGCATCGGGGACTGGGAGGCGCATTGGGGACGGATGCAAATGTGCGCACAATGACATTTGGAGACCAAATGGGCACGTGTTGGTTTCCTTAGCGTTCCAAATGCACACACGGGTGTACGTCAGCCCTCTTATCTGTGCTGTAAAGCATATGTAATATTTATATCGTTTCATATTTATATTTGATTGTTTATTTTGAAAATGTTGTTCCTGTTCTCACTTTGCAAACTTAGAAGGACTTTCTGGTTAAAGGGAGGGATGAAGAGGGGGACACATTTGATTGTTTAATTTCAAATTTCCCTCTCTCCCTCCTCACTTTGCAAACTTACAGACTATCACTTTAAAGGAATAGGCCACCGTTTTTACATACTGAGATATGTTCTTACCTTAGTTCATTTGTACCTGTCTGGTCTCCACGTGTGCCTTCCATAACGTAAACACAGCACAGACGGCGTTAGCATTTAGCCTCTCTCTTCTCCTCTATAGCTCCAAACGAGGTGAAGATAGAAGCTACCAAACTCTTCCACGTTTTCCCTATTTAAATATGGGTACGTGAAGTGTTACACTATAAAGTATAATTACACAAAATTAAACAATGTGGATTTTCTAAGCGGATAAAAAGGGGAACTATATTGTAAGGCGTAATAATACCAGGAGTAATGCGGCATCTGCGCAGTGATATCTTCACTTTACAGTGCGGATGTCGATTTACTCCTGGTATTATTACGCCTTACAATATAGTTCCCCTTTTTATCCGCTTAGAAAATCCACATTGTTTAATATTGTGTAATTATACTTTATAGTGTAACACTTCATGTAACCATATTTAAAAAGAGAAAACATGGAAGAGTTTGGTAGCTTCTATCTTCACCTCGTTTGGAGCTATAGAGGAGAAGAGAGAGGCTAAATGCTAACGCTGTCTGTGCTGTGTTTACGTGACAGAAGGCACACGTGGAGACCAGACAGGTACAAATGAACTAAGGTAAGAACATATGTCAGTATGTAAAAACGGTGGCCTATTCCTTTAACGTAAGCACCTCTCGTTAATGACGCAGTAGTTCAGATGATCCTGATACATGGGAGAAAACGTGAATCATGTGTCAGGAAACCTGCGGGGTTCTGACGAGTACAATGGTGATTTGATCTACGCCAGTTCTTTGGTTGAGCCTCGAAGGCGTAAAATGTGGGTTATTCTTTCATCGTGAGCGGGATGCTGTTCCAGATGTTCCTGCCCGGACAGAGAAAACAGACGGCCCAAGTGTGGCACATCGATGGGGTACAATTATAAACAGAGACATCAGTGACAGCACCTTTAAGTTTAGTTTCAGGACATAATCCTGACTGAACCAAGTTGCACCGAGGCCCTTCTTTTTTTTACAATGTTGAGATGCATAATTTTACGAGCGACTTTTATAGAGAAACAAAATGCTCTTAATTTGGTGTTATTTGAAATGAGACCTACATCGCCCAGTTTAAAAGGTTAACCCGGGTGAATCACAAAGCAGTTATCTTCACGTGCGTAATAAGAGGCTTTTTGTTGTTTGGGTAATGTTTTATGTGCCTCGTTTGGGGATGACGGGCAGGGCATGACTAAGTGGAAGTAGTAGTAGTAGTAGTGGTGGTTTTCCTGGAAAGCTAAAACCGTCACAAGCTGTCGTTGATACCTTTCCTCGCGGTGCATACCTGAAGCATGAGCGATAAAGGGTGACTCTCATTCCGAAAGCAGTACTCAGATGGCTTGGGTGAAGCGTTATCCGATGGGCGCTTCCGGCCACGGGTCAAACGCGCCACCTGTTTGTGAGTAGGCATAAGGGAATGGAGAGGGCTTTAATCGTCTCCGGCAACATGGTTCAGCTTGGTGTGGCATCTGAAGCATTTTCTCCCTATTTTTAAAGAGTGCTTTGTCTCACTGGGAATTGGTTATTTCGGTCGACAACACCTGGCCCTGTGAAGAAGTGAATTGGTCATTCGCGAAAACTGTCTACCATCTTGTCTACCGTCTTGTTTTTGGCGAAATGTATGCATTTCTATGTTTCTTCCCCTTGTCAAATGTCGGACCAACCATTTCTATCAGCTCCCAACAAGCCAGCTTGTCTTTTATACATGGCATAGTCCAATTTATTTGGCATTTATTTCACAAGGCTCCCATGCTGGGAACCTGGTAGCAAGCAGGTTTATATTTAATACATTGAGTAACATGACAGACTTTCAAGAAAGGATTGTGTTAAGTGCGTGTCCTGTGATATTACAAAAAAGTCCCCAAACAGTATGATATAAAGCAATTAAATTATAAGTTCTAAAAGATGTTTTCTGTGTTTTTAAGCTTGTGCCCGTGGTCCTCTGCACATTAAACTGCCAGGCGATTGGTCCGAACCATTTGCACGATTTGAAGCAAATTCAAGATGCATTTTTGTGAGACTGAAAATCCAAATGTTACCAGCGTGAATCATTATTAGGAAAGATTCACCTTTGCAGTAGACGCATTAGCATTAGCGAATGTGTTGCGATTACTGTACTACAGAGATGTTAAGGCCTTACAGCATGACCCGATATGATAAATAATGAGATGCTTTTAGACTGTGATTCCCCTCACGGAAATATTTCTACAGTTCTGCCTCATTTACAATGATTTGAGACGGACGCCGGTCCCAACTTCCGCCCGTTCACACTTGTTTGATGCTAGCCGCGTATGCGCAGTGACCTATAGCACGTATTTCGGAAATGAGGAAATTAAATTGAAGTTTGATAACAACGAACTTCAAAATAAACCAAAAGACATCATGTGTGTTGTTCAAAGCCGTTTGTTCTTGTAGGTCCGGTGTAGCGATCCTTATCTGTGAAAGGCTCTTTTCTAAACCGCACAATCTCAAATCGAGTCACCGGAAAGAAGACACAAGTGAATTCCCCACAGGATGTTTGGGTGACATCCGCCGTCATCACCCACACAAGTGCCATCTCTGCTCCGAAAGATACATGGTGATATGGATGTTTGATTACGCCAAAGAATATAGTGCTGATGAGGAAGATGAGGGAATGTGACGTCACAGTGGAGCGCTTCAACAGTATGTTCTGTTTATGAAATGATAAAGTGTGTGTTTACTTTATGAGTTCATACGAAATATAATGGGTATGAAATGAGGGCACAGACACTGAATTGGCACAAAGTTTCTGTGCACGCTATCCCTGCCCCGGAAGATAAATGTCAGGCTGCCGAAAGGATCATCAACATATACTGTATATAGCTATATCTATGGCAGAGTCATGCATTACTAGTCCAACAAGGATGGCAGGATAGCTACCTTTAGTGGCTGAATCAGCGCCGAAAATGTGTCCGGGGCCATGAGGCAGACAGAAGTCAATAAAACCATCAACATGCAAATAACGTGTCCTTTAGAATGACTGCACATTGAGCTGTGTTTGTTGAATCCTGGTGCAGCCTATCGTAGCATACAAAGATCTTAAATATACCTCTAGATAGGACATCGCCACAGTAGTACATTGGAACGAATGGCAATTCTGGCGGCCATATTGCGATTGGCCTGTCTAACCAAGAGCAATGTAAACCAGTGGGATACATCACTAATTTTTGTATCCCTTTTGAATAAAAATGACTCTTTTCTAAATACTGAGCTTATGTCAACTAAGTGGCTACATTTTACATAGATTTTCCTCTTGTAAACCGGCCCACTACAGGCCAGTCGCCCTGACCTCCCACCTGATGAAGACCATGGAGCGGCTCATCCTCACCCACCTCCGCTCTGAGGTGAGCTCCACCCTGGACCCGCTGCAGTTTGCCTACAGGCCTAACGTCGGAGTGGAGAACGCTGTCATCTACCTGCTGGAGTGGGCGCTCACCCACCTGGAGCCCGGCGGGAACGCCGTGAGGGTCATGTTCTTTGACTTCTCCAGCGCCTTCAACACCATCAGACTGGCGCTGATGCGGGGGAAGCTGGAGGACGCGGGAGTGGATGAACATCTCACTGCATGGACCATCGACTACCTCACGGACCGACCACAGTATGTGCGGCTGCGCAGCTGTGAGTCTGAGGTGGTCGTCTGCAGCACTGGGGCCCCTCAGGGCACCGTCCTCTTACCGTTTCTCTTCACCATCTACACATCAGACTTCACATACAACACGGACAGCTGTCATCTGGAGAAGTTCTCTGACGACTCCGCCATTGTGGGTTGTGTGTCTGAGGGGAACGACCTGGAGTACCGGTCGGTTATCCTGGACTTTGTGGACTGGTGTGAGCGCAACCACCTGTGCTTGAACACCAGTAAGACGAAGGAGATGGTGATCGACCTCAGGAGGAAGCCATTACCGTACACACCACTGAACATCCAGGGGGAGGACATCGAGGTGGTGGACAGGTTCAAGTACCTGGGTGTTCACCTCAACAATAAACTGGACTGGTCCCACAACACCAATGCCCTGTACAAGAAGGGCCAAAGTGGCCTCCACCTTCTGAGGAGACTGAGGTCCTTCGGAGTGAGCAGGCCTCTGCTCAGGACTTTTTATGACTCTGGCCTCTACTCTCCACTACGCTGCCGTGTGCTGGGCCCCGGGCAGCACAGAGCGGGACAAGAACAGACTGAACAAGCTGGTCCGGAGGGCCAGCTCCGTCTTGGGCTGTCCCCTGGACTCTGTGGAGGAGGTGAAGGACAGGAGGGTATTAACCAAGCTCACCTCCATCATGGACAACACCTCCCACCCACTGCACGGGACTGTAGAGGAGCTGAGCAGCTCTTTCAATGGCAGACTGAGGCACCCTCAGTGCAAGAAGGAACGCTACCGCAAGGCCTTCATCCCCACTGCTGAAGACTGTACAACAAGACTGTAAAGTAACATGTGCAATAACCCCTTTGCAGAACACATGCAATAATCCCTGTATTCACATCACTTATCTGCGTTACTTTATCATCCACTTGCACTATGATGTAAACCTGCACTGCTGATACTGACAATAACTTTTTTTGTTATAGTCTGTTTACTTTATTATTATTTACTGTTTACACGTTTTGTCGCCACAAAGTCCTTGGTAGTCATTGTATATAAGATACCACTATTTACTATTTAATTGTTGTTTATTTCACATTTCCTGCCTATTTGCACACCCTGAGTGTTTCTAAGAGCTGAATGTAACAAGTAAATTTCTCCATTGTGAGATCAACAAAGGCGATCTTATCTTATCTTATCTTAAACATGTACATATACATTTGTTTCATTCTATTTAACACTGTATTACAGGACGATTTACTATCACATATATGCAAACATTTTACCTTTATACAGTTGTATTGCATTCTATTACATAACATTAAGCAAAGTTACAGAAGGAAAAGAAATGGTAGATTGACATTGTTCCTTGCCAAACAATCCTTTAGTCAGTCTAAGTACAGGCTGAAAGAAGAAAATAGACAGAATCTGACCAGTATTTAGCTTGTGAACTTGAGACGTTGACTACACTAACTATAGAATGAATGGTGCTAAAGAGTGACAACAGTCCTTTAAAGATGTACAAAACTATTTTTTTCAGAGTAAAACTGTCTTTCCTGAGATACCTCGACTTACCAGCGATACAACAAATAAAAAACAATGATTGTGTCTCAAATTCTGACATTTTATCAACAGAAACCATGTTCCCATTTTATATGACTTGGTATTAGCTTTAGCCTCACTGGCCAATCACACGATGGCTGCCACATTTGCCACGTCAATGAGTGTCATGTCCTATCTAGAGTTTTATTAAAGATTGTTTCTAGCATAGTATCATAGCCTTTAGCCGCTAGCCACGAGTACTAATCGACCTCTATTCTAAAGTTTTAGGTGGATTTGAGCTCATACATTGAGGGAGATCCTGGCATAGAGCATGGGTGTATGATCTGTAGGACATCATAGTTAGCCACAAAACAGCACCTCGGTCTAATTGAGGCTAACTGTCATAACAAACATGAGCAGGCAAAGGTCGACTGGAAATGGTGCGCTAATGCTGCGTTCCATCTGTCCTCGGAGGTCGGAACTTGGAGCAGTGAAAGCAGCTTTTTCCGAGTTTCAGTGTTCCAGTTGTCAAGACGGAAATTTTAATGACAGTGAAACAAATACAAAGAATTTAAGCGTCAACGCTGGTGAAAATCAGACAAAAATATGGCCCTAATCAAGGATAAAAAAAACAACAACTGTGTGGTTAGATTTGTAATCTACTAAATAAATAAATGTCAAATCATGTAGAGAACGGATGTCGGAAGCTCGCGGTGGATGTTAGCAACATTAGCATCACAAAGCAAAAGGCCATTTATAACCATAGGCTCCACTCCAGTGCAGGAGCTGACAGACAGACAGCGAGTGGGCAGTAGAGGACAACTAAAGAGTCAAGAATACAAGAAATGTGAAACTAGTCGGGTGTTTTTACCTATAGGCTACTGCTAACACTAGGGTGACCAGATTTTCTGATTAAAAAACTGGGACACTATTTGGGCTTTAGTTGCATGGTCAACCAGGGAGCCATTTATTGACAGTTTTTCCCACGCTAAATGGTAAATCTGCTTGTTACTATCTTACACCATGCACCAATCAGCATTAACATGATAGACTTGATATTTTTATTGGTTTCTACTTTGTAATGGACATTTGCATGGCCCAAAGACATGAATTTTCAAGCAAAGTTTGTTACTTTGTGGATCATATTGGCCAAAAACTGGGACACTTGGGACAGATCCTGTGTAAAACTGGGACAAATGAATGGTTTTGGAGGAATGTGTGGGGACATGGGACAGAGGACTCAAAAGTGGGACTGTCCCGGGTAAACTGGGACGTCTGGTCACCCTAGCTAACACTGAGCGTCGCCATGTTGTTTTGCCCAACTCGGGTTTGTGAGGATGGTCCTATTTTCCCAGAGGGAAATCCAACATCGTTCCAGTTTAAATTTCCTGTATGTATGTATTGCAAATGTAACACACCAATAGTCAACAACCCCCTGCTGGACGGGAGGTGAACTGCTCCCTTTTCTGCTCCCAAAGGAAGATAGGATCCACAGCTATAATGCAGACAGAACCGGTTCTATCGGAGAAGCTGGATTATACTCAAATCTTTAGTCGGTGCATGTAAACATAACGACTGACACCATACTGACAACTGACCAATCTATGTAAAAAACTAAACAATTCTATGCCATTCCATTGTAAATGTATGTCCAGACATGTCCACAATGCAGCAGCCCCCACACATGCTGCAGTTGCGCTCAGAGGTTGACCAGGCTTAGCCCTTGAGATTATGTGACTGCTGCACAGGCTTACAGACCCACCGCCGCACTCAGGGGCTGTGGGCTGTAGGCACTTATCCACTGGGCCTGGGCAAGGGTTGACCCGGCTCACTTTGATGCTTTGGAATCAGTTACCGCTCACCCAGGAGACGTTCTGACATAATTTGTATTTGATTTATTTTATTTTATTTTACTTTTTATACTAAACACATACACTTGTGCTTATTCCTAGCTTGTGGCACCTGGATGGGGTCAAGACTGTTAACGGGAACCAATTTTTGGCTTAATATTAATCGTATTTTCCTCCTCTGCCTACCTGACCACACATGTAATACAATGTTTCTTTCTGAATGCTTTCAGAATTCAAAACACAGTGCACTTGAAGCTCGAACAGGAAACGCCTGTTGCTAATAAGCTGTGCACTAGTTTTATTTTGTTAAACATAACTTATGGCATCTGTCTGTTTTTATTGTCCATTCTTTAACTTTCTCCTTTTTGACAATTTGTATTTACTCGACTTTTGTTCAATCAATGGGTGGGGCCTCCTTTGTCAAAGCTATTCAAAGGACCAAACCCAAGGTTGCCACATCCTTGGAATTGGTTAAGGTTCTTTATTTGTCATTATACAACAACTGTACAACAAAATTTGTCCTCTGCATTTGACCCATCCTTCGACGGCGCTGGGATGACCTGTAAGGAGCAGTGGGCGGCGGCAGTATCGCGCCCGGAAATATCTTTCCACGGGAGAAACAAAGTAGGGTTTGGTAAAGCTATTTACCATGAATAATATGTTAATTATATCCTAATGATTTATTAAAGGGGGGTATTACGCAAAATTGACACGTTTTTTCCCGACGTGACAATGTTATTCTCTCATCAAAAACATGGACTGTTAGAAAATTATAAATATGAATATATATTTACACGTTACTCTTATTTTTATTACCATTCATTGATTTATTTCTTTTGTACGAGGATGTGTTTGTTTTGTTGAATATAGATGGGGGCAGTTCTTACATGATAGGATATATGGCCAGTTTGCAGCTCGATTCCCCTTAAATTGACCAAACTGCGTTACCAACTATGGAGAAAAACGTATACTGAGTTTTTAAGCTATAACTTCCTATGGTTTTAATGACACAGCCTGTACTATAACTGTACTATGTATACTTCGATACAACAGCCTGGATCTTTTGAGTAATCTCTGAATCTTCCCCAGTGACCACTCTTAACACCCAAAACGCTCCTGAGGCCTTACGTATCCAGGAAATGTCTTCGTCTTTGTTGAAACAGCTGCGCAGCAAAGGGGAGCAAGAGGAGGAGGGATGGGAGGAGCTCAGAGTGAGTTTGCTTGAATGGCCAGGAAGTGCTGGATTTTGTTTTTCAACAGTTTTAGATCAATACTACTATTTCCTAACCAACAGAGTGGTAAGACAGTGTTAAAGGGGGGGTATTATGTAAAATCGACTTTTTCAAGCTTGATATCATGTTATTATGTCATTCCCTCATAAACACATGCCTGGAGTGTTGCCTTGGCTCATTCACATATTTTGAGTATCAGTAAAAACTTAGACGGCAGCCATTTTAGGTGTAGCTATGCCTCAGTCCTCCTAGGAACGCCCCCACCTCCTGGAGACGCCTCTGGACCTTTCGTCACCAGCCAAGCCACCAACCACTGCTCCTCAGCTCAGCAGAGCCCCCTCCCCGCACAGTAGTGTTGTTTAGATGCCACAGCAGTGTGCTGAAGGGGCGTGTCGGAAAGCGTCTTAAAGAGACAGAGGCCTATTTCAAGACGTTCAGTACAGCCATTTTGAGAGAGCAATTTTATTCAAGGCAGTTATTTTAATTTACTGCATATACAGACCAACAGAAGGTTACGTCATCATTGTAGTATGCTATAGACTGGTGCTATGTGATTGAAAAAAGCATAATACCCCCTCTTTAAAGATGTGTATTACTATACTTAAAAATCCCTATTACAGTATGAACACACATTATCACTAATCTAATTAATACTACTGCTTCAAACTGTACGTCAGCCAGTTTGGGTTGGTTTTTCAGATGCTTTAGGGCAGGTTTGGCCACTGATACATGGCAACCCTGGCGGTGGCCCACAAACTGGCATTCACTTCAACTGAGTTCAAGCTTTTGCACATCTTTGCAAAGTAATGAATACAAAATGCAATCTTACCCGTTCCTCCTTTGGGAGTCTGAGTTAAACCCCTAACCGTGCTCCGGATAATTAAACCCCGGGGTCACTTCACCTTCACGACAGACAAGACTTTGCTTTCACCTTACACCCAAACCTGCTCAGAGGCCATTCACCTGTGCGGTATGACCCGAGCACCCCCGGACCGTGGCCTACCTGTCACAACAACCTTTATCTGCTTAAGTGAGCGCTAGTGCCGACACGCGCCATCGCCATTGATCAAACCCCCACCCCTCGCTTTCACTACGGGGAAATTCTTCAGCCAGAAAAAAGGAAGGCCAGTCCGGGAACTAAATAGCCCATAGGAGAGAGGCAGGAAAGGCGGCTAAGACCAGTTGGAAGCGCAGTTGGGACTGGACAAACTATTCTAATCCCTCTAATGGAATTGGCATGTAAACTCGTGAAAGTGGAAGGTAAACACGGGGAGAGCGGACGGGGGAAGGAGGTTGAGTTTAAGCTGGGAGCTGGCTGTGTTGAAAGGAACGTTTTGCCGCCATTTTGAGAGAGAACAAAGCCGGGTCAAAGTCCTTTCCGGCTCATTGGTGTTTGGATAAACTCGCGCTTGCTCTCTTTCCCGTAGACTGAAGATGAAACATTAGCCAGTACGCAATCGTTTTTGAACCCTACCATTGTTTATGTATGACTTTTGCCAAAATTGCAATTTACGTATGGAGATATATCAAAATATTGAGTAATTGTATGAAAGTTGGAAGTAACTGTTTAAGTTGGACTTGTATTTTATCTAAACTATTTGCTTTTTAAATGTAATACTTTGATTATTTATGTTTTTTTTTTTTTTAATTATTTGCCTTCCAAGTGTAATACAATCCTTTTCTTTTAACCACTCTGAGTACAAATGGTGATCTACAAATAACCTTGAGTTGCTTTGACTAGAATGACTGTACAGCATAAGGGGAAGTACAAATACATTTTCCAGTTAGGTAAACAGAGAGACCTACAGTGTCTATGGGAGGAGCAGGCGCTAAAGAAGGCTACATGTAGCCTAATGTATCGTGGGTCAGCCTCTCCATGCTCTGTCCTCAGTTTTCGCTCATGCCTTCCTCCAACTCTTTCGTCCTCTCTGTCACTGCACTGTTGAATTCTGAAGGGAGTGTGTTTATTAAGTAACACAGACCTTTTGAAAAGTGCTCTATTTTTATTGTTATGGACTATTGTATTCTTGAGCCTCTACTCTTGTCTGAATTGTTGGGAGCGACACACAGTGACTGTTTGTGATGCGTTTGTGAAATGTTCTGAGGTTTACTACAAATGAATTGCCCTTTGGGATCAATATAGTTTTCTGAATCTGAAAGTTTGTAAAATAAACAAACAGAAGCAGTGACAATGGGCAGCCTTGGCAGTGTCCAACATCCAGTGTACATAATGATTAAAGATCCAAATTTGGAACAATAACTGACTTTTCAAGACCAATAGTATCTCCTCCGTCGTGAGCACCCTCATAGAGGACCAGCCTCTTCCTGAGCGATGCTACAGCACTCATTCACACATTGCCATCGCTTTAGTGAAATGTCTTCATCTCCTCTCACTCTGCACTGGAGCGTCGGAGCCATTAGGGAGGTGATCGGGACCCTCGGGGCAGCTGGTGGTCGGGTCGCTCTATTGCCCAGTGAGTGACAGGCTCCATCTCCTCTGTCAGTGTGGCAGATGTTATCTGGGAGCTGTTTAAGTGAGTGCCGCTCCCTTTTTAGCCGTACGTCCCTCTGTCAGAGCCCGAGAGACTCTCTGAAGCACAACACTGTCCAGACACAGGCTGAGTGGGCCAACGCCTGGCCCCTGGTCCCCAGGGCCCAAACCAGGAGCCCTTCTCAATGGATTAAAAGCCCGTTATCGCTCTGTGGATTGGCTCTTGAGACTGCTCCTTTAATCAGCGGAGAATGGTGGTCCGAGGAAGAAGCTCTCAGTGCTGTGAGGGAGGTGACAGGTGCTATATTCTGCTGCTGCAGCTTCACTCTTTCCACTTCAGCTGAGATGATTAAGTACTTAAGATCTAAATGTGGCTGAAAACTGCATTACTAGAAAATGCATCCCTTTGTACTCCCGACTCTCACCTAGCCCCAAACTACAGCTATGTTTAATAGCAGTCTTGAAAAGGATGTTAAAGTAGTTAAGGTATGGTTCAAGGCACAAGGTGTGGATTAGTACAAGGCTTAACACAATAGGTGCTATAGCTCTAAAAACATATCAGCAAGAAAATCAGCAAAGTAAATTACAGTGAGAGCAGAGGTTAATGAAATGAGAGCAGTAACATAATATACTACTACAAATAATAATAATAAGTCTTATACAGCGCTTTTCAAGGAACTCAAAGATGCTTTACAAATGAAGCAGACAAAGATGGGAGACTGCCACATATTTCCTTATTTTTCTATTAAATTAATTGTTAAATTATATTTAGCATTATGTAAACTGTGTGGTTATAGAAGATTGTGTAAAGTAGATTGTTAAAGTACTATTTCTTTGGAAACCACCTTCTTAAACGGTGTGCCGAATGGTGTCTTAGTGCCCCAAGGTGGAGACATACTTGACACAATCAAGACCTTCTTCCTGTGAAGTGAGAGTCCTAGCCACTCATCCACCATGCCACAGAAGTTGATAATAGAATAGTATTATCTCTGACAATTGGAAATACCTAGTAAAAGGTGCCAGCTGAATCTCCTTGAAGTTAGCCATCCAAAGCAACTTAACAGAAAAACGATGGACACTGTTACGGTTAGAAGGTGAGGTGCGGGAGATAGACCCAAATGCAGACCCAATTCCGTCAAAAACTCAGATTTAATGGCAACAAACCAGGAATGAACAGGGCAAACGGGCGCAGGCAAAAACTGGCAAGACATGACACAAACATAAACCGGAACAAAGACAATGCTAGGACAAAGACAAAGGAGAATGCAGGGGGATATATACAAACACAAGGGAAATGGGGAACAGGTGTAACATATCAGGACGGGGCAGGTAATCAAACTAGAGGAAGGGAAAGCAAGAATCACACAGACAGCACTAGAACGTCAAAATAAACACACAAGGACAGGAACACACACCGAGACAGGGGAAAAACAAAACAAAACCCCAACTAAACCCGAACACCAACCCAAATCCTAACAGGACACTATGCTGGCTTGTGCTGTAATTTGTGCTAAATTAATTGACGCTACTTTAATGTAATATGCGTTTGATGGCGGGCCATCTTCACGAAGGTGTCAGCTCATACTTTCCTCCCAACTGTCCTAATCCAGTGACTAAGCGCAGTCCGTCACTCAGAGCTGTCAGCAGGGCACAGCGTTAAATACAGCCTGCAAATCACTCCTGGGACCAGTTATTGTCCAAAGAATGTCATTACACACTTTCAAATAAAACATGAAAGGAGCTGACAAGTTTTAAAAATGCTCCACATGCTCCCGGGACAATGGAGGAATTCCAAACAGTTGGAATATGCTAACATCGCTGAGTGGGCGTGGTCCGGGCAGCAGAGGGGACGAACTGCACACAAAAATATAATACAAATATGAGAACCAATGGAGCGCTTGTTGGGTTCTTTTTCAGTTACATTAGACACGCCGTATTAAAGATGACGATGCGAATACTGTATGATGGTTATAAATGTCACACCAGGCAGCAGCAAGTCAATGTAATCTTTAATGCATTTAATCTAACAATAGATTTTTACTGCCACAAATGCACAAAATCATTGCATATTTCATTTCTTTAGATTTGCAAACATTCCATCAAATAGAAGAATTTTTTTTTTACATTCAAAAGCAACAAGACATTGTGTATAGCAGCCACTGAGCCATCGCAGAATTTCTAGTTCTACCTTTTTCAAAAAGATAGAACTCATAACTCTCAATCCTCAAAGGATATCGCACATTTATATTTTTGTGATATATTGTGCAGCCCTATAGCCAACCATCACCTGTTTCATTGCTTTTTAAGGATGCTACATGTCAATGCCTCTTATTATGAACTGTAGCTATAGTTTGCCAATATAAGAACATTGATTTATTTAATTAGTCGGCTTATATGGAACTCATGCATGTAAACACGCCACACCAGATTGTAGCCATAAGTTAAGTTATACTTTATTGATCCCGTCTCTTGTTCTCTGCGTTTGACCCATCCTCAATGCCGCTGGGGCGACCTGTAGGAGCAGAGAGCAGCCAGCGTTGGCCGGAGCTCGGGGACCCATCTCCAGATGTGGAACCAGGCTTATGGTCAGAAACACCTGGGCGGAGGATTCACCTAATGTACATGTTTTAGTGGTAGGGGAAACCAGAGTATCCGGAGGAAACCTACGCAGACACGGGGAGAACATGCAAAGTCCACACAGAAAGGCCCTGTCCAGGTAGCCTGGCTAACGCCAGACTAAAATCACAAGTGATATTTAGTCTGGGGACCACCACTTAATTTTCTCGTAGGAGAGGTGTGGTTTACGATTGTTCATAGCCGTTTATTGGGCGCTACGAATGTCTCTCATGCGTCTGCACGTAGCCATAGCCAATTGTATCATGGTATCAGATGACGTGTGACGTATCCGCTGCAAACATTTGAGCTAAACTATTTAGAACACGTTCTAAAGCTTGATCGAAAGATGGCGTCGCGTCTGCTGCTGTCATGTTGGATCCGTAAATATTTTTTATTTATTTTTTATCCCTAAACAAACTACAAGCTTCCGTATGTCGAATAGCGCGTCATCGTCTTGCCGTCCCTCCTTGTTCTGTGATTGGTCCCAAATCCATGCGGCCGTGGTCCCCAGGCTGTCGTGAAGTTTGAAAAGATTCGAGCGCACACAGCAGTCTGGCGTTAGCCAGGCTACCGTCCAGGTGGGAATCGAACCCGGGACCTTCAAGCCGTGAAGCACGAGCGCTAACTGTTGCGGCGTGGTGGGCTAATTTCCATCCATTGTCCACCACTCGCACTCTCAAACAATCTGGACATTTGTAGACATGCTTATAGTGGTAGGGGAAACCGGAGTACCCGAAGGAAACCTACTCAGACACGAGGAGAACATACAAATTCCACACAATAAGGCAGCATCCAGTCTGGGGATTGAACCCGGAACCTTCCAGCTGTGAAGCACAAGTGCTAACCGTTGCACCTCCATACCGCCACTTCAACAGAGTAAAGCACTGGGAAGCAGATTTATCGCACTATTTGTGATCGTGTGGCTGTGAATGGTCCCCTTTCTGTGTGGAGTTTGCATGTCTGCGTAGGTTTCCTCCAGCTACTCCATCTCCCCTGCCACTAAAAACATGTAGAATAGGTCAGGGTGAGTGAGAGTGTGTTTGAGGGTGCGAGTGTGGGACGATGGATGGAAACTGGCATGTTTACGTGCATGAGTCCCATGTATGTTCATTAACATGCACTGTTCTGCCCAAATAAACTAATAAATAAACCAATAAAACTTACTTATTCTTTATCAATGCAAACTACAGTGAAAACTACAGGGTACTACTTTTAGGTAGGGTTAACCCTAACCCTAACCCCAACCCCTAACCCACACTCAAATGCATGATTTTTATAATAAGTAGCGTAATACTGTAAAGACTAAATACAAGAGGAGCAATGAGGTAACTTAACAAGTTACTTTTAAAAGTAATACTAGTCCTCAACCCAATCACACCAGTCTGGTCTACAACATTTAAATCTCTACTACGAATACAGATTATTGTTATTATTTAGGTTATGTTGAATGATTCAGAATTTGAATGAGATATCTTACACATAGAACTTATTCTTGTGCCCTAATTTCCCCCTTTTCACTGATATAAAAAAGAGAAATAAACCTAGCCCCGCCCAAAAATGTCTCCTCCTAGTTTACGATGGGTTCTATGTGATGCAGATCGCTCGGCACCTGCGCTCGCTAAAGCCCGTTTTCCCAGGCTGACTCGCGAGGCTGTTTCTCTCATATCCCTCAACATCTGCCGCAGGTATTTGAGAAAGTGTTAACTCTTGACCAACTCCCTCTTGATGTCATATCCCACAGAACCTTTCTCCTGAAGCTCTGCCCTTCATGCTGCAGGGACTTGGCACATGCCTCCGTAAAAGCTGGTTAGGCATTAGGTCACCTCTCTTGTCTCCGCTCCAGGACGGCCGTAACCCAGGTCTTTTTTTTTTTTTTTTTTCTTGGGGCCTGGGCGCTGTTTCCGACCGCTGTGGGAACCGACGTGTTGCATGCTTTGGAGCGCTGGAAAATGCACTTATGTTGGGCACCGAGGAGCTGGCGTAGCGGGGCCTCCAAGTTCCACCCTGCACCACATAATTAAACTAGGAGGGACTTTTGCACACATTAAAGGGACAACCTTTCCACCGGGCTTTTGGGGCAGTGCGTAATTGCTTTTGCTGGAACGGGACATGTCTTAGGAGTGGTTACAGAGCTTTGGCAGGAGCCGGTGGCAACAAAGTTCAACCGTTATTGTATTTTTATTTTCAGGTTGCAATCGTGTGACATCAGAACAATCTTCAGAGACCATTGTTCAAAACTGGAGTATTGTATAAAACAATGAAAATAATGGCAAGCGAGTGAGTCCATGGTGCCGCGAAGAACGGTTAAGAGCGACTCCGGCGATGGATTACGGGCTTTGAAAATGTTTCCTGCTCTCTCTGACGCAACAAAATCCAGGTAGTACTGAGCGTAGAGATGACCAATTCTTCAACCTTGCGAATGTGTTGAAGGTAATGTCTTTTGTGCAAAACTTACTTGTGCGCGCTTGGGTTCGGTCAGCGCTAGGCTGTAATCGTCGGTCATTTAGCTCCACATTATGAGTGTGATTGTGCATTTGATAAACAGGGAGCATTCTGGCCCAGCGCTGTTTACTTTCAGAGCCTGATTGGAGAGCAGCAGCTCAGGGGTGGCACTGCACGAAGCCCACGACACAGCAGCCTGTTCAATAGAAGTTAAAGTGCTTCCAACAGTGAACCAACTCATCGGCACGCATGCGGTAGTTTGGTATACAGTATGGGTCCATTGTTAGCGATTTTCATGTAACTTTGTGTATTTAGCACTTTTGTGGTCTACAACGGCCTTTTGTGCCGGCCAGTCAAAGTTTAAAGGTGAACTGAATAGTACTGCTACTCTGTGTAATGTTTGTGAACGGTCTGACGAACCACTTTCTCCCATTTTCGTCTCATTAACGTAAACTCATACACGTCTCGTCATGTTTTAGTTCCTTTTCTGGGGTATTTTACCAACCCGGAAGACAAGACACTTGGATTCAGTTAACTCCGCCCCTCTCTCCCAGTTGATGCCGCCCATGGAACATTAGCAGTAGTAGAAATATAAATCTTGCAGCGATAAGTGACTTTACATCACAATGCAGTTATAAGGAGTTGACATGTGCATCGCAGCTTCACAAATGGCTAACACGCGTTTTGATTGACTTAGTGCTCTGACCTCTCCATCTGTTTTTTTTCTCGTAGGAATCGCGTTGGTTATAAGAGTTAATCTACTTTGGTTCTGGCCAAGGTTGGCCAAGCATCCATCAGTGAAGTCTGGCTGGTTAGTCGCTGAATCTAGGAGAGAAATTCCAACTTCTGGCAAGTGGACCCTTCTTTAGGAAGGGTGAATAAAGTTCGGGTTTAGAAAGGAGCCGCTTCTTCACAACTACGGAGGAAAAATGACTTTGTTCAGATGATCAGAGGGTGTGTTTTTCTACTCTGCAGGGGCAGCACGGACACGTTGGGCGCTTCCTTTTTTTAAATTCCTTTCTTACAACAGAAATAATGAAAATGCTGTTTACATTACAGACGTTGGGCATTTCCTGGTTGGACAATCATACGTAAAACGCGTAACGTGGGCACAAGCCAGTTGTTTACCAGGAGAGTGCGGAGCAGCTGCTCAGAAAGCAGGATTCAGGAGGATTACACAGACAAAAGTTGATTTTGCATGATGTAGGACATTTAAATCAATACGATCAGTATCTTATTACCATCAAAATTGCCGGAATCAAAAGTACAGTGTCGAAACCAGACTAACCAGAGCGACAAATCCATGCGTTTGTCTCCAGAAGGTTAGTTCTCAAGTCCTGGCCAGAACAGGGAAATACGACCACTTTAGCCCAGTGCTCACATCTCTGCACCATCTTGGTTTCAGCTTGTTACAAGTCAAGAATCCTACTGCATCCCAGTAGGCCATGGTAAATGGTACCTTCATTAGGCCCAAAGCGCTTTACAGCAAGGAACCACTCACTGATTCACATGATAATTCATACACCAGTGTATGCAGACACTGGAGGGAAGGAGGGTTAACTGTCCTGCCCAAGGACACAATGACAGTGGGCACCTACAGGAGCTGAGATTCAAACCCACAAATTTCCGATCATGAGACGACCCGCTCTACCACTGTCGCCCCACAGTAAAGTAGGCCATGCTTTACTATTACCAACCCACACCATTTACACTTGTTTGGGACGGGTTCAAAAATGCTTATGCACTTGTGGCTCTTTCTGACTGACTCCCTATATCATTTGTCGTTACTTTTGTCTTTCTTAATCTTTGTGATGTCACAGATCACTTAACTCCTCCATGGCCTCCATTTCAATGCCAAATTAAACATTCGTCATGCCCACTGTCTGTGATCCTTAAAAGCCTTTCTTTCTAAGGAAGTGTACACTGGGGCAGTGTAGATGCGTAATGAAAGCGGATGTACAACTGCTGCTGGGAATCCTCAAACCGCACTTAGTCATGTTACCTTTAATTCTCTTCAGATCACTTCCTGGTAAAAGTCGAGGTTTAATGTTCACAAGATGGATGGGGCTGTGCAAACAAGCCGAGATTCCAACTAAAACCTGAGTAAATATCAAGATAAAGCTCAACAACAGACTGAATGAGGTCCCTTCACTCGTTTCTGACCGTATTATCCGTAGCAGGTGGTTGTGAATAATTTAATAGATAAATAAGAGTTTGGTTCCTTCATGTTCAATCCGTACATGCTTCCATTTGGTGAATTAATATGCGGAAACAGCAGTGTGTCCTATCTCAGATCTATGTGTCACTGAGGCCGGGTGAACAGGGGCCTGTAGATACACTGTGTCATTGTATTAAACGGATCAGTGTGTGGATGCAAAACAACTTCCCCCGGTCAAATACAGATAAAACTGATACCATTGTCTTTGGCCCACAAAAGCAAAGAGAGATTCACCTAGAAGCGTTCAGGGACTCTGACCTGAATTTGAACAGTCATATTAAGTCTTTATCAGCAGCAACTTTTTACCTCTATCTAAAAAAACATGGCCAAGATCAAAAATATAGTGTCTAAGCCAGACTTAGACTAATCCACGCGATTGTCTCCAGCAGGTTAGACTACTGAAGCCATTCCCAAAGTGGGGTCCAAGGACCTCCAAAGGTTGACCACACCATTCACCTAAAAATGAATGAGTGTGAAATGGACTTTATGTGTATTGGTTTAATTAGAAACAAATATTTAGTCAATAATCTCTATTATTTGTGAAATGTTATGTAAAATTATGGGACATTTATGGGATCTTTGTATTGACAAAGGGCAATTTGCTGGACTTTGGGAAGGGATGGACTACTGTATCGCCTCCTCACTGGTCTCTCTAAAGAACCATATTAGCCCAGTGCTCAGCATACCTGTCAAGTTTTGGACCAAGCTCCAAAAAACTGTAGTTTTCCGGCCAAAACGGGACACTTGGCAGCTACGCAACCTCGCGACAACTGCCACTAACGCTTCTGCAGGTGGGATTTCTCGCAAGGCTAGTGACAGAGTTCAGTTTGGAGGGGCAGAGGAGTGTTATTTTGTATATTCTTGTGAATAATAAATGGCGGGATAGAGGGGCAAAATACGGTAGTTTCCCGGCCAAAATGAGACACTTGACAGCTATGGTGCTCAGGTATCATTTAGCAATGCATCCAAACAGCATCGGGCTAGCACTTACCGCGCCGTAGAAAAGCAAGTGCAAGCAAGTCTGTGGGAAACATTTTGTGATGCACTCATTCATGCTGTAAAAGTTCAGCCACATTAAATCACTACAATCAGTAGCTTTTTACCATTAAAACACATAGCTGGAATCAAACGTATAGTGTCAAAACCAGACTTAGAGCGACTAATCTATGTATGTCTCCAGAAGGTTAAGACTACTGAACTCAAGTCCTGACCAGAACCAGGAAATACGATCATATTAGTCCAGTGCCCAGATCTCTGCACCGGCTTGGCTTCCTGAGCTTGTTACAAGTTAAGAATCAACAAGAATCTCCTGCATCCCAGTAGGCCAGTGGTAGGGGCCTCAGAGCCTCCAAAGCCTATCTACAAAACAAGTACTTTGAAAATAATTGGTTTTGAAAGGAAAAAATACATTTATTTTCTATAATGTGCAACTTGAAACCAGTATTTATCCTATAGTCATTGCTAGATGTTACTTTTTATGTTATTTTAGCAGTATAATAATAACAAAGCCCTGTGAAAATTGAAGGGCCCTGAGTTCCTGTGTAAATTGGGGGGCCCTGAGACTATTTTGGATCGATAAGGGGGCCGCGATGTCCCGGACTTTGGGAATGGCTGCAGTAGGCCATGCATCCACATTGGTCCATGCTCAGGTGTCTGAGCACTGGCAACCTGTCGCTCAGAGAATATACTATACTATGGGGCGACAGTGACACAGATGGTAGAGCGGGTCGTCTCATGATCGGAAGGTCAGGGGTTGAATCCTGGCTCCTGCAGGTGCAAACTGCCGTTGTGTCCTTGGGCAAGACACTTCACCCAATGCCTATGTGTGAGTGGTTGGTGGTGGTCGGAGGGACCGTTGGCGCAGATGTGTGCAGCCTCTAGGTCTACCCCAGGGGAAACTGTGGCTACAAAATGTAGCTTACCACCATCAGCATGGAGTGAATGAACCCCCTCCCTTTCATGTGTGAAGCGCTTTGGGTGTAACTTGTGTCATATGAAAAGCGCTATACAAATAAGATTCCCTTCCCTCCCTATACAACAGCTCTGTTTGTGTATTTTCATGGTCGAGCACCAAAAATAACTTCGTCTCCATCTCCCTCCGCCAACAACGCAAGGAAAAAGATCCATTTAGATCAGTTTTGTAGGTCTTAGCTTTCAAATGAGACGCTACACTGGCCTGTAGGTGGTAACCTTTTAGATTTGGGTAAAGCCGATACGAAGATCAGAGAGAAAATGCACTTGGTGAAGGCGGGGTTAAGAGGTTAAAAGCTCCAAAAAGTTGATTTTGCATTATATAGTCCCCATTATTTCCCAAATCTTTTTGGCCCTAGTTTCATCATGCATTCTTCAATTTGGAACTATTTTAGACTCGACTTGACCTCCGCATAGCTGACATTACGCCATGCCTGCACAGCTGTTTTTGGTGAATCCTCGCTTTCTTCCAAGAGATACCGGATTAGAAAACCTCACTGGAAACAGCTTGTTGACAAAAGGACAGCAAACATTTACCAAGGCGACTTGCAGTGCTCGAGCTGGAGCATGGCATCACAGCAAAAGCCGGTAATTCTCTATTTACGCCGTCTATTTAAGGTGCGCTGCATTTTGGAGAGGGTTTTCTTTTCTTTCTTTTTTTTTTAAGCACACTTCTGAAGACGGGGCCTCAACCCTTGTTAGTATTGCGAGCATCTGTGGAAAGCCAAACAGTGGCGGGTGGTCAGCTTTCATCCAGGAATGACGGGAATGGGCGCTGTAAGGAGAAACCGCAATGTACAGTGACATCAGCGCTTTTTATATTAGTTTTTTTTGTTTTGTTGTCCGCTCAGTGAGGATGGGACACGGAACATCTGGACTAAAGTTGCAAGGCTTTGGAGAGGAGAGGGAAGGCAGTGGCACAGGAGTGGCAACAAAACGGATCATTTGGCAACAGAATGGTTTTAAATTTGTCTCTTATAGCCACTTCGTACAGTCAGGACCAGGGCGGGGTACCGTTACATTTTTTTTCCGATACTGGTACTTTAACTATACTTGGTTTTCGATACCGATACCGGAACGCTACTTTTTCAGATACCTATATTAACCATAGACATATTATTAATAGACCGTCATTCCTCATTCTCCCCGTTTACCACAATGACCACGTTCGAGGGGGAAATCATGGCGGATTTACAGGCTCCTCCTCCCCAGCTCTGACGAAGCATGTTCCTAATAAGGGCATAAGGGCGGGATCTTCACTGTAGACTCTGCCCTTGTGTGACGTGTAGCTCGCGCAGCTCCAATGCCAACCGTCTGACCCTCATTAAGTACGAGATTTCTAAAATTTATCCTACGATAACCAGCCCGGTGCCTCTGATTGTGTCTAACCCAGCGTGATCACAGGAGGAATATCTAGCTCTAGACAGTGCAATGCATTCCAATGGGGGACTAGCGGGTATATGGCGGTACTACAGCAATGGCGGCCTCCAGTGTCGTCGCCGCAAAGCAGACGCAAAGCAGCCAGCGGGCATTGATATTAACATACGTATGTGTCATCTAGAACCAGAAAACAGAAGAATAATGTGTGGAAGATCTGCAAATTTACAATATTGGGTAATGTGTGAAAAATGGGAAATCATTTTTTGGGGGAAATTTATCAAAAATAGGGGGAAAACAACCAAGTCACTACCTTTAATTCTGTCCCTGGACCAACAGTATCAGAACTTGGATCTAAAGATGTAAGATTTTCACTACCTGCTTTTTATTTACTTACAGGGTTGGGAACTTTATTTATTGGTTTATTTGGTCGGGACAGTGCACGTTAATGAACATAAATGCATGTAAACAAGCCACACCGGATTGTAACCTTGGGCTAATTTCCATCCGTCGTCCCCCATGTGCACTCTCAAACACTCTCATTCATCCTGGCCTATTGTACATGTTTTTAGTGGTAGGGGAAACCGGAGTACCCGGAGGAAACTACGCAGACACGGGGAGAACATGCAAACTCCACACAGAAAGGCCCCGTCCAGGTGGAATCAAACCCGGACCGTCGAGCTGTGAAGCACGAGCGCTAACCTCTGCGCTACCATGCCGCCCAAGTTAGAAACGTTTACCTCCTCCCACTCCTTTGAGTCTATGTACAGTATTATGTATATATGAAAGTATGTTAAAAAATGTCGTATAATGTACATTGAACTCGAAATAAACAATCAATGCGAGGCACGAGCGCTAACCGCCATAGTGGACTGTCCTATGGAGGATGATGATGAAGGCAGCTAAAATAAAGCCAGGGAAATTCTGTACACTGTGTGCTAATGCCGCCTTCTGATGGAGTTGATGAAGTTTTAGCAAAAACTAGAGAAAAGAAGCAGCCAAAAGACAAAGGGTATTTTTTTACAATACCTTATCAGCACTTGGTTTACACACGATTCATGATACAACACAGTATCTGGGGGGAAAGAAAATATTGTTTCATCGTCAGTTTTTGGTCCCAGTAGTACCTTAATTTCCTTACCGTTACCCTAATTGTACCTTTTACGGGCTCCAAACTAGTTTTGGGTTGGCAAAAACACTTCTCAATTGCATAATTTAGGCGCAACACTTTCAAAATGTTCAAAAACATCTTCAAAACTGTGTTCAGTGCCAATACTTCAACCAATACTGCTATTTCAATGACATAATAATATAATTAAACAAGGAACTTAAGAAAACAAGACCTTTTATGTACATTTTATATGGATTGAAGGGCAGTTTTAATCGAAAATCTGTTGAACATTTTACCGATATGGAAAAAAGGAAATAAAAAGGAAGTAAATTGGTGTGATGTTTTTTCCCAAAGATCTTCTATAATAACATATTCCCCCTGATCTGTGTCTCATGGATTCACTACAATTACTAAAGAGTGACCAAAACAAGTGACCTATCAGCTGATTTCCATGTGCTCGCACACTTTCACTTTTGTGTATTACTGTGACAGAAAAACACAGTGCTGCACATGGTTCTTTTGGGACTCTTCCTTTGCCAATGCTATGATATTGTGATGTGAAAATTGATAGGATCTGCTCTCTGCACATTGGATTATTGAACCTGCTGCAGACATCACAGCTCATGAGGCGTGACAGCGGTTTACCGTGGGTCCTAAAATTCTTACGATTAACTTATGGAGACCTTTCTGCACCGTGCTAATTGTGAAATCGGTTAATCTTGACATCACTTATTAGGGCTGGGACAATAGCGCAGTATCTGAATGACGTCACCACTGATAAAAGTCCCATATGCTTCATACAAACACTGGCCACGAGTAACGGGTAACTTTTAAAAGTTTTCTCTCAATATGACTGAAAGTCCTAAACATGGGCCACAGCAGTGTAAAATTACTAACTACTAATTACAGTAGGTTGCATAAGTGTCCGTACCCCTTTAACTTTTCGACATTTTGCCACACTATGGCCCACAAACATAAATATATATACAGTAATTGAAAATTGATGTGGAAGACACACACTAAGTGACACACAATCGTGAAGTGAAATGAAATTTATACCTGATTTTGAACATTTTTTTTTTATGAATAAAAATCTGAAAAGTGGGATGTGCATAAGTATCTTCCCCCTTTCCTTTTAGTGCAACCAATTGCCTTGAGAAGTTGCCTGATGATTTCTGAATGATCACATGTTGACCTAATGACTAAATAGAGTCTACCTGTGTGTAATCTAATCTCACTTCAAATACAGATGATCTATGATGGTCTCAGAGGTCTGTTAAGAGACTATTGGGAGCAGACAGCATCATGAAGTCCAAGAACACACCGGACAGGTCCAGGATAAAGTTACTGAGAAGTATAAAGCTGGGTTAGGTTATAAAAAGATTTCCAAAACTTTGAACATCTCTCAAAGTACAGTTAAATACACCATCCAGGAATAGAAAGAGTGTGGCATCATTGCAAACCTACCAAGACCTGGCCGTCCTCCTAAACTTACTGACCGAACAAGGACAGCACTGACCAGAGCTGTTACCAAGAAGCCTATGATGACCCTGGATGAACTGCAGAGAGCTACAGCTCAGGTGGGGGAAACTGTACACAGGACAACTATTTAGTTGTACACTGCACAAATCAGGCCTTTATGGAAGAGTGGCATTTTTTAAATGAAAACCATAAGAAGTCCTGTTTGCTGTTGGCCAGAAGCCACATGGGAGATACAGCAAACATGTGGAAGAAGGTGCTTTGGTCAGATGAGACCAAAATGGAACTTTTTGGCCTAAATGCAAAACGCTATGTTTGGTGTAAAAGTAACACTGCACATCACCCTGAAAACACCATCCCCACTGTCAAACATGGTGGTGGTAGCATCATGTTCTCTTTTCTTCAGCAGGGTCAGGGAAGATGGATCGAGTTCAATAGCGCAGTATCTGAATGACGTCACCGCTACGCTCAGTGTAGCAGTACAGATCATTTTAAAATCAGGGAAGTTTTGCATGATGAAGTAAGGAAAATTATAGTCAATATGAAAAATTCTACATCAAGAGACATACATAATCTTAATGTAGCTCTAATTAAAAAACATCTAAGCAGCTTACTTGATCCTATAACTTACCTCTTGTAAACTTGTAAAAGTCAGGCGACAAAGACCAAGCCTGCAACTACAGGCCTATTTCCATTCTCCCTGTAGTCTCCAAAGTGCTGGAAAAAAATTGTGGCTGGGCAATTAATAGAACATCTTGAAAATAACCAACTGTTGCATCCCAGCAGTTTGGGTTCAGACAAAAATACAGCACAGAAACAGCCAACTGCTTCTTGTTGGAACATATCAAAGGTTCACTGGATAAAGGGAATGTCGTAGGCGCTGTGTTTTTAGATCTGAAGAAGTGGACCATTGCATCTTATTGCAGAAATTACAGCAATTTCAATTTTCAGCTACAGCTCTGTCATGGTTTAAGTCCAAATGACTTAGGAGTGCCTCAAGGGTCAGTCCTAGGACCGTTGCTGTTTTCAATGTATATAAATGATCTCCCAGATTGCTGTCAGGGTGTAAACTGCCAGCTTTATGCTGATGACACAGTTATTCATGTGTCAGCAAAAACATCTGCACTGGCTGGGCAGCAGTTAACACAGGCTTTACATAACATCTCAAGATGGCTTCAACTGTCCCATTTAACTTTAAATGTAAAAAAAAGAAACATTCTCAATGTGTTTCTCTATCAGCCAAAGGTCCCCTGACAGCACCTTTGAGGTTCAGGTAGAACATGAACCCATTCAGGAGGTTCATGAAACAAAATACTTGGGCATTTATTTTAGATAAACACCTGAAGTTCCAAAGTCAGTAAATAACGTCTGCAGGAAAGTCAAATCAAATCTGAACTGTTTTCATTTTATAAGAAGAGAGTTATCACACCACGCGGCTTTATTGTGTATGCATGCAATGGTTTTTTCACATCTGTCATACAGCATGGTCACAAACATCGGCGTCCACTCTGAAACCCCAGTCACCTCTCTGTATAAACAGGCAATTAAGATATTCGACAAGAAACCTCTGAGATGGCATCATTGTGATATCATACAAAAGCACAAGCTTGAAAACTTTGTACATTTTAGTGTAATTGACTTTTAAATGTCTGAACAATTGTGTGTCACCACTGTTCTCTGGCCTCATGGTGAGGTGTCAGGGCTCTCTCAGACCTTCCACCAGAGCCTCAGTTAGCGGGGATAGTGTGCTCCCAAAGTTTAGAAAATCTTTTGGACAGTCGAGCTTCTCCTTCAGAGGGGCTACACTGTGGAACTCTCTCCCCACTGCACTGAAACTGCAAACTAATATCAACATCTTTACCAGAGAGCTTAAACAGTGGCTCAAATCGGGCCAAACTTGTTCCCATGTGTAAAATGTGCCTCATCTCGTTTAACAGTGTGTTTTATTGTAACCTTGTTTCATAATGTGTTTTATCTTTGTAACTAAAAGCCCCCTATGGACAGGTGTTGAAAGTTAGCACATGTGCTATAACACTTTAAACAATGCATCTGGTTCATCCAATGTAATTATGTCCATATTAAATAAATAAATAAATAAAATGAGTTGATGAAGATGGATGGGGCCAAAGACAGAGCAATCTTGAAAACATGTTGGAGTCTGCAAAACACTTGAAACTGGGGCGGAGGTTCTCCTTCCAGCAAGACATTGACCCTAAACATAAAGCCAGGGAAACAATGGAATGAAAACAAAAATATCCATGTGTTAGAATGGCCAAGTCAAAGTCCAGATCTGAATCCAGTAGAGAATCTGTGGAAAGATCTGGAAACTGCGGTTCACAAGCACTCTCCATCTAATCTAACTGAGCTTGAGCTGTTTTGCAAAGACGAATGGGTAAAAAATTCCAGTCTCAAGATGAGCAGGTAGAGACATACCCCAACAGACGTGCAGCTAGAATTGCAGCAAAGGGGGTTCCACAAAGTATTAACTCAGGGGGCTAGATACTTTTGCACACCCCACTTTTCAGTTTTTATGTATAAATAAAAAGTTAAAAATCATGTATATTTCAGTTCACGATTGTGTGTCTTTCACATAAAATTATATATTTATGTTTGTGGACCATAGCGTGACAAAATGTTGAAAAGTTAAAGGGGTACAGATTTATGCAACCCACTGTACTTACAAACTACGCTAATCTTAACGGTGCCATGTCATTGGTCCGACAACCCATTAGTCCGACGTCTCATTATTACAAAAATGTCCCATTGAGCAGAGGTGCCATTAGTCCGACATCTCTAACCCAGATGTGTTGTGGATTAGAGAGCCATATACAACCACTGGCTGTAACCTTAAGGTCAGTGGTCTCTTGCCTGAACCGAATTTTATTTTTCAACCCCTACTCAATGGGACATTTTCGGAATAATGAGACGTCGGACCAACAGGTCGTCGGACTAATGGGCCGACACCAATCTTAACAACGGTGAGTGACAAACTCATTTACTACAAGACACAGCACTACACTATATCATTTCACCAAGTGTCAATACTTTCAATACTTTTTAAATGTAATATTATTTCAGGAACACAGCACTTCATGGTAAACCTGTTTTGCTGTGGTAATGCACTTTACAGTCTTAACACTTAAAAGTCAAATGGCATTTGCTTTAGAACTTTTAGACACATCACTGTGTTTTATTTCTAAAAGTTTCACAAGACTTACTGTATCGCAATAAGTATCGTATCGGCCCCCAGTATTGTGATACGTATCACATCGCAACTAAAGCACATCGTCCCAGTGCTATCACTAACTTTAACAACACGACTTGCCAATCTATTCCAGCACATACACTTCAAAAATGGCACTTCACCCACAATCTAACTCTTGTACTTGACTGAAACTTTCCAGCTGCCCCGTTCATTTCAATATTATTATCATAATAGACCGGGACACATATTTCCCAGCAACACATGTATCTGCATCCTCATTTTGAAGTCACTCCATTTGGCAAGTTCAACCACAGACACACAAGTTTTAGCACTACCGCCGACTGCCCGCACTCTATTTCGGTCCGGACCAAAGCGTTCCTTGGACCGCAGACTTCCACATAGAAAGCAGCAGTGTGTCGAAGCTGTGGCCCAGTCTGGAGCTTCTATCTGGGGGGGGGGAAGGAGAAAGAGAGAGGGGTGGGTGGGTGTGGGGCTATCTCGCAGCTGGTTCGCTAAAGGACGGCGAGGTCTCCCCCAGCATAAATTTGGCTGATATCACCTCCATCAGTGGGCCATAAAGCTGATTTATTATAAATACAGCTCTCCTGTGTTTACTGCCGCACATTCTTCGGGCCCGGCAACATCTTTCAAAGTGAGCGCTTGCAGGTGCTCTGGCTCGGAATCGCTGGTGGGGCGGGGGAGTCGGGAGGAGAGATTTTTTTTTTTTTTTAAGAAGGGAAAAAACGTGGAGCAGCTGTTGTGGTTTCCAGGTGGGTTACGGGGCGCAGTGACCCACAGAGCTGAGGGTGGGGGCGTTACAAGGTTTTACTTCCAAAAAATCATTCCATTGGGGCTGTACCTTGTGGGTCAGATAACTAAGAAAAATGTTCCATGTCAAAAACCTAGCTGTTTCTCCAGGTGCTGTTTGAGAAAAGTTATTTTGCTGACATTTTTTGTGTTGATTCTCAAGAGGATTATGCAACCAGAAAGCAGAATGACCCCACACTTAAACTACAATTCCACAATCCCATGCAGCGCCTGTCTCCAATCTAGTTTTTATCAACTCAAGAGCAACCTCCATTCGTTAAAGCTTGTGATTTATGTGATCTCTTGATTGAATGTTTGCCTAACCTGTGTTGGGCCGCACTGCCCAGACCAGGACTAATACAGGCTGACTAGACACACGTTTTGGGACCGACCAAAGCGCGCTGTATTGATACTAACGTGACATGAACAGATGCTGGCCTCTGATCGGAAATCGAGAGAGAGGACAGCCCTCACTAAAACAGGAAGGTCATACGGATTTAATATTTCACAACACCATTGAAGAAGGTGATTTTGCCGATGGGAGCATTTAGCCGCCGTTCTTTAGCTGGTGTTAGCGTAACATTTGCATGTAGCTTACCGTCATCTTTTAGCTGCTTCTTTTCTCTCGTGTTTGCTTTGGCACTCCTGAATAATTCCACAAACCCCACCAAAAGTCAGCATTTGTCCACATTTTTCTCATCGCGGCTCACAAAACTTTTCAGGCCATTCTGTTGTTCCTTCAGTAATGTGTATGCCAGCGTGTGCATCTGTGGGAGCGCCGCCCACAACAACTCTGGTCTTTTATTAAGTGAAAACCCTTGCGTCTACAGGGTAGAGTAGATATGTGACGAGGCGAGTACTGAGGCATGTGGGATACAAGCATGTTATGTGGAACTTAAGAGCACATCCAGGCATTAAACAGGGTTCTGGTACATTTTGCATTGTGAAATTTTAGACTTTAAAACAACTTTTTAAGACAATTTAAATTGACTAAATTCAAGACTATTAATACGCACAGGTACATGATATTGCAATATTTACAATGTATCCTTTTGTACTCGCCCTAATTAGATTGTTACCTGTATCAGTGTTGTCATGGGGCAACGCTGTAGCATCGCAGTAGATAGGGTTTGCGGCTCCCATGAGTCTGTCCAACGGTTGGCGGGGCTTGTTGGAGGACTTTCTGCTCAAATGTTAAATCTGTATCTCATGGACTCGACATACATCTCTGCAAAGGTTTTAAATATATTCTAATGAACTCTAAATGAAAGAAAAACACATTTTTGTAACAAATAAATTCTATTTAAATGGAACACTTGTGCCCTTCGTAAATGGAACTTACCTGTCTGTCCTAAAGCTAAGGCTAAAAACCTCAGTCGGCTACGTTCCGAATTCAGGAACCAAGGAACTTCATGCTGTGCAGTAATGCCACCACATGCTTCCATGTATCTAGGCCTGCCACGATAATTTTTTTTGAGGACGATATATCGTCTCAGAAAATATCGCGATAAACGATAATATTGAGTATAATTCAAATACTGTAGGCAATAAAAAGAAAACTGTAAGCAACTATTTTAATTGAAATGTATTGAACTTTTGGCATTCAATATTAACACCTTATACCAAACAAAGTGCCAACTAGAAGGGTCGATATATTCTAGGACACTGTTTCCATCTGTGCTTCTCAACCTTTTAACATAACTTACTCTCTCACCAGGTTCTGGGTTTGAACTAGGTCTGTCATGACATTTTTTTTTAAATAGCCAATATACAGTGTCCTCTTTAAAAAATATCCCAATAACAATATTGATATTTCATCTACATTAGTCTGGTTAAATATTCCCCGACAAAAACTCATTTCTATGTTGAATTAAACCTGGTTAGAATAAAATGTATATTAAATGTATGGATTCAGATAATACTGTATTACTGCAAAAATAGAGTAGCTATATGTTTTGTTTTTTCCTTTTCTTTTCAAATCTCATGGCTGTCGGAGTAAAGCAGCTTTTTTGGGGGGTGGGGGAACTTAGTGACTGTTTGTCAAACTGCTGCAGCGTTTCTCTGGCTTTTGAAAAGTGTGGACCAGTAATATGTTCTCAGGACTATCACGCTTGTATTTGGATAGTGGCTAAAGCGGTCGGGTTCCTCTCGCTAACAGTAGCTCTGATTAGCTTTGATACACTGACTGGGCGGTGGTTTCGTTTCGTTCTCATGTTAGACATACCTGCAGTGTGCATTAATGTTGTTATTCTCTCCGTGATGCGCTCTTTTGGCTGGAACGCAAAGTGTTTTCACACGAGCCCCTCTTGCTCCGCGATAAAGTTCACAGAAAGTGTCGGAATCAGCTTCTCCGTAGTAAGCACAGCACTTTGTTTACACCCCGCCTCTTTCCAAAAGCAGCGCTGATCTATAAATTATCTGGATACATGCGGGGATACGGCTGCTGTGCTTCAGTGCTGTCTTTACGCACTTGGAGACGGGTTGGCTGGACGCTCCGCTCAGTCAGCGCTTTAAGCACACGCAGCACGTGCATTTATCGAGACTAAAAATGTTATCGTCCTTCATTTTACTTATCGAGCGATAAGTCGATATAGTAATTATCGCGGCAGGCCTACATGTATCACAGCAATATTGTCTTTGTTTCAACATTGACATTTCAATCCAGCAGGCCTCGTGCTGGAGCCTTTCTGTGTCGAGTCTGCATGTTCTCCCTGTGTCTATATTGGTTTACCCCGGCAGTAAAATCATGCACAATAGGGTCCCATCCATGACCAGGAGTGAATGACGGACCACTGTCCCTGATCAGGAATGGTCCCCAGTTCCATTTGCCTAGCATACAGTATTTAGGACAGATTCAAGAAATGTAAAAGTTTACAACTCCAACAGCGCCCCCTTATTCCGACAAACCTCCATTTAGACAGCCCTTCAACCCGAAACCCCGTCATTCCGACAACCCTCCATTGCGACGTCCCCCAAGCCGACACTTTTTGATACCCCCATTCTGAGAATAGTTAGGGTTAGGGTTCTGCTCCTTGTGCACTTGTGATTGTGACGTGACACTTCATTCTTGAAATCTTCTGTCTTGTGTGAGTGGATGTGAGCGTAAATATAGGCCCACATATTTTTAATAATTATCTTGTGTATCGGAATGGCTGGATGTTGCACAAAAGGTAAAGTGTCACCACTCCAACAAAGGGGGATAAAAATGTCGGAGTGCCGGGGGATGTCGACATGGCAACGTGTAACCAACTCCAACATACTTTGACCTAGAGTTCTGAAATTTCGCACACATGGTGCGTACTTGTAAGGCTACAGCTATCGTGAATTTGTAGGGAGCAACTTCCCTCTGTCTTGGTGCAGCAGTGATTTTTGCCCGTTTCTTCAAACTTAATTTGTAGTTTCTGTGTTCCACTTTGTTTTACTGGATACGTTCATAGATCTTTGCTGTGTTTTTGTGAGGTTCAGTGGATTTTTTTCTGCAGAGAGTCCGTACTAGCCATGAAGTAAAAGTTATTTAAAAGTAAACAAACAGCTAGCTTATGAGCTAAAGACATTTGAGACCTACACATTTCTTCTTCTGAGACACTGAAGAGGCACCAAGAGCCCCCCACAGCTGCAGCAGTGGCGGCTTCACAAGAGGTGCTACAGGAAACAAAAAAAACGAGGTGGTATCCGGGCAAGACTCACAGCCACACATGCCTTCTAGTGTTCTGGCTAATGGACGTTCACTGGAGAAAAATAACGGATTAACTGCTAAGCTCTTCCCAGAAGATGGTGAAAGACTGTTTTGGAGTGGAGGGAGCTGCACAGGAGGAAGGAGGAGGTGGAGCTTAAGAGTGCAGGACACCACGCTCAAACCCAGGAGGCGGTGCACCGTTTCAGAGGATCAGAGAAGCACTGAAGGTAGTACTCCTGTTTCCCCTACCTCGAAAACATGCTGCTCAGGTCTGGCATTTTAGAACTACAGACCCTTTGAGATTGTCTTAAAGAGAGGGGTATTATGTAAAATCCATACCTGGAGTGTTGCCTTGGCTCATTCACATATTTTTGAGTAATCAGTAAAAACTTAGACGGCAGCCATTTTAGGTGTAGCTATGCCTCAGTCCTCCTAGGAACGCCCCCACCTCCTGGAGACGCCTCTGGACCTTTTGTCACCAGCCAAGCTCAGCAGAGCCCCCTCCCGCACAGTAGTGTTGTTTAGATGCCACAGCAGTGTGCTGAAGGGGGCGTGTCGGAAAGCTTCTTAAAGAGACAGAGGCCTATTTCAAGACGTTCAGTACAGCCATTTTGAGAGAGCAATTTTATTCAAGGCAGTTATTTTAATTGACTGCATATACAGACCAACAGAAGTAGTATGCTATAGACTGGTGCTATGTGATTGAAAAAAGCATAATACCCCCTCTTTAACAATGTGCTCCTGAATGCACGTGGAAGCTATCTTTTGTTCCGTTTCAAATTTTGGACCAAGTATGCAACTCCACTAGACATTTCAATTCGGAGAAGTCACTGTTTCATTTGTCCAGACGAGAGTGGATCAAAAGCCATGGTCTGGATGAGGTGAAGGAGGTTCAGGAGTCCAAATGAACAAATAATAATAATAATAAAAAAAAAAACTTGAATAGATAAATGACGTGTATGCATTACCTCTGGCCAAAGACGCCTCATGCACAAAGTATCAAACTCAATATCTAGGCGGACAAAAAGCCCCTTTGAACGCACACTCCGCTCCTTGTCCCAGTAACCCGCTGTTCCATCTGCTTCAAACACATGAACTGTTGCCCTCTGCACACTCATATGTTCCCTTTTACAAGCGCTCTGAAGGTAGGAAAAATAGGCAAGACGGATAGTAGCGGATTTCTCCTCTCCCGTACACGCAGACCAGATGGGCTCTCGGAGCGTTTACCGCGCTGGAGACCGAGGGTGTGTGTGTGTGTGTGTGTGTGTGTGTGTGTGTAACATTACGAGCAAATGTTTCACTTTGATGGAAGCCTTTTAGTGAAGCTGTCAGCCCGCGCATGTGCTCACCTCAGGGCTATAACGCGATCCATCTTGGCGCGTTGTCTTCTATTTGCTAAACACTTCACGTTGAGGGGGAAAGTACGCGGTAACTTTAGCTCGTAGCGGTCGGGGAGAAGCACCTGTTCGGACCACGGAAAAGCGGTGAGCCGGGGGTATTTATTTTTTGCACAAGGCGCTTGGGAGAAGCGCGTAAACAAATAACCGCGACGGTCCAAAGCGGCATTCCGCAAAAAAAAAGAAAGAAAATCTGGCTTGTGTTTGTGCCAGGATTTTTCTTCTTTTTTTTTCTCTTCTGTTTCGCAGGGTAGAAAAGTTTAGCCCCGATGTAGCATGCATTTATCCAAAGTCTTTTTTTTTGTGTGTGTGTGTGTTTTTTTTCTTTGCTTCCCTCTTCCAAACCGCAACCTCCGAAAATCAAATAAATGAGGCAGCGCTATTCTTTTTCCTTCCATAAAAGTCTATCGAAAGGAATGCTGCTAATCCGCGTCTACTCCTTCAACTCATTACCGGGCCATGTTGTTCCGATTACGCCTAAGCATCCGCGGATCTTGTCAAGGGGCAAATGACATATTATTTCATGTTCCTACGCTAAGTTTCGAATGCGGGCTCCCTACGCTTCCCGGAAAACCTGTAAAAAAAAAAGGTTCTTACAAAAATAGAAGCGGTTAAAAAAATAAACATGTGATAAAAAGTGATCTTAGTAATCGTAGTTATTGATGGGAATAACTGCTGTTTAGAAAAGATCCAAAGCATTCTCTTCTTCATTCTTAGAAATGAGCACACAACAGATCTAAACACCTGGTTAGAGCTGACAAAGTGCTGAAAACATAGTCAATTCCGTAACAAACAAAAATAAAGAAGAAAATCCTGCGGGAAAAGCCCACAGACTCCCCTGATGAGTCATGAGGAACAACACTTCTGTTTGTGTAAAGCAAAGCTCAAGTTTGGGTCACGTCGGGAAGGCCTGGCCCCCAAGCTTTTGACTAATAGGCCGGGAAGCCAAAGGCAGCCCGTCTCGCCCCTCTATCCAACCAGTAAACATGACCAAGCCCCATGGGCTAAAAAGGGTGGACAACACAGGTTTATTTGTAGGGATGGGTACTGTTAAACGGTGCCTACTTGGTGCCGACCGAAAAGCTCCGGTCGGGGTGGTATCGAAAATCTAAAATTCTTTCGGTGCCAACTTTCGGTTCTTTTTCTCTCCAGACGTCACTATATGACCTGCAGCGAGTCTAAAAAAAGCAACATGAACGTGGTCTGTGGCAGGACTGAGCCAGGACTAAACCAGGACTTAGACCGGTTGTTAAACCCAGAGCTAAACTATCCATCCATCCATCCATCCATTTTCTTCCGCTGTATCCGGGGCCAGGTCGTGGAGGCAGCAGTCTCAGCAGAGATGCCCAGACTTCCCGATCCACGCACACCTCCTCCAGCTGTTCTGGGGGGACCCCGAGGCGACACCAGGCCAGCTTGGAGACATAGTCTAACCAGTGTGTCCTGGGCCTTCCACGAGGCCTCCTCCCAATAGGACATGCCTGGAGCACCTCCCGAGGGAGGCGACCAGGAGGCATCCGGAACAGATGCCCTAGCCACCTCACCTTCACGTCGAAAGGAGAGCCAAACTAAACCAGTTATAAACCAGGAATAATAAGAAACTTGAGTTTTTAGGCAAATTGAAAAACAAAACAGAGCAGTGACAACAAGAAAGACGTTTTTACCTTTAGCGACAGACCCACGGAGGCTGAGCTTACGTGCTGTTGTTTACAACTTTACAAGCAGCTGCAGCGAGGGGAATATCAAAGATTGTTTGTGGAAAAATGAGCGCTCACTCTTTATTAGACATTTTGGTACAGTTTTATTTATTAGTGACAGAGTGAGCGCTCTCACCGTGTAAGGATCTTTTAAGTGTGGATTGCTTTCGCTCCGTCAAAGCGCAGTATGTTTAGAACATTTTGGCTGAAAGAAACCGTGTCCTGATGTGGATCTGATCTGTCTCTGCAGCTCAGGAGGTAATAATGTCCTTTCTCTCTTTTTTTATCGCTGCTTAAGTGGAAATTGTGCTCAGAATACAAAGTTACAGGTGACGCTGCTGCGGCCTGTGTAGCTTCTGTTGTGCTGTTTTAGGACTTTTTCCTCAACGATACTTTTTATACATGTTATTTTAATTTAATCAAAATAACATAGGTATCAAAAAAAGCACCGTTAAGGCACCGGCACCGAAAAGCAGGTATTGACAAAGTAGTGGTATCGGGGGAAAAAGAACGGTACCCAGCCCTATTTATTTATTGGTTTATTTGGTAGGGACAGTGCATGTTAATGAACAAGCCACTCCGGATTGTAGCCATGGGCTTATTTGCATGTTGTCCCGCACTCTCATTCATCCTGGCCTATTGTACATGTTTTTAGTGGTAGGTGAACCGGAGTACTTGGAGGAAACCTACGCAGACACGGGGAGAACATGAAAACTCCTGGTGCTCCCAAACTGTCTCCCATCCAAGTACCAGCCAGGCTCTTCCCTGCTTAGCCTCCGGAGACAAATTTACTTATGCACAATATTTATACTTTTTTTTAAAGTTGCACCTGCATGTTCTAGTGAACCCAAATGGGAAGAGCCTCACCGCTGCAATCTGCAAACCATAATGTTAGTCTCACTGTCCGTAGTGACGTAAGCCTTAACCTCAGCGACCCTCAGGAGCAGTCTGAAGAATACCTGTGGTTCCGCTGGAGGAGTTGTTCCTGGTCTGATTGCTGTTCCTGGCTGGACCCCTCATTTTCTCCTCTCACATCAGGAGCTGTTTACTGAGCTTCTGCTGAATCCGGAACACGGGGACGGCAGCCCGAGGGACGCGGTAAACAGAATGGTAACAACATGCACAGTGTGGCCTGTATCAATGGCAGGAAGCTCCCACTGCACAAAGACGACTACTGTGGGGTAGAGGGATAGAGGGATAGAGGAAGGTCCGCATTACAGGCTTAAGCGGATATTGTAACTGCGAGTTTTTAACGGCTATATCGCGTCTGCTTTTGTTTACATGTGGACAGTGTTGTAACGGGAGGAACACAACCCTTTTTAAGCTTCTCCAAAAGGAAGTTATCAGTGAGAAAACTGCATTTGTAGTTCCTGTGTTCCACGTTGTTTTACTGGATACTTTTGTACATCTTTGCTGAGGTATCCGGGCAAGACCCACAGCTAAGCCACACAAATCTTCTATCCCTACTGTTGTTCTGACCAATGTCAATGTTCACTGGAGAATAAGATTAATTATATTCGTCCGCTACGCACTTTCCAGAAGATGGTGAAAGACTGTTGTGGAGTGGAGGGAGCTGCGCAGAAGGAAGAGGTGGAGGAGCTGACCAGTGCAGGACACCACGCTCTGAAACAGGGACAAACTCCAAAAACATGCTGGCCCATAATGGCGGCTCTCTCAGGACTAGCCCAACACCTGAACACAATTTTGTTGTACAATTGCTTATGTACTCAAGGGTTTGGAGACCTGCTAGCTTAAGCAGTAAGTTAGCCGCTTGACATACTCCATATTTGATACAAAGTAGTCTGGTGCTGCTTCCACTGAATGTAACTTCAAGGTGGGACATTTAGGGGCAGAGTGAAATGGATTTTGAACCAAAAAAATTATCTATTTTTGCCGCCATTTTCATTCAGATGCTGGATAACCTCCATCTTTACTTGCGTTGTTTCTTCTTTTACTGCGGAGGCACTCCAAATGATATGTCCTGGAATGTTTGGCGTCATATTTTTCTGCATTTTTGAGGTCCATAAATGATCACTGGACCCGTTTTGAACAGTTCTGCACTCAAACTGCATTTGTCACGGCGTCATCAATTTGTTAGCATGCCTTAAGCTACAATAGTGGTTTGTCCTTTGCTTTTACTATGGTTCTGCCAGTGTGGGCCGGCCCAAGTGAGACAAGTCATTTTGCATCTTTCCCATACAATAGCCATGATTTAAAGTTATACAATGAGAAATATCCGTTTATATGAATAGATATACGCAGGTGGCATTGACATGGGGGTATTGAGATGCTGGCAGGTGAAATGGGAAAAACATAAATAAATAAATGGAGAGTAACTTTTGCTGTAGATTACTGAAATAAATATGAGAAAAAATGTAATGCAAATTTTCTGTGATTTTACGTTTGGATTTCTTCTTAGTTTAGTTTTCGAACAAGCTAGTTACACCTAAAGTATCTATTTATCCATCAGATTTTTTTTTTCTTCCAGAATTTTTTATCTAATTCTACCAGAATTAGATTTTTAAATTATTATTATTTTTTTAACGTCAACAATGCTATCCAACTGCATGTTTGGAGTCTATACGTGCTTTTCAGTCATGTGACTTTGTTGTTATGGCGGCCATTTTGAATACCGAAGTAGAATTATGCAGTAACATGTAACAATATCTCAACTCAGGATGAAAATGAAAGACAACTGATTGACAGTGGTATTTTTATGTCCTCGTAATCATTGCTCAGTGACGCACATTTATGTGAAGAAACCAGTAAGTCAGTGTTTAAGCTGCTCAAGATGTAAGCATGCTACCAGTTAGCATTTAGCTTCAACAGCTCAGCTCTGACCTCTCCAAGGGAAAGCCCTGAACCACAGACATCTAGCCTTGGATACAACATGTGACAGAGGTTAGAGCTGAGCTGTTACTGTAGTATTTCCTCAGTGTTCATAGATGTGAGCCACACATGCGTTTATCGTGTTGAAGCCATTGACAGTTGGTTGACAGTTGCTAACCGGTAGCATGCTAACATCTTAAGCAGCTTAAACACTGACTCAGACTGAGACTCTATTGACATGACAAACTGTAAAAATCCCAGAGAAAGGTTTTCTGTTTCCTCTTTGATGAGTTAATTTAGTCTGAGGAGTGAAGCAGATCTTTAGTAAATCCTGCTGTAGTTCGACAGACAGCGCTGCAATGTCTGTGACATTGTGTTTTATCACATAAACGTGCGTCTCTGGTTCCGTTTTTTAACTGTTATCTTCTTAAGCAATGATTACGAGGACATAAAAATACCACTGTCAATCAGTTGTCTTTCATTTTCATCCAGAGTTGAGATATTGTTACATGTTGTAGTACTGCATAATTCTACTTTGGTGCTCAAAATGGCCGCCGGAACTATATGCGTGATGTCATTGGAAATGCACGTATAGGAGCTACTAAAGTACAGATGTCCAAATGAACTTCATTTGGAGAAAACAACCTCTGAGCGTGTGTATCGCTGCCATTTATATTTTGCTGCTGCTGCCTCCCGGGAAGGAAGAGTCCATATTTGAATCACAGCGTCATCTCGGTTGCCTTTGCTGCAACACGTGGATACCAGACATGTTCATAATATTTGTGAATGATTACGCATGGAGAAAACAAAGGGGCATGGCAAAAGCGTTACTAAATGTCATTAAAAAAAGGCATAATAAAATGGTGAGTTTGGTCTATTTTTACCATGGCATTATAACTAAGATGTTACAGGAAAAAAATCTCAACATTGACCACTGCGTGAGACATCAAGAAATGCAATTCCTGACAGCTTGAAAAGCAGCCGTTACAAAGATCTCCAATGGCTGCACCCCTCAACGCTAACTCAATCAAAAAACACTGCCCAAACTCCTTAAGACGGGGCCCAAAGAGCCCTCCCCCTCCCCCATCACTGTCACCAACAGAAACCCTCGAGTCCCGCGCCTTCCTTGATCCCCACATACGCGCCGCCATCTTGTACCTCTGCGGCAAGAATTAGCCAGTGTGTGAACGAGCGCTTTGCTTATCGACTTTCGGAGGGAGACTTTATTAACCTGCCCCGGCGCTTGAATGGAAGACACCTGCTGCTGGCACTTGGGTTGTCATTACGGCGCGCGGGGCCTGCTGTTCCATTGTCCCGCGATTGAGGGCCGCGACGTTTACAATAAGATTTGGGCCTTTTGTCGGCCATCATTGCTAAGCTAACTAACCCCCCCCGTTTTCTCACTTGTCAGCAGTCAAGTTACCGGCCGAGCCCCTGGGTTCTGTTTCGCCTTTGTGCGGGCCAGCGTTTACGGCGGGCCGCGGGGTTTGTGATTGACTCTTCCGTGGGGAGGTTGCCGTTGGTGAAGTGGGTGGCTGGGGAAGAATTAGCGTGCTAGCACAAAACGGCCTGACGGGAGGCACTGAAGTCATTGTTATCTTGAAGTGGACAGTGGAGATAAGATTTCACACTGACAAAAGGGAATTAAGGCGGCTACATTTTTGCCACTAGAGGTCTCAAAGCTAATTTTTGAGCATTGTCATGGCGCCACTTGAGCGTAATCCAATTTCGGGGGGCGCCTGACTTGATGGTGGGAAATGGATCAGCTTCGAAGATCTCTGCTATATCGCTATAGTATAGCTATAAGTCTATACAACTCTCCCAAATAATGTCTTTATTTAAAGAGAATATGCTTTGTGCAGGTATTTGGTGTTGACTTCGAATTATGAAGCGGATCCATATGGATTTTTGGGGTCCGATACCGATATGACAGGGTTGGCATGGCCGATTGCCAATGTATAGGCCGATATTTTAAGGAATTTCATTTGATGTCATTTTTTTAATCTCTCATATAGCCTCTAGTAATGTTTAACTACTACTATTATAGTAAAGGTTTCAAACATTGAGATATATAAATGTATCTGATACAGGTCGACCGATGTGGGTTTTTCCAAGGCTGATGACGATATGTACCAAAGATATTTTTGGCCAAATAAAGTCTTGTCTATAATCCTGTGTATGATGCATCCTAACGTGTCAGTGCTCTATATTCATGTTTAGTAGGAACTTCAGAGGGAGCTTGTTTGAAAGACAAAAAGCAGTAGATTCCAAAACAAAAAAAGGTAAGTCGCTGTCTCTTATGGTTCTGAAATTAAAATCTAAAGTCTACAACATAAAATATAATTACTGTTTTGTTCTTTTAGTAAGAGAGAAGGTTTGTTTACCTGCTTTACTAGTTTCAATCACTTCCTGTGATCGTCCTCAGAAGCGTCACCTGGTGGTGGAGGTGACGTGCCATAGGCAGCTTACATGCTTACTAAAAGAACAAAACAGTAATAGTCTAACCAAGAAGGCAGTATGAACCTTTTACAAACTTGTGACCGATTTCCACCGGCATGTTTCTCCGCTCCCCTTATGATGCGTACAGACCAAACGCTGACACGCCACCAACTTCCATGTTAACCCTATGTAGACGTGCTTCGACGCGCGTCGAAATGTAAGCAAAGATGTCCGCGCGTATGAAGCGTTCCAAATGCGAGCAGATGAGGATTAACGCGCGTCAAAACCAGTGAGAACAGCGCGGTACACGAGCAGGGATGCCCCGCCCACTGCTTCATACACTCAAGTAATCACAATCTACACGTGCGTTCATTTACGCCTTGTTAACCAATCAGGGACTGGGCTCAAATAGTGAGCACAAGCGTCACCTGTTACCTGCAGCAGTGGAGCAAAAAGGGCATACGCAATATATGCCTTTCATAGGGGCGCCAATAGTGATGTGTTCTTTTTAACAGTCTATGTGTGTCGGTCGTGAACGATCCGGCTCTTTTGAACGAGTCTTTACAGTGAACGATATGAACAGGTTCGCGGAGGTGAAGTGTTTTTTTTTTTTATTCCTCTTTGGGGGAGGGGCGTCACTTTAGTTGTGCTTATTTTGCGAAACAAAAGTCACTGCTGGAGTGGGGCAGAGAGGAGTGCAGAGGGACTGTCATCTCCACCCCCCACGAGGAGCTCAAAGTGAGCATAAGGCAACAAGTTTGAGAAATAAAAGTCCTAATGAAATAATAAACACGGTTACAGAGGAGATCGCGTTGAAGCTTGCGTTGTTTTCTCCCTCTTGCGCGAGGGAGAGAGAGGGAGAGGAGGAAAAGTTACGTGAATGAAAGAATTGCTTTTAATCGGGCCGTGTTATTGTTTTTTTGTGATAACAAACTCCATAGAGGGAAATATCGATGTTATATTGTGTGAAATAGTGACATTTTCGTTAAAATAAAGTCAATTCAGAGGGTATTTATTTTCTTTAAAATAAAAGAAACAACCATCAAAGAGCCATGTGTGTATTTGTGTGTGGGAGGGGGGGATAGTTGCGGTAGTTGAGCCCCTGACCTGCAGCATGGAGAAGTTGATCATCGCGGTTTGCGCTCGGCCTGAGTTGTATGACACGCCTCCTAATTATGACGCTTGCAAAACTTCACGCGCCAGCAAACGGGCGTTTCTCACGAGTGTGAAGCGGCAATGTTTGGCGTCCAACTAGAGGCTGACGGAGCGTGGATGCACGTTCGGTCTGAACGCACCTTTAGGCCGAGGAAGTTGTGGGAGAGCTCATTTTAAAACTCTGACTGAACTCTTTCCGGTGCAAAGAAGTCTCTATCACTTTCGATTCTGAATAAATCGGCCTTTATATCAGCCGATGCCGATATTGAAAATAACCTAATATCGGCCTAATAATATACACATCGGTCGGGCCCTATGTCTTTTTGATGGTTAGAAAGAAAATGCTATATGAAATCTAAAACGGCACCAGTTCCCTTGGCCTGTCTTCCTAGTTCAACAAGCCCTCTGTTAATTAGCCCCTCCTCCCTTTGCCCCCTTCACAACACACCTCTGCAGTGGAGTGGCGCTGCTTTGAGGTAGTGATATTTCTGCCTGTCGGTGCACTCCGAAAGAGGGACAAGAGGAGATCAAAAGGTAAGGAAAGAGCTTCCAGGCTGCAGAATGTGCTTTGGGCAAACGTAAGGAACATTGTATGAGCGAAGAAATGTCAAACCCTTAAAGGTGCATTATGCAAAAAAAAGACCTTATTTGACCTTGTATTGACCCAGCAGCTGTATGAGTGCTCAGCATGGCACCTTTACCTTGCATCTAAACGCTCCAGGATCAATCAATTGTTTTGCAGGTTTTCTGGTGAGAGGCTCCATCAGCAGTGAAAACCTTCCAAACAATTGATCCCGGAGCGTCCTAGAGACCACAGTGATCCAAAGTAAAGACACCATGCTGACCACTCATACAGCCGCTGGGTCACTACAAGGTCAAATATGCACAAATACCAACTCTACTTCCGCATAAGAAGTTGCATAATGCACCTTTAAAAGTAACAACTTTATATGTCCATATGTCTTCACTTGTAGATGAGTATACTTGAATGATCATGTGATGTGGTGATCGCTAAAACAAGCAGCATGTTACACTGAACAAAAATGTAAACACTTGCTTTGGCTCTCATTTTCATGGGGTGAACTCAAGGACATAAAACATTTTCTAAAAACACAATAGACCAATTTTTCCCAAATATTGTTCACAAATCTGTGTTAGTGAGCGCTTCTCCTTTGTCAAGATAATCCATCCCCTCCCTCATAACTGTGGCATATCAAGATGGTTATTAGACCGCATGGATATTGCACAGGTGCCTTAGGCTGTCTACAATAAAAGGACACCCTGAAATGCTAGCTTTATTGGGAGGGGTCAGTATCTTGTGTGTATCTGGTGTGAACACCATTTGCTTCACACAGTGCAGCACCTTCATAGAGTGCATCAGGGTGTTGATTGTGGCCGCTGGAATGTTGGTCCGCTCCTCTTCAATGGCCGTGTGAAGTTGCTGGATATTGGCAGGAACTGGAACACACTGTCATATACAGAGTATCCTAAACATGCTCAATGGGTGACCTGTCATTGGAAATCTATCAAATCCATCAATAATATGCACCTGTGTTCATTGTCCAACCGTTATTTTTGTCCCGATACAGTTACTTTAACGATACTTGGTTTTCGATACCGATACCTGAACATATTTCGATATCTATACTAAAACATTTGTCGTCTAAACAGAAAGAAAAAGAACAATAATGTTAATTTATTGCATTAAAGACATTGCTTATAAATGTGTATCATTTAAACAACCAACAGGGTTTCAGCAAGTCAAATTTCAAGTGTTTATCTTTATCTATTTCATTTTGTAAACATTCAATCAAATGGGAATGAGGGGAAAGGTTTCTATTCGAAACCAAACAGGACCCAACGGGCAACTTTTTTTGTAAAAGATTGTGCAAAATTTCAGTCAAAACTGCAGCTCAATCTGTTTCTAGACCGATAGTTTTTGTATTTTTGATGAATGTTTGCAGTAAAAATAGTTTATTAATGTCATAGTTGTGGATTCTGTCTGTAAAAAATGTAGATTTCATGCCATGTTTGAATATTATATTTAAGGCCTTAATTTTGGCAAAATTCATTGAATACCTTTAAATGCTTTTTAATTTCACACTTAAACTCCCTTGTCCCTGGACACAGCATCAAACTTTTTTTAGACTTTCGATACTTTTATTCGATATTGGTGGAACCCAACCTTTTTTTTTTTTACTTTTGTGTAAAGGTACCCAGCCCTATAGTGCTGGCACAGTTATGTTACTATGCCCAGAAGTGCTGATTTATGGTTTTCCGATTGGACGCCAATTGGGAGTGACAGAACCACCAAAAATAAAGCTGACCTGCGCTTTCATGTGAGGAGCTTAAAAGAAAGCCCTCCTGATGTACAGGTTATACTATATCTACTGAATCATTTTGTAGTCGGGGCAGATTGGCCTGGGTGTTCAAAGCCTATAAATGTCCTCCTAAGTGACCCGCCGTTGCAGGAAGCGCCTCCCTGTATCTGAGGAGATGAGAGGATGGATGGACGCTCCGGAGAGTGCTACTTCCTCTAAAGTGCCTGGTGTCAATGGGCGACTTTCAGCAGAGCAGATAAGCGCTGCTCCTCTGGTTTATATCGAGAGCATGGGCCCAAGGAGCTCTGATACCGGCCATAATGGGGACAGCACCCAGGCGAGGCTGGACGGGCGCCACTCAGCATGTTTTATGAGGTTAGCATTGGACTTTATACTGGTATTTATGAAGTATTGCCAACATGTCTACTCAAAGCAAAGAACATTGATCCTTAAAGGAAGTGACCTGGTTGTTTCAGGTCAAATAAATGTGTTTTCCCCCCAATTCTGCCCAAAAAGAAAATTGCCCAATATTTGCCCCCAAAAAAAATCAAAATTTCTCCCAATTTCATGACATTGGAAATGAACCCGATATTGTAAATTTGCAGATCTTCCACACATTAGTCCTGTTTTGTGGTTCTAGATGAAAATTTACTATAAGTATTGGAAAAGGTATCGGAAAAAGTATCGGAAAAAGTATCGTTCAGGTATCAGTATCGAAAACCAAGTATCGTTAAAGTACAGGTATCGGAAAAAAAAAATGTAACGGAACGCAGCCCTGGTGGTGTGTCACCCCCAGTTTGTGTGGCAAAAAAATTACAAAGATCGATCACATGTGTCTCCACTCTACAGGCAATGCCATTGTAAAACCACTTACTGTACTGCATAGGCAACAATAGTATTTATAATCATAATCAAATAAAATAGGGTTTTCCAATTGTGTCCAAAATGACTGCTATAGGCACACACAAAGATAGACACTCTGAAGGGCTAGTTTCACTTACCAAGAGTCTCGAAGCCAACAGCTATGTTTCAAGCATTGCAGGAAAGGAATCATTTACCACACTATATCAAAGAACAAAAAACGAGTTATACCTTTAAAGGTGCATTATGCAACTTTTTACGTGAAACAAAAAAAAGTTGATATTTGTCCGTATTTGACCTTGACCCTGCGGCTGTATGAGTGGTCAGCATGGCGCCTTTACTTTCCATCACAGTGGTCTATAGGACGCTCCAGGATCAATTGTTTGGAAGGTTTTCTCTGCTGACGGAGACTCTCACCAGAAAAACTACAAAACAATTGATCCTGGAGTGTTGTAGAGACCACTGTGATGGAAAGTAAAGGTGCCATGCTGACCACTCATACAGCCACTGGGTCAAGGTCAAATACGGACAAATATCAACTTTTTTTTCCCCGCATAAAAAGTTCCATAATACACCTTTAATATGTATGTTTTTTTGGTTCAACATATGCTGTCAATGGCGTCCATCAGAGACTATGAAGAATTCGTGCCTGGTCCCAGACTACACATCTTTGTGAAGAATAGGAAAAGCGTGTACAATAGGCTGGCTGGCCAGATGGCATAATGAAGTGGTTCTCAACTGTGGTCAGAGTACTGTTAATGCTTCATGTGCTTCTGATGGTAGTGGCATCTGTGCAGTTATAGACTTTATCGAGATAATGTTGTTGTTTGAGTGCAGTGTTAATTTTGACAACATATTTTAATTTAGTTTTAGTCTTAGTCTTTTGACGAAAATGTAATTCAATTTTAGTCGAGATTTAGTCAAAAAAAATCTTCAATTTTAGTCTAGTTTTAGTCGACTAAAATTGCAAGTCAATTTAGTCGACTAAATTGAAGACAAATTTAGTTGACTTTGCATTTATAATATTCATTATAATCATATTTAATCAGCTCCTCTGCTTCATGGAGCTGCTCCCACATGAACAAAGCTCAGAGCTGCTCCTTTGGCAGTAAATTTACATGATGTGAGGCTCTTTTAGACGGTCAATAGAAATTTGGATGATTTTTGTCTCTCCTTTTCATTTTTATTTAGTCTTATTTTAGTCGACTAAAATATCTGGACATTTTAGTCATAGTTTTAGTCTCATGAAAAACTTTTAATTTAGTTTTAGTCCAATTTTAGTCGTCAAAAATATCACTTTGACTAAAATTAAGACTAAATATTTTAGTCGACGAAATTAACACTGTTTGAGTGTTTCCAATCCATTCCAGCTTTATTTATAATCCACTTTAACCTCTTAACCCCCGCCTTCACCAAGTGCATTTTCTCCAGTTCAGCTTTACCCAAATCTAAAAGCTTACAGCCTACAGGCCAGCGTAACGCCTCATTTGAAGACTTTTCCTCGCGTGGTTGCCGCGTTGTCGTCTCCTTTTGATATTTAATTTCATTGCTTTCTTGTCACGTTTTTGCAACATTTTCAATGCTTTTTGTCACACGTTTTGGTCACTTTTCATGACTTTTCTTGTCACTTTTCTGTTACTGTTTTGTTTTTCCTTTGTGGCATTTCTGTTGCATGTTCGTCACATTTTTGTTTTTGCGTTTTTGTTGCTATTTTGACACTTTTTTTTTTCAAGAAGCTTTTAGACTTGGGTAAAGTCAAACTGGAGAAAATGTGCTTGGATCAGTTGGGGGTGAAAAACAACATCACAACTAAATAGAAAAAGTCACGGACTTCAAAATCGTGGAGTGACTCGGCCTGTCTAAGGTTCGAGGTCAGTGCATTCCACTGTTCGGGTCCGGCGACAGATCCCCTCGCAGATTCCTGTTTGTTTTGGGCACCGCGAGCAAAACAAATGACCTGCCGACCTGAGAGCGCGAGTGGGAGTGTGTAAGGGCTGCAGCAGGTCAGAGAGATACCCCGGAGCCAGGCCATGAAGGCATTTATAAACAAATAAAAAGAATCTTCAAATCAACACACACAACCACATTTCTTTGTTTCCGGTTTCCATGAACACGTTTAGGCAGAAAACTGACCCAAAACCTGCAAATAAAGACTTGTGCCTGCACCGTCTCTCCACGAATTGTGCAAAAGTTCACATTGATCCTAATATTTGATCATCTGAAAGTCTAAACTATTCATGAATCCTTCTATTGCACAAACAAATGAATTGAAGTCTCAGCTGGCAATATCCCTCGGCCAAACCCTCAAAGCTGAATGTGAAACGGTGTTAGAATGGAGCGTTCTCTGTCTGTTTACACAAGATAGTATTTATTTATCCGTCCTAAATCAGGAAATTGGGAAACTAGAAACCCAGGACAGTTTACAACCAAACATCCACAAATATACAAGCTGTGCACATCCAACTTTTAACCTTTCGTAGGCCAGCGCATACTCGGTGTGCACTCTCGAAGCGACACGTGATGTTGATGATCCCAGCTCGACAAAAACAATAAGGCTCCTGAAGTCCGCCCTCTGTCCTCCGTGTGCCCAGTTAGTAGCTACAAACTTGCACATTCTGCACTTCCAGCTCTTTGCTTCTTTGTCCTAAACTTTAGTCAAAAGTGGCTCTGTAACAAATTCCCCAAGGATCACCAAGCAAGTAGCAGTTACAAGGCAGCCTGCATGAATGTAAACAAGTCAAAGCATGACATAAGCACATGTTACAAGCCTCCAACAAGTCCTTCTTTTCTTGTGTTCGGGACAGGCGTCTCATGGGGAGCGGTTTTGTCACTCTCTCTTTGCTTTTATACTGCTTTTTCCATCACTTTTTTTGTTGCCATCACGCTTTTAGATTTGGGTAAGGCTGAACTGGACCAAAAAATGTGCTCGGTTAATGTGGGAATTAAGAGGTTAATGCCATTGTTAATGCCCAAACACTACATCTTAATGCCACAAAGGCAGAAAATAAATGAGCACATATTTTATTACTTAAAGGGGGGGTATTATGCTTTTTCAATCACATAGCACCAGTCTATAGCATACTACAATGATGACTTAACCTTCTGTTGGTCTGTATATGCAGTAAATTAAAATAACTGCCTTGAATAAAATTGCTCTCTCAAAATGGCCGTACTGAACGTCTTGAAATAGGCCTCTGTCTCTTTAAGAAGCTTTCCGACACGCCCCCTTCAGCACACTGCTGTGGCATCTAAACAACAACACTGTGCGGGGAGGGGGCTCTGCTGAGCTGAGGAGCAGTGGTTGGTGGCTTGGCTGGTGACAAAAGGTCCAGAGGCGTCTCCAGGAGGTGGGGGCGTTCCTAGGAGGACTGAGGCATAGCTACACCTAAAATGGCTGCCGTCTAAGTTTTTACTGATTACTCAAAAATATGTGAATGAGCCAAGGCAACACTCCAGGCATGTGTTTAATGAGGGAATGACATAATAACATGATATAAAGCTTGAAAAAGTCGATTTTACATAATACCACCCCTTTAAGATTTGCAAACATTTCATCAAACAGAGAGAAGAGTATTGGACAAAACAGGCAAACTTTTAGCAAAAAAAAGTGATCAGTTTTACCGTAATTTGTGTATTTTTAGTTAAAGCCACACTGCGTAACATTTTAGACTATATAGTTGCCAGAAGTACAAAACATGCTCCTAATGACCAGCTCGACGCAGAAAATTCTATTTTTGCAGTGGGTAATCAAAGAATGGATTTCCCAGCAAAGGCTCATACTTGTTTGCACATTTATGAGGTATTTTTCCAATATCTACAGGAAGCTGTCAGCTTTTTTTCCTTCTTATGATACAGTATGTCTATGTTATGTTATGATTACAAAGCAAATCAGGCACCGGGAGGCTGTGAGGTGTTCAAGGGTTGCGGGAAAAAAAGTAAACCTAGTTCTAAATGAAAGTATCATGTTCTTAAAGCCAAAAAAAAAGGGGGGGGGGGGGGGGGCAGAGCATTGTTTTATTGCCATTGTTATGAACAGGTTCACAACTAGGAATTTTTTGTGGTTCAATCGTGCAACATGAAACATAAAACACATAACTCAGATACATAATTAACTATAAAAACTTAAAACTATAAGGGCACGCATAAGACGATTAAATTAAATCTATGATAAAGACGACAACAATTTGACATAGAACAACAGCGTGAGTGTATTCACAAAGTGTTAGCAGCAGATATGAATGTGGACATACCACATAGTGCAATACAGCAGTACAAATGGCTGATACAGGTTATTACATTCATAGTGATTCAACTCATGTTGTTGATTATAGTAACAAAGTGCAAATATGCAACATTTTCGAACATGCTGTAATGCTTCCTAGCATTTTGCTACATTTATCGAAAGTCTGCAAAGTCCTGTTTGCTTGGGTTGTTTCTCCTACGCCTGACACTTCAATGCATCACCTAGCTTTTGTTCTATAATAGGTAGAATCTTTGTTTTGTAGTTTTTCTGGTGAGAGGCTCCGTCAACAGTGAAAACCTTCCAAACAATTGATCCTGGAGCGTCTGAGGCCACTGTGATGGAAAGTAAAGGAGCCATGCTGACCACTCATACAGCTGCTGGGTCACTACAAGGTCAAATACGCACAAATATCAACTTTTCTTTTTCCACATAAAAAGTTACATAATACATCTTTCAAGCCCGGAAAACTGAGGCGCCCCAAGGTTTAGACATGTCCAGTAAAAAGAAGTTAAAGGATGACCACGACTAGCCACTTTTACTGTACTTCTGACAGCTTCTTGGAATGTTAATAGCTGGGGAAAAAGAAAAGCATTTCAGTTCATCCAAAGAGGTCAATAGAGAAGTCCATATGGCGTGAATGGAGTGCTGGTAATAAGGTGAGGAGAGATGACCTCTGGCTCGCCCACAGGGACAGTTAGGTTCGAGCTTTGGGGGGTAAGATTGATAGGTATCGCTAAGCAACATGGCGGAGTTGTCTGCAAATTCTGTGTCAGGTCATTAAAAACAGTTCATCAAAGCGTGCCAGCAGCCGGCCCTGTTTACATGTTCATGTACGGCGGGGAGGTGATATATTTATAATTCTCAGGGAAGTCGGGAGAGTGTGAAGTCGTGGAGTTTAATGTGAACAAGAAGGAGTAATGTGGTGACATGAGAAGAGTCTGTATGGGTGAGGGTTATCAGAAAGTAATACAGATAGCACTTCAGAGCAGCAAAGCTTTGGCTAGCTCTGGTTATGAATTGGATTAGCCCTTGAATTGGCTTAGAATTGGCGTAAAGTGGGGATATTATCCAAAATCAATGTTTAAGAGCTTTTTGTCCATATTAAAATGCTGTTTCTTGAAATTATACTTTGTGTTTTGAGCAATTAATGCGTGTTTCAGTCATTATTTGCATCTTCCATGAAAAGTGTTTTAAGTGTTGTGACGCCTGCTCATACAGTACATTGTTCTTACAGTTTCTTCCGAGCTCCGGCCAACCAGGAAGCTTTATCCTTACCTCCTACCCAGCTCCCACTTTCCTGCACAGCAAATCCTCCTTCGAGAGCATCAAGATGAAGAAAAAAAAAAAAACATCAAAACCTTGCTAAAACAACATGCTGCAACACCTTCTGATACTAGCACTGATGTCCAACAGTAGCCAAAGCCAGCAGCGGTTTGTTTTGACGGGGAGTGAGTGGAAGAGGGTCTTAAAGGATCAAATATAGCATCACCAAAAAATGACACGCTTTAAGATCCTCAGAATTAAAGCAGAACTAAGTGACTCATGCCCCTAGAGGCCATAAGCGCCACTGCAGGTGTCGTAGCATGTTGCGTTTTTTTACGTAAATACTACAATGACAAAAAAGACAAAGGGAGAGAGGGATATTGTACATCCAATTACACAATGGAGATGATTTTTTCACTCAAACTTGGCTGTAAATACTGTTTAAGTGGTGCTAGCCCGCAGTTAGCTTTGCCCGTTAGCCTGTTAGCTTCTTCTTTGTGATTCCATTTGTGTGTATTGGTGACTCCGACCCGGTGGCAGTCAAATTGCAAATGTGGTTTTCTGGCCAGAGACACCAGGGGGGATGAAAGACCCCCCAATCATACCATTAACACTTGTATAACTCCCAGAGGGACTACGGAAAGGATTTATTAAGGTAAACAAGTTACTTTGACTGTTTGAGACCTGATTAAGTCCTGCTTGACTTAGTTTCATGTCAAATCTTTTTGGGAGTATTCTATCAATGTATTAGAATGTGGAAGGTCACATCCACATTATAGAAGAATAAATACATTTGATCAAGTATTTCATCAAGTAGAGTTATTTTCCCTATAGTTTGGGCAAATGTTACTCATGCTTGAGATGCCTTATCGATGTAAATGGCAGACTTGCGGTATAAAAAACATATACTTTGTTTGCCAATGTCCAACCCAATATCAACGACAAGTCAAGTTTCCTTACAGTCAAGATTGAGAATTGGAAAAATGTGTTCAGTTCTATTAAAACTATGACTATACAAGGTTGCCCTATATCCCCTGTAATATCTGCCGACTCCAATATAAAAATAGCAACCTACTGTAGAACCACAGATTTTGCTTTATCTTTCTCGGTCCTTGAGTCTTCTCTCCTCCATGTCGAAGGCACTTGAGTGAGCAGCCTTCAAGTGCTGCTCCGGTGGGACTGGGGACAGGCAGTCGGCCAGCTTCCAGAGTAAACATATAATCATGCCCCTGACGGTTATAATTATATCAGGGACGTGAAGGAACAGAGGCAGCGAGAGCACAGTCACCGAGCTGCAAGAAGTCCAACCACGCACACTTAATATTTGTTTTGTGCTATGAGCTAAGGCTTTTGGGAGTGGAAGGCTGGTTGGAAGCTGGTAGCAAGTTTATATGGTTCCAGTTTGGGCAGTAGCAGTTAGGATTAGCACACCTACGCACTACATTATGCAACATTTTTCACCCAAATGTAATAAGCTTTCCTCATCTAAAAACAACAGAAGTAGTCATGTGCACATGAAGGATATATCATGCAGCTTTGAGACAAACCTGTTTTTAATTGTTTCTTCTTGTCACACAGAAAATGTTTATTATGTATTATTATGTTTAATGTTTAAATTTTATTTCCTGAATACAGATAGAATCCGGTAATGTGCACATTTTTAAAAGCCAGTAAACTATCACTGGACCGGCTCTGAGAAGTTCTGTGCTCAACCTGTATATATCACTGTGTCATTGAGTTGTTAGCATGTAGTGGTGCCTTGTATTTTGTGTTCACTATGGTCCAGCCATCCATCCATCAATTATCCGAAAAGAGGTGCTAGTGGAACACACTTCAGAGGGAATAGAAGTGAAATAAAATAAAAAGGAAGCGATGTCTCATCCAGGGGGTATTTTTACTGACTCAAACAAAAAATAAAAAATAGGACTCAAACTAAATAAAAAGCAGTTAAAGATGATTAAACCCAAGACGGAAATCTCCAGATGTTTTTGTTGGCTAACAAATACTAAATGTAAATCAAGAAGGGGGAATAAAAACGTGAGTAGGTAATAAAAATGTGAAAGACCCTTAAATAAATGGAATATAATGCCCAACAAACTAACCTGGTTCATTGCTGCTACATGAAGTAGTGCTATTTGCTATAATGTTTGTATAAAATAATATTAATTTAAAGTTGACAAACAAATCATACACTCAGTTTTTTCTATTGTTGACTAACAAAACAGGACAAAAACTTAAAGTGAATTACTTGACCAAATCTTAACAAAGACGACTAAAACTAAAATATAATGTTGTCAACATGAACACTGGCTGCTGAGCCATTAAACAAGTCAACGCATATATTTCTTCTTTAAAAGTGTAATTTACACACTTTTATAAGTCGCACAAACAAGCTCCAACTTTGGATGCATTATGGATGATTTTGTCTGGTGCAAGGCAGCGAAGGCTACACTGATGTATCCTCGGTAAATGATCCATATGCTAACCAAAGGCAGGACACATTGAAAACGAGATGGCACATTTCAAGGGGCATTCCATCAATAAACTTAAACTTAAACATCCCTCTGGACGATTTGAACATTGGAACGGCACTTGGGCACGCCCACATCAGACCAAGGCAAGGTACCTAGGCTTTGGGAAATAGCCATGGTCACTCCAGTGTGTCCTGGATCTTCCTGGGGGCCTCCTCCCCAACACCTCCAGAGGGAGGCTTCCAGGACGCATTCCGAAACAGGTGCCCAAGCCACCTCAACTGGCTCCTCTCGATGTAAAGGAATACACCCGTGAACAAGAGCCCCCAAGATACTTGAGCTCCTCCACGTGAGGCAAAGACTCTCCACCAACCTGGAGAGGACAAGTCACCTTTTCCCCATGGAGAAACATGGCCTCGAATTTGAAGGTGTTAATTGCCTAATATCAATGCTGAGGTGCCATGAATCTGGTTGATAACACATGAATATGCATGGTTTGGTATGCTTCACTCTGACTTATAAAACTACTACAACTGAAGGCAGCTTTCCCAAATCCCATATGAGTGACGGAAGAAAGTAAATTAAGACGTAATGTGTGTGAAAACTGCTATTTTTCATGCAGTGATGAATTATTTTTAGCTAGTTTTCTCCCTTAATATGTTTGTTTTAATGTCAGAGTAAAAAAAAAAGACCAAACTCACCATTTGTGATGCTTATAAATGCTTACTGGCCGTGTTCACCATAACTCTAGTGTGACTTTAAAAATAGAGGTTGTTTTGACACAACAGTACTCAAATTTGACACATGGAGCAATATAGAATCCATAGGTTACAAAGGGGGCTGGAGGTGGCGTGGTACTATCCTGGTACTGACAACAATATCTGAGAATCGCCTCAAATGAAATGTTTACAACTGAACTGAAGCTGTAGTGACAAGAGCCCTTCCCTCACAAGACGCCTTATGAAGCCGCAGTAATTGTGCGCTAAATGACAGCTCAGTAGGGAGAAGATTGGGGGTGATTAGAGGACGTGATTGACAGCTTGTTGTTGGCTAGCTTCAAAGAGCTCTTTTTCAAAAGGACTGAGTAATTACTGTTGAAGTGTGACAGTGATCTATGCTTTGTGAGACTTTCTACCTGCGTGAGCCTGGGAGGATTGGAACTAATGTTACACCCTCACCAAAAACATACCTGGAGTGTTTAGTTTCATTCGCACCATCTTTCACTAAACCGACTTACAGGCCTGCTACAGTAGTGTTCCGGCAGTAGGCTCCTCTTTAACTTTCTACAAGGGGCAGCAAGCCAAATGTAATACTTTTAATGCCATTATAATGCTTAAATCCTGTATTTTTAATGCCACAAATGCAAAAAAAAAACATTCATTCAAACAGAAGAAAAAGGAATATATATATTACATGTATATTCAAAAAGCTGCAGCTAAGTTTGTTATTGAAAGAACTCCGGCGTGAGAAAGACGCAACAGCTCAAAATCCAAACGTAAAGTTGTGTAGACGATGGACTGCTCACACGGTCTTTTGGGAATATAATAATATATATACAGTATGTTATATATTTTATATATAATAATAATAATAAGCCCCTGTACATCGATGGAGAGGAGGTAGAAGCAGTGGATAGCCTAAAGCAGCCATTCCCAAAGTCCGGAACATCGCGGCCCCCTTGTCGATCTGAAATTCTCTCGTGGCCCCCCAATAGAAAATAATTTATCCTATCCATTGAAATTTTCTTATTGTTTTACAGCTAAAATTACATAAAAAGCAACACCACCAATGAGTGGAGTTTAAAACGGGTTTCAAGTAATACATTTTAGCGATTAAATGTATTTTTCCTTTTAAAATATATTTTTTTCAATGTACTTGTTTTCTAGACAAGCTTTTTGGGGCCCCCTTTAGTGTCTCCAAGGCCCCCCAGGGGGTCCCGGACCCCACTTTTGGAAACACTGGCCTAAAGTTTCTCGGAGTCACATTGTTTAACCAGTTGACATGGACTAACAACACCTCAGCGTTAGTGAATAAGGCACGACAGAGAATGTATTTCTTGAAGAAGCTCAAACAGGCTAAACTTCCTCAGAAGCAGTTGGTGAACTTCTACAAATGTGCAATTGAGTCCATTCTGACAAACTGTGTGACTGTGTGGTTTGCTAGCTGCACAGCGGCTGAGAAGAGAGACCTGCAGCGAAAGCAGCTGGTGAATGAGCCAGCCGGACAGTGGGACTGGAGCTGTCCCCAATCAGCTCTGTCTATGACACACGGATGAAGAGGAGGGCAACAAACATTTACAAGGACAGAACACACCCCGGACACTCACTGTTTGAGCCCCTGCCCTCAGGCAAACGCTTTAGAGTGTTACAGACTCACACCAGCAGATTGAAGAACAGTTTTTACCACCAAGCTGTCAGCTCCATCACACCTTAAAGCATCTTAGCACCACATGGCAGTTGCTACTACTACTGTTTTTGCTGTTTCTGTCGTTTTTGTCTGCGAGCGTTTATATTTTTATATTTTTACTATTTATTATTGAGACCTGAGAGCCAAACAAGTTTCATTATGCCTGTGTGTAATGACAAATAAAGCATTCTATTCTATAATGCATTGGTTTTATACAATGCTTTTCTGGACACTCATTACACTTTACATTGCATTATTCATTCACTCCATACCTGGTGGTGGTAAGCTACCAGCCACAGCTGCCCTGGGGTAGACTGACGGAAGCGAGGCAACCAGTCTGCGCCATCAGCCCCTCCGACCACCACCAACCACTCACTCACTCTATTCACCCAGGCGTCCTGCTGTTCCCAAACGGTCTCCCATCCAAGTACCAACCAGGCCCTAACTGCTTAGCTCCCAAGGTCCATAACTCGGGCAGGTGCAAACTCTATCGCCGTCTTCCTCCACCTCTGTCTGCGGTGTTTACTGCACACCGGGGCGGGGGCAGCAGGATGTCCTCACGCGCCGTAACGTGCAAAATAAGTAAGTGCAAAATAAAAGCGATACAGTCTCTCACCACTGAAATATTATTAAGCGAATGGCGAGTTAATTTCAGCAAAAGCCTCAAGCGATTCACCACGGACCCAGCTCAGAGCAGCTTCGAACAACGGGAAACTCCCAGGAAAGCGGGACCGTGTGCACAGACAGGCCCGAGGAATATAATTTACATGTAGTTCTTAAAAGTAAATGTACCTGTAGTCCACCGTTCTACAAAAAGAAAAGTCCAGTATTTCCAGAGGCTGATGGTTCTTCTAATGTGCTTGGAACAGCGTGGACAGCTGCGGCTTATAGACCAGTGCGGCCTATATATGTACTTTTGTTTTCTCTTTATACATTTTGTTGGTGTGGCTTACAGTCAGGTGCGCTCAGTAGTCCGGAATTTACGGTAACTTTTATTTGAAAACATATTGAAATACTACTCAACTTCTCTCTCGGCCCTGCTAAGTGCTCAAGAACCCCAGGGGTCCCAGTAGCTCTGGTTGGAAAACACTGTTTTAGACCATATATTGCCCCGCAGAAACCCTAGAGGGGCTTATGGGAGGGTCGCGTGAAAATCAGGGAGTGAAACCACTGGATCTTTAGTTTCATTTTTACATTTTCTAACCAGCAAAATACAAGATAGTGATAAAGACACATTTGCAATTATTACCAAATACCTGCAAAAGGCATAATACCCACTCTTCAAAAGAACAGTCCGTGTGCACGCATGATTTCAAATCAGAAAAAGAAACTTGCACAATCTATTACCAATCCATATTCTTTTCTTGTCCAAGCCCCATGTGTGCTCATGGCATTGTACAAACCCAACCCATGTCCTTATTGCGTTACCACAACTTTCCACAACCATGTCATAATCTAATAACCTGTCCTATTGTTTGACTCCGGTTTCTGTTGATGTCATCATTTCTCCGTCTTCCCACTACTCTCTGCTGCGCATGCACCACTACAGCAGCCCTTTGAATATCACCCGGCCAAGCCTTCATCTTTTATGTGAAAGTCGCCCTCTAATTTGGCCTGTCTATATTGCGCCCCAGGGGCCAGCGGCGCGATGGGGTTGGGAGTTAAAGGTGACATCATGGGCGTTTAGGCAAATTCCTACACTCCCCCCGACCCCCTCCTCCCCGTAAAACAGTGGAAACACTATAAAGTTATAGGTAGCGATTAGCCGATGATTAAGAAACAAAACAAAAGCTGTCGCTGCTATTCCCAGCGCTAACACGGAGAGCCGGAGGGGGGGGGGGGGGGGGGGGGGGGGAGCTTGCGTATTGAGAATACGAATGTAACTGAGCACATTTTCTCCAGTTCAACTTCCGCCATGATAAGAAGCCTACGAATTTGGCTGTCAGTTAGGAAGGAGTTAAGGAAAGGAGCCTGTATGCTAACTATTATAGCTCCTTTAGCATAGGGACCTCTGGTGGTTCCTCACCGGCAATTAGGAGCTATGTGCCATCCCATAAGCCACCGCGCCGGCCAATCCCCCCACCCCCCTCAAGTGATTAATGCGCAATCACTGTTGATTGACAGGCGAACATTTAATATTTAAAAAAAAAAAGAATACGATTCTGCACAAACCAAACTTTATACAAGTGACAAAATTAGGGCCGGGACTCGATTAAAAAAAATAATCTAATTAATTAGAGGCTTTGTAATTAATTAATCGAAATTAATCGCATATAAATATTTGACCTGAGAACAGTGAGAAGTAAGTTTTTTCATAAGGATTTTTAGTATACCATTGAATAATGACTGAATACATAAGCTTAAGCAACAAAATATTGTTTATTTTTGTTCAACCAAGTCCAACAGACCAGTGCAATATTGCCATTAATTGTGCGTCTGCAGGAAAAAAGGAAACTGAAGTGTGGAAAGCAAAGTGTGATTAATTTCGATTCATATTTTTAATCGCACTAAACCTCATGTAATTAATTAATCGCAATTAATCGAAAAAAGTCCAGGCCCTAGACAAAATACATGTTGTCGTCACCACAGCACAGTCACATGTCACTGTTTTAAAGAGCCTCCTCAGTAATTGGCCTAAATGAAGGAAGTTTGTGCTTTTGTTTTCATTTAGTTGAAACTTAAAGCCACATGGCTAATTTGCATACATTGTGCAGCTGAGGAGCACTAGTTTTAATTTCTATTTTGTGTTAGCCGGAGGTTTCCTCCAGTGAAGTCGTTATGTCTCACGTAATGTTTTTAACCTGCTCCAGTCACATCCTAACTTTAACTCGCTGTCCTTTATGGAATCTTGAGCTATTGCTTCATTTGTGTGGGACCCTGCTAATCGTGAATGTAAAAGATACGGGAGAGAAAGGACAGCGCCGCGCTTACTGTTCAGCTGGAAATCACGTGTGGTCACTGTGCATATAGCCATTACCAACTTTCACAAAGCGCAACACTCTAGTCATTATTCATTCACTCTACTATTGTAGCACAGCTTCCCTTTGGGGTAGACTGACGGAAGCGAGGCTATCAATCTGTGCCATCGGCCCCTTTGACCACCATTCACTCACACACTACATTCATCCTGGCCTATTGTACATGTTTTTAGTGGTAGGAGAACCGGAGTACCTAGAGGAAAACTACACAGACATGGGGAGAAATGCAAACTCCACAGAAAGAACCCGTCTGGGAATAGAACCCGGGACCTTCTGTGAAGCACAAGCACTAACCACAGTGTCCATTTCACAATAAGTCAATGAGAGAAGTGAATGGTGGATTAACTTCGGGCAGCACTCTATTGCGCCTTGCTTTAATTAGGGCATAAATAAAGCTGACAAAGAAAGTGGACGTCATTTTCAAGGGTCCGGCTGAAACCCCATCTCTTCCTGCAGTGGCGGGCCCGGAGAGAACCCCCCGCGGGCTCGCGTTACCAGGCGGTGGACATGTTTAGCTCTTTCACTCGCAAGAAAACATCATTAGGATGTGAGAGTGGATTTCACTTTTCCCTCACGGCCTCTTCCCCCCCAGACAGGACCGTGGCCTTAGCCCTGACCTCCAACCTGCCCTGGCGGAGCGCACACATGGACCAGCAGCCACAAGCGTCAATGAGAAGAGGCTCGGGCATCTCACAATCGGCTTTATTTGGTGAAGCAAAATCGATGTTTGTGAGCTTTTATCCGAGTTTTAATGTTCCCTGATTAAAACATACTTGGAGTAGTTTTTTATAATGATCATTTACACAGTTTGGAGGCCATACATTTTCACCTGGAAACCAATACATTGCCCAATCTTCTCAATAAATTGTTTAAAGAGGGGGTATTATGCTTTTTCAATCACATAGCACCAGTCTATAGCATACTACAATGATGACGTAACCTTCTGTTGGTCTGTATATGCAGTAAATTAAAATAACTGCCTTGAATAAAATTGCTCTCTCAAAATGGCTGTACTGAACGTCTTGAAATAGGCCTCTGTCTCTTTAAGAAGCTTTCCGACACGCCCCTTCAGCACACTGCTGTGGCATCTAAACAACACTACTGTGCGGGGAGGGGGCTCTGCTGAGCTGAGGAGCAGTGGTTGGTGGCTTGGCTGGTGACGAAAGGTCCAGAGGCGTCTCCAGGAGGTGGGGGCGTTCCTAGGAGGACTGAGGCATAGCTACACCTAAAATGGCTGCCGTCTAAGTTTTTACTGATTACTCAAAAATATGTGAATGAGCCAAGGCAACACTCCAGGCATGTGTTTAATGAAGGAATGACATAATAACATGATATAAAGCTTGAAAAAGTCGAGTTTACATAATACCCCCCCTTTAAATATTGCACTAAATAATTGTTTCCCCATTGATTTACATGGGAAATTGCAACTTCAAGCTTTGGCCATTTTCCAAAAGTTCTTTTTTTCTCACATTGTTGGGATGTCCCCATATAAGTAGCACAAATAGATATTATTTTCTCTGGTTCTTTTACTTAACCATATTTTGAAGGTTTCTTAGAGGGATACATTAAAGAGCAACTAAACACCAAATCAAGTTTTTTTTTACTGATAAACTGTCTCAATAGGTGTCTCATTGTGTTGTCTACTGGTCCCTGACATTATTCTGACATTATAGCACAAACATGTGTTAAATCCTAACTTTGGCCTGAAAACGAATGGGTTGCGCCCCCTTCAGGGTAAACTCTGCTACTAAATTAGAATTTCCTGATTGGCTGGAGACGTGTCCACGGCCTCCACAGAACGTCATAAGCCGCACCAGCTCCACACATCGTCATCAGGTGCTGCCCATTGTCCTGCCCCTGTACCTGTGGTTTATAACCAAGTCCCTCCCACGTAATCAGTCTGCTGTGATTGTGCCAATGCAAAGGCCCACACACTCACCCCCCGCATGTCACCCCCAAACCTCAGAGACCGCCTCTTTCACAGCAATTTTTGACTTTGTTTGTGGGTGGGGAAAGGCTTTGGCACGCCCGTTTAGGTACTCTTTAAGTTTCGAACCCACCAGCACTGTAGTTGTTCTTCTGGCCCTTGACAACTGGGGGGGCCCAAGCATTTGCCTGTCTTCCCTAATAGCAAGCTACGCCTCTGACCGCACATTACACACGTTCAATTAGATACAGGAATTTTTTGTTTCCGCTGTTTTAGATCAATATTGCATTTCTCTCCATCTTTCTGTACACTACACGATTTTTGGCCGTCTGCGATGAACGATCACTCGTCGTGGGGAAAATCCTAGGTCGTACAGTGAGACAGGGACGAAGATTTAAAATGGAACCGTCGTACGACCAAAGATGATATTTTGGAACAGTTGCAGAGAGAGCCTCCTCTCACTGCAAAGAGGATCTCTGTCTCTGTCCCGTCAACACCACACCACCGTCAGAGTCATAAGCAACAGAGGCCAGGCGTGAGCGGTCAGACAGATTTTCTCTTTAAACCATCGCACAGTGGAGCCGAGTGCAGGCTCACATTTTACAGTCTCCATGCATAGACTGTACAAATAATAGACAATTCCTCCTCACTCCTCCCCGTTTACCATAATGACCACGTTCGAGGGGAAATCATGGCGGATTTACAGGCTCCTCCTCCCCAGCTCTGACGAAGCATGTTCCTAATAAGGGCATAAGGGCGGGATCTTCACTGTAGACTCGGCCCTTGCGTGACGTGTAGCTCGCGCAGCTCCAATGTAACAGTCCGACCCTCATTAAGTATGAGATTTCTAAAATGTATCCTACGATAACCAGCCCGGTGCCTCTGATTGTGTCTAACCCAGCGTAATCACAGGAGGAATATCTAGCTCTAGACGGTTCCAAAAATTAGGCACCGGGCATTAAAGTTGTTTTTAACGTGTCTAAAGTGCAGTGGATTCCAATGGGGGACTAGCGGCTATATGGCGGTACTACAGCAATGGCGGCCTCCAGTGTCGTCGTCGCAAAGCAGAGCAGCCAGCGGCCATTGTCTCCATGTCGTGCAATGTGACATCTAAACATTGAACAGTGTACAGTGATAAAGACGTGAGGTTATTACCAAACACCTGCAAAAAAACATAACACCCGCTCTTTCAAGAATTTCATGGGGGGGGAGATCTTAACATCCACTGTTTGAAGAAAAACTCAACTGTTTGTCGAAGTTGAACTATTGCAGGGGGGGCCCAGGGTCAGATCATAAATTATATTATTTGAGCAAATGATATGGTAAAAATCATTAAATATGATGAGAACGGACTACAGGTGCAACACTCCAATTCCAGTTTATTTGTTTGAAACTTACTTACTTATTAGCAACTATTTGGATGTTTTGATAACATTTGTGCACACAATGCTACCATTAAAAAACGTCGCTTTTACTCTGTTAATGTAAAAGTCATTGTTCATCTGTTTGCTCAGATCATTTTACAGAATGGCTTAGAAAGTGTTATTGGATATTGGACTTTACGTGGTAAAGCTAATAATTTCTGACATTTGATGTTTGTTCTATTATTATTCTTACAGACTTGTACAAGCCAAGTGGTATATCGCAGAATGTGAAGAGGAGAAAGAGTGTGCTCTAGAAGACAAACAGTAAGTTTAAACACAGTCACATGACATTGAACTTGGTTTAATTTCTTGCTTTGTACTGACAGACTTTCTCCATATTTTTCAGATGTTGGTGCCAGTTGAGCCAGGAAGCAATGTCCAGTGAATCTGCTTGAATCAATAAGGACTAACACACAAATATTGTGCATCTTTACTATAGTCTGATTTCTGTTGTGAATAACTCAGCCTACATGTTACAGCATAAGGTATGTAAACTATTATTTTATGAAATTTAAAAAAACTGTAATTTGCCATCTTGTAATTGTTTTTTGGGTTGCTTGTAAAGTTTGAAATATTTGTTAAAAGAAGCCGATTGGACCTACAAGTTTTGATGTAATCTGTTTCAACAAAACTTTAAAGTTGATGAACTGAAAACTTTAAAGTTGAACTTAAAACCATCATGAGTTTTTAAGCTAAGTTGAACTTTAAAGTTTTCAGTTTATGTTGGCAAACATTTTTTAAGTTAAGTTGAACTTGAGATTTTTCCGTTCATAAAAACTTAAAAAACATTTGCCAAGATAAACGAAAACTTTAATGTTCAACTTGGCTTAAAAAACTCCTGATAGTTTTAAGTTCAACTTTAAAGTTTTCAGTTCATCAACTTTAAAGTTTTGTTGAAACAGATTACATCAAAAATGTTAAGTCCAATCGGCATGTTAGGGTTTACAGTGTAGAGTTTGGGACAAATGACCTCATCCTTTGACCAACACAGACATCGACCACGGCACTGCTAGCTAAAACAACGAGGAGCTCAACATTACGCACAACCCTATGACACACTAAACCACATTACACTTCCAAACGGTCGCACTGTCTTTGCGTGTCCATCTGTTTCCGTCAAACTCTGCACCTGATAGCTCGCTCCCCAGGTCTTCGCCGCCCTATTTTACTTCTCCTCCGACATCTCCTTCCGCCTCCCGTACGCCTGACCTCTCCCTTCTCTACGCTCCTCTGCATCGCCTGCCAAGGAATTAAAAGGCTCCACTTTCGGCGCGGTTACGAAAAGCAGCTGCCGGGTCCGGATGAGCGCGGGATTATTTACATATCTTGTTCCAAATCGACTCCTTGTCCAATTTTTTTCTTTTACTTCTAAAGAACGCGTCCCCAAGGTCCTTTTGACGCTAAGAGTATGGAGCCCTTCTTCTGGAACACATAAAGCAGGAAGCAGTGAACCCCCAGGCCTGAAGTGACAGCATTTTACGAAGACGCACAGTTGTTTTGAATCTCGTCGGACAAAGGAGAGAGTTCTTAAAGAGATCTCGGCGGAATGGATCGCGGGGTAATGTGATTAAAGTCGTATAGCCTACAGCGGCGAGCACCAGTTCCGAACATGTCCGCGGTCCGTGATGTAAACACGCCGTCGTGCTCCCTGACCCGGCGGTGTAAACACGTGCGCCGGGCTTGGCTTTCAGCGCGCCGCCGGACAAGGCTGATGAATACGTTCTTAATGACCAAAGGCAACAAGCTAAATGGATCTTCATTATCTGCTTGAAACAGGGGGGGGGTGAACGGCGGAGGGTTTAGGGACCGTTTAGGTTCAGGGAGACGCTGCGGACTGAAGACGGTAAGGCCGTATTCACATGATGTCACGGCATTTCTAAAGAGCTCGTGGACTGAAGAGGAGGCCAGAAATCTGTGTACAGCAAAGTGTGTATGTTTCGAACAGCACATCACTAGGGTTATTATTATCACCAACACACACAGCAATGTTTACATGCAGACCAAATCGGATCAGTTTCCATCAGAGAAAATGTGCATCTGTCTAAAATCCGCGTAATAAATGAGCATAACAAAAGTGAACTTGCACGCGTTTCATTCAAAGCGTTTTTGCGAAACAAGGGTGGTGGTTACGTGGTTGCGTCATTTTTTATATTACTAATGTTTCCCTATTTCCCATCCTTTTTTTTTTTTACCCAATTCATTCCCAATTTTTGGCCCATTTTTTAATTCAAAATATATCCCCATTTTTCACACATTTCTACACATTGGAGATGAACCCAATAATGTAAATTTGCAGATCTTCCATCCATCCACCCATTTTCTTCCACTCGTCCGTTGCCGGGTTGTGGGGACAGCTGTTGGAGCTGCCCAAATCACATAGCACCAGCCCCTATGGCTCCTCCTGCAGGTGGTGGGTCCACAGAAGGACGGCCTCATGGTTCTAACCGGGCCTGTTGGTCTCTCATAAGGGGCTTCTGAACCGCTCTTTGTCTGACCCGTCACCTAGGACCTGTTTGCCATGGAGACCCTACCAGGGGCACCAAGCCCCCGACAACAGAGCTCCCAGGATCATTCGGGCGCTCAAACCCCTCCACCACGTTAAGGTGGCGGTTCCAGGAGGGGAATTTGCAGATCTTCCACACGTAAAATAAATATTTGAGTATAGGTATCAGAAAAAGTATCATTCAGGTATTGGTATCGAAAACCAAGTACCGTATCGGGAAAAAAATGTAACGGCCCTAATCTAAAGGCTGCAGTTCTTCACATCTAGGGTGGAGTGTGTCCTTGATGTCTCTCAGACTCTCTGTGATCTCCCAGCAGAGGACAATAGAGACAGGGACAGCATGAGAGAGGGAAGAGACCGACGAGAGCCTGAGGAGCGGAGCAGTGCGAGGGGCAGCGGGCCTGGGCCTCATAAAGGCCGCAGCCGGCTGGACCAGGGGGGAGCAGAGGAAGGAGGTAATTAGCACATCCACGAGCAGCATGGGCCCAGCTCGCACTTATCATATCACTAAGTGCAGAGCGGGATACAGCGGGGGAGGGGCTTCTGTGTCTTTTTCAATGAGAAGTTCTAGGCAATTAAACCGCGGCGCTTCCTCGTCTTTTCCCCGCGCAAATTCATTCACAGTTATTGACATGTTTGGTATCCATGTGTAGCATGAAAGGCGACCAAGATGACGCTGTAATCCACACATGGTCATTTCGTTTCTGGAAGACGGCAGTTGCAAAATAAAATAAAAAGCCAGACCTCAGACTTTCCAGGCTTGGACTTGTATTTCTTTTATTTGAAGTTTTTTTTTTTCTTAATATCTAATTCATAGTCTGATTTATTGAATTTTAAACTCCAAAAAGACGAGGCAAAACTTGAATTTCAACCTCTTAACCGAGTGTATTTTCTCCAGGTTGGCTTTACCCAAATCTAAAAGCTTCTGTACTGGAGCTTACAGCCTATAGGCCACAGTGTAATGCCTCATTTGAAAGCTAAGACCTACAAAACTTTTTCCTTGCATTGTTGCCATATTGTCACTTTCTTTTTCCATTTCATTTTTGCCACTTTTTTGCTGCACTTTCATTTCTTTTTCTGTCACATTTTGTTGCTTTTTGTGTGGCTTTTTTGAGTAAACAAGATATCCCCAACAACAAACAAACAAACAAACAAACAACCATCAATTTAAACCTGAGTCCATCCAATATTTAGATTTTGTTGCTGAAATATACCCAATTTTGAAAGTTTTTAAGCATTAACCCCTTAACCCCCGCCTTCACCGAGCACATTTTTGCCAGTTTGGCTTTACCCAAATCTAAAAGCAAAAAAGTGGCAAAGGAGTGACAAAAACGTGAAGTAAAATCGACAAAAACACACCACTATAGAGCGATGAAAACGCAACAACAACAACAACAAAAAAGCAACAATTTAGCCACGAAAGAGTGTCAAAAGGTGACAAAAATGCGATGGAAAAAGTGACCAAAACCTGACAAAAAACCTACAAAAACACGACAGAAACGCTTAAAAATGCGACAAAAAAGTTACAATCAGTTGTGTAGGTCTTGGCTTTTAAATGAGGCGTTACTCTGGCCAATAGGCTGTAAGCTTTAAAGGCAGGAAGCTTTTAGATGTGGGTAAAGCCATTATTCTACATAAATCATCTCAACTGCAAACCAATTCTACCTACGGGTATAAATAAAGTTACCTACCTACCTACCTAAATCATGAGCTTGTAATACATTTTTCTCACATATCAGTAATCTACAATACAATCATGTATTTTCCTGTTGACCTGCAGTGTCTCGACTTAAATCCACAGCTGAGACGTGGGCACGTTGTGCACACTGAACCACACGGTCGCACCGGGGAGACCACCGCGAAGATAGATCCAGACTATCAGGAAAGACGACTTCCTACCCTCCGTCTGAGAGCTCCCTCGGGGCTAAGGGAGAGCCCTATAAAGTCCCTCATTAGGGCCACTCCGTTTATAGACGCCTTAATGAGTCTAGGCCCCTGACCGAAGAGGGCCGACGGGGAACGTCCTGTGCCCCTCCCTGCCCGGGAGCTGCAGACGGAAAAGGAGGAAGCGCCGGCAGACACCTTCCACAGTCAAAAACAATGTCAACAGGAAGTCCATCTCTTCCCCCTCCAGGGAAAGATGTTTGGGCAGCTCTGGATGACAGTAGGTGAGAGTTGTGTAGTTAAATACTACTGAAGGTTTGTGATTCCAGAACAGAATGGACATGTGACTTGCTTCTGGACTGTCTGAAAGTTGGTGTGCTTTTCTATGAGGGTCTGACACAAATCTATACATATCAGAAGACAATGTTGCAGACAGCTGATGGTCAGTCACTGGCCGTGTTGGATGAGAATAATTAACAGAGGACACGTCCATGTTCATTGAGGTCAGAGGTTTTTGTTTTCTTTCCATCTCAGAGCTATTAGGCTTTTTTGTAATAAAAACAATATGTAAATGCGGAGAATTATGCAAAATCTGAGGATGCCCAATACATACAGGTGAGTAGCTTGCCAGTGGCTAAAGTAAGAAAACTGGAGGCTTATGGTTGGACGGACTGACAGGTTTCACCAAACAGAAGCACGAGGACCATGTGCATCGTGTTTTCGGAGTTTTGCTCGGATTTTAGCACGAAGGAGCGAGACTCTTCGCGGTCCGCGGCAGATGGACAGCGTGTTTCTCTGTCTTCATCGTTACAGAGGTAAGGAAAATCTTTGTGGATGTGTTTGTAAAGCGGGTGATGAAGCTGATGGCGCGTGAGCTTGGGGAAACTGCACCTGGCTAGCACAAGTGTTCAACCGGTCAACACGCTTGTTAAACCTCGCTGCCTGGACTCTAACATAGCCAAATAATATCAGAATTATTCATTTGATTATCCTCTTTCTCCTTTGACTCAATTTGATCTGCATTTGTGGAAATGTGATGGTATACAAGCGTAGGCTGCTATTTGCAATGGTATAGGCGTTAACGGGTAATTCCCTGATTTCTATTCATAAAGCGCCAAGTCTGGACAGGAGAACAGTGGCTCAGGGGCTTGGTTAGAGGAGGTGCGACATAAAAATGTGCTTGAAACTTTAGAGAGCTATAACTCAATGAAGGATTGATATTTTTCAAAATCTTTTTTTTTATTTTTGAAGGTCCATTTCTCCTCTTTTCATGCATGCATTTTACATTTAGTAACTTTGGGTCAGAAAGTTGGCAATAAAAGGGTTCAAATATTTGAAAAGTTATGTTATTTTTATAGTATGACAAAAGCAGAGTCAGTAAAACATTTTTTAAAAGAATTTGTTATAGCTTACAAACACATTTTTGTGTCAAAGCTCCCACAACGCTAGTTTTTACTAAACTGTCACTGCATAAACACATTTTAACTTGGAAACAAATCCTTCGGATCATATTTCACAGACATCTGGCCACACCAGGCACAAGAGAAATTGCCCATTTTGCACTTGAAAATTTGAAAATATTTCATTTTTTTGTATTTTTGGAACATACAGCAGACTACAGTAACTTTGGATCAGAAAGTTGGCAATTAAAGGGTCAAAAAATGTGAAAGTAATATTCTTTATATATATATGAAAAGAGAAGAGTCAGACCTTCAAGATAAAAAAAATTTCAAACAATATCAGTCCTTCATTTGTTTTGAAGGATTTGAGTGAACCAGCAGCTCGCGTCCATTGAAATGAATGGGCAGCGATCTTCTGACAAATTCTAATTTACACATGAAAAAAACATTTTCTTTGTTTTATTTATGTATCGAATGTGAAAAGGAAGCCATAGAAGTGATCTGTTGCTTGAGATAATTCATAGAGAAGACGGTTAACGTTTTTACCTGAAACCTTCTGTGATCATGACTTGCCAGTGACATTTCCTTGTGTAACTTTGCTTTATAATATATTCAGCTTTTGGTCTATCCCTTATACTGCATATTGTTTTTTTAATTAAATGATGCAGCCTATGATGTATCTTGTAGCTTTTGAGCAAATGGTACATGGTTCATTCAGCAGCTAATCTATAGCTGCTAATGCTAACGTTAATGTGCGTTTTAAACCCCAGAGAATCATTCATTAGGCCTAAGTCTGAATATTTACCGGCCACAATGGAGCCACTTCCCAAATACTGAGCCCTGACAGATTTTCCACACAAAATAAAGTTGATGTGTCCGTAAACAGCACCGGCCATTTTCCTGTGGTTCTGATCACTGGTGCGATCCCCGGAAGGAGAAATGATCCTGTTCCAGACCAATGTCATTTATTAACTCTAGTTGCCCCAAAGGAGGGCGTGGCTCAGGAAAGGTTCCCGGATGTCGCTTCCATCTATACAGCCCAGACTGACCCTGAGCCGACAATCTCCTGCATGAAGCGGATGGACGTGCTTCTTCAAAACCTTTTTGCAGGCCCAGCTTGTAGCCGGTACCGCTCCGGTAAACCACAACCTCCAATCCTCTCCCTCATGTTTCTCCGATAAAGCCCTCACACCGCGGGGCTTCTGTTGCTGGCTACCCCTGATTGGTCGAGCTCCAACGCAAACACTTTGGGGAGGCAAATAACTTCCATAACCTGTAAGCGAAACCAAATGTTGCCGCGTCAAAAAAACACTCGCTCCCCAATCCACTTCATTAGACAAACAGAGGAGGAGTGAAAAATAAACACCGTGCTCTGGACCGCATTGTAAAACTCAGTTGAACTAAAATCGCGCCGAAGAACCCGGGACCAACCGGTGCGGCTGTGAACCGCTCATGGAGTTGCTCAATGGCACGTTGGCAAGAGTAAATGAAAGGTTTCGGTTAATGAGAAGGTTTTTTGGGTGGTATCAAGGCGAGTAGAGAAATTCACAGGATCGCCAATTACAGCCCAATTACGGGGCTTGGTGTAAATGCACGCAAATATTTGACATGACTGCAGGCAATTACGCAAGGCTGTTGCGTAAAGTTATAGTGCGATCAGGTTTGTGCTGAACAGAAGAAGAAAAAAAAGCCATATGCGCTCCATGTGTTGCATTCAGAGCTGTTTCAGTCAAATTAATTTTTATCGAAGCAGAGTAAACATTGTAAACGAGACATTTGTGAAAGAAAATAAACAAACCATGTGCGCAGCGTTAGCATTAGCGGTCCGCCCTTGTTCACGTCTCAACTCTGTCTTGCTTTGAACTCCGGCCGAGACGAGCTTCTAGTCAACTCAGGTGAACAGTCTGGATGTGTGGGGGGGGTCTGTGAGAGGAGAGGCTAGTGTTATTTTATTGTATTATCATTATATCATTGTCCGGTTTAGGAAACTCAGGATCTCATCCCTGCTGTTTGCAGACGATGTTGTTCTTTTGGCTTCATCAAATCAGGAGCCGAGTGTGGAGTGGCCGGGATGGGGATCAGCACCTCCAAATCCGAGGCCACCAGAAAAAGGTGAGAGGGACTCTTCAGGTCGGTGGGGAGTCCTTGCCTCAAGTGGAGGAGTTCAAGTATCTCGGGGTCGTGTTCACGAGTGAGGGACGGATGGAGCGTGCGGTGTCAGCAGTGATGCGGTCGCTGTATCGGACGGTTGTGGTGAAGAGGAAGCCGAGTCGGGACAGATTTTAAAAATGGGGGGAGGGGGGGTCAACTTCATAAAATGAAGAACTACAGTGGGACAAGTTCAGGGCAAGAACAGGGCAATGTTAGGGCTTTAGCGAGACTACATCCAAATCAGGCGTTACTTCAGGCAAACATGAGACTCGATCAGCTCAGCAGCGCACCTCCTCGCAGCTGGGTGGACATATAGGGCGGATAATCAAACAACTGTGGAGCCGCTGTTCTCCTGTCTAGAAAAAACTCAGTGAATTAAGCGCTGAGATGGCGCGCTCGTGTTTGCATCCTTATTTATTCAGGTTCAGCCACACCCGTTAACTCCTGCCATCGCAAAGAAACATCTCAACGCTTGTATCTTCACATTTTCCACAAACACAGATAAAATTGAGTCAAGGGGTAAAGGAAGCAAACATTTATCCGTCAAATGAATCATTCAGATATTTTTGGTTAGACTCCAGACAGTGAGGTTTAACAGGCGTATTGACCGGTTGAACACTCGTGCTAGCCCGGTGCAGTTTCCTCAAACTCACGCTACATCAGTTTCATCACTCGCTTTACAAACACATCCAAAACTGATGTTCCTTACCTTAAAGTTACTGGTCAGGCCCTTTGTACCGATGAAGACAGGGAAACACGCTGCCCACCTGCCGAGGACCGCGAAAAGTCCTGCTCCTCCATGTGATAATCCATGAAAAACTCAGAAGACACGATGCACGAGTGTCCTTGTGCATCGGTCAGATTTAATTGTTTGCCCTCGGGGAGCCTATTGAAAAGGTCCAGTCTAAACTAGTAAATGTAAAGTAAACTAAAATTCACGTTGTGAAAGTGGAGGGGACCAAACAACCACTTTTCAAAAGTAGGGGGGACACGTCCCCTCACAATGAATGGTTCCGACGCCCATGGTTCCCACCCTCACCTATGGTCATGAGATCTGGGTAATGACCGAAAGGACAAGATCGCAGATACGAGCGGCTGAAATGAGTTTCCTTCGCAGGTGGCTGGGCGCACCCTTTGAGATCGAGTGAGGAGCTCAGTTACCCGGGAGGAGCTCGGAGTAGAGTCGCTGCTCCTTCACGTCGAAAGGAGCCAGCTGAGGTGGCCTGATGACCTGATCCTGACTGAGAGACCTCAGTCAGTAATAAACCCGATTACAAACAATGAGTGTATCTCACATTCTGCCGTTGAATCAATGACAATGTTGCTCCTGGTTTTGGTATTGGGGTTAGCCTCACCGGCCACAAGAATGCAGCCGTGTCAACGAGCGTCATGTCCGATCTAAAGTTTTATTCAATATCTTTGTTAGTGGCATTTAACAATATGTCTGCACAGCACCACCTGTTGTCCAGGAGTGTGCATTATTAGACTTTTCGAATGAACAAGACATATGGGCAAATTGACTTTTTCTTTGGAGTCTTTATAAAATGTAGTGGAGTAAAAGTCAAAAGTGGTCAAAGAATATTGTAGAATCTCCCGTCGATCCACTGCCACACATGTGACAGGGGTTACGCTGAAACGAGCACCAAAAGTTGTTACTTTTCCGCCCGGCCTGTGAAATGTGGCCCTGCATGTTTCTGTGTGCAGGAGCCGAGGCGGAGAGCGTGGTTGCTTCAGCGGGAGGTGGGAGTGAGCGTGCGGAGGGGATGCTGAGCGGGGAATGCCTGGAATGTCCCGGCTGTTTACGTGCCGGGCCGGTTCACACCTGCAGGTCAGGGTGCTATCAGAGCCCTCCCCCCCACCATCCCACTCATTACATCGGGGTCGGCCGAGAGGTGACCTAATTAGAAGCACATTACATCACAGACAATCTCCATTAGCATGCCGAGCTGCCCTGTTAATCCGTTAGCACCGGCGCTAACGGAGCCCCCAGTGCTGCTGCTGCTGCCTGACGCATTCCAGCCCCCGCGGCCCACTGCGCGTCCACCTACAGCACGAGAACCGGCAACATTTTGTAACTGAGAATAGCTTCTTAAATGCATTTGCAAACCTCAGCAGTCCTACAGCCTCACAGCCTTTTCCTCGTACCAAGCTGAGGAAATAAAGCTGTTTGTAAAGCGTTTTAAAGGTGTGACAGGACACTTTATTGTGTTTGCCGTGCACCTGCTGGAGCACGCTTTTTAGTTGAACATTAACACAAGATCTCAAAGCATCTACGGAGACGCACACACAGAAGAGACACACACTACCCTTCATACATTGTACTTGCCACATTTAGTACAGCGTAATGGGCTTTGTAACAATGTGTAATAACTTGTACCTAAGGGTTAGATACACGATGGAATAATGTGTATTAGTACTTTACAGGTACATAATGTAATCATTCAAGACATAAGACCCTATAACTCTAACACTAACCTTAAGTCCTAACCCTAAAGGTCATATGTTTTATTACATTATGTACCTGCAAAGTACTATTACACATTATTCCATTGTGTATGTACTACATAGATAGCCTGGCTAACGCCAGACTAAAATCACAAGTGATATTTAGTCTGGGGACCACCAATTCATTTTCTCGTAGGAGAGGTGTGGTTTACGATTGTCCATAGCCGTTTATTGGGCGCTACGAATGTCTCTCATGCGTCTGCACGTAGCCATAGCCAATCGTATCATGGTATCAGATGACGTATGACGTACCTGCTCCTGCTGTAAACTTTTGAGCTAAACTATTTAGAACACGTTCTAAAGCTTGATCGAAAGATGGCATCGCGTCTGCTGCTGTCATGTTGGATCCGTAAATCTTTTTTTTTTTTTTTATCCCTAAACAAACTACAAGCTTCCGTATGTCAAATAGCGCGTCATCGTCTTACCGTCCCTCCTCGTTCTGTGATTGGTGCCCAAATCCATGGAAAAATGTCGGCCATGGTCCCCAGGCTGTTGTGAAGTTCGAAAAGATTCGAGCGCACACAGCAGTCTGGCGTTAGCCAGGCTACTACTGTACATAGATACAAGTTATTACAGATTGTTACAAAGCAGGTTACATTGTACTAAATTTGGCAAGTAATGTTTCAAGGGTAGTGTAAAATAAAGTGTTACTGAGATTGGCAGGGGCGGACTGGGCTTATATTTGACCGGGCATTTGACCGGTGGGCCGGTTCCAAAATGGGCCGGTGCGTTAGATTTTATTTTTTTATTTTCTGCGCAGCATGTGCTTTCTGGAATGGAATCATCCAATGGCCCATCACAGGCGCATCAGTGGTACATGATCAGCCCCCCTCCCCTCTGCCCCTTCCATTACTCCCCCAAAATGGGCCGGCCCAGCTTATTTATTTTTTATTTTCTGCGCAGCCTGTGCCGGGGGGGCTATGGGGAGGCTGGTCCAAACCAAAAAATGCCCGGGCTGAATTATTGTCCCAGTCCGCCCCTGGAGATTGGCAATGATACTGTACTTCCACCAACAATAAGTACAGTGGGAGTCAGATGTTTACATGCACTGTATAAAAAGACACACACACGATGCCGGGCGTATTGTTTTAAATGTTGTAATCTGTTGTAAAGCATTTTGTGAAATGCGCTTTATAAATAAAGTTTGATTGACTGATATGCATTTTTTCTCACTGTCTGACATGATACCAGATGAAACTTATTTAGGTCAATTAGACTTGAAAAAAATATTTCTATTTGCTAAATGCCAGAGGAATGAGAGATAGTGTATGTCAACAAACAAATTCTAAGAGATTACAATACCTTTAAACAATCTGGGAAAGGCCAGATGACGATCACAAGTCTGGTTCATCCTTGGGTGCAATTTCAAGACACTTGAAGGTCCAGGTTCATTGGTTCAAACAATGATGGAAATGTCCAGTCATCATACAGATCAGAAAGAAGGCGGGTTCTGTGTCCCAGAGATGAACGTGCTGTGGTCTGAAATGTGAATATCAACCCAAGAACAATAGCGTCTTTCACAGTAGCTAAAAATAGATCGCCGCAAAGCATCATGGGGTGTAAAGGTAAAGTCAGTCAAACAATCGCTCATGAATGAAAACCTAATTTCAGAAAACTGTCCCTAAAGTTTTGTAACATCAGAAAAAAATCAAGCAGCGCCTGGCCTGACTTTAATGTAAACGCTCTGTGGGATTTGGAACAGCACTCTGCCCGGGCTACACCTCATCATCATCCAGGCACTTGCTGTCATTTTCCCATGTTTACCCCCGCACCACCGAAGCTCCTCTCTGCTCCTTTGTTCCCACGTGCAGCTGCATGGGCCGTGTCCCCGCTCGCTCGGCCCTCTCAAAGCGGCCGCCCCGTATCTGTCTCCTCACTGGGGACCGCTGGGCTCCCTTCCCCTTTTGAAACCTGTCCCCTCCGGTGACTGGCAGCCCATACACGCTCGGGGCTTTGTAAGTGACTCCATTGTCGGGGGGGCGGGGGATCGAGAGTGGAAGGGGGAAAAAAAGAAGAAAAACAGAAGCGGCTGGGCCCTGAGGGGGATAGCGAGGCCCAGGTGAAACAAAGCGGTCTGGGCAGCGGTCTGAGGAGGGCAAGTCCCGATCAAAAGAGCCGACTGCTGACCCGCGCCCTTTGTGCACCGTAGACAGGGGTGGCTTCAGTTAACCTCTGTCCCAGGGGCCTGGTGAGACCGCTGGGACGCCCCGCCGCCCCGGGCATGGGACAATATCACAGGTGAAAGTGGGGAGTGATGGGATTCGCGGCTCTGCAAAGGAATCGAAATGAGTGTCCCCCCTCTCAATAAACAGACTTCCATTGGACTTGTCATGCATGTGTGGACTTACATATATATCGTTTTGCAGTGTATCGCAATATGTCTTTGTTGACACGTGTATCGTATCGGAAACTGTGTATCGCAATACTTTTGCCACTCAACTCAGTTCTAGGAATAGATACACAAATATTTTTGACTTAAAGTGCATATTACACATTAGACACAATTTTTGCTAAAACACATCTAACACAATTAAGATTTGACCATGTTATATCAATGAGAAATTAGTCAAACTGCAATGGAACTTTACCCCTACCTATGTCACTTCCTGTCAACAGCTTAAAGGGACTAGATGCAAGTTGGTCATTTTATACTCACTACTGCCACCTCAGGTCTTACGTGTAACTGCAGTTTCTATATTAAGCTCGTGCATGACGGCACTTCGGACCCGAAGTAACACCTTTTGAGTGACAGTGCAGGATTTTAGAGGCAGTTGTGGTGAACAGGTCTGGGCTCATTCTACACATTAGGACATGGCTTGAACATGTAGAGGGAAGAAAATACTTCATTTTAACATCTCATTTCACCTTGATTTTTTGTGTTCAAAGCTCAATAAATCAGGCTAGGAATTAGATCAGTGGTTCTTAACCTTGCTGGAGGTACTGAACCCCACCAGTTTCATATGCACATTCACCGAACCCTTCTTAATTGACGTGTCATCACGAATCATATGAGCCGGGTATGTGTCTTGACCTCCGCCGAACCCCTGAGACTGACTCACCGAACCCCTGGGGTTCGATTGAACCCAGGTTAAGAACCACTGAATTAGATATTTAAAAACTTCAAAATATTACCAAGCCCAAGACTGTAAAGTTTGTAGTCTGTGAGAGCAACTAAAGTGGTGATGTCATTGCATGAATGGAACAAAAACCTAACCTACAGGAATTTGTCCTAAAAGCCTTGTAACTTATGCGCATCAGCAAGTACATTTCTGCCCACGGGGTTCTCCCAGATACCCCTCCTGGAACCGCCACCTTAATGTGGTGGAGGGGTTTGAGCACCCGAATGATCCTGGAGCTCTGTTGTTGGGGGCTTGGTGCCCCTGGTAGGATCTCCCATGGCAAACAGGTCCTAGGTGACGGGTCAGACAAAGAGCGGTTCAGAAGTCCCTTATGAGAGACCAACAGGCCCGGTTAGAACCATGAGGCCGTCCTTCTGTGGACCCACCACCTGCAGGAGGAGCCATAGGGGCTGGTGCAGCTCCAACAGCTGCCCCCACGACCCGGCAATGGACAAGTGGAAGAAAATGGATGGATGGTTCTCTCAGAAAGGAAATGACCATATTTGGATTGTAACGTCATCTCGGGGACCCTTCAGAACACGTGGATGTAAAATATGTTAATATTTGTGAATGAATGCGTGAGGGAAAGCCGGCTTTGCAAAGCGATATTGTAGCTACTTCAGCGATATCTCCGCCTCGCTAAAACAGGAGAAAATTAGCCATGTCTCGCCTGAAGTCTAAAACATTTGCCCCATGGATGCGTTGCTCGAAAGGCCACATTTACATAATTCAAGAGAGTGTTACTTATTTCTAGCTTACTTTCCGCAGTGTTGTGTCAATTCAATGCGTCACTGTCCCTGATATACTTCCAGCTGAGGAGCTACCAGCTATTAGCCACGCCCCTGTTCAAATGACATTTCCCAGTCGAGAACATCTCATCCGGTCAAAGATCCGCCACCACAAAAGCCAAAAGGCGCCCCCTGCCCCGGACGCCCCACGGCCCTTTCCAAACCGCAACCCTTCCTTCTCAGCTCGCCGGGTCTGCAGGGCGGGACATCACCTGTGGGGCGGCCTAAACCCCAGCTATGCGCCAAGCACAAAGGTGAACTTAGTGGATCTCTGCTGTCTTTGTTCACGGGTGGAAACCTAAATCTCCCGGGCCCTAATGAACGCCTGAATGGAGAGGATTTGCTCCGGTTCCAGGGCGAACTGTGGAGGGTCCGGGGAGTTTGGTTCACTCTCTTAAACCACTCGCGGATTTTGAAGCGTCAGTGCAAGCGTTTATAAGATTATGGAAAAACCTGGCTCGTCTCCATGTGACTGCTTTCACTGCTTTATTGCAAACTCAATCATATAAGATTCATACAAAGCAAGTTGTACACAGACCCTCCCTTGTTTGTTTGGTTTCTTTTGTATATTCGTAGAAGTCTGGGACGCCCTGACTTGCTTCTTTGGCAATTTTAAGACGCCTTCTCACTTTTGAAGAGGATTTTTTTTTTTTTGGTGGGCTGTTTGCTTTGTTTGATGCTCTTCTACAACAACTAGGCCTTCTACTGTGAACTGATTAGCAAAGTATTTTGTTTTTATCTCAGTGCTGGTCAAGTATTCAGTTTCACTTTATACATAGACGGCAGCTAAAACACACACAGAGCAGCATGTTTGATTTGAGGCTCGTTTGGGCTTCAAAACAAAGCTTTTGAGGCGGATTATGACTAGGATTGGATCTTACGCATTTGTCTGGCACACATTTACTGCAGCCTGGTCATCAGCAGGAGAAACCTTTACAAATGTGTTTTTGGAGAATGTAAGTATCCAGTTGTGTCTACAGCCTTCAGTTTAGTGGTAAAGCGATGATGGCACATGCGCCCTGTTTGGGTGCGCATATGAATGACACGCATTGTGGCACGGTGCGTTGTTACTCCCCTAGAATGCATACTTAACCAGAGAGACAGGTCCATCAGCAGTGGAAATCTTCCAGAAACCCTAAAACATACTGTAATTTCCAGATAAGCCGCTATAGTTCTGTCACACGCTTTGAACCATGCAGCCTATACACCGGTGCGTCTTATGTATAGATTTTTTTCTGGGGTGATGGCCTCTAGGGGCGCTCTAGCAGGAAGTGCAGACAGGTGGAGGAGATCAAGCGCAGAGGAAGACGCTAGTTTCACGCACACACTATGGTAAACATACGAAGAAGTGCTTATGTGACCATACCACCTTTGCTCTGCCCGATCCCGTCAGACCTTGGAAGCTAAGCAGGAAGGCCTGGTCGGTACTTGGATGGGAGACCGTTTGGGAACACCAGGAGTGGTTGGTGGTGGTGGAGGAGCCGATGGCGCAGACTGGTTGCCTCGCTTCCGTCAGTCTACCCCAAGGCAGCTGTGGCTACAATAGTAGCTTACTACCACCAAGTATGGAGTGAATGAATAGTGCAATGTAAAGCGTCTTTGAGTGTCTAAAAAGCGCTATATAAAACCGATTCATTATTATGATGCTGTGTTTAAGCTAAAGGCGATGGATCTTGCAGAAAAAGAAGGGAGAAAAAAAAGGCCTGTCAATCAGGGCACGGATGACTCTGTGTCAGCAACTGCCCCCCTACGAGGAAAAACATCCTCAAATTCACTCAAACAAAGGTAGCAGAGTATTTCATTGGGCGACATCATAAATGTGGATGAAGTACTTTTGACATTTGAACTGCCTCTCACTAAGACTGTTAAGAAAGGTGAATCGTCATCACGCTGAAAACAACTGGCCATGAAAGAATGTGATTTGAGCTGCACAGCATCCGGACAAAAGCTTCACCAATGGTGATTTTTAAGCGGATGGAAATGAAGGAATATGAAGGAATGGTTGACAGAATGCTTCAGTAAGCAACTGGGAGGATTTTTTCACAGACAAAAAAAAACATTGCTTGTGTTGGACAGCATGAGGGCCCATCTGTCCGATTCTGTGAAAGCAGCCATCAAGAGGACAAACTCCATTCCAGCTGTGATTCCTGGTGGGACAACATAATATTTGCAGCCACTTGACATCAGTGTGAATCGTGCATTTAAAGTGACACTCCGAGTTGAGTGGGAGGTTTGGATGACAGTGGATCCTGACAGCGTGGATTTGTGTAAAACAATCCATAATCATTAACCGGCTTTGAAAGGCTGTGCTGTTAGGAGATGAAGCACACACACAGAAGACGAAAGTGACATTGGGGACAATGAAAGACAGACTGAGAAAGTGTGTGACGAAGTCATTCTAAGGCTGTTCAATTCCGACACTGAAGAAGGCTTCAATGGATTTAGTACGCAGGAGGAAGATGAAGATGGCAATCAATGACTTTTCTCTACTTTTTTATTTCTATTCCATAACCACGTGTGTTTGCTGCCATGGTCCATGCACAGTTTGGATAAAAGCATGTTTTATGTGACATAACGTGGACACCTGCAGCTTATAGACAAGTGAGGCCTATATGGGTAAAACCCCCAAAAAATAAAAATAAATATTTGCTGGTGCGGCTTATATTCAGGTGCACTCAATAGTCCAAAATGTTCTGTCCTAGAGGCCACCATGCAAAGTAAAGGCGCCGTAAAAAGTTGCATAAGGCACCATTAACAATGGTTAGTCAAACAGTATAAATGTCTTATAAATGATGAAAATGCATTAGTAACTACTTGATAGTGTGTAGTTTACAAATGTATAACTAAATGCATTGGCAGGTCATTACATCATAAAAAATGTGGTTTTATTACACAATGAAGTCACATACATAACGCGATGTTATTACATTTGAGAACCGATGCCTGGCTGGAAGTTCAAATAAAAATCTGCAAAAGTGACCCTGGCACATCCGTATCCTCCTCTGCAGTGCGATTATGTCGTCCCTCCTCAGATTTGGAGCAGTCATTTGGGACCATAAACAGCCTCTCCAGATAACATTTGCCCTGGTTACTGATTACTGCGCCGTGTTTGCACAGCTGCGTGGGTCTCCACAACATTGTCCAGCCCTGTGACTGTGAGCGTACCTCCACTTAAACACATTCGATTCTCTCCATTGAAAATCTCCATTGCTCAACGCGGGCTGAGCAAACATCGCCGGCTTTCAACACTATGAAGCATTTGAATTCCATTACGGGGTTATTATTCACTGGTAATGTGGCCCTCTGTCATCTTAGGTGTACCGGCTTATATAGGGCACAAAAGAGAGGCACGCAGGTCACGTGTGAAGTCATACACAGCCAGGAGAACTTGTAATATTGCTTTTACACAAATGCAGATCTAAATCCAAGCGCTCTATATTCCTGCTGAAATGCATTCATAGGGATAAAAATGCCAGTTACTATTCATGTTTTCATACTGATTGTTACATAAGGATATGTCACATTATGAATTTATCTCTGAAGAACAGATCAGAGCCAGGTGATTCCGACCATTAGCCTGGCTTCCCATCTGGATATGAGTTTGTTTTTGAACAATTACAAGTTTGTCTTCTGTGGGGCTATATTTGTACAGAAAAAATTATAGAGTTTTAGAGTACCATTTTAGAGTACCATTAGACCCCTAGTGTTAACGGATCCGGGGCCAGAGAGAATTAAAACAGGAGGACCGAGACGCACCGCAGCATGAAGTTCATTTGCAGCCACGTGGCGTCAGCTGTTGGACGGACTCATGTACAGTGACGTCTCTGCATTTGGGACCAGTCGGGCCTGGCCCCACCAGATGGCGATGTGGAGCACTATGCTGGCTCAACATAATTGTGAATAGAATTGATCTTCTTTATAGAGTAATAATCTATAAATAATATTTTATCAAGAATAATATTCAATGAAGACCAATTAGGTTACCAAGAAAATGTTGCCATAAACATTTACGCACAACCCAAAGGCTTGGCCAAGGCCTCATTTCTCTCAACTCGCCTGAAATAGGGCCGGCCCGTCAGCGCCACTCGGCTCTGGGACTGAGCCCCGGACCCAATCACAGAGCAGCTCACCACGGTGAAGACTCCTCATTGGCTACTTTCACTTAAGTTGCACATTCAGTCTCTGTAAACATGGAAACTAGCAAACACCGGTGGATTATACGGATATTCTTCTTTTTTTTTGCAACGGGACTTTCCGCTGGTGACACAAGATGAAGTGGGGAATCTGCCGTGTGTTTGTGGAGGTTGAATGAGCGATGGCCCTCAAAGCTACGGGTGAGTCTATGTTTACACCACAGTTCACATCCATCCGGGTACAGCGCTGTTGTTAACTTTAGCAGGACATAAACGACTCCTTTATACTCTCATATCATTGTGTAAATGCATGTGTTAGGTAATAGTAATCAATAGTCTGCCGTTTAAATGACGTTATGTAACTGAATGCCATTTATAGAATAAACTTTTGCCTTGTTGTTGATGCTCTGGGAATAAGAGTTGTCTGTAATGCTAGTTCTGTGACATGCAGCAGTAAATGCATTTAGTACATTTGATAGTAAAAAAACAAAAACAAAAAACACGGTGTGTAGATGGTGCTGATGTAAAGTGCTCACTCAACTTTTCATGCTAGAGACGCCACTGCTCATGTAGTGTGAGTCAATATTGCATGATATACAGTATCTCCTATAGCAGTTGATATTATACTGAGGATGGTAATGACAACTGGGAAGTAGCAAGATCATGAAGTATAATATGTACTGCATAGTAACGTGCCTTTATAACATAAAAATAGTGACTTCCGGTAATTGGCATTGGTAACATGCTGAAATATATTATATTAAGGGTTGCCTTTTGTTACTTGCTTTGTACTAAACATCGTACATGAAACGAGATTGTGGTTGTCGTTGTGCTTTGTTTCTGTTTTCTATATAAACATTTCAAACAATGCTTTGTATTTTGGTCTGTGTTAAAAAAGCTGCTTTGAAGTGTAACGGGTTCTCCTTTGACACTGATGAAAATCAAAATATGATGCTGCTAATTGTATGATTGATAATGTAACTGCAATAGGATAAAGTTATTATTATAGTTCTGTCATGTAATGTCTTTATGTAGATGCTATATTGTAAATGTTGTATTGATTTTAGGGGTGGGCGCTCTTGCTTCAGCCCACTCCTTTTGAGCAGAATGTTTACTGCTCAAATAAACTAATAAAATAAACTAGCAGTACATTCCTCTTGACAGCCAAAACAACTCGGTAAAAGCATGGCGTTGGTCGAACACAGTCATATTTGGGTTTTGCGTAACAGTAACCGGACTCCAAAGACCTGGGCATAAAATCAACTATGTGTCCAGCTGGTGGAAGAAAAGCCCGACTCATTTCACTACAAACCGTGCAATAAATCAAGTTAGCACCTTGCCCCAGTTTTTGCAGCAACAGGTGTGCATTTCAAAAGGCTAACAAAAGCAATTTGCGGGATTACTGGCTCATCTGTGCCCCGGCAATGGGAGGTCAGCACATGGGGCGGCTGGGCTGGAAAAGGCGGGGAGGGGGGTGGGGGTGGGGGTGATATACCTGCGACGGGACAGGCACATGGGGATGGGAGGTCCCGCACTACTTTGGGAACGAAGCGGCCCAAATTGTCCGGCTTTCATTAGGGCGCTGAGTGAAGCCGCGCTCCCCGGCATGGATTCCCAAGACTCTCAGATAACAAGTGGCTTCCCACACTGGGCCCCGTCCCGCTCTCCGTTTCCTCCGCAATAAAAAACCCGCACAGAAAGCGCCGAGTGACAGGCGGCCCCGGCAGGCAGAGGGGTAAAACTGAGTTAGTAGACTCAAGTCACCATTTCTCCTCGAGTCCAAGTCGTCTTGAAGTCACGATTGCAGTGTCCGAGTTTGAATCACTTAGAGATCTCATGGGTTAAATACGGCTAACGTCACAGCGCACAGAATGGGACGCCACACTGGAAGAAAAGACCAAAGATCGTTGTTTATTTGATATAATTTAACCAAATGAAAGCCTTTTGATTAGTGTTTTCATGTTTCATGTTTACTTTGACTCTCACGCTTGCAATATTTGACCAGAATAATGGGTTAGCATCTGGCAGGTGCGATGCTAACCCATCAAGAAATGAACTATTAGGACTAACTTCAATTGTTTCCGCCTTATACGATCTTGCTTGTCAATTAGTGCAGCCAAGTTGTATCTTCATGCAATGATCTTGTCCAATTTTTTATATTGTATCACAGTCTGGGGCCAGGCGAACCAGTCAACCATAATAAAGGTAATCTCCCTCTACAAACAAGCTTTAAAGATGCTTGATCAATAGCCCATGACGTGGCACTATTGCAGACTTTTGAATTTATTCTTTTATAAAAATGAGTGTTTAAATGTGTTAATGGCCCTGCCCCAGATGTTGCTAGAGATATGATTCAAAAATATCAAACTCACGGTGTGCTGCAAGTGGAGACTGCAGACCAGCCTGGTGTCAAAAAAATTAATTAATTTAAAAAAAACTGGGATAGAGAATGTTTGCAGTAAAGGGGCCACAGATCTGGAACACCAAACCTGCTGAACTGAACTAGTTGTATTGTAAAATCAAACAATGCCTCAAATCAAGTCAAACTTTTCAAGTGTTTTATTGTAAATAGTCTTATTGTGTTCTTTGTACTTGTGTGTACTTGTTGTTGTCTTTTTATGTATTAGGGTCCAGGTCTGCGAATTAGCAGTTAGCTATATGAACATGGCATCGGTTACTGTGACAATGCTTTTTGTTCTGTCCCCATCAAATACGTTTGTTAAGTGGTGACGTCACAGCTCTACTTCCGGGTCCGCAGATGTGCGAGAAACTACAAGAAACTCTTTAATACTACAATCAATATTTCTGAAATTCAACAGAGAGTTATTGAACATACTTATTTATCAGGCCCATTAGCCAAAAATGCTGCACCTACTGCTATAAAAATAATATTTACCTAATCGGTACTTCCGGGTTAGCGGAGAAAAATGCTAACGGCGCAGCAGCTACGCTAACCCCGGAAGTACCTACTTTAGTAAATATTACTTTTTTAGCAGTAGGTGCGGAATTTTGGCTAATGAGTCTGAGAAATAAGTAACTTCAGTAACTCTCTGTTGAGTTTCAGAAATATTGATGGTTGTTTTTACGAGATTTTTATTTTTTTCTCATATTTTGCCCGTCTGCCAGGTCCCGGAAGCGGAAGTCGTGACGTCACACTTAACAAACGCATAAACGCATAGTAATAAATAATAATAATTTAAAAAAAAACTGTTGCCAGATGTGACATGACAGTTTTCCAAATTTTCCACTAATATCTGTCCTATTCAAAAACTAAAGATATCCAAAAAGAAGGACACAATCTTGGTGTCTAATATGTCAACCAACCAAAACTGGGAAATTTTAACAAGGCTTCCTCCACAACGCAGATATTACCACCAAAAATGTATTATGATTATCACCAAAAATATAGGCGCATTTTGGCAATTTTTATGCATAACATGTTTCATTCTTAAAAATAAAACATTAGTCAGTAATCTATGGTAAAAGTTTAAAATTGATTCCTCTTAAAGGCTTTTCCCCCCCTCTATTCATCTACACTGACTCACGTTAAAGCCTATCCAAACACCTAACCTAACACCTTGCGTCCTTTATATATTGACCGCACTGAACTGGAGGGGAACCTATTGTACATGTTTTTAGTAGAGGTGCAATCGGGAGAAACCTATGCAGACACGGGAGAAAATGCAAACTCCACGCAGCTTTCAAATCAAACCCAGGATCTTCTCTCACAATCTGCTTTTCACGAAAACGTCGAGGTGTCAACACAACCAGTTTGAAAAAATGAAAGTGCAGGGTATGCCTTTGTCCTGCAAATGCCGCCGTGCACCGGAGGCCCGCTTTTAAACACGTCAGGAGTAGACAGAAGAAGGCCATTTCAACTTCCTGAAAACTTTTGGATGTTGTGCTTCCTGGTGCCTTCTAAAGAAAAAGTAAGTCATTTCACATTACCTACAGACTGCCATTTGACTTAATATAAATGAGAGAATCCAAAAAACATGGTCATTTCCGATCACGAGTTTTGACGTGACCATTTTCCGCACGTCCTCATTAAAACCATCAACATGGAAAACGTATATATTCAGAGGTTGGTTGTTGAATTGAGTCCCAAGTCCTCAATGTGATGTCAAAATGACTTTGACAACAAGTTGCCAGTCCGAATCCGGGACCACACCACACACAGGGGAACCCTCGCAGTTCACTTTTATCTCCCCCCCCCCCTTATTTCAGTCAAGAGCCCGGGCTAAAACTTCCGATACCTCCCCCTCCTGCGGCCGTGAATGACTGACGACAAACCATTTGCGATTGCTCCGATAAGATAAGCCCAACAACGCCACCGTCTCAACCCGCGCCCCGCTGCGGAAAGCTGCCACTGAAAGACGTTATAAGGTGGTCCCTCTGGCGTTGAAAAGTCCGAACGGGAGGAGATTGAGCGAAAGCGGAAGGAACGAGCGGAGGTCAGCGCGTTGGCCTCCCACACAGTAATGCACAGGCCAGACAAAAGCATTCCAGAGCCAATGGCAGCCGTCCTGTTGGTGACAGGCTTTAAGATAGAGCCCTATTAGACCATATTTCATGCAGCTGCCCATTGTGTGTTGGGAATGTCGCTGTTTGTCTGAGGCCTCGGGGTCCAGTCTTGAGGGGACAAACAACACCAGTGCACATGAACTGGTTTGAGTGATACTCGACAGCAGGTGGACTCACGGTGGAGTTTTCGTGTTATGACTGAAGTTCAAGTTTGAAATGAAGGTACAGAGTGTCGTCTCCATTGGAAAAAAAAACTATCCACTGCCCTTGACCCTTCCTTCTGTGCAGCCTAGGCAACCATTCAGGAGCAAGAAGCCATCTCCAGATCTTGAGCTGGTCACGTAAATTCCACAAGCGTCACTTCCTGGTCATATTCGGCTGACCATTCGCCATTGTGATGCTACCGTGTTATCACCGATCACTGTTTACGATTGGTCGGTGTCACGTGATTGTGCAAGGAACAATTTTCAGTGGATCACGAAGTCTTTGCTAAAAGAGTGTTTAGACGTTTTTTGAATCAACAGAGCTGCTTTGATATTTAGAGAACATATAACAGGGTGAAACTGCAAAACAAAAACAAAAGGTTATCGAAATTTGGATTCGGGTCATGACTTGTTCACGTCACTGATTGTCCTGTACATATCTACCTTATTCCTATGGGGGATGAGTAGAAGATCAGCTAGAAACAAAAACTTACCCTGGAAACCGCTGGAAATCAATGTTTCAGCGCTGCTTCCAGTGTCTCACAGGAAGTTGTACCCGTAATTGTTTCTACAAGGGAGACAGTGGCGCAGTTGGTAGAGCGGGTCGTCTCGTGAATTGGAAGGTCTTGGGTTCAAATCCCAGCTCCCGCAAATGAACACTGTCGTTTAAGTCCTTGGGCAAGACACTTCACCCTACTTGCCTCCAGTGTCTGCATACATTGGTGTATGAATGAGAGACTGAATGGGTGACTGGTTCCTTACTGTAAAGAGCTTTGGGCTATAAAGGTAGAAAAGCGCTATATAAGTTGAGTCCTTTTACCATCAGTGGCCCCATGAATAAGGACAAAATTGAGGTTCTGAACCTCCCCACAGTGACCAAACTTAAGCATTGCTGTGTAAAAAAATGTGTTTTGAAGATCCACAATGCAAACACAGCATTTGTGAAAGAAAAACAGATGTGTGCTATTGCCTAAATTTTACCCATTGTGAATGCAGAAGTTCGAGTCTAAATTAACGCAGTGGGTTTTCGGTCGGTTGCCGGTCCACCTAGTTCACTTTTCAACACTGTCTCAGTCTGAGCTCAGACTGCCACAAGCATTTAATTAACTGACGTTACCAATCGGGATGTGTGGGAGTGTGTCTGTGAGAGCTAGAAACGCTCTAGGCAGCAGTGGACAGATTTACTACAGTATCGGCTAGGGCTTTAAAAGACTAGGCAACTACACTAGTCGACATCATATTAGACGAGTCGACGTGTCGTGTGTTAATCTCTTTCTCCCTCCCTCTCTCTCGCTGCCATAGTTTTAATATTAATGTCAAGGCGGAACCCCATTTCCGTGTTTTGATGGGACAATAAACAGTGTTGCACCTAGTTACCAACTAGCGGCTAGTTGTATTTGCCTTTTAGTGCTCTACATATAGTTTTGCCTGCATCTCTTCTGGACATATTCAGCCGATATGAGCGAGCTGAAGCCCAGACTGTCTCTCTACCGTCACATGGAATCAACTACGGGACCGAAAGCACGTTTACTTCAGACCTGGGATATACAAGGATATACAATCCCAACAGTAAAGAAGAGTACAGATGAGGCCAGGAGGAGAGCGAGGCAAACGGAGGAGGAGAGAGGGGAGAGGATGTGACTCGATGTTTCTGGAGGCGCAGGTGACACAGTCTAAAAATTAAATTAAAAATAAGCCACTATATTGTATTTCAACTGCAGATGACAGCGTCCTCCACTCCGACATTAGGCCTGTAGGCAAACTGCAGTGGGTCCAGGGCGGAGCTCACCTCAGAGCGGAGGTGGGTGAGGATGAGCCGCTCCATGGTCTTCATCAGGTGAGAGGTTACATGACAGATTTGGACGTGGACTTAATGTACTCAATGTAAATGAGGCGTTCCTCCACTGGTAATATGATGACGTCACTCGACTAATCGACTCGACTTCGACAAATAAGTCGACCTTTAAAAATCTGTAGATGTTCAAGCTCTAGTGCCTGCAACTTTCAACGGTTTGGAAAATTGGGTAATTCAGGCCGTGCAGCTTTAAATGAATAAGAATACATGGCATCATGACATCACAAGGCATCCTTTATATTTGTAGTGCCATTGTCGAACAGTTAGTGAGTTAGCGTGCCTCAAACATGCCCTTCCTTTCAGAAAAGCTAATTACACGTGTAGATCTTCATCTTCAGTCCAGTAAAGTCAATGGTTCTGCTTTACTTGTTTGACCAAAATAACCTTTTTTCCCCCACTTCTTGCTATGTGGGGGCTTGGGAACAGAGCAGGGGGCATTCATTCGGCTAACTGAGAACACCTGCGCAGACCTGCCTTATATAAGCCATCCCCCAGTGGCTGCTCCTTCTGCGCTTCATCACACACCTGTACGCTGCCTTGACGGGGCACCGGGAGAGCGGGGGCTAACTCAGCCGGGTGTGTTTCGGATCTTAACACAACTCGAAACAGATCAGGTATCAATGGATTTCTGACAGCTGGCCATTCCCCCGTAATTGGCGCCAGCTTTGCCAGTGACATCAAAGCGACCCGCGATGCGCTCGTAAGCAAATTCAAATGCACATGTTGATGCGTTGGAAGCTCTTGTGTACGCTCGCACAGAGGCACAAAGCTGCTTCTCATTTGGGCCCGCGACCTTCCATTGGGCAACCGGATGGAAATGGAACTTTGTGGAGCTTTTTTATACGGTGTTTACATATGGTGTGGGTGATCAGGTTCCACCATTACAGTATACCCCAAAACATGCGCAACAGAGTCATCGTCCAGCTGTAGATACTCCTGAATAGGGATGGCTGTACCGTTAAACGATACCACTCTGGTCGCTCCTACATACATCAAACTTAACAGTCTTGGACTTCAGAATGGATCAAAGTGTTTTTCAGAAGAATTTTGTCATAACTAAGCTTCGTAACGTTCATTATGTCTACTTGTGATAACAGTACAACTTTCAGAGTTCATTTTGTCAGACACTAGATCTAGTGTCTGACAAAATGAACTCTGAAAGTTGTTTGTCGTAACTAATTCCCAGCCTTATTTATTGAGTCCTGAATCCCAATCGCTTGAATCTAGGGCCGAGCCAATATTTGGGTATTTTCAATATCGGTATCTCCGATATCTCAGGAACCGAAAACAGCTCAGTCAGAGGCCCCAGGGGAGCGGAGAAACATCACTGTGAAAATCAGTCACAAGTTTGTTCACCTATTTTATATATTTTCATTTCGGAACCATACGACTTACCTTTTTTTGTTTTGGAATCTACTGATTTTTGTCTTTCAAACGAGCTCCCTCTGAAGTACCTATGAATATACAGCGCCCCCGCTGTCACAGTTCAACACAGACCAAAATTGCTCAAAAGGCATCGGCCTCAGAAAAACCCACATCGGTTGACCTACAGTATCTTAGATACATTTCTAAATGTTTCTATGATTGAAACCTTTACTATAGTAAATGTTTAACTATGGGGTATTTGAGAGATACAAAAAAAAGACTTCATATTAAATTATTCAATGAAGGTACTTGAGTCATCTTCTGTCCTCAGTAGTTGAAGTCTCGAACGTTTCACCTCTCATCCAAAGGGCTTCGTCAGCGGACTAAAGTCCCGCTCATCCCGCAGCTTAGATAAAGACCAGGAGGAGGAGTTGGGGTTGGCCCGGCTCCTCCCCTCTAATCACAGCTACTCTCACCTGTGGGTAAACACCTTTGAAGTAGAGCGTCTCTAACGACCTGCTCATCCCAGTATCGGTCAGTCATGTCCTATTCATGGCTGATCACTGCTAATTACCTGCCTATTGTTCTTTTGTTGGCCGGGGTGCAGGCTCCTTGGACTGGCCGTGCCCCGTCGGCTGTCCTCGTGGTCTTTATCGAAGTTGCGGGCTGAGCGGGACTTTAGTCTGCTGACGAAGCCTTTTGGATGAGAGGTGAAACGTTGGGGACTTCAACTACTGAGTACAGAAGATGACTCAAGTACCTTCATTGAAGATGGACAACTCCTGTACGACTGAGAGCTTACACAGACTTCATATTAAATTACTTAAAATATCGGCCTATACATGCATTTCCAATGACATCACAGATAGTTCCGGCTGTCATTTTGAATACCGAAGTAGAATTATGCAGTAGTATAACTAGGGCTGAACGATTTTGCCAAAAATCAATATTGCGATTTCGATTTTATTTTGATTTCCTTCCCCCATTTACCATTAATAACGTTTTGTTGCATATAACTTAAATTATAATCTAAACTGAGACAATGTTATTGCTCATGAAATATTTACAACTGACTTATTTAAGTATTACTTAGTTTTTAGTCCTTAATAATCATTTTGAATATAATTCAAAAAAGCCCACATTTTTATAATCGTATACCCTACTGTAATATTTTTGTAATTAGCCAAAATAATTTCTTGCTATTTGCATCTTAATTGTATTTTAGTGCTTATGAGAAGTTCTCATCCAAAACATTCCCAAACTAACATAAGCCACCTTTTAGGTTCTAAAAGGTCCCAACTGAGCTGCAAACAACTCTTTACAAGCAGCACACGGCTCACCTTCATCTCTGTGGAGGCAGAGACAGTCGAAGGTGAGGGAGTTTCTGTGATCAGTGCATCAGAGCGTGGGGCAGCGCGGCCCGGTACTCTGAATAGAGTGATTAGCGCTGCAGCTAACACAATGCTAACAGAGAAAAAAGCAATAGTCCTTCGCGGTGGCTGCATCATAAACGCTGATATTTTCCACGATCTACTGTGCACCTTAACTAGACAGAGAAGTAAACAAAAGCACGCTGCGGAGCGGACGTCGCCGCCGTCTAACACTGCTACATTCACTTATATGGGCCACAGCCATCAGGTACATGGGCCAAAATCGCGTCCCTCTGCAATTTGGAAATCGCATTGTGTGATATCGCGATAAAATTGCAAATGCAATTAATTGTTCAGCCCTAAGTATAACAGGTAACAATATCTCTACAAGGATGAAAATGAAAGACAACTGATTGACAGTGGCATTTTTATGTGCTCGTAGTCATTGCTCAAGAAGGTAACAGTAAAAACATGGCCCCAGAGACACACATTTATGTGATATAACCAACAAATGTGGCACAGACGTAGTAACTCTGTCTGTCGAGCTGCAGTAGGATTTACTAAAGATCTGCTTCACTCCTCAGACTAAATAAGTTTGTCATGTCAACAGAGTCTCAGTCTGAGTCAGTGTTTAAGCTGCTCAAGATGTTAGCATGCTACCGGTTAGCATTTAGCTTCAACCATTCACACTTGATTCAATCAACTGTCAATGGCTTCAACACGATAAACACATGTGTGGCTCGCATCTATGAACACTGAGGAAATACTACAGTAACAGAGCTGAGCTGTTACTATTAGTCTATTGTGTTGAAGCTACATGCTAACCGTTAGCATGCTAACGTTTTGAGCTGCTTAAACACTGACTCACTGGTTTCTTCACATAAACGTGCGCTCTCTGGGGCCGTGTTTTAACTGTTATCTTCTTGAGCAATGATTACGAGGACATAAAAATGCCACTGTCAGTTGTCTTTCATTTATATCCTGAGTAGAGATATTGTTACATGTTGTGGTACTGCATAATACTACTTCGTAGGGCTGGGAAAAAAACTTGATTCGATTTAAAAATCAAGTTGGTAGGTCAAATCGATTCATATTTTCAAAAAATCGATTTTTTTTAATTTATTTTTTATTTTTTTAGCTCTCTGCCCCCCTCTCTGAAGAAGGTCCTGCTGTATAAATGTGCCAAGAAGAACAGAGCCCACCTCAGGATCTTTTGTTTTATTAGCTCAATCGAAATACAGCACTAGCCAAGCTGCCTCTGCTCTGCCCAATCCCGTCAGACCTTAGAAGCTAAGCAGGGAAGAGCCTGGTCGGTACTTGGATGGGAGACCGTTTGGTAACACCAGGATGCCTTGCGAATGTGTGAGTGAGTGGTTGGTGGTGGTCGGAGGGGCCGATGGCACTGACTGGTTGCCTCGCTTCCGTCAATCTACCCCAGGGCAGCTGTGGCTACAACAGTAGCGTACGACAGTGACAGTGTAGCGCTTTGAGAAACTTGGTAATACAGGCTTGTAACGCGCATTACAAGTGCAAGACCGCTGTGCTACCGGCGGCACGGTAGCACAGCGGTTAGTGCTCGTGCTTCACAGCTAGAAGGTCCCAGGTTCGATTCCCACCTGGACGGGGCCTTTCTGTGTGGAGTTTGCATGTTCTCCCCGTGTCTGCGTAGGTTTCCTCCGGGTACTCCGGTTTCTCCTACCACTAAAAACATGTACAATAGGTTCCCCTCTGGGGCCAGGACTCCCCTGAAAAAGAGATTCTTAATCTCAGTGGGACTTTCCTGGTTAAATAAAGGTCAAATAAATAAAAGACTTTTCAGTTAGAGAAAGGGTTGCCTTTGCAATTTTGTTTATGTTGATACACCTTCATTAAATACAATAAATATATATATTTAAAATATATTTACAGTTCACCGTTATTTTGTTTAAAATGGGGGGGAAAAAATAGAATCGTAAATCAAGTTTTTTATTAAAAAAATCACAGATCCCAAAAAATTCGCCCAGCTCTACTATTTCGGTATTCAAAATGGCCGCCATAACAACAAAAGTCACACGACTGAAAGGCATGTATATTTTGGCTATCGGCCAACCCCTTCATATCGGTATCGGACCCAAAAATCTATATGGGTCGGGTCCTACTTGCATCCGCTAGTAACTAGCTTATTCAAAAATTAAACAAGAACATCTTTGTAACTAATATATCCACAAAATCAATCTAGGAATGTAATTTTGACTCTGTCCATTATTTAGATTTTGTCGCTGAAATGATCGCTTGCCTGTGTGTCCAAATGTCACACCTTTTGCCAGACCACTATTTGACGACTGCAATGGGTAATCCCTGAATGACCGAGAGCCTCCACCAGTATCTTTCACGATTCTTCGAAGAGCCACCAGTTAAAAACATGTCAAAAATACATTAATATTTGCTGACGTTTAACTCATACTATGGAAAGTGGTACATAATTATCAACAAATTGTACATTACAATCAATTATCTAATCTATCTATGTGGCTGAGAGGTTACCGCGATTTCCTCACAGCCAGAAGCTCCCAAGTTCCATTTACGCATCTTCGTCACAGACAAGTACAGTGTAAATACCATGTAGAAATGATTTCTCTTGAGTTGAGTAAGATGTATGTGGCTGGGGAGCAGGCCTGCCACCCCCCGACGGTCCCCGAGAGCTGGCACTGCTCAAGCTCCTGATAGCTCCGCGGGCCTTTTGAAGTTGTTTGCATCCCGCTGCCTCCCCTGTGTGCCTCCACCCCCCTTTGCCGGAAATTGCATTCTGTCCACATCCATGGCAGATAAATGAGCCAGAGAAGGGGCTGCACACTGTCACCACTGACCTGGCCTGTCTCACGCCACAACCTGCTCTGCGTTAGCCGCCACGGACGCTACAGCGCTGCCTTCAGAAGTCTGAGCGATGCTGTTTACGGGGGACATTTATATTTATTTTTTAGCTTTGAAAATCCTCTCGGACAACTTGCCTTGGTGCTTTCAGAACTGTATAGGGGAGAAATGTTAGCGTTAGCGACATGGAGCTAACAGGCTCTTGCATCTACTCACACACACCACACATCCAAACGCCATACACAACCCTTCATACTCCCAAGAATCAAATGTCTATCAGTTTAATCCTTTACCCTCATGTATTTTTCCTTTGTCCATGTGCTGTATGAAAACTTTGTTTTATATGTCAATACATACATAAACTGTTCAAGCGCTCCAATCTGTATTTTCTTGCATCATCACAAAACTGTCCACATCGATGGAACAGAAAACTGTTCATATCCAATCACCGGACCTGTTCTGAGCGCTTCTGTACTCAAAGTGTGTTCATCACTGCTAGGGCTGTCAAAAAAATCGATTCCGCGATACTAATTGATACTAAAAGTGGTATTGAAGCTAGATATTTATTTGAGCAGGTATCGATACTTTCTGTGTTTCCTCTGTGCTGCACAAAGCGGCCCCTCCTCCTCCTGCACCGTTGTCAGAGCACAGGAAGGAATCTACAACTGCACCCAAAACTTCAACTAGAGCTAAAAGCACTCACTTAAATACCGCCTTTGCTCCGCCCAATCCCGTCAGACCTTGGAAGCTAAGCAGGGAAGGGCCTGGTCGGTACTTGGATGGGAGACCGTTTGGGCACACCAGGAAGCCTAGCGAATGCACTGTAGCGGCAGGTAGCACAGCGGTTAGTGCTCTCGCTTCACAGCTAGAAGGTGCTGGGTTCAATTCCCACCTGGATGGGGCCTTTCTGTATGGAGTTTGCATGTTCTCCCCGTGTCTGCGTAGGTTTCCTCCGGGTACTCCGGTTTCCCCTACCACCAAAAACATGTACAATAGGCCAGGATGAATGATGTGTGTGTGAATGTATGGAGGTGGTCAGAGGGACTGTTGGCGCAGATGTGTGCTGTCGCGACAGCGCTTCTGTCAGTCTCCCCCAGTGGAAACTGAAGCTACTAACATAGCTTACCACCACTGAGTATGGAGTGAATGTAAAGCGCTTTGTGACCATGTCTGTGAAAGGCGCTATATAAATAAAGATCTTCTTCTTCTTCACTGAGCGAGTGAGTGGTTGGTGATGGTCGGAGGAGCCAATGGCGCAGATTGGCAGCCTCGCTTCCGTCAGTCTACCCCAGGGCAGCTGTGGCTACAATAGTAGCTTACCACCACCAAGTATGGAGTGAATGAATAATGCAATGTAAAGCGTCTTTGAGTGTGCAGAAAAGCGCTATAAAAACGAATGCATTATTATTATTATTATTATTATTATTATTAAGCCCTGAATAAAATTCTAAAACGAAATGCATCCATTGAACCAGTGTAGGATGTGGTTACTGGTGCTAGACCATGTTGAAAGGAGCAGCCGTCTTGATGAAAAATTTGAATTTGTGATTGTGGCTAACATTAGCTTTGCGGACCATTCATTTCAATGTCTTAGCCTAGCCTAGCGGCTTCTCTTCGTGTACATGTATCATGTAGCATTGGCTAAGCAAGCCTTTTTTCTCCTACAATTCTCAACTAAATTAATATCGCCTTTGCTATGCCAAATCCTGTCTGATTTCTGAAGCTAAGCAGGGAAAGGCCTGGTCGGTACTTGGATGGGAGACCATTTGGTAACACCAGGAAGCCTGGTTGAATGTAGTGAGTGAGCGGTTGGTGGTGGTCGGAGGGGCCGATGTCACAGACTTGTTGCCTCGCTTCCGTCAGTCTACCCCAAGGCAGCTGTGGCTACAACAGTAGCTTACCACCACCGAGTATGGAGTGAATGAATAATGACGACAGTGTAGCGCTTTGAGAAACTTGGTAATACAGGCTTGTAAAGCGCAATACAAGTGTAAGGCATTATTATTATTATTATTATTAAATGACATCAATGCAAATGTTTAGTCACACGTTTACTGTTTGTACTTGACTCATGGATATATTCGGAGGAATTTTAAAGGCCAGGCATTGTTCTGCTCCTAAATGTGACAGCACTGACTGTTCCTGTTCATTTAGGCAGAAACAGACAGTGTTTTAACATGATAGACATGGGACCAGTCCAGTCTGTAAATAGTTAATATTGTTGATATTTTAGCATTTGACTATGAATATCGCAGATGAAGATGCAAAGCATTTCATTAGAGGGAACAGATTATACCTTTTTACAATGATTTTTGAAGAACATGATAAAAACAAGTGAATGTTCTGTAATGTAAATAATGCAGGGCAGATGTACAAGAGACAAATGTTTCTACAGCTAATATGCTGTATATATATACCATATTTAAAAGGGGATTTTTTTTTGCCGTGGTATTGAAATCGGTATCAAGAGTTTTATTTTCAGTATCGATATTTAGTATCTTGACAACACTAATCACTGTTCCATCTGTTTGTTTGCATGCCGTTAGCTAAGAGTGAAGGCTTTTCTTCATTGATCTACCAAGTTTCCTTCTCTCTTCAGAGGGCACTCCCGGCCAATTTGAAATCCCGACCAGCCCAATCTCTCACCCCCTACTGTCCATTCCTTCCATAGACATTTTAACATTGTGAAATGTAAAATATCAAACGCTGTGGTGCCTAAAAAGAATATGTGAAGCCTAAATTATGCATGACGTTTCCACTCTGAGGACTTCCAGTCTGGCGTGTGTCTGCTGGTTACATCATGTGACTTTCACGCAGTCCCTCTTTGGACACTGTCTGGGAATGTCGGGGAAAGAACGCGGCTCACGCAACGGCGGCCCCAGCGGTGACTGCGGGCCCCGGATCAGACGGACGTTCGAAGAGGCTGGTTAACATACATGTTCATGAGGTCATGCGTGGGGGACTGCAGGTGTAGGACATCACGTCATGGCTCAAACCTCACATTAAAGCGGCGCGTGTGTGTGTGTGTGTGTGTGCGCGTATATATGTGTGCAATGTGATGTCAGCGTGTGGAGGGAGTCGACAGGACCACGCCCCATGACCCCCTGACGACCTCCACTCCCACATTTTAAAAACATGCACAATTAAGGCTTTGAAATGTTCTTTTTGTTATGTTGCATTGTGAATTTTGAAATGACGTCTATGTGAAGAAAAGAGCGTAAGGAGTGAGACACTGGGCTGCTCGGGAGGATTTGGATTTATACTAACATGTCGTTCCTATTTTTTTTCTCCTGGGTTTGATTATGTAGTTAATGTTTGGGCCTATATACTGTATGTTCTATTTCAGGGGTGTAAAAATAATTTTCACAAGGGGCCATATGAGAAACCGGAATTGAGTCAGAGGGCCGCACCAACAGTAACTTAACTCATCTTTCTCCTATTGGGCACTAAATGATGTATTTTGAATAGCTGGTGCTGATCAGTATAACCATTATAATATTTAGCCACATGTAATCCGGAGACAAGACAAAGGCTACAAGAGGAATATCAAACATCTATATTGTTAAATAAATATAGGGCTGGATGATATGGCAAAGTTTTATTTTTTTTTCTCATATTGATCAATCTAGATTTTTCATTCGATTTTATTATTTCATACTAAAAATGTATACTGTACATGTAGCTGATTCATGCATTTAGACAGACCTTTCATATAAACTAATGCTTTACTCCAGTTCCATTTAACACAAAAACGTTCCATTGTCTCGTTCAAACTCCAAAACTAGGAGCTGTTTCTGCCAAAGAAATGCTGTAAACCTGACAATTATTGAGATTGCGATTTTGATAAAATTGCTAAATCTTTTTAACTCGTTCACATCCAAATAAAGTAAAGAACTGAAGAGGAGCCCGATCACGCTTCCAAAGTAGAGATCTGTCTTCACATAAGCTCTGCCACTCTCAGAAAAAAACGCCATGTGGCTGTGCCCCCTCGAAGTACAACACACACACAGGGAGGGAGCGGGGGCCATTACCGCGGCAGCACCTCCACCACTGCCCCATCTGACCCCGAGGCCCCCGCACACATCAGCCGCCTCGTGATTGACAGGCCGTGAAGATACACCGACCTACGGCTACGCATTTAGCTCAAGTACCAAGCGGTCGGCACCCTGCCCCAAACCCGCCCCCATCCTCCCCACTCTCGCCCAAAAGACCACGTCCCGGGAGAAAACACACTTGAGCCAAAGTGTTTCGGAGCAGGATGTTTCCCGGGGAGAGAAGGTTGTGGGCCGGGGTCAGCGTTGCGGTGCAGTGATGGAGAGGGCTCTCACAGAGGAGGTGAGGGGGGGAATGGAACCAGGGCATGGGGATGTTTAAACTCCAAACGATGTGCTTGTTTTTAGGATATGCACTCTCTAAAGGCTACTAAAACTGACGGAGCGGAGCACATGTGGCCCTTGGCTTGGCCTGCGGGCTTTATGCTAACACAGGTTGATATTTGCAGAGTGCTGCTTGGAAATAAAGTCTTTGTTTAAAGTGTCAATCATTCAAATTGGATTGATTGACAAGTATTTACAATAGTAATATTGTCAAATAAAAAATCAGTAATAGACAGGCCTTCTCTGTGATGAGAACAATATATCTAAGTTTAGCAAAAAACACACATCGCAGTCATCTCAAACAGCTTGCAGGATAAAAAATTACAACTTCGTAAAAACAAAAGACACGGGCCGCACAGGCTGTAAATGCTCACCTATCATTAGCACCATCATGAAGGGCTGATGAAGGGCTGAAACGCCGAAACGTCACCTCTATAACAAACTGATATTTTCAGACCTGGATGAAACGTTGCTCTTTGAGTAGCACAGGGATCCCTTTGTGACTAGAATGTACAGTAATGGACGGCAGAATGCCATCACTGTACTAGCGGTTGTTGTGCAATGCGCAATATTGCACCCACTACTACTGAAGTTAGCCCTGTGAAAGCTCCTATTTTAGGAAGGCAATGGGTCATTGGCTTGAAAGCTTGGCCAGGAAAGTGGCATTATGATCCACAGGATGCACTAAACCACCAAGTGTGTCATGTTTGTGAACGAAAAGCAGCTTAAAGTTTAATTTGCATTTGAATACGGTCTCATGGGACACAACATCGTACATAAATATCACAATGTCACTTCATAACTTGCGTGGGCTGCAGTATGTTCAAATGAGGTTCCAACTCAGAACCTTTAGATCCCAGGTGACACAGATCTTGTACCCAAGTGCCCTCTCCACAAAGCTACTGCCTCCTCAGCACGAGAGTTTGGATATAAAACAATGCTTGGATTAGTGTGTGCTTATGTGGTCCAGTGATTATGTTGCAGGTCAACTCCTGTCTATATAAAGTCAGACGTACCTGAAAATGACATGTATAAAGCATGCTTTACCAACATTGTTGGGATTATTTTGTCGACTTTAAACCTAATAGCCAAGATAGGCACTTTCTCAACTCTCCTCACAGTGCTTGGAGGGAAAAAAGTTAGTTTGTTGGAATCACATGATTGTTGCATTTGAATCTTGAAACAGAATGGAAGTTTAAGCTGATTGAGCCGAGGTAGCGGGGTGCGAGCGAGGGTTAATCCGATTGGGGAGGGGGAGCAGGGTGTTTAGTCCAGGGAGGAAACATTAGCAAAGCGCTGAGGAAAAGCTGCCAAATTAACTCCTCACCCTTTCAATCACACCTCAGAGACTTCGCAGCCCCCGTTAAACCTGCGTATGCGTTTGGGACGAGGGCCTCGTTTCTCCTCCCTTACATGGACATCTACTGTATGGAAACATAGCGCCCTGCCACCCTTCTGAACCCGATAGTCTGCTCACGGGCCAATACAAACACATCTACGGCAGCACATCGGCCCACGCCACTTCCCCTCCGCTTCCGGGTCAGGCCTTTGAACGCCAGGCTTCTACAAACATGAGCGGGTAATGGAGATACAGTGTGGACATGCAAGTCCAGTCGCACGTTTGGGGAAGAGCAAACTCAGAAGCTTCAGTGAAAGTCAAGAAAACAACCGCTAAAACCTTTTATGACGTGAAAATATCGCATTTTGTACATCACTTTGTAAGTCTGACCCGATTTTTGCCACTGTGTGAGCTCTCTGAGATGTTTATGTTGAATGCGATGTTCTAGTCTAGTGGGAGACAGTTCCAGCATTGTAAGCTCGTCTACAAAACAAGCACTCAGAAAGACATGGACTTTACATTTCTTAAAATTCACTTCTTTAAATGAGTCCAGTCCGTTTTGTTTTGGAAACGAAACCTGACTTTTTTTAGTTCATATTACAAAAGATTAAGACATCGATCTCCAAGTCCCATGTGTTCACGGCGTCCCTCAGTGTCACGGAGTAAACCAGTCGAGTAGAGCATTTCCAAAGACACTGTCCAAACCGATTCCCGTGCAGTTTCACATGGTTTTGAGTAGCGCATTAATGTGGCTTCAAGGCTCTCCAAGAACAGATGGTCTTTCATGACTGCAGCTTTTGTAAAACACAATTCTCCCTGCACCAGCCTCTAATATACTGCAGACCCTCCTTCTTCTTCTTCCCGGGGCATTCCAACACATCCATGGTTCCAATCATGACCGTACGCAAGAGAGGACTAAGCCAAGACCTGAACCAACAAAAACGAGGTCCCAAATCTCGGAGAATTCGGCCAGATATGTGGTCAAAACAGGTTTGATGAAGGTCAGTAGACTATAAAAGTTAAAGGAACTTCGTGGGAATCTCTGTGTGACATACACCGGAGCAGGGGCCGGCCTTCTGAGAGCAGAAGAGGGAGACAGTTTGGATAGTAAATACGTGACTTCCGTACTTGATTTAAAACATTTTTTTAAATGCACTACATAAAGTCAATAATCAAGCATCATTTCCCTTGTTTGGAGTGGTTTTCACTCATCAAGATTACTTTCAGATTGGTTTTAAGGTCATCTTGCTTGAAATAAGAAAGTAAAACTGCCAATGGGATAAGTGCAATTTCTTAGATGGCAAAGAACTGAATCTGAAATAAAGACATCTCAGAACAAGTGAAATCATCTTAGTCAAACGCCCAACTGGATCTTAACTAGTCAAAACAAATCAAATTTAAGTCATTATGCTCAATTTGAGACATTTTAAAGAAACAGTTGCTCAATTCATTACTTCAGTGAAAGTGCTGAAGTATTTGCTGTAGAAAATACTCAAGCAACAAAGTAGAAAGCAGAAATCTGTTTAAATAAGTCATGAAAAATTGCTCTGCGGCTTCAAAACACATTAAAAAAAAAAGTGCCCGAGTTCACCTTCTGGAAAGCCACACGACGGGAACAAAATCGAATTCTTTTTTTTAAAGTGAACCAAACACGTGACCAAATTGACTTGTACTTTTGGAGCCTTTATAGAAATGTAGTAAAAAGTTTTCGATTTGTCTTTCAAATGTAGTGGAGTGAAAGTAAAAAGGTTCCCAACACAAATACTGCTCATAAACTCTACTTAAGCACAGTACTTAAGGAAATTGACCTTGTTTCTGATCACCTCACTTTGCCGTCACTATATTGTTAATTCGATAAGTGCTTGTTGTCGTCTGCAAATGGCAAAACCCGCCCACACGCGCCAATACTGCCCCACGATTGGTCCGATGCACCAGTGGATTTGGCTTCAAACGCATCAAGCTGAAGTCCTTCGAGGTCGATTGAAAATTCCAGATCTCGCGCCATTCCGTCACGAGGCCACTCGAAAGTCTTGCTCAAAAGTCTAAAGTCTGATATTTGCGCAATATCAGCCACTTTAAACTGAACTCTATGGGTATCAACATACTGTATCGGAAGCAATACCATGACATTTCTGCAAACGGCCCTGTTTCCAATCGCCCTGTCCGCCATCTACAAATCCCAATCCCAAACGGACGATTAGCCTCATTCAACAAGACAAATGCAACTTTTCCAAATCTGTTTAGGCACATTTAATAGCGTCAATTATAGAGGGGCCAGGCGAGGGACTGGAGGGGGGTGGGGGTGTGGGCCTTCTGTAGCGCGGGGCTCTTAATAACACTGGGGCAGCAATGAGAAGCAGATGCTAACCCGCTGGCTGGCTTTGAAAACAGACATCTGAGTACTTCTGCTTCTAATTTATGGCCCGGCCTGTGCATCTGGAATTCTTTATAATTAAAACATACACCCAATGTTGTACTTCCACCTGTCAAGCGGTGGGGAGATGAACACTGTAATGGCCCCGCTGTTGTTTCGTTGCGGCAGAGATGGAGCGACTGATTTGCGGCTGTGTTTTGTCTGGAAGAGGAGCGGGTAAAGGGTTGTCCAGAGAGACGGCAGAAGAGGATGGGCAATGAAGGCGATTCATCGAGGGACGACTTCACTGTGGTGTTTATAGGTACATTTTACTTTGGACTCCCTTGCGCTCAAAGTTTAATGCTGGCAACAGTCACTGCAGTTACATGGAGGAGGGAAAGGCCGATCTCCCGCCTAGTCTGACTAAAACTGGATTACCAGAAGTTCCATTGGTAGGGGGATGTGATTAGACTTTCCCCTGAGCCGATCAGCGACCTGCCTGGGCCGATTGTAGTCACACTAGAGCAGCATGTACCAGCCTAGCCGGATAAAAGCAAATGGAATAGGCTCAAAGTTTCTGTGCAGACTGTCCCTGTCCTGGAAAGTGAATTAGGGTAACCAGAGTTTCCACATTAAGCGAGACACGGCAGCTGAAGGCAAGGCAAGGCAAGGCAAGGCAAGTTTATTTGTAGAGCACAATTCATACACAAGGCAATTCAAAGTGCTTCACAGTTGCAGAAAGAAAAATTACAAGAAAACAGATAAAATCAATCAATAAAACATCAACATAAAGTTAATCAATGACAGTAAAAGGCAAGAGTGCAGATAAAATACTTTCAGTTTTCATATGCACGGGTAAAAAGAGCTGTTTTCAGCCTGGATTTGAACATTGTCAGAGTTGAGGCCTGTCTCACATCCTCATGAAGACTGTTCCAGATTTTAGCTGCATGAAACTGAAACGCAGCCTCACCGTGTTTATTATTGACTCTGGGAACCACCAGGAGACCCCTCCCTGAAGTTCTCAGGCCCGAGATGGTTCATACGGCTCTAACATGTCAGAGATGGACTTTGGTGCTAAACCATGAAAAGACTTGTACACAAGCAGAGCTGTTTTAAATTCTATTCTCTGAGTGACAGGAAGCCAGTGCAGAGACCGGAGCACTGGACTAATGTGGTCGTATTTTCTGGTTCTTGTCAGGACTCGAGCAGCAGCATTCTGGATGTACTGCAGCTCTAACAGTGAACAGGCCATTACAGTAGTCTAAACTGCTGGAGACAAATGCATGGATGAGTCTCTCTAAGTCTGGTTTTGACACGATTTCTCTGATCTTAGCAATGTTTTTCAGATGGTAAAAAGCTGATGACGTTATTGCTTTGATGTGGCTGTTTAAGTTCAGGTCTGAGTCCATGATTACTCCTAGATTTCTAACCTGATTTTTTGGTTTCAGAGCGAGAGACTCAAGAAAATATACATATTTCACACAGTGGTCAATGTTGAGATTTTTAGCTATGGTTTTCTTAGCCTGATAAACCACACCCACTTCTTATTTTCTGCGCGAAAGAAGGCGGGTCTGGACATACACGGTAAACAAGCTGCTGATTGGCGACTAAGGCCAAGCCGAACCAATCACAACCGTCACAGAGAATTGACACTCGCTGCACCACTATGTTGTTAGTTCAATTAACATTAACATTAATGTTAATTGAACGCTGTCCTGCAAAGCCGCGCACTCCTAGTCCAACGAGAATGACAGTAGAGCTAACTATAGTGGCTGGATCAGCGTCGAGAACAAAGTTCTTTAGTAAAACTCTCGATAGGACATGACGCTAGTCGACTTGGCATACGTGGCGGCCATCTTGTGTCTGGCCGGCAACGTGAACGAGATTCCCACTGTCCCTATCTACCCCCTTGCGAAACCACAGCCAAGGGAACGGGCTTAGCAGAATCAGCCGGGAAAGAAGACCCTGTTGAGCTTTAGCCTGATAAACCACACCCACTTCTTTTCTGCGTGAAAGAAGGCGGGTCTGGACATACACGGTAAACAAGTTGCTGATTGGCGGCTAAGGCCTTGCCGAACCAATCACGACCGTCACAGAGAATTGACAAGGTTACGTCACTCGCTGCACCACTATGTTGTTAGTTCAATTAACATTAACATTAGCCAAAACTAATCATGGATGAAGTAGTCGAGGATTTTGCCTCCGCGTTCTCGTCAGTTTAAAATCAGTTCATACTTTGTGAGTTGGACTACAGCTTCCTCACGTCCGCTAATTGGTTTATTTCACTGACAATCTGTGCGCGTTAGGCCCGCCCGTTCAAACTGCTCCAATTGCTCCGTGACCAGACTAACTTCCCTGCGTGGGATAGACAGGGAATAGTATGGCAGAGCCAGGCAAGTTGAGCTTGACCCTATATCAACCATTGCAAAACTAGGAGCAACAGCAGAATGTGAGATACACTCATTGTTTGCAATCGGTTTATTACTTCGAAGCCAAGGTATCTCAGTCAAGATGTAATTTCTTTGAAATGTCTCAATTTTTAGTCGTGTTGTTTAGCTGTTGTTTAGTTGTTCATCATTGTTTTCCCCATTCATTATATCACTGTCCCATGGTCAATAAATATTGGTTGTGTAGTGTAAAAAAGTACAGAAATGCTGTTTTAAAGTAGGAAACAAATGTTATATTGGATATAAATAGAAGATTGAATGATCTGAAGTGTCTGACAGAGAAAAAAATCCATGAACATGTAGCTAGGGTCTATGCAACATTTGAAAAAACGGCAAACACGTTATTTTTTTGCCAGATATGACATAAGGTCAGTCACAATTATCATGTCATGAAATGACTAAAAATAGATCAAAACAGTATTAAGGAAATAAGTGGCGTTTCCATTTGATTACATTGCACTGGGTTAGAAGGGCCAGTCACAAGATGGCTGCCAGAATTGCCATTCATTCCAACGTGTTACTATGGCCATGTCCTACCTAGAGTTTTATTTAAATACCTTTGGCCGAGATTGTGTCTGGGCCATGACAGAAGATTCCCATCGGAGCTACAGCCAACGTTAGCTTCCATTGATCAACAAAGAGCCATAGCCTAGTGGAGCCTATCGTAGCATAGCATCATAGCAGCGAGCCGCTTAGAGATCGCTTTGCAGCTAGAGAGAATATGCGCGATGTGTTCGGCAACCAAATCCATGTAATACAGATTGAAGCGCTTCATTAGAAGAAGAAAAAAATGACCAAAGCGAAGTGTAAACTGACGTGAATGAAGCAAAATACAACTCTTAAGACGTTAGCTTTCAGTGAGAGCTTGTTTTGCCATTTCTCACTCTGTACAGTCTTTTCCTTACATAGACCTAGGATCTCACATTCTAAAATCTGTCAAATATCAATGCTGTAATAACCAAAAGAATGTTTTCAGCCTCACTTACGCCGCTTGAAATGTCCACTCTAGATTTGTGTGAGTAATTGTTCAATGGGGTCAATCGCGTTAAATCCCATTCCTTGGCTTCCACACGGCAAGTCAGGAAATCCAAAACACGGTGCTTCCTGGTCCTGATGCTTAATCGCAAATCTGTTTCTGCACATCACTTTGAACTGGCTTTATGAAAAGGACGGAATGTGGTGTACAAATGCGATTAAAGCCTCACCATTTATAACAAACAATGAAAGCGGAAGCCAGTAAATTTAATGTTACTTGTGGTTCAGAGCCAATCCTAAAGTTCCAACATATTTGTACCATCACAGTTCTTCACAGGGACAAGTTATTTAGAAGTTTACTTTTACAGAAATGCCAGAAAACAAATCCTTATTAATTAGATGCACAGTGTGGCTTTTTTCTTTGCCACAAATTATCTGAGTTTGCGATAGACTAAAGGAGGATAAAACCAATTCTGCTCCACTACGAGATAAAAATCAGGTATAGTGCCTTTAAAATTAGAACAATCCATGCTGGGTCTTTTCTTTCTCCAGAGCTAACTTTGCTGAGAGCGGGGAAATCACCAGGTAGGTTTCGATAGTTTCCATTCTGTAGGTTTTCATATACAAAAGACTTTGACGAGGGAAATTATTCGTAAAATGAGACATTTATGCATAAAAATGGCCCACATTGCCTTTATTTGCTGTGACGAACCTAAATAATGGATGGACCCTGATTTGAATGTATGGTTTATTTTGTTAATATAGAGCAGTGTCTCCCAAAGTGGGGGCATTGCAGAGGTCACCCACAGAAAACATACATTCAAAAACAATTCATATTTTGCTCAGTTAATCATTTGAAGTTCTAAATTATTTAATGTGGGACATGACTAAGACTTTTATATAGACTACTACTACTTAAGAATAAATCTCATATAATAATACAGTTTGCTACTAGCGTGGAACGTGTGCTAATGTAGATATTTGTGTTGGTGTGTGTGTGGGGGGGGGGGGGGGGGGGCTGTACATGATCGGCGGGAATTAATTGACTGTCGATGGATCGGTGGCTTTTCAGCAAACCAAGACAACTGTGGATTTAAGTGAGGATCAAGATCAAGATCATGAAAACCAAGATGGGCAGACAAAAGCACAATCACGGAAATGGAGAAAGTACTCAAGTGAGTATTTATCAATGGGATTTACGAGCGCGGGACCCGATGACAACCCCTCGCCCTGTCTGTGTCATTTGCACCGAAGTCCTAGCAAACGAAGCTCTGAAGCCATGCAAACTTCGCCGCCATCTAGAGACTAAACATGGACAATATTCGTCCAAGCCAAAGGAGTTCTTTGAAAACAAGTTACGAGAATATGTGACTCGTAAAAAGGCTATTGAAACAACCTGTGTAACGGGGAGCGAATATGCTAGGGCCGTGGAAGCATCTTTACAAAGTATCTAAATAATTGCACAGACTGGAAAACCACACACAATAGGAGAAGATCTTCTTTTACCTGCTGCAAAAGAAATGGTCAACGTGATGATTGGCGATAAAGCTGTAAAAAAACTGACATGATCTCGTTGTCGGATAATACTGTAAAGCGGCGTATTGATGACATGGCTGAAGATGTATTGAAACAACTAGTGACGAGAATCCGAGCAAGCCGTTTCTTTGCTCTTCAAATCGATATGAGGATTTTTTTGTTTTACAAGCCTTACTATCAAACACTACAGGGGAGGCCGTATTTGAAACCATAAATGAATTGTGGTTGCAAACGAAATCGAATGGAGGAAATGTGTGGATTGAGCACAGATGGAGCTCAATTACAGCTGTCCACTGCAGCATTCACCGAGAGGCACTGGCCACCAAGTCTATGCCTGCAAACCTAAAAAAGGTTTTGGATGAAGCCATGAAGACAGTGAATTTCATCAAAAGCCGTCCCCTGAAATCTCGCCTTTCTGGGATCTTGTGCGTGGAGATGGGAAGTGAACACCGACAGCTTCTCCTACACACCGAGGTCCGCTGGCTTTCGCACGGTAAAGTGCTCACTCGGCTTTATGAACTGCGTGACGAAATTAGAGTGTTTTTTGTGGACACGAGGTTTGAGCTCGCAGATCGATTCTGTGACTTGGAGTGGCTTTCTTCTTTGGCGTATTTGGCTGATATTTTTGGGCATTTAAATGGACTCAACCTCTCACTCCAGGGGAAAGCAGTGAATGTGTTTCAAGTCCACTATAAGAAAGTTAGTAGTTGTAGTTGTGGGATCGAAGAGTGGCACAAAACAACTTCGACTCTTTGGAGAGCCTGAGTGACTTTTTGCGCACCGAAGAACAGCAGATCCAGCGCTGTGGCAAGCTCTGTCAGCGCGCACCTGCAGGCCGTGGGAAGCCAGCGACGCCGTGACTTCCCAGCACTCGACAAACAGCACGACTGGATTTAAAACCCCTTTGCCACCCAAGACCAGGACACCATCGCGGGACTTCCATGCAGAGAACAAGATAGTCTTGTGGAGCCATCTTGTGATAGCTCATTAAGAGTACTATTTATGGTGACGCAGAGTACACAGATCTGGCCAACAAAGCCCTCATGTTTTTGATGCCGTTTACAACCACTACCTTTGTGAAACAGGGTTTGTTTGCTACGTATGCTTGTCCAACGTAAATAAACTTTCACAAAAATAGCTTATATTGTTGTAGTCTTGTTCAAATGAAGTGTCAGTATCAGGTGGGCCGCAGAGACTTGTCAGGTTTGAATGGGGGTCGCGGCACAGCTGACTTTGGGAACCCTGATATATAGAGCAAAGTTATTTGGGATACAAATTTCGCTTTGTTTTTTTGGCGATTAAATGCTCAATAAATCAGGCAGGAATAAGAAATCTCTCTGAAACAAATTAAAAAAACTGTTATTATCAGAGTGGAAACTGTGGAGTCTTGTCGGAGCTACTAAAGTGGACATGTTGGAATAAAAACCTAATTTTGAGAAGTTTCATTAAGACGTTTTATTACATCTTCGTGCTACACGTGGATACCAAACATGTCCACATATGTGAATAAATGTGCGTGGGGAAAACGAGGGTGCGCCGCGATGTTCATAAATAAGCATCGCAAATGGCCTTTTTTACTCTGACTTTTAAACTGAGATATGAAGGGGAAAAAAACTATATATAAAATTGATTGAACATTGACCACTGCCTGAAACCTTAATTTGTTTCCCTTGCATTATCTCACTTAATAAGATATCCAAATGCAATAAGCCTGAACCCTCCATAGCCCCCTTCCACAGAGAGGGCTCTGCGCCGACTATTACCAGATCAGCGTCATTAAGCCTTCAGTGTTAACAGTGTGACAAGCCTGAAGCAGCTACCGGCTACTGCTGCCAGGGGTCAGCCCGAGTTTGCCTGCCGACCGCGGGGAGGGTATAAGGAGGAGCACCTGGGAGTTATCACCCACGATGCACCTGTGACCACTGCTAGCACACTGGGGAAAGGAAGGAAGTGTGGTACATTTGGAACACCCACTTGAAAAGTACGGCAGCTCAGACCGTGACCGGAGTTGTGAGTTGATTTTGTTTTGTTTTTTACCTCAGAAATGTGGGTTTTTCTAAGGTCGATGCCCGAAATGCACCTTTTTTTTTTTTTACATTTTAAACATTTTTTTTAAATTGTATGGTCTATATAATCCTGCGTATAAAGCTTCTAAACGTGCCAATGTTGAACAGTGACAGCAGGGGGCGCTGTATGAGGGGCATAAGGCTGATTTTTTTTTTTACAAAACATTCATAGTAGGTACTTTAGAGGGAGCTTGTCAAAAATCTGCAGATTCAAAAAAAAAAAAAAAAAAAACGGTAAGTCTCTGTCTCTTATGATTCCTAGATTATACACAAAAGTCTACTAGCATGAAATATATAAAACATGTGCACTGGTGACCGATTTTCAGACGCGATGTTCCTCTGCTCCCCTGAGGCCTAGGAAACTGTGGGAGGGCTCATTTTAAAGCTCTGACTGAGGCCAACAGCCAATATTGTTACTGCTTTGTTATTATTTTTTATTTATCACTATATTGCACTGTAATACATAAAAAGTTGAGTCAACTTAAAAAAAAGTAAAGCAACTGGCTGCAAAGCTTTTTTGAGTTCACTCAACTTTTAAGGCATGTGTGAGCCAAATCTTATGTGGAATTTGGTAAAAATACCTGGTTTGTTTTATGCCTACTTTTTTCAATCATAACAAGCAAATACAAACTTTAAATAAATCCAACTTTAAAAGAAAACTTTAAACGTTGTTAAATTGATTTTGCATGCTGACTCAACTTTTAACCAGTTTAAATATTCACTGGACTAATATCTTTATATTTTGACAGCAATTAGCAAGTTGGGCTTTTAACAGTGTGCAGTGTTTAATTTTTTTGCATTTGTTCTTTTTATTTTGTATCTTCTTAATATTGCGATGGACCCCAGGAAGACTACGTGCTACCCAGGTGGCAGCTAGCGACCGGCTGAAACAGGTGGGCTCAGAGCAACTGCAGGGGCACTCTAGGGTGGAGCGGGTGTGGTTCCCTTGTAAATCTAACACTTCTAAATCTAAACACGCATTTGGTTTATAAACTTTGTACACTTTTACATATTTCAAGGTAAACATATCACTTGTTATTATTACTCACTGTATCGCAATACGTATCGGATCGGCTCCTGAGTATTGTGATATACGTATTGGATCGTGACAAAAGTGGATCGTCCCAGCCCTGATACCTATACTAAAATATTTGTCATGTAGAACAATAATAATATAATGTGTGGAAGATGTGCAAATTTACAATAGCGTGTTCATCTCCAATGTCAAGAAATGTGTGAAAAATAGGTAATAATCTGGGACAAAATGGAAGGAAATTCGGAGAAATTGTGTAAAAAATATAAAAAAATATGTGGAAATGGGGAATAAATTGGGGGGAAATTAGGAACATATTAGTAATAAAAATAAGCAAAAAACAAGAAATTGTGTAAAAAAAAAATTTGAACAAAAAATGTAAGCGACAAAAACACGAATAAAATGTGACAAAAAACACAATACAAAAGCGTCAAAAAGCAGGGGGGAAAAAGCGATGAAAAAAGCAACAAAAAGGACAAAAGCCAGACCCAAAACATGACAAAACACGCCGACAACGCTCCACAAAAGTCATAATCAGTTTTGTAGGCCTTAGCTTTCAAATGAGGCGTTACTCTGGCCTATAGGCTATAAACTCCAGTCAAGAAGCTTTTAGATTTGGGTAAAGCTGAACTGGAGAAAATGGGGGTTAAGAGGTTAAAGGGATATTTCAGGATTTTTGACATAGAGCCTCATTTCCTAGTTATCCAGAGTGTTGTTGATGTCTGGAGATATTTTTTTCTTAAATTCATGCAGTTCTTATATTTGAAGAGTCTAGTGGCGCTAGGCTAGGGCAAGGCTAAAGCATTTCTATGGTATCAGTTAGCCTGCATTAAAAAACAGTCTGACCCACTCCACAGTGCACCTGAGGTAAATCACTTATAACCCCAGACTAATGATATAAATGTCTGTGTTAATGGAATAATTTTTGAAATATAACTGACCTTGTATCACATGAATTACCGCATTTTGAGGGACTATTTTCTCGCATATCACTCCGCCGCTGCGTTAGCTTACAGCCACGAAGTTGATGCTGCTCAATATAAGTTGAAATTATTCTATCGACACAGACATTTATATGGTTAGTCTGGCGTTATAAGTGATTTACCTCAGGTGCACTGTGGAGTGGGTCAGACTGTTTTTAATGCAGGCTAACTGATACCATAGAAATGCATTAGCCTAGCACTAGCCTAGCGCCACTAAGCTCTTCAAATATAAGAACTGCATGAATTTAAGAAAAAATATCTCCAGACATCAACAACACTCTGGATAACTAGGAAATGAGGCCCAATGTCAAAAATCCCGAAATATCCCTTTAATGTTGTCCCTGGACAAACAGCTTGGATCAAAAGATCGAAGATTTTTCGGTGCCTCCTTTTGACACTTTTTTTCCTGATACTATACTGCTATCGTCCAGCCCAAACTCGGACTGAGTTTACCCTTTGATAACATGCATGTGTATAAAGTTTTGTGCCACAATCGATGAAATGTACATCTGTTCAAAAGCATGGAACGCCACACATCACTTCTCCACAGAAAGACCTCACCAGGATATTGAGGTGAAAAGACGAGAATGAACTCAAACAAAAAAGTCACGCCTGTTTTTTTTTCCTTCTTTTTTGGGGCTTCTTTGAATGAAGGGTCCCTCGCGTCCGAACGCCATATGGACCCGCTTATATCCAAAGGTCCATGTGAGCGGACCACCCCTTACGCTGCCACCACATAATTTGTGTCCCGGTGAGGAGATCCACATCCTGGAGGCGTCCCCCCACCCCGCCGCTCCTGACCGCTCGCGCCCTCGCAAATCTTCCACGGCCCCCGTTTTCCGAGAGACAAGTGCCCTATATCCGCAGCAGCAGCAGCGGGGCAGGAGCAGGTGCGAGCAAAGTTTCCAAAAGACAAAAACATTTTAAAAAAAAGTGTGCGCACTCTCTCCTGTCCCGGGGGACGGATCATGGCACAGTATGGGACAGGATTAGAGGGGAGGACCGCAGGGACGGGGCTGTTTACGGAACCGCCACTTTTACGGAAAATAGGAACGTCTGAAAGGAATTTGTGTAAACACTTGAGTCACAAGGCCAGAGGTACATTTTACGGTACCAGGCTAAAGAGCGGGTTGTTTTTTATGACAAAGCCGCAGCCAAAACACGATGCACCTGCCAACGGATGCTTTCCTTTTTCTCTTCCAAATTTGATTTCAAACAGCACTGATTTTGATATCGAGTTTAGTGAAGATTTAGTGACCAATACCACTTTTGATTATTATTCTATCGATCGAACAATAGTAGTAACAAAAATAACAGGTAGAAGGGTGGTAGTTCTCTTCATCATTTCTTTATTTAAGGTGAGACACTGAAAGTGATTGGGGAAACAATTGAATTAAGTGATAGTGTGCACGTTTAAATGTTATCCAACATATTCCACCGCCTGGGCCTGCTATTTGATGGAACTTAAGTCATATTTTTTCCTTTTCCTTCCCTTTGCTTGGCAACGCGCATCAGCAGCTCAGAGCGGAGTGAGGAGGCAAACACACGCATTCAGGAATAATCTACAGATCATCTGAATTTGGAGCAACATAACCACCTCTACTACATCATAAAGACACAAGTGAAACGGAGACACCGTCTGGAAAGAGGAAATCTTCAGCTGTGGTTTGAAATGCCTCCTCCCGAGCCCAGGCATTCGGATCACAGGAATCATGCACTTCAATAAACGTATGAAAACACTGACGCAGGTGCAATAAAGAACGCACTGGATTACAAACGTTTTTAAAAGGGGATTTTATCATGACATGAGGCTGGGCTGACGGGTACCGCACACTCAAACCCGCACATATTCAAATAACATCCAGGAGAAGGAGAAAGGAAAGAGGCGAGATTTGTCTCAATGTCAAAGAAACGTAGGCTAGTCAAACTGTAGGGAGGATCGCTGTTATTGTTTATTTCCGCGATTTTCACTGGATGTCTTGGTGACTGGTGGACAAACAGCTGATCTTTCCGAGTTTGAGGAGCCGTTTATTTAAATCACAGATCTTTTCACAGAAGCAATGCTCTGTTTGTGAACGATGTTAGACCCTCCATAGAACTATTATTATCTATTTAATACATCTGCATTGCCCACCAGTGCCGCGGACGTGACGACACGGCGATCCCCTAATTCCACTGTCGCCAAAGCACAAGCAAAGAATCAGGAAACAGTTTTCATTCGCATCTTAGTGCTTAGCAGCAACAGCACAGAGGCTTTTTTTTTCTGCAGAATCGCAGCAGTGGCTCCGCCTGAAGTGAACTCATGTGAGCGTCTGATTGCAAGCCTTTCAAGCGTCAAAGTAGATTAGAAACGACAGCGCGATTTGTGCAGTTAGGTGTGTAGGCACCTTTACAGACTATCGCTTTAAGAGATATCAATATGAAAACATTGCTGTAGATGACTTATAAATGTAGAACGTAAAGTTTTCTGTCAATAAAAATAAGGCATTTTATAAATAAAAATGACCTATATTTTCAGCAGCTAATACAACATGGTGAATCAAGTTAGGTTTAAATTGTTATTTTAAGTTTGACCCACTCGCTGGGGCGACCTGTAGGAGCAGGGAGCAGCCAGTGTAGGCCGGCGCTCGGGGACCCATCTCCAGACCAGGCTAATGGTCAGAATCTTTACTTGAAACTTTACTCCCCATCTATTCACGCCTCATCTATTCACACCTATTCTGTCCCCGTTTTCTTCATGTCTTTGAAGCAGCAAAGTTATTATTCCCGACACTTACTTAAACTGATTTCTACTTTGGCCCCTGGTGTGGGAGCCACTGGAACTGTGAATCGACGGCGTGGTGCGATTAGCCCGCTGCCACAACTCTATGGAATATACACCCCAAACCGCACACAAGGGGAACCGTCTACGCTCGCGAGGAACCAGGACTGGGTATCGACCGGATCACCGCGGCTGCTTGAAACTACACAAGGCTACAACCTACACTGCAAGTGGCTAGCTTGTTTGTCTTCGCACCCGTTTTGGTGGACGACGCAAAATACCCGGTGAGTCCTGCGAACACTCAAGTGCGTTAAAGAGGGGGTATTATGCTTTTTTCAATCACATAGCACCAGTCTATAGCATACTACAATGATGACGTAACCTTCTGTTGGTCTGTATATGCAGTAAATTAAAATAACTGCCTTGAATAAAATTGCTCTCTCAAAATGGCTGTACTGAACGTCTTGAAATAGGCCTCTGTTTCTTTAAGAAGCTTTCCGACACGCCCCCTTCAGCACACTGCTGTGGCATCTAAACAACACTACTGTGCGGGGAGGGGGCTCTGCTGAGCTGAGGAGCAGTGGTTGGTGGCTTGGCTGGTGACAAAAGGTCCAGAGGCGTCTCCAGGAGGTGGGGGCGTTCCTAGGAGGACTGAGGCATAGCTACACCTAAAATGGCTGCCGTCTAAGTTTTTACTGATTACTCAAAAATATGTGAATGAGCCAAGGCAACACTCCAGGCATGTGTTTAATGAGGGAATGACATAACATGATATAAAGCTTGAAAATTTTACATAATACCCCCCTTTAACAACTTTAAGATGCCCCCCAAAAAGGCGATTGTGGAGGAAGAACTTGAGGTTATCAAGAATCGCTCAACAAAGTACTGGAGCAAACGGACATGATTGCAAAACAACAAACATCTATATTGGAGCTAATGGAAGAAATCGAAGCCTTAAAACTATTAACGAGGAGAAGGATAAAACTATCTATTCCCTGGAAAGTCGTCTTGCAGATCTCGAACAGTACACAAGAATCAATGACCTAATTATCACGGGCTCGGATCTTAAGCCAAGATCATACGCAAGGGCCGTGTAGGAGAAGAACACGCGGAGATGGTCCAGGAATCAGTGGAGCAACAGGTTGTGTCAAAGGCATCAGTGTTGAGAAAAGAGGACATAGAAGCCTGTCACCCCTTGTCCAAAAAGAACCAACGTCCAAGTGTTGTAATAGTCCGGTTCGTAAACAGAAAAAAAAAACAAGACTACAGTGCTCAAACAGGTCGGCCGGCCAAAGGAAAGTCGCCGTCATGTACAAGCGCGACACGTACAGGTGGGAAATGTGAAACAAGGCAGAGCAAATGCAGAGCAGCAGTGCAATGGGCGCAGTAATTGGACTGAATGCGACACAAGTGGGCTAAAGCGGGCGGAGGGGGTGGTGGTGGTGGTGGGTGGCTTTCGGGGGCCAGGACAGGAGAGCGGGGGCCCCTTTTGTGGATCATTGGCAGATAATGGGCTCATTAGGCCAAAACGTAGCTTAAAAGGCCCCGGCTCTCTAAACAAACAGAACAGGCGATGAGGAGATGGACTTGAGGGCCCGACATGAAAGAGATATAATGAGGTCCCCTTCACCCCCCTTCCCAACCGCCCGGCCCCTCCGCTCCGGCACAGCTCAGGGCAACACCACGGGCCCCTCCACTGGCCCCCGTCAGCCACTGCACCTGTGCCCCAGTCTCTCTACACTCACATGGTCGGGCAATAATGTTTTCTTGGGGACCCCTAAACCTTCATGAAACAGGTGTCGTTTGTGGCATGCTCCAGTAGGGGGAGTACAAAGAGCAGACAGTACACATAATGGTTCAAACACCTAAAGTCACTGGTATCGGAAACCAAGTATCGTTAAGGACTGGTATCGAATTTTTTTTTTTACGGTACCCAGCCCTAGTTAGGAGGGAGTTAAAGGAGCTGTATGTTTACCTTTAATACCTCCTTTAGCAGAGGAACCTCGGGATGTTAAGTATAAAGCAGGCCATGCATCTCAAAGTGTTTCTTTTAAAATAGGAAATCTATGGCTGCTTCTAAAAGTGGCAAGGCGGCTCCTTTCTACTGTTCCTTAACCTTTGAGGCAACAGGAGCTTCAGCTGCTCTTTGTGCCCGTCACGACAATCTGAACCTTCCTAACCCAGCGGTGGGATCAACCAGGAAGTTACATCGCACTATATACTCTACATCCTCCTGCACTGCAATTCATTTAATGTTAGTACCAACATAATCCAAGCAACCGCACAAATGTCAAAATTATGTGTTAAAACAACCACGGATTTTAAGCAAAGGAGCTGAAGTTCCGTTCTTGTAAAGTGTAAACAAAAGTGTGTAATGTTGCCATAAGTTCATAGATTGTCCATAATAAAACTTTGAGATGCTGCTGTGCCTCTTACGCTGCATGACCTGCTTTATACTTTCATATATTTAGAATAAAGCTCATGGTTTTATTGAATGAAACATCACACAGCAAAACTGTCGAGTTTGATGAGGAACATCCCGAGGTTCCTCTGGAGGTATTAAAGGAAAATACAGCTCCTTTAACTCTCTCCTAACTGGACTTTGAAGGAGGTTCCTAAGCTTATTTACACTTTTTAGATGCAGCCTATATGAACTGGCAATATTACGCACTTTTGCTTACATTTACAAGAACGAAACTTAAGCCACATGACTCATTTGCATAACCTCGGCTTTGAAAGAACAGATGCTTACTGTCTGCGGTGAACTAAAGGACAGGGTTTGGTAAACATCAGTAATAATTGGACAGTGATGTTTATAAAGAGTTGTTTATTTAACACATCATTTTGACATTTATGCAGTTGCTCGGATTATGTTGGTAATAACATAAAATGTGTTGCACTGCAGGAGGATATGGAGCGTATATTGTATCACGTTCCTCAAGACTGACCTCATGACGTAGGCCTCAACTGTTAAGGAAAAGTACAAAGGTGATATCGTGCCACTTTTTAGATGCAGCACAGGTCACAACAACTCAAACGTGTAAAACTTAAAGTATAACAAAGGCTATTCAACTGGGCTAGATCCAGCTCAGCGACCATTGTAGTCTGGCTCACCGGAAATTGCCACTTTTGAAAGCAAAAGGTTAATGGCAGAAACGAATCACACGCTACCATGGGTCCTTTTGTTAAGTAGCCATGTGCTCCCGGTGTGTGTCCACATGGATGTGGAAATATGAAAGGACGTGTACCCGATATTTCACCCGACAGTGGAACGAAATTCTCCTTCAGTAAAATTGTTAAACTAGACATTTGTGGAACAGACACTGTGCATTATGAAGCTTCTTTTTCATCCAGAACGCTGCTGCTCGAGTCCTGACAAGAACCAGGAAATACCACCACATTAGTCCAGTGCTCCGGTCTCTGCACTGGCTTCCTGTCACTCAGAGAATAGAATTTAAAACAGCTCTGCTTGTGTACAAGTCTTTTCATGGTTTAGCACCAAAGTCCATCTCTGACATGTTAGAGCCGTATGAACCATCTCGGGCCCTGAGAACTTCAGGGAGGGGTCTCCTGGTGGTTCCCAGAGTCAATAATAAACACAGTGAGGCTGCGTTTCAGTTTCATGCAGCTAAAATCTGGAACAGTCTTCATGAGGATGTGAGACAGGCCTCAACTCTGACAATGTTCAAATGCATTGAATATTGCAGAGATTTGCCGTTCATTTATCTTCGTACTTTGTATGGCCGCTAATACGAGCTCTTCTCTAGTGTCGTGGATGGTTGAGGGCTTCATAGCGCACCATTCCATGGCGTCCAAGGCTCTGCTCGGTGATGGCAGTCCGGGGTCTGCTGGAGTCCTCGTGTGAGCACTATCGAAGCACCAGACCGGCCGAGGAGCTTGTGTGGACGTGCGACGGTATGAGCCAGCTAGAACGAACCTACAGTACGAGCCTTTTTAGAGGTCCGGAGCCGTCTCTCCGGTGGCGTTGTCTTTTTAGATTATCTATTTTATTTAAATCCTGCTAAATTATACCATCACCACTTGTCTTGCTACACTTATAAACTCACCCCCCTGTGAATTAAATAAAGCTTGTTTGAGATTCCGTTTATTGGGTAAAGGTGAATGTCACCCAGAATCCTGAGATCTCTCTCACTCGCCGTTCCCTCACAAGCTGACGGCTAACAGGCAGCATGTATGACCTCAACATTTCACCAGCAATTCCCACATAAATAACTTGCATGTGTTCCCAATATTGTAGAGCAAAATTGAATGCCATTTTTGGTTAACTTCCCTCTCTGTTTAGCTGAATAACGGATTCCGGGGAGGGCTAAATTGATATGGTATGGCAGCGGGTGCGATTGAAGTGCCCCCTCTACCGTACTCTATTAGGGGCCGTGGCTGTAAGCAATAATGGTTAGCCTTAAACTCCCATGTAATCAGCCCGGGACGGCTAACACTGAGCATGGGTCCAGCCTTTAGAGCTCTATGTGGATTTACTGTGAGGGAAATAGCACATGGGCTGTCAGCTTCTCCTGGAAACTACTGCTGTAAAAGCAGGGTCGCATTCATTTGCTTCCAGGAAGAGTAACTGCCAAGAGTACGGATGACCAGTGCTGGTTGTCTCACGTTTTCTGTTTAGAGTCGACTGCTCTAGATCTGCAGAACATCCCACAAGAGTCGCACATACCTTAAAGTACATGTGTCAAACACAAGGCCCGAGATGATTTAATACAGACTTGTAGAGCTAAAATGATCCCTGTGCAGAGTTATGATTTTTTAAAGAAATACCCAGAAAGCTCACTCCAGCCACTAGACACTGACACAATAAGAGGACATAAACAACACATTATAGCCACGTGGAAAATGGACAGTCAGCCCCAGGGCAGCTGTGGCTACAATAGTAGCTATACAAATGTAAGCCATTATTGTGATTTATTAGGCCACAGTCCTGTCGGGCTTTTGACCAAATCAGCACCATACGATTAACTTATTGAAAAGAAAATTCTCAATAGTATTTTCATTACATGTGGCCCTGTCGTGGAAGCTGAATTTCGGCCTACGAGCCAAAATGAGTTCAACAACTGATTTTTTGTTTTGTTTTGTTTGTTTACAAAGTGGGACTGAACGCTACAACTGTTGTGTCCAGTGTCGTTTTCGTCAACGAAGACAATAACTATATCATTACGTTGACGCACCTTTTTTGATGACGATCATGCACCAATGATGAGCTAAAAATAACTCTTTGGAGACTTAAACATGACGAGACGTTCATGAGGTTATGTTGACGAGACCAGATGAAAATTGGAGAAAGTGATTTGGTTTTTGTCTGACTAAAACTATCACATTTACAAATGTCTAAAACTGAGAGGGCTGCCGACAACACTGGTTGTGGTCAAGCTCAGTCCATATTTCCCTGACTAATTTCTAACAGGGATGAATTTATATTTTGAAGTTTCATAAAAAGTACCGAATGATGGAAACACAGAGTTTCACGATTAGAACACTTATTTTCTGCTCACTTGAGTTTTTGGAAAATGGAACCAGCTTTATAGATTTTATTTTGAAGTATTCTTACAGTTATTACATCATTGTCTCCATGATTGGCCGGTTTTTCCTTTATTGTCATTACATTTCTAAATGATGCCATTGTATAATCAGTTCCCACAGATGTGACACTTCTTCATTGCCTCTATCTCTCAGTATACGAAGGACGACAGCGCCATCTGCAGGCTGATCCCCCAGGTTCATTGTCCTGTGGCCATGTTTTTGTATATGTCTATTGCTTCCATAAATCAGCTTGTGAAAAGAGATGGGTATTTTTTTTAAATTAAAGCTGCACTAAGCTATCTCTTTTTTCATTTGTTTCGTCAGTAGGTGTCATGATATCAATCAGACTTTGTGCCTCTCAGTGATTGGGTTGTGGATTATCTGGGTTTTCTGGTAGGAAACTTTATAAACTCAATAGCCTTTTGAACAGGTATTATGCTTTTTGCAGGTATTTGGTAATAATCTCAAACAGAAAATTTTGAAAATGCTAAATTGATCCAATACAGCTGAAACTAAATATCCAAAGGTTTCACTTCCTGGTTATTCAAGCAAACTAAATGAAGCTCGTTCTAGCAATTTGACTGCATTTATGTAGAAAAAGATCAGAATGACAAGCCTGTGTTCAATAATGACTTAAAGAGCGGCAAAAAAAGGATAGCAGCCAGGAACTTCCGGAGCCTGCCACAATTTCCTTACGGTCACAGCAGGGTTTATACAGACAGAAGCAAGTCAAATGTAATGCTTTTTATCCCTAGATACTATATTTTAATGCCATAAACGCAGAAAAAAATAATCACTGCATATTTATTATCTTAGGATTTGCAAATGTTTCATCAGAGGAAAGAGAATTGGCCAACATGGGAAACTTTTGAGCAAAATAAATGTCAATTTCAGCTAAAATGGCAATTGAACATGTTTTAGACCAGTATTTTAGATGATCTTGTAAAATTGTTGAGCAAGGTCATCATTTTCCTTTTTTTTTTTATTTCATGCCAGTTTGAATGCAACTGAATGATTTTTAATGGCATTTCAGACCTTGATATTGGCACAGTTCATTGAATAACTTTTAATGCTTTGAATGCCCCGTGAAAACCCTGTAAAGAGAAGTAGGCACAATAAGTCCATTCTTCATTTTACAGTCTATGGCGGCCACTGTGCATCTGTTATCAGATATCGGAGCCGATACTAAAAAGCCGATACCAAAAAAAAAAAGCGATATTGGGTATCGGCTACAAATATCCGACACTGAACCGATACCAGTTTTGGCTCTCAATGCTTTAAAAACACAACTTTAACCAACTCAATATACAGTAAGTGAATAAGCGAAGTCGTAATCTCGTAGTGCGCATGCGCAGCGCTTCCGGTCAAAGGTCAATCGGGATAAAAGCGCTGTCTCCCAGTAAACCCAATGTAAATATGTATGAATAAAGATTGTTTTACAGGCATCAAAACTGTGGTACATTAACAGATCAAAAATATATGGAGGGTGAGTATCTGTGCTTCCATGAACGTTTTGGTCAAATATATTAGTTTTAATTTCCAATTGCAGGTGGCACAAGCTAAATTAAATGTCAACTTTTTGGGCGGGGAGATTCTTTCCTGAAAATTACACACTATATATAAATTGTACGATAGAAAAGCAGAAAGTAAGTCATCTTTACTTTTATACTACACAATGCTTTGGCCTACATGAACATGTTTTCTCTCAGCATTGTATGGGGGAGGAGGGATTATGAAGATTGTGTATGAAAGAAAAGCTAAATGGCATATGCCTAGAAGTTGAATAAAGTCATGCAGCATAGGAAACAATAAACATACCCTGCAAAACATGTGCAATAGCACCTTATATACGTCCTGTTCAATGATCACATGTCTTTTATGTAATTTGTTGGATCTTTTCTGATAATACACTCGGCCTTCAAGAAACTGTTCTTCGTACTTGGCACTGAAGTAAAACGTTTCCCTCACCATCCAAATGTGTAGAAACTGAAAACTTTTCCTTGTTAATAATCCGACAGAATCAGAATTGGTTTATTGACATTGAACAGGTTCACAAAGTAGGATGTTTCTTCAGAGCAATCGTGCAACATGAAACATAAATAATAAACTATAAAAACTTTAAAACTTAGAAGGGCATAAAGTAGATCAAAAATAAAATGCGATAAAAAACAACAAGCACATCTCCTCAAGCCCCAGTCGCGGACTGCAGTAAAGTGGCCCTACACTTCCAGACCCACGGTAAAGTCTGTCGCGGACATGATGCTATTTTCACCGATGTCAGGGCACAAGCACATCGTAGATGGCCAGCAGCAAACTCCATCTATCTCGACGACCTGTTTCACTGAAGGAATTCTTAAGGATCTTCCAGAGTTTCTCCGTCTTGTGTCTGCCACCAACAAGTCCTTAGCGATAGCCCGCGTTTCCACACAAATAACTTCAAATTAGCAATTGTCCATCATCTAAAAACAGCGCGACTCATCTCTGTATCCTCCAACTGAGTCTCTCACTCAGTTTAATACGTTTTGAGTATCATACAAACATAACAAATCATTTAAACTACATTTATCTGCACTCGCGCGTCTTCGTATATGCTTCTGCGCTGTCAAAACCTACTTCCGGGTCAAATTTATCCCGATTGACCTCTGAGCGATCCCATAATTCAATGCGCCAATTGAGATTATGACTTCGCTTATATAGTACATGCTGTACCTCATTTTGAAGCTCAGAACTTGGACAATTCAGTCACCAAGTTAGATTAAACCTCAGCCAACGTATTTTGATCACCGCGCAAAATTCCGCGGCTAGCAACAGCATGCTAAAGCTAGCGGGAGCATGCTAATGCTAACGGAAACTAATCAAAGCTGGGTCAGGAACTAAGATAGAAATACCTAAAGTGGGCCATGTGTGTTTTAGTTTATGAAATGCGGATAAAGAATAACTGATATAAGATGTTTGTAAAGTCATTATCTGTGATGTTCTGCAGAAACGTTTGACGCTAAAGTAAGGTTTACTTTGTAACCGGAAACATTCAGTTCTGTTTGCTATCACGTGTCCGACGTGCATATACGTTTGGTTTTCACATTTTTCCCCAATCCAAGTGGCGCTCCATAGCTTTGTTGTCCACGTGAGTAGATCATCTGAGATAGCTTCCTGGGGGGAAAAAAAGTTGGTAAAATGATCTCCAGCGCCGAGTGGGAACCCTGCGCTGCTTGGCTTTATTAACGGCGATATATTGTGCGGGGAAGAGCAGCGCCGGGGCCAGACAGGAGCCAGGACTCAAACCTGCACATCCACGACCGCAGAGTTAGAGACGTTTCAGAGAAATGAGAAAATACAATCTATATGAAACCTATGGTGACTTTATTTGGACTTTTCTATGTTTCAGAAACTTTGTGTACACTCAGTTTTAATCATAAACATCTCTTGTTTGTACATTGCCTGATTGTATATTATTGTTTTACATGGAATGAAGCAAGCGATTTTTTATTAAAGCTACACTGCGTAACATTTCAGCCAACAAATAGAATGAAATACACACATTTATTTTAATCACAGATGTTTTTTATCGTTGAAAATACCTAAAAAATGTGTGTGTCGTGAGCGGCTCACCTCACCTCTCCTCAGATCTATCCCATTTTACAATGGGAATTGTAAAATTGTGAGCCTGCACTCGTCTCATAGATGGTTCAAAGAGAGAATCGTACCTACGGTCAAAGTTTATCGTAGCGAATATCAGGCTAGAGGCAAGTGCCGCATGCTAGCGGTGTTTATTTCTGAGGAAAAGTGCAGGGAAAGTCCTGCAAAATGTGGAGTCAGATCCGCTCATGCCTGGCCTCTGTTACTTATGACTCTGGCGGTGTGTGGTATTGACGAGACGCTTGACAGAGATCACCATTGCAGCGAGAGGAGGCTCACTCTACGACTAGTGTTCCAAAATATCAGACACTGCTGATGTCAGTCGTAGCTTGTTTTTGGTCGCGCGGCCGTTATATTTTACATCTTTGTCTCCTTTTTTTGAAATACAATTACAACCCAGAAACATAAGAAAACAATATTTGAAATATAATAAATACAGTAGTGTGGGGTTTCTTTGTCCCCGTCTCACTGTAGGACCTACGACCTGTGATTTTGAGCTATGGCCCAAGATTTACCCCACAATGAGTGACCGTTCGTTACAGACGGCCAAAATCGCGCAGTGTACACCCGGCATAAGGCGGCCAAATATGAGATTTAAATAGTTGGGTCCTCATCCAAATCCACTGAAAAAAATAGCATTTTCTGTGTCGTGCTGAACATGAAGAGGATGTTATGTTGACAACAGTAAGATCCTAAAGACATATCATTTTGACGCTTTAACAGGGGAACATACTGTATTTTGGTTTGGTGGTGCTGAGAGGCAAGACTGTCCCCCAAATCGCTTTTTCTGTGCTTATTTCCTATTTATTATTATTATTATTACTACCTATAATGACGGACATTATCCACCAGGGAGTGCTGCAGTACCCTAAGCACCCTGGGCTCCCACGTCCTCGCACCGTACAGTACAACTCTGCATATAATCACACACTTAAGAATGATAAGACACTGTTACGTGATATTCCAAACAGCAGACGGCACCTTTTTGAAACAAACCAAAGGTCCTGACTCTGCAGGGGTCCCGAATCTGCAGCTGCTCCAGGTTGCACAGGCAAGATCCGTAATAAGAATAATAATGGCCGTTATGAAGGCGGGGGTGGGGGGTGGGTTTAGCGAGAGTCTCCAGCTGCTCCTTCTACTCATCACGCTGCGAGCTAACACGAAACACGCTCACGCTAACACACATCTGACATCCATTAGCTGCGAGATGGAGCGCCGAGGCACCGCCGCTCGGCCGCGCTCCCAGGGAAAGCAGACAAGTCTGAAAGAGGAGAAAGGATTTGACAAGTGGACCAAAGTTGGAAGACGTCTCAGCGTTTAACAAGGAGCAGAACAGGATATCATAGACTTATTTTTCATCATTTATATCATGTGTTCATATTAACTGAGGCTCTATGCACAGTGTAAAGCCCGCGTAAACCCTGAGCATATCTGTCCGCCATTAAAAGTGAGGGGAAACGAAAGCATGTACGAATTCACTTGGCGTCACTTGACATCATTGAGCAAGTCTGACCAAAGTTCAGTTAAGTTAAAGGGATATTTCGGGATTTTTGACATTGGGCCTCATTTCCTAGTTACGCAGAGTGTTGTTGATGTCTGGAGATATTTTTTTCTTAAATTCATGCAGTTCTTATATTTGAAGAGCTTAGTGACGCTAGGCTAGGGCAAGGCTAAAGCATTTCTATGGTATCAGCTAGCCTGCATTAAAAACAGTCTGACCCAAGCACAGTGCACCTGAGGCAAATCACTTATAACGCCAAACTACCCATAGTGTTAATGGAATAATTTTTGAAATATGACCTTGTATCACATGAATTACCGCATTTTGAGGGACTATTCTCTCGCAGATCACTCCGCCGCTGCGTTAGCTTACAGCCACGAAGCTGATGCTGCTCAAATATAAGTTATTTTAAATGCAAAATGGTTATAATTATTCTATTAACACAGACATTTATATGGTTAGTCTGGTGTTATAAGTGATTTACCTCAGGTGCACTGTGGAGTGGGTCAGACTGTTTTTAATGCAGGCTAACTGATACCATAGAAATGCTTTAGCTTTGCCCTAGCCTAGCGCCACTAGACTCTTCAAATATAAGAACAGCATGAATTTAAGAAAAAATATCTCCAGACATCAACAACACTCTGGATAACTAGGAAATGAGGCCCTATGTCAAAAATCCAGAAATATTCCTTTAAATGATCCTTTATTAATCTCTGTAGAGAAATGTGTTCTCTGCATTTGACCCATCCTCAATGTCGCTTGGGCGATCTGTAGGAGCAGTGAGCTGCTGGCATGGGCCGGTGCTCGAGCGGGCAAGTAGGGTGAAGTGGCTTCCCCATGGACACAACGACAGTGTGCATTTTGCGGGAGCTGGGATTCGAACCCCCAGCCTACCGATCACGAGACGACCCGCTCTACCAACTGCGCCACTGTTGCAAATGGCTAATATACGTAAATGGTCACATTTATATAGCTCCTTTCTACCCGCTTTAGGCACTCAAGGAGTTTTACATCAAGGAACCGGTCACCCATTCTTACACTCATTCATACACCAGTGTACGCATACAGTGGAGGCACGGTGGGTGAAGTGTCTTGCCCAAGGACACAACATCAGTGTCGTTAGTCATTCATTTTTCTCTTCTATTCACCTGCAGCGTCTGGCCTTCAAAGCTGAGGAAAGCGGATGTTGCGTGATACTCATGTGGACACAGACACATACCAGAGGACGGTCTGGCCTGGTAACCGCAGCAAGTCCCTGGGCCTTTTCTGTAAAACATTCCTGAGCTGCCTGTGGGACACTTCCTTTCCATGGGAACGGTCTCCCGTCCCGGCCAGCTTAAACCCTGACGGTGTGAGCCGTCGAGGAGCAGTCCTGTCTGTTGAAGGGCCTGCAAGACCTCGGGGCAGAAATGTCACCTTGTAAAGAGCAGCAGATCCACCCGAGAAAGTGGCCTCCAACGCTGGCCCGTAAACACCCCGTGAGGACGCCTGCTCCGACGTGTGGAGCTGTTTAACGTGAGAAGTAATGTCTATGTTAAGAGAAGACGTAAGGAGTCAGGATTTCGAACTGGCCTGTGGCGCCCTCTGCACTTTTTGTCAGCTTTACCTTTCTCACACTTCCAACACTACATGACGACGTGCCCTAGTAGCCTATAGCTCTGGTTGGCAAAGCTGCTGCGTGTGTAAACGACGGCTCTGATGGTTTGCGGAATGTCTTTAACCCGCTTCTGAAAGTTGAAGATTAGCCAGAACAGGAGTGTCTACTGGGAAAATAAATACAAATCTATAAGCACTTCCACACTTCCGAAATATGTGCCAGGTCAATGTTGAGTCTTGTAACTCTCTTACATCATAGCGTCAAACAGGAAGGGCCAGACATCTAATAATGTAATGCCTTACAGCCTGATTTGAATTTATAAAACAGCTTTTTAATTATTTTTGTTGTAAGAGAGAAATAAAAAAAATAATTAAAAAGGAACTCTCCGACGCGTCTGTGCTGTCCCGGGAAAGTAATCAAACGCACCCCTTGAGGATCCGAACAGAAGTTATGTTTGTGAAGACTGAGCTCTTTCCAACCTACTCTGGACACGCCTGTTCTTTTTTCTTACCCAACGATAATGTCACGGATGCAGCGTTTGGCTACGAGAGGAACAGGACTATTCAACCTTCCTAAAGAAGAGTGCACTCGCCAGAAGTTGGAATTTCTTTCTGGGATTCAGCTACTATATCAACCAACCTGATGGATGCTTGGTGAACCTTGGCCAGAATCAAAGTGGATTAACTTTTATAACCAACGCGATCCCATAACCAGATGGGGAGGCCAGGCTGAGCGGTGAGTCAATCAAAACAAAACATGTGTTAGCGTGTGTGTTAGCGTGTGTGTTAGCGTGTGTGTTAGCGTGTGTGTGTTAGCGTGTGTGTGTTAGCGTGTGTGTTAGCCATTTATGAAACTGTGTTGCACATGTCAACTCCTTATAACTGCATTATGTGAAGTAACTTCACTTTTTGCAGCGATATTTATATTTATAATACTGCAAATGTGGAATGAGCGGAGAGAGGGGCGGAGTTAACTGAATCGAAGCGTCTTGTCTTCCGGATTGGAAAAATACCTCCAGAAAATACTTATACTTATCACAAAAATAGTGCTCCATAGTGGTAGAGGTACAGTATATCATATAAATGCCTATACTTTACTTTGGAATGGCTAAAATAGCATGATACAGATCCTTTAAGCGAAAACAAAACTACGCAAAGCTGCCTTCATTTAGGCCATATTGTTACAATAATATTTCAACATGCCTTTGCTTCTGATTTGTCCTGTTTAACCTGCGCCTCTGAAACACACTGTGCTGCCCTCTGCATCTGCCCAGGGTTTCTATCAGTTTTGAGCAAAAGTGTGAGAAAAAAACAGTGATTCCTACACTACGAATTCTGTAAGAATGCTCTCACGCTTAATTATCAAATCATCACTAATCACCACGAAAGGACACGCTCTGTTGCGACCTCCACCAACTGAGGGTGGAGTATTTGAAATAGGGATGAAAGTTGACGGTTATTCCCACTACTGCCTGCAGAGGGCGCTCCAGGCCGATTAAAATACCCTGATGAACCAGACCTCGCTGTTTTTTCACAGAAATATTTATAATGCAAAATATCAACTCTGACGTGCCCTAAAGATAACGTTTTCACCCTCAGTTATGTAGAATAAATCCATTTATGGTGTTCAAAAGTTCACATGTATAGCGTTCGCCGTTATTCCAGATGTCTTGAATGTGAAGAAAGGAGGGGAAAAAAGCCATCACTGAACACCAGTTGGTGAAGGATTTTAGGCAGCTTTCCACTTTAGGTTTAAGTTTTAGTCTACTTTTTTTTTTTTACTTTTTAAATTTGAAGAATTGCATGACTAAATTATGACTAAAGCTACTGGTGAATGTCTTTTTTGTGGGTCCAAAAAGAATTAAAAAATGTAGGGACACCAACATGAGCTCACGTCCTTGTCACTTTTGAGGAAACGGCGCCACTTGCTGGCCACACGGGCTTATTGCAGACATTCCTCAACTCTTGAGAATATCGAATTTTCCCGACATTGACCTTCTCCTTTTACATTCACAAATGAAGAAAGCAAAATAAAGTCTTTGCGTCGTTGGCAGGAAGTCAAATGTGAAGCGTTGTTATTTCAAGGCACTACAACACTACCTTAAATAGTTGTGAAAGTGGGACAAGCTGGGTGATGCAGCGGGACATGGAGGAACAGAGAAATAAATTAAAAAAACTTACCTAGACGACCTTAGACGAAGACCATCATGAAGCGTTTCATTTGCTATTTTAGCCAACAAATAGAACACCTAATATTGTACATTTGTTTAAAAAGTGAGTGATCAGAGTGTAGCAGCAAGTCAAATTTCAGGATTTGTAATGCCATTTCAAACCTCCAAAACATTTGGAATGTCACACATTTATCATTCCCATAGATTTGGAAACATTAAGCCGATATAATAATAATAATAATAATAATAATGCATTGGTTTTACACAGCGCTTTTCTGGACACTCAAAGACGCTTTACATTCCATTATTCATTCACTCCATACCTGGTGGTGGTAAGCTACTATTGTAGCCACAGCTGCCCTGGGGTAGACTGACGGAAGCGAGGCAACCAGTCTGCACCATCAGCCCTCCGACCACCACCAACCACTCACTACATTCGCCAGGCTTCCTGGTGTTACGAAACGGTCTCCCATCCAAGTACCGACCAGGCCCGTCCCTGCTTAGCTTCCGAGGTCTGACTGGATTACACATAGCAAAGGCGGGATGGCCACAATAACATGGGTATTCCAAACAGGGTTTATAAAGGCAAAAGCAAGGCAAATCTAATGCTTTTTAATTCAATTTTTAGCGGCAAAATACTATATTTAAATGCTAGAAATGCAGAAAATAAAACAAATCTGTGCACATTTAATTTCTTAAAATTTGGAAACATTTAATCAGAGGAAAGCAAATTGGACAAAACAAGCAATTTTTAGAAACTGTTTTAGAGCAGACCATCATTTTGGTATTTTCAATTAACATACAGTAAAACTTGTTGTGCAATGTCATAATTTTCCAATAAATTTAGCTTAAATGCCAGTTTTAATGCAATTTAATGCTTTGTAATGACTTTTAAGGCCTTGATTTTGACACCATTTGACACATTTCATTCAATGACTTTTAGTGCTTTTTAAAGCCTTGCAGAAATTCTGTTTAAACAAAAAACACGCAGTTGAATGAATTTTGGACCATAACTTTTTGTATTTTGGATGATGTCATGGCAAATATAAGACCAGGAATATCCTTATTTTCAGAGAATTTGGCCACATTCTAAAAAGGTCTGAATGGCTGAGCAGTGCGACCAAAAAAGGGACCGGTGGTCAGCCTCGATGGCACGGGCAGATTCCAAGATGACAATGCAGAGTCTTTGGGCTTTGTATCAATACAAGATCTTCCCAAAAAAAATATGAATGCGACATTGGATCTTTTGACATCGCAGAAGCTTATTGAAACAACGCCAAGGCAAATATGAGAGCGTGTGGCCATTTTATTGTTTATTTTGGGTAATGTGGTGTAATCGAGCATTGCCAATAAGCCACATCAGCATTATCAGTACGCATGCGTGGTAATGTTCCGGTCAAAGTTCACAACTACCCACGGTGTCAACAAAGCCCATTAAAGCCATACTATCAGTGGAACAATCGGTTATTTAGTGACTATTATGGCGCTTAAAGTGGTTTTACGGCGATATGCCAGGTTCACATTCATTCTCCATTGCAATGCGACTGTCCTCATGGGCTTAATCAGTGTATGGAAGAGTTTTGCCCTATTTTGCCCCGTGAGATATTGAGAATGAGGAGTCACGTGCCGAGTTGGGGTGATTTGGGGGGGCTCTGAGCCTGTCGGACATATTGGCTGCGGGTTGGGGGCACGCCCCCAGAATTTCACGCATTCCTCATATTTCAGAGCACTTAAAATTTTGCGTATTTACGTTTTCAGCGAGACAGAGACGGATCTACGAATACGACAACGAAAAGACAGAACGTAAAACTATGCAAAGAGATAAGGCGAAAGAAAAGGGAGCTTACAGGAACAAGCTCATACCAAGCGCAAAACAGCGGTATTTGGAGAAGCTTGCGGACATTCAAAACATCAACACACGAGCTCCCTGCAGCGGAGACCTGGACCATTTACCTCCGTGCACAAACATGGACATTGTAAACTACCTTGTATTTGGTGTAAGTTACTACACGATGCAGGAGTTTAAAAGCCACAAGTCTTTGGAAAGTTACACGACTTTCTGCTGTGGCTGGGTGCAGGACTTGGCTCTACAAGCCTCCAGCTGGTGAAAACAGCGTTGTACTGGCAAAAGTAACTTTCTTCACATGCGTTTTAGTGTGTTGTCATTACATAGCATTTAGCGGACACTTCTTGACCAAAATGACAAAGTAATAAAGTGCGTGTTTCGTAAACACTACATTGTTACGAGATGTTCAATGTACACACACGTTTCCAACATGTTGTGACAGGTCAGAGTGAGACTTGCGTCTCAACCTAAAAACTGTATCCCATTGTTCCTACGTTTTCCATGTCTATCGTGTGAGGTATTGGAGCAGTTTTTAACACAGCAGTGACTTCCAGGCGGTAAAACAGTGCGGAATAGCAACAACCTCCGCTACTACGGCGTTAACAACACACGTAAACTATGTGTATTGCCGCCGGAGCGCAGCCAATATGGAGGCGAGGGGGGATCGGCGGGGGGCTCTGTGCCGTGACGACAACTCCTCATTCTCAATACAAAGAAGTGCTTTGTGAGTTCAACCAGATTTTGCGTGGAGAAAGGGAGAAATACTTCTCTAAAATCATCGCAAACTGTAGAAACAATTCTCGTGTTCTGTTTTCCACAGTAAACAGATTAACTAACCCTCCAGTTTCACTGCCCTTAGAACTAATCTCTACATCTAAGTGCAATGAGTTTGCAATATTTTTTTATGATAAAGTCCAAGGCATAAAAAATGCCATAATTTCCACAACACAAATACCAACCCTGCCACCAACTAGACACCTTGAGCTGACACATTTCACACCTGTTACTGGCAAAACAATCGAAGAGGTCATCTCCGGTTTGAGTTCATGTACATGCTGCCTTGATGAATTACCCACTAGATTTCTGAAGTCTGTGCTGACCAGCTTGTTACCACAACTTGTTCAGTTTGTTAACATCTCATTTGAGACTGGAGCATTTCCAAAGGCCTTGAAAACCGCGGTCATTAAGCCTTTTCTAAAGAAGAGCAGCCTTGATCCCAAGGTACTGAACAACTACCGGCCCATATCAAACCTACCGTTTTTAGGAAAAGTCCTAGAGAAAGTAATATATCAACAGCTCACTTACTTTCTCCTATCTAACAATGTGTTTGATACTTTCCAGTCAGGATTTAGGCCCCACCACAGCACTGAGACAGCTCTGATCAAGGTGACAAATGATATCCGTATGAACACCAATGCAGGTAAGGTCTCAGTTTTAGTTCTGCTGGACCTGAGCGCTGCCTTTGACACAGTGGACCATGGGATCTTACTTCACAGGTTAGAAAACTGGGTGGGAATCTCTGGTACTGCTCTAAACTGGTTCAAGTCCTATCTCGAGGATAGGACGTACTTTGTCGAAATTGGCAACTGTGTCTCAGACAAAATTTCCATGACCTGTGGAGTCCCCAGGGGTCAATCTTGGGACCCCTCTTATTCAACCTGTACATGCTTCCATTGGGTCAGCTAATAAACAGCAACAATGTGTCGTACCACAACTACGCAGATGACACTCAGATCTACGTGTCACTGACGGCAGGTGAACATGGGCCTGTAGATACTCTCTGTCACTGCATCGAACAGATCAGTTTGTGGATGCAAAACAACTTTCTCCAACTAAATTCAGACAAAACTGAAATCATTGTCTTTGGCCCACAGACACAAAGACAAAGTGTTATCAGTCACCTTGAGTCTCTTGCTCTAAAACCAAAAAATCAGGTTAGAAATCTAGGAGTAATCATGGACTCAGACCTGAACTTAAACAGCCACATCAAAGCAATAACATCATCAGCTTTTTACCATCTGAAGAACATTGCTAAGATCAGAGGAATAGTGTCAAAACCAGACTTAGAGAGACTCATCCATGCATTTGTCTCTAGCAGGTTAGACTACTGTAACGGCCTGCTCACTGGCCTGTCTAAACGAGCTGTTAGACAGCTGCAGTACATCCAGAACGCTGCTGCTCGAGTCCTGACAAAAACCAGGAAATACGACCACATTAGTCCAGTGCTCCGGTCTCTGCACTGGCTTCCTGTCACTCAGAGAATAGAATTTAAAACAGCTCTGCTTGTGTACAAGTCTTTTCATGGTTTAGCACCAAAGTACATCTCTGACATGTTAGAGCCGTATGAACCATCTCGGGCCCTGAGAACTTCAGGGAGGGGTCTCCTGGTGGTTCCCAGAGTCAATAATAAACACGGTGAGGCTGCGTTTCAGTTTCATGCAGCTAAAATCTGGAACAGTCTTCATGAGGATGTGAGACAGGCCTCAACTCTGACAATGTTCAAATCCAGGCTGAAAACAGCTCTTTTTACCCGTGCATATGAAAACTGAAAGTATTTTATCTGCACTCTTGATTTTTACTGTAATTGATTAACTTTGTGTTGTTGTTTTATTGATTGATTTTAACTGTTTCTTGTAATTTTTTCTGCAACTGTGAAGCACTTTGAATTGCCTCGTGTATGAATTGTGCTCTACAAATAAACTTGCCTTGCCTTGCCTTGCCTATTCACGAGTGCAATAAAGGAACCTCACAGCGTTTTATGTGAGCCGCCATACGCACTCATCAAATTTCCTACTAAAAGAAAAGATCCAGAACGTCGTGAGGAATGGATTAAATGTGTAAGTTTGACATATAGCTAACTAGTAATGCTATTTGTAACTAATACGTCTATTTACTTAATTCTCGAAGACGGCGTACGTCACAGTTACTGATTACTATGACAACGGACAGCGCCATTTTAGCGTGGTTTCCAGTTGCCTGACATAGCCATGGATCAATCATGAAATACCTACATCTGGCAGGGAAAGCGGTGCCAATTTTAGCTACTAAGCGAAGCAAAGCTATAACGAGATAAACTTAGGCACAGCCGCGGTTTGCGGCAGGTCTGAGGACTAAACCAGGACGTAGACTACACTGGTTACAAATCAGGACTGATCCATGACTGAATAAGAAACTAGAGCTTTTAGACCAAGAGAAAAGCACAACACAGCAGTGACAACAAGAAAGATATAGGCTATTTACCTTTAGCGACAGACCCAGAGCCTGAGCTCACGTACTGTTATTAAGTTTACTCCAGCTTTGACATGTGAAGTGCTTTTGCTTTGTCAGAGCGCAGTGTGTTTAGAAAAGTTTAGCTTGTGGCTGAAAGAAAACGGTGTCATGATGTGGATCTGATCTGTCCCTGCCGCTCAGGAGGTAATACTGTCATTTCTCTCGTTTTTATCACTGCTTAAATGGAAATTCCTCTCAAAACATGAAGTTACAAGTGACGCTGCTGCGGCCTGTTGCTTTCTGTTGTGCCAAAACCACACTTAACTGGTTGCTACTGCACAATGTCATACCTGATTTCGGCCATTTGTCATGTTGTTTTCCATGCCATTTATCTATTATTATTTATAGGGAAGTACAGGAACTTGATTACGGCATTCTGTGATTGGAGCACCAAGAACTCACTAATTCTGAACACTAACAAGACCAAAGAAATGACTATCGACTTTGGCAAGAAAAAGAACATTCTACAGCCAATTAATATACACGGACAGGACATTGAACGCGTGCACACATACACATATCTAGGTGTTCACCTGGATGATAAATTGGACTGGAACATCAACACAGAGTCTCTCTACAAAAGGGGTCAGACCAGGCTCTTTTTTCTGAGGAGGCTGAAGTCCTTTGATGTGTGTAACCAAATGTTGTCTATGTTTTATCATTCTGTTGTGGCTGCTGTTCTTTATGCTGCCATTTGCTGGGGCAACAACTTATCGGTCAAAAACCGTAACAGGCTGGACAAGCTGGTTAAGAGGGCGGGGTCAGTGGTCGGGGGGGGTCACTGGACTCTGTTGAGGCAGTGGTCGAGAGGTGCATGGGGAGAAAGGTCCAGGCCATCCTCAGTAACTCCAGGCACCCTCTGCATGGGACTCAGAGGAGCAATAGATCAGATCGTTTCCTCTCCGTTTACAGCAAGACTGAGCACTTCTGGAGATCCTTCATCCCTGCTGCAATTCGATTTTATAATGATCATTGCTGATGTAAATGTGTGGAGGTTTAACTTCAGTACTTTTTATTATATTTATTTGTATTGTCTTTTTATCCGCTGTATTGCTACTGAATGACAACTGAATTTCCCCTTGCTGGGATTAATAAAGTAAGTATCTATCTATCTATCTATCTATCTATCTATCTATCCATCTATCCATTGCTATGTCAGGCAACGGGAAACATGCTAAAATGGCGCTGTCCGTTTTCATAGTAATCAGTGACTGAGTACACACCGTCTTCAAGAATACAAACTGTTCTTTTTTATTTATTTATTGGTTATAGCAAGGGCCACAAGTTCTTTTTTCTCTCCCCAGTAACACTGTGTTCCCGTTTCTTTCAAAACATTGATTTTCAACGCTCCAAATATTCAATATCTGTGTCACACTCACAGTTTGGGATACGAGCTGGGTAGTCCTGACCTTTAACCTGGACCAGCATGCTTTGCGCTCGGTGAAATGCCGAAGCCGCTTATGTCCAAGAGACACGAGAGAGAGAGAGAGAGCAAGTCCTTTCACTTCACACAAATGATGAGACACGCCGGGCTTAAATAAAAATTAACTTTATTCTTTAAAATAAATGCATTTTTACAGTCTGCCAGGGGCTGGGGGAGGGCTGGGGGAAGGGCAGGGCGGGGCATGCTCCGCCCTGCCCACCAGGCTGAAGGATAACTACATGGACACTGGGGGAAATAAGATGCGTACAAACGTCTGCTTTCCTTGAGCTCAAAACAGTCTCAAACTCCACGATCGCTCACTCGGACTTCAAATGATGCGTTTGAAAAAAAAAAAGGAGCATTACAAAAGCTGCCTTGAGAAACGGGGTGCTCCTTACTATTGAAACTGACGCGTCATGCGGTGCGACATCAGGAGTTATCCACCCGAGCCAGTCGAAAGCCGCACAAGTAAAAGAGTTGGAGTACCTCTCATTCGGGACTATCACCTTGACCCCCACCTGAACCGAGCACATTTTCCCCAGTTTGACTTTACCCGAATACAAAAGCTTTGTTCCGAGACGTCTTTAGAGTTTGGGTAAAGCCAAACTGCTCGGTTCAGGTGGGGGTTAAGAGGTTAAACAGCGCAGAGAAAAACACCAAGTTGATTCAATTCCGATCGCCGTTTTTAAGCACATGCAATGTTTTTACAGGCTCCGCTCCAAAAATAAACCTCGTGTTACCGGCTTTACCGACTCTGTCAACCTTAAATGGATAAGTGAATGAAGGACACTAGCATGATTCCCGCAGATCAGGTCGGCCAACAGACTGAGCTGTATCCCCTCTCCTATTCAAAGTGGTGAAAGGCCAAATCAAACTTCTATTACTATAATTGTTTAAGTTTTTTTCTGTTAAAAAACCCAATACATTATTTTCTACGTCAAGACGAATCAAAAATTGCTTTTGAAATTAGCGTTCCAGGTGAGTAGAGTCGTATGCAAACAGAAACAACTAATGCTACAATAGCTAGCTAATAAGATGCTCACGTTATATAAATGTTTCTTCACAGCAGGTGTGATCCAAAACATGCTACATAACGTTACACTGAAGACTGTGTCCAAAGGTGACGTGGTTGTGTTAAAACATTTATCATTAGCTGCACTTCTCCACTGGGGGGGGGAACTCGGAGCACTCTGATCATCTCCGAGTTTACAAGTTGCAATTATCAGTTTGAGCGGCGCGGGGGAGGTCGGCAAATGTACCAGTTACCAGTCGCCTGGAGCGCAGTAGAAGCATTTTTTTTAAAGCACTATTCTTATGCTTCAAATTGACAATTTAAAAATGACTCTAAAAAGAGACTAATATTCAGTTCTGTGTCATAGACACTTTACTGGAGCAACCCTTAAGGCAGTAAAATTCATGTTGTTGAAAAAAAAAAAAAAAGGCAGGTATAGGGAAAAATGGCTTGAAGTGCGGTGGGCAAATTGCAACAAAACAGGCACAATTTCAAAACATTCAAATTGAAACATCTGGAGTTTGAGACTTGCGTAATCTTCATATATATATATTCTTAAATCTTCAATATGACCACAAAAAAAAAAATAGGCAGGCACAAGTTGATACTACTTTAGGCTGAAAGCTAACCCTCTCCTTCCACAAAACAAAATAAAAACGCAAGAAACGAAAAAAACAAAACAAAAAAACACCTGTACAATTCTATAAAACTCGTGTTTTTACATTAGTTACAAAAAAAATACTTCATTTGCTGCTCCTTCATTTTGAGGACAGGAGGAAAAAAAAAACAGAAAAAAAAAACACATTTTGCATATTCATTCTTCAAACAGTGACCTCTGCTGGTGTGTAACGGTAATACAGTGAGAATTGTTATAATACTATATGGTGTGAGCAACAGGATATTCATAACAAATAACAAAAGGCAGGAGTATAAACTAGACAGCGGTGGCATAAGGTTTAAAATTAAAATTAGTGTTACTCGTAACCATAAAATAACAAAACTTCACATGGCTTGTAATGCTAAGGAGGACAAAATTAAATAGGCCACACTGGTGGCTCACAGCCCTTGAAAGCATCACAAGGTCAGTTAAAAGACAGCTTATTCCAAAAGTAGTGTACAAGTGCTCACTTCATGGACTTCATATGATGGGTCACGTAGTGCTGGAGGCGTGGCGTAGCATTGACTAAAATGGGACGCAGTAGAGGATTTTCAAATCTTCAGCCATTTTTGAAATGTGATAGAAAAGGACACAGACATTATCACAACAAGTCTCTCTGAGAAATAATCTGGACCTTGTGTGAAAGCCCTGCCGCTTTTAGGGAAGATCAGCAAAAAGGGTCACATGGTCGAATACGTCATCATAGATAGAGACGGCATCTCTGGAATCGCCCATATATGAACAAATCTAAACTTTATATAATTACTCCAAAACTACTTAAACAAATGCTGAATTAAGAATATCGTTTTCTACTATAGATACGACATGGAGAGGAGCAAAGTAGTTACACAGCCCATAAACACATGCTAACGTGATGCTTCATGCTACATGCTAACGGTAGCTCCAAATGCTGTTTTTCCCCACTTCTACTGGACACTGCTGTGAATAAACATCCATATGGGCCCGATTTAGACTTGACTTTATTTGTATGTGAGAAAACGGCTAAAAAGAGTGAAAATAGAGTTTCCCAAAACATACTTCCTTCCCCTTCTGCGCGGCCACGCCCCCTTGTGATGCCGTCTGTAACTATGGTCAAAACTAAGGGCGGGTGATCATGACAAAAATAACATCTTCTTGATAACAATGATGAAGCAATATTTTTTGCAAACTGGAAATATGCAAAACTGTGTGAGCAAACATCTTAATTTAGATTGCGTTGTCGCTCATTTGAATAAAACTACAAAAGTGCAGGAAAAAACCCTTTCTACTTTTTTAGAGGGATTACACACAAGTATATTTTTGTCACTATTTTATTTATTTTTTAATTTGGAGATATACTTGATACTGTAAATTGGCACATCTTCCAAACAACAATCATGATTTTATCTTGTAGACAGCCTACGTCCAGTTAAAACCATGACGGACACTAGACAATCCTTTTCATGCACTGATATTTGCAGCAAAAGGAACACGCAAGGATAAAAAAGGTGCTACAGATAGGGGATTAGGGAACGGTGAAACGTGCTAATGGGGGTTTTTGCACGACGTGTCTACGCTAGTTCTGCTAAGCAGTTGTGAATGTGAATTACTGTCCCAAGTCATTTACTATTAAGATTACTCGTTCTAATAGTCATCTTCAAAAATATTCCGTGTTGGACAGCGGGTTTCTGGTAGATGATACTTTCTTTTTGCCCCATAAAAGTATGTTGTAAAAGTAGTAATTTTTTGGAGAAAAAAAAAATAAAAAAAATATCAGCCTGATGTGTGAAGTTTGCATCGTATTATGATTTGTTGATGTTGTGTATGGTCAACCCAAAGAGTCAATATGTGACAGATAGACAGTGATCGTCTATCTACCACAACTCACTGTCCACTGATTATTTAAAAAATATATAATTATTCAAAAAGGTCTAAGCTAATCTTAATAGGAAATGACTTGCGCTCACTTCAGGTTAGCGGGAGTTGCACAGCCACGTCTTGCAATAAGACAAATTGTGCCGAAATTCCTCTACTGCGTCCCCGCCTAAAACGCCACTCGGTATCGTCTTTGCTCAATTCTTCAAAAATGAAATCTGATCATTCAGAATAACAACGACTAAAACGAATAAAGTTAGTGTTGAAAAATGAGAGTCATAGACCATACTGCCAAAAAGGTATATCACTGGCGTTTCGATGCACACCCTCTTGCAGTGAATAAACATTTGACAAGCTAGCGTTGGCTAACTGACGTCTCATTTATAGCCACACTCACCTTTAACTTTGAAAAACACGGGCCTGCTAAATAAATCCTTATAGAGTTGCCAGGCCGTCTAAAAACTGCTACATTGTCAGGTTCACTTTGATTGACGTGAACTACGAAAACGCACGTGTTTAGAGAGATACAACATTCGCACATGTCAATAACATTTGAGAGCTTACGTGTGAACTTGGACTGAAAAAAAACAAAGGCATTAAACACATTTATAAAGATATGGCAACAAAAAGCTTTGGGTTAAAAATTGCAATAGTGTTCTAATATCATGGACGTGTCGAATGATCCAAGAGTCCAGGAATCCTTCATCTTAGACTTCCACATTTGAACATACACAGTCAGCTTAAGGCAGAGGAAAATCAAAAATAAAATAAGTGTCAGCCATGGCAAAGTGTCGAGCCATTTCAGGCCCCAAAAGGATTCTGAATATTCTGAATAAAATAACGTTATGCTTGGTAAGTAGTGGGTGGTTGGGTGGTGGAAGATGGGGTTCCAATGGGTGCAGCTCAGATCCATCCGCTGGTGAGCTTGTAGAACATCTCCTCGTCTAAAGACTCGTTCTGGTCCTTGGCGCGCGTGGAGAGGAAGATGTAGCCCCCTATGAACTCGTGAACGACCTTACAGTCCACCTCGGCGCAGATGAACGCCAGGCTGGGCTCGTCCGCAAACTCCACGGTGACCTGTGCACACGGACACAGTTTGAGTAAAAGTCTTGGGGACCCTTTTATCACGCTTTAGAACTTTGTTTTTTTTTAATCAATCACAGCAGACCGATTACGTGGGAGGGACTTGGTTATATACCACAGGTGCAGGGGCAGGACAATGGGCAGCACCTGATGACGATGTGTGGAGCTGGTGCGGCTTATGACGTTCTGTGGAGGCCGTGGACACGTCTCCAGTCAATCAGGAAATTCTAATTTAGTAGCAGAGTTTACCCTGAAGGGGGCGCAACCCATTCGTTTTCAGGCCAAAGTTAGGATTTGACACATGTTTGCGCTATAATGTCAGAATAATGTCAGGGACCAGTGGACAACACTATGAGACACCCATTGAGACAGTTTATCAGTAAAATAAAAAAACTTGATTTGGTGTTTAGTTGCTCTTTAAGTTTCTACTAAATGAAAGCAAAAGCACAAACTGCTTCATTTAGGCCATTTACTGAGGAGGCTCTTTAAAACCATGTGACTGAGCTGTGGTGACGACAACATGTATTTTGTCACTTTTATAAAGTTTGGCTCTTTATTTTTAATTATTATTTTTATTATTAACTGTGCACCTGTCAATCAACAGTGGTTGCACATGAATCACTCGAGGGTGGGGGCGAGGGGGTGGGGAGATTGGTGCAGTGGCTTATGGGATGGCACATAGCTCCTAATCGCCAGTGAGTTAGCATCAGAGGTCCCTATGCTAAAGTGGCTATGATAGTTAGCATACAGGCCACTTTCCACAACTCCTTCATAACAGACAACCCAATTCTGACGCTTCTTATCATGGTGGACGCTGACGCACATCCGGTTTGGCGTTAGACCACTTACCAATTTACTAATAATAATAACAATCTCTTGGATTTGTATAGCGCTTTTCAAGATACCCAGAGCGCTTCACAGCTCATTATTCATTCACTCCATACTTGATGGTGGTAAGCTACTGTTGTAGCCACAGCTGCCCTGGGGTAGACTGACAGAAGCGAGGCAGCCAGTCTGCGCCATCGGCCCCTCCGACCACCACCAACCACTCACTCACTCATTACATTCGCTAGGCTTCCTGGTGTTACCAAACGGTCTCCCATCCAAGTACCGACCAGGCCCTTCCCTGCTTAGCTTCCAAGATCTGACGGGATTGGGCATAGCAAAGGCGGTATGACCCACTGGTTTGGATGGAGCATGAGTCTCCAGTCATGTCCTCTTTTGATCTGCTTTTACATTGCTTTAACAAAACTGATTTGGAATGAAACTCCAGTGCATGCCTTTATCAAGCAAACAGTGCCGAGGCCCAACACACACATGCTGTGAGAAAGACAGTCCTGTTTCAACCTGAAAACCTTTGAATGTTGTGGCTAGCTGAGGCAACACTGGTGCCTTCTAAAGCAAAAGTAAGTCATTACATAGGATTTACAGACGGTTATTTGACAAATATATATGCGAGAAGCTTGAAAACCTCATATTTTTCATTGTGAATTAGTTTAGCTCGATTATAAAAAAAATAATAATCACGATTATTTTAGGCATAATTTAAATGACGATAATTCAAATGATTTGTTGCCTTAAATAAAAAGTCTTTATTTCATTTATTAATTAATCAAAAACTATGCTAAATATATTCTTTGAACAGTTACAAAAGGACAAATTAGATAAAGTATGCCTGGATTGAGGAGAGGTCTCTGTTGCACACCTGCCCCCTGCTGGACTGGACTCACACCTGGCGCAAGCAAACTGAGCAGCGCGGCCTGATGACATCATCACACAGCGCTCGGTGTGTTTATATCGGACAAAAGCGTGAGCCACGGCGCGTGAAATGCAAAGAGGAAATAATCCCAGGAGTTGACAGTACTCTATGGAAGTTGTGAAACGTTTTTCTTAGTGATAAACGTGTGCTACAAAGAGTGAGAGTTAGTAACACAAAAAGGCCGAATAGACATTACATTTAGCAGGCATACTATCACTGGATGGAGTAGTTACCATCTTGATCTCCCAGTTGACGTTCCACTGCTTCATGTTGCTAAAGCGCCAGGTCTTGATGGCATCTCCGCTGTGTGCGTCCATTCTGATCAGCCGGTTATAAGTGATCCCAATCAGCTCCTCCTTCTTCCCGCCTTGGAACCTGGACATGAGCGACCCGATAGCAGGGGGTCAACAATTAGGGCTGTTCCAAAACTGGTAGCGGATTTATACCAACACCACAGGTATTGTATTCAATACTCACTAATCCAATACCATGTGTATTTCAATTTTAACATACTCACAGATTAGGGTGGCCAGATTAGCAAACATTTTTGTAGCGGTGAAAATACTTACTACTCAATTCCTCAAGAAAATAATGAAAAATGGTTGACTGGTTATCAATCTATTTGGGGGTCATTTACATATTCCTTCCTGAGGACATCTGGTCACCCAATCACAGATCCAAGCCACCGCTGTCTAGTATGAGCGATTAATGCCCCAGCTTATAGGTACGAAGATCAAGAACTTACTTGGCCAGGAAGTGGGTCATTCCGAACTCCGGGAGTGACTGCCAGGCCTGAATGAAACGCATTTTAGCTTCGATAAGACTCATCTGGGCCACGTTCTGGTGCGCTTCCAAGATCCGGGCGGAGATCTGAGAACACGGACAAATACGGAAGATATTTCAATTCATCGAAGTCTTTTGACCAGGCACGCTCAATCACCTCAAACCCCACACCGAATGCATGAACACAACAAGGCTACATCCAAGAGATTAGACATCAACCAGTGATGGACCAAAAGCAATGCAACTCTAGGTATGTCTATGTTAGAGTACCTAATCTTTAACAATCAGCGACAAAACAATTGTTTATGGGTTACTGTCACATTGCACACTTTAGCATTCAGGCTTGTTATAATGTCCATGTCAAGCAACATTAGCACACATTAGCACACTATCAGAATAGGGCAAAAGATCTATTGCGATTTGCAAGTGTTGAGTAGATTTTTCGATTCATGTTTTAGAATGGCTACATTTTATATATGTCCAGGAGTATTAATATAAAAAAATAATAATAAAAAAGACTCAAATATGAGGTGCTAAGCTAATCGCAGGTTTTCCAAGTTGTCAAGTGAACTGGGTTGTTTGATTTGAGGGCATCACATCTTCTCAAAAGCTCAAGTTCATTTGATCATCGCGCTCGTGCTTGGATCGTTGGTTCACATGTGTCTCAGACACCTCAGCTCTGAACAATGGTTACCTCAGTGTTTCTCAATGTGTGGGGCATTAGCCACTCAGGGTACAGTATTTAGGCTTCTTCAAATAGTACTCAGGGTCATCTGCAGTCTTAGACTATTCATTTTTGTTAGTGATTCCGTTACGCTTTAGTGATGCATTTATGTCGGGTGTTTTCCTAGTTTTGTTGAGAAAACGTGTCAAAGTTTCTTCCATTGAAGGAAATGACCATATTTGGATTACAGCATCATCTCACTTGCCTTACTCGTCACAAGAGGGTAAAGACGAGGGAGCGGCCCACTCCTCTTTTGATCAGGGTCATTTTTGGTAAAAGAGCAAATGTTTTTCACTACAAATGGCTTCACACAACCACTAACACAAAACTTGTTGTGTTATCCTTCATATTCTTTGAAAAATAGTAAAATAAACTCTGCTAGGGTATGTTAACTTTTGAGCACAACTGTATGAGCCGCTTCTTTTTTCACAGGCTCTGAACCATGCGACTACTTCGGCTGCTACCAGTCTACGGCGCAGGGAGGGGGGTCCTGCGGGGGAGTACACGTGCTGAGTCTATTTGTCACGTTTCAAAAGCATGGCGAGGCCAGCGCTTTAATACCGGCACTACACTGAGACCGTCGCTTTATGCTCTTTATCTCAGAACAGTTTTAAGTTTGGGTGTCCATTTAGTGCGTAAAAGTATGGAAAATGCCTGTGGTGTTGCTGCTCGTACGCCGTGCGCACAGACCTGTCCCACACCGTGCTGACCTCTCAGCCACACCCTGGTGCAGTGTGTGTGCGCACACTCCCGTTACAACATGGACAGACACCTGCGGCTTACAGACAAGTGCGGCCTATATATGTACTTTTTAGTTTTTCTTTTTTAACTTAGTTGGTGCGGCTTATTCATCTATCCATCCATTTTCTTCCACTTGTCCGTTGCCGGGTCGTCACATCGCACAAGCCCCCATGGCTCCTCCTGCAGGCGGTGGGTCCACAGAAGGGCGGCTTATTCAGGTGTGCTCAATAGTCCGGAATTTACGGTAGCTAAAAGTAACCAGCTAAAAATCTTAATATTGATCACTGCGTTGTAAATAAACGCAAACCCAAACGTTTTATGGATTGTAAAACGTCTTATTTGGGTCACGGCTTCTGACACTGGCATGATGATGGTCCTGAGGCCATACCAGTTGAGAACCGCTGTTCTAGAACTTAAGATCACATTGATTGATTAGCTGGGGTACTTTGAAGGTCAAATATTTTATGGAGGTGGTACAGGTGTGTGAAATACTTGAGAACCACTGGGTAATGTACGGTAAATGAGTGAAACTGACCTTCTTGTAAACAAGAACGGCAGTATAAAAAAAAGCCTTTGAGAAGAGACAAAGCAACCCAGTCCAGATGACGACTTAAAAACAAATCTCTATTGCTTACTAGCATAACAATACCCAGTCTTGTCTAAGAAAAGGGTTTTTTACAGGTAGCAGCAAGTCACAAAACAACAATCTAACTACTTTATTAAACATTATTCTATTTCTAAGGCTAAGTAAAGCTTGGCTAGTAATTGTTAGGAGAGGAAAGTTGCTCATGCACATTTCTACTTTGCAGAACTTACCAAGTCCCTGATAAAGCCAGGCTGAGGAGTGAGGAGTGTGGGGGGGAGGGCGGGGCAGTGGAGGAGGAAAAAAAAAAGAAAAAAGAACAAGCAATTTCACGTCAAATTATGCAGGTGAAAACGCAGACGCAAACATAAGCAAAACAAGGATGGATTCAATGTTAACAGAACGTTTAAAGAAGCAGTATTTTTGTCATATAGTTTTGGCCATGAAGTGAATGAAGTCTGAAAGAAGGCAACAGCTTAAAAAAAAAAGCTTTAAGGTTGGCTCATGCAGGAAGGGAAATACAGCTACATCGTTATTTTTTTGTCCCAGATACTTACCGAAAATGTCTACACACAATATGATACAGTAAAGATCAACAGAAAACATGAAGTGAAATCTAAAATATGCATCAGCAAGGTGCCCCAAATGACTACACGCAATTATTGATTCTGTATCATCAGTAAAACTATATTCAAATAGTATTTGGTGAGAATACCCCGTAGTTTCTCAGAACAGGGTTTTTACAGGCTTTTTATTGCCCAAATATTCTTACGGCCACAAACACTCAAATGAGTGCATATTTTAAGATTTGCCAACATTCCATCAAAAAGAGGAATGAGGACATTTTCATAATCCAAAGTAAAAAGAACACAACATTAAACTGTTGAGCTAAAAAAATAAATAAAAAAACAACAACTGCAGTTCAATGGTCACATTTATATAGCACATTATTATTATTATTATTATTAGGGTGTATGTGATCTTTAGTGACCCAGCGCCTGTATGGGTGGTTAGCCTGGCCTCTACAACTCATTATCCTCTCATCCAGGATCAATTGTTATTAGTTTCTGGTAGGTTTTTCAGTGCTGACGGACCCTCTTACCAGAAAAACCTACAAAACAATTGATCCTGGAGCCTTGTAGAGACCACCATGACCGAAAGTAAAGGCCCCATGCAGAACACTCATACAGCCATTTGGTCATAAAATATATTTTTTAATTTTTTTTCCTCATAAAAAGTAACACCGTTAATAAAAATAGTTAAGCAATGCCAGCAAATTTTCAAAAAAATTTAGATATTTAGATTTTATGTCAGTTTTTTAAATAGCATTTACGGCCTTAATTCTGGCACTATTTTCTTTAATATTGTGTTTAATGCCGTTTAATTCCAGTTGGAAACCATTTGAGAGTGGACCCAGCTATGCACAATAGCATACTTTTTTCAATGGATATGATACCAAATACTTTAAAGGAACTCTACAGAGTTTTAAAATGGTAAAAAAGTATGTATTTTCCTCCCCTTACATGTTCCAGCAATGTCCTAAGGTGTAGGCCAGACCTGTTCACCACAACTGCCTCTAAAATCCTGCACTGTCACTCAAAAAGTTGTTACTTCGGGTCCGAAGTGCCGTCATGCACAAGCTTAATATAGAAACTGCAGTTACGCCTAAGACCTGAGGTGGCAATACTGAGTATAAAATGACTGCAAACTTGCATTAAGTCCCTTTAAGAGTCATTTTAGTTGATACTAATACCAATATATCATGAAAACTGATTATTCATTCTATTAAAGTTTATTATTACTGTTTATTGTATTGTTGTACAATGAAAGACGAAGTGAGTAAATTGAATTGTTAAGTTTTTCCAGTAGTAGAAAACTAGTCTGCAAGTTCATACAGTTGATAAAAGGCTTTATAATTAGATACTCAGTGCATGGTGGTCACAAAACACTTTTCATTTCACTTCTGGGTAAAATAAAAATCAGGCACAGGGCTTTAATTATCCTTTGCAATGTCTACACAGCTGCTGTAAACAAAACGCTGTAATGTATGTTTCTCTCCACCAGAGGGCGCCACAAGTCCATGCTGTCATAGTGGGCAGGGTCAGCGAGAGTGCCACATATTCACCCGGCCTGGACCTTTCATTCTCGGACACAAAAACGCGCCTACACAAAATCTGTCCAGCCTCCACTCCCTACCCATCCCATTTCCTGTGTGTAAAACTCCACTCCAGTTAACAAAAACTGCATCCAGGAAGCCTCTCTCAACTTCTGAACTCCGGAAGTGCCCCGAGGAGGAGGAGGAGGAGGAGGAGGAGGAGGAGGGGGGGTCCCAGCTGACAGAGAAAGCCATTCCCACAGTGTTTTCCCGCGTAGTATTCCCAAACGCGCCCCATTTCCTGCGCGGTGCCCACACCCACCGCCGTTGCCAACATGCCAACATGTGCGAACTGTACAGTAAGAAGAACATACGTGTGAAGAGCGTTTGATGTGGACTCCGGGGATGCCCCTGTCGGACGGGACGGGTGGAGACTGAAGATGGGCCAAAGATAAAATGCTTAGAATGAAGTGAATGCATTCAGCATTCCCGTCAAAGTGTACATGTGGTCTCAGTGTAGTTTAGCCAAAAATGAAGGGCCTCTGATATACAGTAAATGACTATGCCTATAACTAATACAAAGAATAATGGCGTGAGCTGATCCTTGTTAATACTATACTTAATTTTTTAACTCTTTATATTGGCCCGGCTGCTTTCTATGCATTTCAGAATGGTTTCCTTTTTCCCCATCGGCAAAACCACGACAGCACATGCGCAATGCTAATACTTTGCACTGTGTCTTAAATGTTTGTCATGAAAATGATTTAATACATCGAAAATGAGTCTTACATCACGCAGATGTGTACTGAATGCAGTGGAGTCTGTCCGGTAGAAATGTTTTGATCATTTGTGGCCTGAGCGCGAGGCAGAGCTACAGCATCGAGCTTAGCTAACCGTTAGCATGTTCGAACCTATTAAAACGGACTTAAACGGAAGACAGACACACAAATAAAGTTTGGGGTCGGTTGGTTTCGGGTCCTCATTATTGTCTCATTCTTACATTAGAAATTAAGTTGTTTGTCCAGTAGCTCGAAGCTAGCGATTAGCATGTAGCTAGTGTTAGCGTTATGGTTAGCATTCCCCATTTGGTATGTATTGGACCGTTTTTACCACTTTGTTCCATCTTTAATTGGTAGAAAACACATCCATGATTCAGCATTTGTCTAAATAGTGGACTAATAGGTGAAACTCAACCATTTGTGAATGTTCCCAAAGATTACATCTGTATCTATGGAACATTAACCAAGGCTCGGATTTATATTTCACATTGGAAGCTTGACACACTTCTCAAAGTGCTTTAAACACAATAGTTCATTATTCATTCGCTCGCGTCCCGTCTAAATCAAGAAATGTCCTGCTGCAGCGATTCATGGGATTTTTACAGAAGGGTTTATAGCAGCAACTTAATGATATTAAATGCTATTATTAATATAAAATATTATTAATGCCTCAAATGCATAAGATCACTTCGTTTATCACTTCTAAAGATTTATAACCATTCAATTATACAGATAAAAGATTAATATGGATATTTTAATATGTAGTATTTTAATGTAGTTAAGCTACTGTTGTGTCCCTATGAGCCTCACCATCACCATCATGTTGTCATACCACATACGCGCCAGCTGTTTCCTGATATGAAACGTGGGAGACCAAAACAACCAAGAAACATGTTATCCAGCCAAGAGTGACTCAAAAGTGAGTCAAATTAGCACAGCCATAAACAACGGTCTGTTTCTCCGTCTGTTTACATGTTACTGTGTCATCGTCTGGCTTTGGGGCACGTTTAGGTCTCCTGGTCCTGAACAATCTTCCAGCCCTCGCACGGTTGCCTTTTTTTGTTTGCTCCTGGGAAACCTTGACAACACGGCGGTTTATTGACTTTAAAAATAGGTTGAATCAGGGATTAAGTGGTGTTTTTCCACAGCGAGATGGCAGGGAAAGCTTAGGTTTTGGACATGTCAGACAGAGAGAGTGTGCTGTATCATCAAGCACAAACTCCTGTACAAACTCTGCAGGCGGCAACAGTCGAAGAGGTCCGTCTTTGTTTTCAACAAAGGCCATTGTTTTAAGCTCAAAGTAGAAACAGATTAGACAGAGGGAAAACAAGTCTGAACGCCAAAGGTAATTGGAATTGAACGGTCGTATGTTTTTACCTGGAGGATAGAAAGGCCAAATGCAACCCATACAAACTTTAATGGCTTCTGGTACACTTTACAGTTCTCATTAGGGCCCGATCGATATGGATTTTTGGGATCCGATACAAATATGAAGGCGTTTGGAAAGTTCAATAAGACATAACTCTCGGAACATAAGCTAAATTCATTTCCTCTTTTGAGAAATTCTAGCCCATAATATCCAAGTAAGAGCAACTACACCTACTCAATCTAAAACAATGACTGTGAAAGCCTTCTCAGATGTCTCCATACTCCACAATAGTTTTAACACGTATCATCAATAGTAAACTCCAGCAGAGTCAGATGCGGTTAACGCACTCTGTTACGATCTAAATATGGCCACCCCGACCACGACGAGACTATTTCTGACTCACGGGTGACTGTACGTCGCAGGAGCCTTGGAAACATTCCACTTTTCTACTATGACTTAAACAAAGACGGATGGGGCAAGGAAGTGTTGAGAAGTATCCCCCCCCCCAGCCCCAGCCCGCTCTCTCTCTCCCTGACAGTATGTGTGCTCAGCTGGTCCGGTGTACACAAGCGGGCTGTCGCTTACACGCAAATCCACTGGACACAATTCAGGAGCTGGTGGTCATCAAATATCACACTACAGTGCGGCGCTAAAGTCGAGCGGATGAGGCTTGCAGCTCGCGCACAGTGCCAGGATTGTGTCATGAGACCACAATTTGCGGAATGGTTCCACCCCGCTCTTCTTCAACCCCGTCGCAGATTCGGTTTAACTTCCTTGTATTGCCACAAATAAAACTATCATGTTGTGCCGTGTGATATGGTGACAATGCGACGTTGCCCTGGTTTGCCCTGGGACATCAGGGCGTGTCAGGAGAGAGAGGGAGGTAACGATCCACCCAGGAACCGCCCTGGGATGCCAGGAGGAGCCCATTTGGGACCGACCACAAGGCGCTCTTTGCCCAGCTACACACACAACATTACCAACCTCTGAAAACATGTAGACAGCAGCAGGAAATATGAGCAACTAGACCACATATAAACCATGATGAGACCTTAAGCCTTGTTAGGAGCTCCATTTGAGCTTAGTTTCGAGACGATATCCCCCCCTTGGCTTGGCGGTGGCGTTACCTGCTTGTTCTTGTACTTCTTGAGGTACCGGGGCGACACCAGGCACTCGGGTTGATGTCCGTGGTGATGGGCTCGATGAACTGGGGGTCCGGGTTCATGTGCTGCATTTTGAGGAAGGACAGGATGTTCTGCACTTCGAGGTTGTAAGAGCTGTCCGCCATGGTCTTTCCTTTAGAGGCCAGGCGGCACGCGGCCATCCAGTGGGCGTACTGCTTCTCCTGCGACAAAGCAACGGCACACTAATCAAATCCTGTCGCTTGTTTGGGAGGGGGCAGGGCATTATCCAACCTTGAAGCGGACCTATAGGCGAAACGTTGTGCTCACCGTGTCACACCGGAGCCAGATCTCGTTCATGCCGTCGGCCACCGGGATCAGCAGCTTGATGTTGAACTTCTGCCGGAGATGTTCACGTCCGGGGTCACTTCGCAACCTGCGCACACACAGGAACACAACTCTCACACACCGCGGCCTTTCGGCAAACAAAAGTGAAATCAAACCTCATCAGCACATGCCTCGGAGATTCATCTGAATGGAGGGCGTGCCGTGGGCCTCCTCTTTACTCTTGTAACAGGAAATGGTGATGTCCTTGAACGTGCACCAGTACTGCTTATAGCCCTTCAGGGTCAGCTTCTTGGGCCTGGAAGCACAGGACACAGATGTTGGCCGACGGGATGTCAGGGGAAAGTTACAGTGTTGGCTCAGCTCAAACTCTGGTCTGTCTGGGGCTGTAGTAGCGTAAATATGGACTTTTGGTTTCAAACGTAATAAAGTCAAAAAGAGCCATACTGCCCTACAAAGGAAAAACGCAGTAACGCATAGTTTGTCAAAATTGAGTTAAGAGCAGATTTGAACTTCTTCTCATCTGTACTATCTTGTACAAAAGTGGTTTGTTTCAAAACTATTCCGTTTTAGAGAAAATCCATAATTAAATTTGCAGTAAACCCGTCTTGGCTTCATCAGCCTTCACTGCAGTGTATTTCGAATGCTCAAAAAAGTGATTATGGCACAGGACCAGATGATGGTCGAAATGGCCACAAAACTGAACTATCCATGGAAAGGTTTAATTAAAGTAAAAACGTACATCATGGTTCATTGAATGTTTTTATACATTTAGTTTTTTATTAGTTTTGTAGAAAGTTTAACATTTAAGTTCAAATTAGATTCGTTTGAATACATTTGATTCAAGTCAAAATTGTTTGGGTTCTTATAAAAATGTGGTACTTAATATACTACATACACTTAATACAGTATATGGATTCCCCTTACCATTAGAAAGTAATGCTTTATATGAACTACTTTTACATCTCAAATTATGATTGATACTGATGCAGATGATAATTTACTAACATAAATAAAATATCAAAAAGCAAAAAAACAGCATTTGACACAACACGCACGCACATACTGCACTTTTCCTTTATATACCCATATGTGGAATGTAGGCTCGTACAAAGGAAAAGTGCAGTATGAGCAATTTAGGGAGTAGAGTAAATTTAGAGTTTGTGTTTTGGTAATATGGTAATTTTTGGTAATATGGTAATAATTCTACCATAAAAAGCTACAAAATAAAAAATAAATAATGATAAAGATCAAACCATTTTGACAGGGCATCAAAAAAACTAAAAAAGTCAGTTATCTCAGTTTCACCCAGAGTGCAGTTACAGCATTTTTCCTTTTTAGGGCAGCATAGGTTTGCAACGAACTGGACTGAAGTTGAAGACGTTCAGCCGTTTTCCAAAACATTTCGTCTGCTCTAAAGCTCAGAAACGTTGAAATGGGGAGATTCAATCTTAAAAGGAGAACCTTGTTTTTAACCTCCTAACCCCAACCTGAACCAAGCACTTTTTCTCCAGATTGGCTTTACCCAAATCTCTAAGCTTCTTGAAAAAAGTGTCAAAACAGCAGCAAAACAGAGGATGAAAAACGCACAATAAAAATGTGCCGGAAAAGCAACAATAACACAATAAAAAAGTGACAAAAACATGACTAAAAAGCGACAAAACGGCAACAAAACGAGGATGAAAATACAACAAAAATAAGCAACAAAAGAACGGCAAAAACATAACTAAAAAGTTCTAGAACAGCAAAAAAAGCCACAAAAACACATAAGAGCCACAAAAAAGGACAAAAATGCAACAAAGAACACAATAAAAACCGACAAAAACACGACTAAAAGTGAAAAAAGACACGATGAAAACATGACAATAAGTGCCAGTTTTGTAGGTCTTAGCTTTAAAATGAGGCTGTAATCTTTGAGATTTGTTTAAAGCTGAAATAGGGAAAAAAGTGATTCCTCCTTATTTGTACACTTTTTTTTTGCAGACTGTTATCCCGAAAATGTGTGCGCGTTTAGTTAGTTAAATGCAACTGAAGCACATACAGTGAGTCATCAAATGGATTCGGAGACGAGCCGGTGCTGAATCAGTTCATAAGAGAGGCCTTTGGGTGCAAACGGAACATCAGCAGTGGCGTCTGTCCAAAAAGCATCATCATTCATTCAAAGCTACTGCAGCTCACAAAAGGTCCTCTGGCAAATGACCGGGCTCTCTATACTGACGCAAGACGGACACAAAAGCTACTTCCCGTCCCTCCCAGGCATATTTGTAACCTCCGCCACAGTATTTTGTATTATGATAAGCTTTTTTTCCCCTTGCACCAGATTACGTGCTTCCTAAAATGAGGGCAGACTTACTTGAAGACCTTGACGTAGTCGGCGAGTTCAGGAATAGATGTGATGTCACCCTGAGGGGAAAAGGAAGGCAAACATTAAAAAAAACAAATGTTAATGACATATTACATGGTGGTAAAGGCTGAATCATTCTTAAGTCTCTTTGGAGACATTGGAGTGCATGTCAGGCCAGCACAGACGTTTTCTGAAAATATGATGCTTAACGTTTGTTGTTAGTTCAGAGGGGGGCAGGAGCGTCACGTTGTGTGGCGCATTTTGATTTCAGAACAGAGAAGGGCAACATGAAGAAAGAGCATTATGTGGAACTGCCAGAGAGCAATAATCAATGACCCAAATCAGTCTTAAAATGGCTTAAGGATATTCAAAATTGGCTCCAAAACAGCTGACTCATGATAAAGGTTTTACTTAATGTCAGACAGCAGAAAAATTGTGCTTTTTAAAAAGAAAGTGAGTGCAAACTTATGATTTTAATGGAGTGGCCCACAATAGGATGCGCTCACAATACTTTAGAACAGAGGTTCTAAAATTCTCCAAAAATTCTCCGTAATTTACAGAACATTTTTAGCTTTGACGGAAAATTTTGAAAGCCGTTCTTCATTTTGACGGATTAAAAATCAAGTCATAATTAAAATAAAGACGCAGCGCTGCTCTGTCTCTGCTCTCTCTCTATACAAGCAGTTTAACAACGCGTGGTTACGTTTTGCTTTCACATCGGAGCTGAGAGAGCATGGATTTGGATAAACACACGAAGGAAAGAGAAGAGGTGCAGTGTGTGGAGGCAAGAGCATGTAGACCGGGAGGACGTATAGTGCAGCTTCAAAAACATACGATGCCAACTGCTAAAAATGTTCCTGTTCACGTCACATGAACGTAACCTATTCATGGGGCATGTCTTGCTTTGTTTTAGGCCATGTTCATATTTGAAGCTAATCCTGGTGCATTTGCAGGAATAATCGTCTTTGTTTGCACTGCTCGGCCGCAGACTGACTCTGGTGTGCCTCAACAATTTAGAATCAAAACATGAACGGAAGCAAATGAACTATCATCAAGTGCAGATCAAATAGCTTCATTTAGGCCTAGATACATTGCTAATAACACATCAACAAAGTCATTAAGGATATATATTTAAAGCTATTGTCTGCAAGTTGAAATGTGTAACAAATTTAAAAAATTGCGTATAATTTACCGCCTGGGCCTGCAATCTGATTTAACGTAAGTAATATTAATTATTGAGATTTTTTTTCTTCCTAAAGTCTACTTCCAGGTCCAACTGAACATAAGCCCTATTCACTATAATGGGATTTAGCTGATTTTAACCTGCTATAGAGGCGACTGCAATGCTCTTTTTAATATAACATTTACTCTGGAGTTTCTTTATTGATGCTTTTGTAACATCTACTATCAAATAATTTTTTCCATACACAAGAAAGGCTTATTTTAAATTTAAAAGTATCTTCATTTTTCCTGGAGAAATGGTGAGCTATATTATTCTAATTAGGTGTTCTTGGTCCTTAATCGTCAACAGTTTGGACCCGAAAGTAGCTTATTATTCTGTGTGTGATGTCACACTTAAAAGGATTGCAGTTTGACTCATTTCTAGGGCTGCAACTAACGATTATTTTGTAATCGATTAATCTATCGATTATTTTTACGATTAATCGATTAATCGCTTGGCTGTGAATGGTGTAGGAAAATGTTATTTTTAAATGTTTTTTATCACATAAAGCTAAAGTGGCGCCGCTTGAGGACGTGTTGATGGAGTAAACGTAGAGTAAATGTTTGTTGGAGGCTCTTAGCGCTAATTCTGCTTTCTGATTGGATGAGACACAGACAGATATTCATGAAAATTACAATGTACAAAACACTACAGACCCTAACTATAAAAACAAAGTAGGTTTCATCAAAAATACTACATTTTCATGTCATCTTTTTGAGTCTGTGTGATCCAGAAAAACGATTACTAAAATAGTTGTCGACTAATTCAATAATCGTTAGTCGTCGATTAATCGATTAGTTGTTTCAGCCCTACTCATTTCCCATTGACATAACATGGTCGGCACGGCAACGTTTAAAATATTTGCCTCATCTATGTCACTTCCTGTCAGTGTTCAATCAGGAAGTAAAAGTATAAACATCACAAAAACGATCAAAGTTCAGAGTTTTTTGTTTCAGAGTTTTTTGTTACTTTATTTTCTGCACTGCAATAATGTTATTGTAAATAATCACTAAAAATATCCAAAGCTGGGTAAAATCTTTAGCAAATCTTAAATATAGTTGTGTTAACTATTTTTTTTTTTTTAGCAAAAGTTGCGTCTAATGAGTCATATGCACTTTAAGGACATTTGGATTGATAATTAAACACATTCAGCATTCTGGGAACTGAAATGAAATGGTCCCATTCCCCTAATACACTTGGAACTTCACACAGTACCAGTGTGTTGGAGGTCTTTCCCCCTTCCAGTGTGATCTCCAGGTCGGACAGAGCCGCGTCCACCTCGTCCACCTCCTTCTCACTGTTGTTCAGATGGTTGTCCGAGGACATGATGGACAGCTTGTTGATGTGGTACTGCAATCACAAACAAAGGAGATCTGTTAGCGACACTCGCTGAGGACAATCGTAGGGAGTGGCTGGTTAACAATCGCGACCAAAAGTGTCATGTTGAGGTGAAGTTCTTTCCAAGCTCTTATTTTGTTTTATTTGTTGGTTGCCTTGGGACAAAGGTAGCAACTCCATAATAATTGTTGCATATTGATGACATTTCAAGGTGCGGCCAGTATTAGGTCATTTTCAGTGTGGACTGTCTGGATACAATTAAATTATGTGGTTGGGATTCTTCAAATGCAAACTTAAACCAGGCCATAGTCAGAGTAAGACTTGTCTAGAACACTCAGGTGGTGCAAGTACTCAGGAAAAACAATGTGCAAAAAAAGTAAAGGGTTGGGTTATTAACAAGCGCCACAAAAAACAGACTACATTATAAAGCAGGACTAAATAGGACAAACATGGGCATGCAAAGGCCCACTTGAACATCTACATTATAGCATTCTGGTAAACTTGCAGGTATTTGCATTCATTTTTGGTAATATAATACAAGCAAAACTCAATTTAACTTGTTGACAGTGTTGGGGTAACGTATTACAAAATAACGAGTTACAGAAATATATAACTTTTTCAGTAACCGAGGAACTTAAACAAAATACAGTAATATATTGGCCATTACAAGTGCATTTAAATGACTTGTATTGATGCCAAACACGCCCTAAATAAAAATAAAAAAATCCTGAAAAACAGACTTGACAAAAATGAAAGCGTGTTTACTTTGTCGACACATTTCTCATTTACATTCAGGTAGAACTTCACCTAAATGTGCTATATCAACACTTATAAAACATCAATTTAACTGTGATAATTACCATATAAATACCAAAACACTAAGCAACTTCACAGTGAACCAACATACACCTTTTCTGACGACTATCTGAACAGACGAAGAGAAACTGCTACAAGGCAGACCTCATGTTCCCAGAGCGCTAACAAGCTATAAACCATTTTACAAGCAACATGTGCCACGGTGTACGGACCAACAAAGGAAATTCATTAAGCTAAGGTAGCGTGCTTCCTGCTCGTCTCCGTCAGACACTAAATAAGACCTGTTGACAAATGGTATTTATAATGTCAACCCCTCACCCAGCCACTGGGCCCGGTGATATGTCAAAGGACAGCTGCGACAAGGGCCACAGATATGAAAAGGCCAGATAGAGATATACAGGCTACTGCCGGCTAACGGCGGCTAACAGGGGCTATGCTAACGCGATGTGGGACAAAGGGCACGAACACTGGCCCACAGCTGCGTAAAGCCTTCACAGCTCGTTACTAGCGGCGCACGTGTTGGCAGTCAGAGGTGGCTAGCTTTATTTTGCACTTAAGGTGTCAATTACAAGGTCCGATGAAAACAAAAGCCGAATTCAGTCAAGTAGATACATTTCCATTTACTCATTATTCTACTTATGCAACATAGAAATTCCCACTGAGATTTAGGAATCACTTTGAAGGGAGTCCAGGCTCTAGAGGGGACCCTGATGTACATGTTTTAAGTGGTGGAGTATAGTCAACTTCATACATAAATGCACCGCCTAGCCCGGGAACCTTCTCCCGTTAAGCAATATTGGAATTAATAGAACTCCGTTAGCTACAGTTGCTAGTATGTTAGCTACATACCTTGGCATATTCTTTTTGGGCAATTTTTCAGAGAAAATGAATGATAACACAAAAAGTATTTTTTCACTTATAGTTAGTGGTTGTTATTAGCATGTTATTCTTTAAATAACATGCAGCATTCATCTTGCCATCAATTTTCACCAATTTTCCTGAGGTGTTATAGCTCACACATCCCCAAAACATCAGTGATCCACCTCCATGAGGTCTTGTTGACTCCTCTCCAAATGTAACGTTTATGGTTGTGGCCAAAGTGTTCCATTTTGGTTTCATCATTCAGAATGACATGGTTTCAGAAATGTTGGGGCTTGTCTCTGTGCTGTTTGGCATATTGTAAGCATTTTTATTTTATGTTATGTCATTTGATTAACTCACACACACTTGGAGAAACCACAGCTGCATCATTTACTGTAGTCATTCTAATATGCTCAGGCTACGGTGATGTTGATGACATATAGAAAACTCCCGTCTCTTCTGTATAACAATGAAACTATGAGGCCACCATACTCTTCTGTCACTGAGTCATTATCTTATCAAGCCCAACACTGACTGTACAGCTCTTTGCTGATTTTTTAACATTTGGACTTTCCAGGTCCCAGCAAAGAATTCTACCACATTTGACTCACTTCCTCCCCCTCAAACTTCCCCCACGTAGTGAAACTTGAAGCCCCAGACTGTGAGCTCAGCCCGTCCACTCACAGAATCACACCGGCTTACAAACGCGCTAACAGACAGGTAGCAGCAGCTCGGATTAGCGTCTCTGTGAAGTCCGTCGGTAACGGATGCCAGTTTGGAGTAATTTTACACGTACAGTATCACGCCCTCCCATAGTGTCACAGGGCTAACGCAGGAATGCTCCCGGGTTGGTGGGACGTCGATGGGGGTGGGTGGTCTGGGATATGGGCTGGAGGGGTATCGGAGAGTCTCTATAATTACCCCCATGGTGAGGACAGTGTGGCGTCCTCAGGTCTTGGCACCCGGGCTTTATGAGGTGGAAAAAAATAGCACGGTCACCACCACCCCGAGTGTCTTCTCCAGTGGCAAAACCGGGAATGCTCTGGTGCGCTGGATTTGTACACGGTTCTCCCAAATGTGCTGCAGGTAGTCCTTTGAATTACCATTTCAGACCATCACTTTGAGGCCTTCATTTTGCCAGAGATCATTTAAAGGCACTATACCTGATTTTTTTTTCAGACATTTGTGGCAAAAACACTATGCATTTGTATCAACTTCATTAACTTTCTGGCTTGTTTTCTGGAATTTCTATGAATGTAACCCTGAAAAGTGACACTAAGTTGTAAAACGAGCCTATAAACTCGTCCCTGTGGAGAATTGTGATGCTACAAATATGTTGGCAAAGTTAGGAAAGAGTTTGGACACCACTAACATGTTAATTTAGTGACTTACTCTTTCATTGTATATCAAATATTCAGGTTATAGGGCCTTTAATGACTTTTAATGTTTTACAATGCCCCGCGGAAACCCAGTATCCCAACCCAACATCCACCATGTTCTACATGTAAGGCAGGGGTGTCCAAACATTTTTCATCAAGGGCCATGTATACGGTGTGGAGGGTCAAAGATCAATGGTCAGTGCAGTGAAACATTCTCTCGGGTGCATTTAAGAGCAGTTTAAATCATGCCCTGCACCTTTATTTAGGCTTGGAACCATGATGCCAGCTTTGGCACAATAAAATGTTTTAGTTTCTGAGGCTTTAATTGTGTGAAATAAAGAGTGGAGTAAAAAGTACTCTCTCTGGAGATGTGTGCCACTTAGACAAGAAGTCTGAGGGCCAACAAAAATTGGTCTGAGGGTCGCATTTTGCAGCGTCGCACACTCATGTAGCCGAAGTCCAAGATATACACGCAAGTAAGTGCTTCATTAGTCATTGTACAACAACGAAAATTACAACGAAATTGTGTTCAGGTGTTAGTCCTGAGCCGCTGCAACTGAGCCGCATCATTACTGTGGGTCAACCTGACCAGCATGTTTTTGGAGGTCAGGGAATCCAGAGAACCCGAAGAAAACCTGGCTGTCTGCCTTCAGTCTCCTCTGATCCTCTGAAACGGTGCATCGCCTCCTGGGTTTGTCTTCGTTTCAGAGCGTGGTGTCCTGCACTGGTCAGTTCCTCTAACTCCTCCTGCGCAGCTCCCTCCGTATTTTACCTTCTTTTGTGACGCCTCCACTGTGCTGCAGGTGTGGGGGGCTCTTGGTGCCTCTTCAATGTTTCAGAAGAAGACATTTGTAGGTATCAATTGTCCTGAGCTCATAAGCTAGATGTTTTACTTTTAAAAACTGATTTCTTCAGCACCATTATGGACTCGCTGCAGTATAAAAAATCCACTGAACCTCACAAAAACACGGCAAAGACGTACAAAAGAACGTTTCGGCAGAGCCTTCTTCAGATCTTTTTTTAAAAACCACGGTGCACAGTCCAAACCATCAAGCTAACTCGAGCTAAAGTGCCCCAAGTTTCTTCACTGCACACAGATCAGAACAAGCTTCTGCCCACACGCACTTTGAATACCGTCAGACAGGGCATCCCGACGGTATTGATCCTGTATCCTTTTAATACTGTAGTATACCTTGAAACCGGTTACAACAGTTAAGTTTCAGTCATGAATAGTCTAATTTAGACTAGTTTAGTAGCAATAACTAGTAGTGATTTATGACTTGTTTTGACACAATTTGATTAAAAAAAAAAAAATTACATAAGATTTTGTTTAAATTTCCAGTTATCATAAAATATTGTTTTTGTATTATTCAAGATAGTCATTGAATTTCACATTTTGCACAGCCCTATCTTGTCACAATCCAGCAGTGAATGTTCCGAGTTTGCGAACCAATTTTTCCCTGAAGAGGCCAATACAAATGTGAAACTGTGAAACAAAACAAAAAGGAATACAATAGTGGAAGATTGTCGTATCATGTAACAATTTCCTCCGCCTCCCACGCCTGCAACTCTTCCCTTTCCTTGTGTCAGCGCCGGGCCTGCAGCCATCCTAATTCATTACCGCGCAGATGAGAAGGCACTGGGCCCATTGGCGGGGAAGAGCCTGACCCAGCACTTCTCCTGCAGTAATAAAGAAAAAAAAGAAAAAACGAAGCTCCGCCACTGGTCTCCCACCTGCAGAGCTGCAAACATCATCATCTCCTCCTCCGTGCACTCGATCTCCTCCAAAAGGATGGCCCACTTCGACTGCTCGTACAGCTGGTTCACCCGGATGGCGTCGTACTGGGGGAGAGAGGAACAGCGACAATATATGATTGATCATTTCCTTTCTGGAAGACAACCCAAACGGAAGAAATGTAATGTGCAGACGTTCATTTTTAGGGCAATTTTTTTCACTTATAAATAGCTTATTCAAAAATCAACTAAATAAAACCATACATTAAATTCGGCTCTATCCATTATTTCAATTTTGTCGCTGAAAATATATGCAATTTAGGCAATTTTTATGCCTAAAATGTCTTCATCTCTTTTAAAGCAGTACTAAGTAACTCTTGCCCCTAGAGGCCATAAGCGCAACTGCAGGTGTCGTAGCAAGTTACGATTTTATAATTTATTAAATGTCTTGGAGAGTAAATACTACGCTGACAGAAAAGGTGAAGGCAGAGAGGGGTGTTGTACATCCAGTTATACAATGGGAATATTTTTTTCACTCAAACGTGGCTGTAAATACAGTTTAAAGTGGTGCTAGCCCGCAGTTAGCTTTGCCCGTTAGCCTGTTAGCTTCTTCTCCGTGATTCTATTAGTGTGTATTGCTTGCTCCGCCCCGGTGGCAGTCAAGTTGCAAGCATGGCTTTCTGGCCAGCAAGGGCGCCGTAAAGGGGTGGAAGGTTAGGACGATTCTAAGGGCCCAGGCTGATGAAGGGCCCAGAAGAGCAGACCCTCTTTTTCTTTTCTTATTTCTTTTCTCTTTTTTATACATACGTTAAATGTGCTAGGGCCCCTCATACACTTAATGTGTATTTTGTCCGTTTTGACCATAGATTTAATATTTAACAAACAAATAATGTATTTACTGTTTAAGTCACACCCCTCCCCCTCACAATGGTTCATTCCACCTGCGCTGTCCGAGCTACGCTTGCTAGCGTAGCGTCTCTTGCTTATTGCATTTGTTATGATGCAGTGCAGAAAGTGACACATGCAGGCATGTCACATCAAAAGTTAGGACATCAAAAACGGAAAGAAAAGAAGGAAAGAGAAGACCGAGAACGCCGAAGTCGACAGTATGTCACACATGTTTCAAAAAAAGAAAGGTAGCTTGCCCTATTCCTGTATTCCAAAACTTTCAGACTTACTTATTTTTGTTGCTACATGACCTGCTTTTATCTAGCTAGCTTAGTAAAATAATTACTGAATTATGATTTACATCCAACAATAATAACATCTCTGCTGTCTCCGGGTTATCATGTCTCATAGACATGATAACCCGTCCCCGTCTCAGCCAAACAAGGTGAGCCTGAGCGCAAAACTTCACGAAGATTGAAGGCTCTAAGCACGTCTTATCTACTGTGTTCTCCACATGATGATAACTTTACTAAACAAAAAGTAATCTACACGCTTCAAAAATTACAAGATGCAGCTGCAGAGTATTTTTGGGCAGGTCTGCATAGTTTGGCGAATATTTTGCACATTGCCTGTGACCGTTGCTGGTGGAGAGAGAGCATTCAGTAAGCTGAAACTGATTAAAAATTATCTTAGGTCTGCTATGTTGCAGGACAGACTTTGTCACCTTGTCATACTATCCATTGAAAGCAAACTGGCAAGAAAGCTGAACTTTGATGATTTGATACATGATTTTGCCAGCAGAAAGGCACGCCGCTGGGCCATTATAAAGTTATGTTGAACATAACTTTGTTATACCTGGATCAGAGGTTCCGTTAGACTTTTTTTTTGTCGGCCACTTTGGCCGGCTGGGTTGTAAAATGTCGGCCATTCACAAGAATTACCGCGGCCATTAAAAAATATACAGTAGCCTATAATGAATGTGGCTTATTATCAATAACAATCTACATTTAGACCGAGCGCTACACGAGTGCTTTAGTGAGTCCAAAACCAGGCTATTTCTAATGAAAGAACGACGGGAGAAAAATGTAACAACAACTCAAATCCAAACATAAAGTTGTGCGCGTGGAGACGATAGAGGCAGCAGGTGCCACGCGGATGTACCCCACTTGACAGAAGGAATCTATGACCCGAACGCTGTCCAGATCTGACCGCGCATCAGCTGCACAGCGAGGGCTGGGCTGTAGATGCCATTCCGTGCTTTAACGTGGCTTCAGGTGTAACATTAGCAACGTCTCTAACCGCTAAAATATTCTGGCGGGACAAATCGACAATGCTGAAGTCACCAAAAGTCACTTTCAAGCGATGCACCCGGACCCAGCTCTGACACACCCAAGAGCGGCTCCAACACCGGTGACTAAACCGAGGCGTCTGCGCAGACTGACCGAGGGAAGCGCCTCTAAACCCGGCCACTCTCCCAGGAAGAGCCGCTGTGAGACTGCGCGTCAGTCTGACTGAACACACACGAGTTTAAAGTATATCCTAATCAAAAGTATTAGCTGTTGAGTTCTTAACACACTTTTATAAAAGTAAATGTACCTGTAGTTCGCCGTTTTCTTGGAAAATGTGAAGAACCACGAAGAAAAAGCGTAACATCTCCAGAGAGCGATGAAGGCGCTTCAACTGCGCTTCGTAAAATGGGCTAAGGGCGTAAGTCGAAACTTTTTTGGATAGAAATATTGAACCTTTTTTAATATTTAGGCCAGTCTCGAAAACACTTTGTCATGTTAGTCACTGGCTTAGGTCAAATGTTAATATATTTTTCTATATTCTCTCCATATTTTTTTTTTTTTTTACCGTCGGCCAATTTGGCCGATGGAAATCATTTTTACCGGCCATTTGCTTTTCACACCGGCCAAAAGCCGGCTACAGCCGGCTAACGGAAACCCTGACCTGGATAACAGTTTATGTCTGGTTTAGTACTTGTTTAGTCCTGGACTGGTTTAGGCCTGGCATTACTCCTGGTGTGTCTTGATTTTGAGCCCTTTTGGCCTAGTTTTAGTCTTGGACTGATTTAGTTATGGGTTAGTTCTAGCTGATGTTTCCTGATTGAGCAGTTGGACCCAGTTAAAGCTTGTTCACATAAAGTATATGTCAATATGTGTACATTATGATCTGTTGTGTTTGCAATTGAGATAATAAATATTCTCCTTTTATGTAAACAAGTACATATTTCCATCGTTTTTTCTTGTTTTTGTAGGCTTTTCCTCATCAGACATTTTAACTATGCAATGTGCTAAGTATCTTTTTTAAAGTATACAGGGCATGTTTATTGGGTTACATTTTATCTGTAAAAAATGTAGGGGGCCCAGAAATGTTTGTTTCCATAGGATCCAGAATTTCTGGCAGCACCCCTGCTGGCCACAGACACCAGGGGGAGATGAAAGACCCCCCCAATCATCCCATTAACACTTGTATTACCCCTACAGGGACTACGGAAAGGATTTATTAAGGTAAACACGTTACTTAGTACTGCTTTAACCCCCGCCCGAACCGAGCACATTTTCTACAGTTTGGCTTTACCCAAATCTCAAGGCTTCTTGAAAGAAAAAAAAAAGCATCAAAGTAACGGCAAAAATGCGACAAAAAGCAATGAAAAAGCAAAAAAAGAGGGCAAAATACGACAAAAAACGCTTTAAAAAATGTGACAAAAACACGGCGACAACGTGACAAAAAGTTACAATCACTTTTGTAGGTCTTTAACACGCTGCATAAACTGTCACTTGGAGTCAAATAAATCGCAGAATTTTCACAACAATTTGCAGATGCGTGAGAGAAGTTTCCCATTTTACCTTTGGGTTGAGGTCGAAGAAGCTGTGGTATTTGAACCTCAAGAGGAGCACCTCGTTTTCCTTCACGTCCTGCTCCATCAGGGACCGGGACGAGTCAAGCCATCTGCCAGCATAAAGGATTATTATTATTATTATTTCAGTGAAGCAGCACATTAATGAAGAAATGTTGGGCAGAAACGTTATTTTTAAGCTACTGACAGGAAGTGACATAGATACAGGTAAAACTCCGTAACAGTTTGACTCATTAATGTCCCATTGACATAACATGGTTGGCACAGCAACAGTTTATAATAGTTTGCCTCTATACGTTTGTTAAGTGGTGACGTCACAGCTCTACTTCCGGGTCCACAGATGTGCGAGAAACTACAAGAAACTCTTTAATACCACAATCAATATTTCTGAAACTCAACAGAGAGTTACGGAACATACTTATTTATCAGGCCCATTAGCCAAAAATGCTGTACCTACTGCTATAAAAGTAATATTTACCAAAATCGCTACAGAAAAATGCTAACGGAGCAGCAGCTACGCTAACCCCGGAAGTAGCGACTTTAGTAATATTACTTTTTTAGCAGTAGGTGCGGCATTTTTGGCTAATGAGTCTGAGAAATAAGTAGCTTCAGTAACTCTCTGTGGAGTTTCAGAAATATTGATGGTTGTATTTAAGAGTTTTTTTACTCACATATTTGCCCGTCTGCTAGGACCAGGAAGCGGAAGTCGTGACGTCACACTTAACAAACGTATCGGTCACATCCTGTCAGTGTCCAATAAGGAAGTGAAACTATAAACATTACAAAAATGGCCAAACTAAAGAAAGCTGGGTACAATGTTTAGCAAAATCTTAAATATAATTGTATTATTATGTTTAAGCAAAAATTAACTAATGTGTCATATGCACTTTAAGTGGGATGAGATCTTTGGCAAAATCTCTATATGGCCTGTCTTTGTAAACATGTTTTGCTTGTAAATATGTGCTTTCAGGAGCCATATTGTTGACGGTTATACATACATTATTCCACTTCTGGCCTCAACAAGTGTGTAATTGGAAAGTTGCACGTTTCTCCTGAAGTCGACATAAGAAGGAAGGCAAAAGAAATGTACTCTACTACAAGAAAAAGAAAGAAACCCATTTACCCCATCTTTAAGTAAGGGATAATGTATCGAACGATAATGTATAAAACCTTCAGGGCAAAACAAGACAGTCCAGTTCGCCCTGTCTGTACTTATTTTCCCGATAATGACCAGCGTTCTATACATTATCCTGCTTATTATACGGCCAACTGTACACACACAAATACACTTTTATGAAGGCCGAAAGGTTTATTTAATGATTTCCGCGGCAAATAGTTCCCAAAAGTTTGCACGTTGCTTGGCAACGTTTGTTGTGATTCCAGGCAGTGTGGCGAGGCTAGTAGCAGCACGGCTAGCTACTTATTGCTAGCCTAGCTACTTAGTTTAAGGTGCAGTTCGAGAGGAGGAATGGTGGTGAATCTCTGGGTAAGTTGAAAGTCGGACTCCCGTTAACTTCACGAGTGATTCCCCCAACTTCTCTCGCAGGGACGGGGACAGAGATAGTGTCCGCCTGTCCGCTACTACTACTTGCGGAGTGATATGAAAGACCTGTATTACAAGCACGAACTCCGTTGACATTGGCAGCGGTCATTATTTTTTCAGAGGTCTCTATCAGAAATAATGACCGGTAGAACGTTGGAAATCCCATTCAAGTCAATGGAGCGTTCTACTTGCATTGTGAAGAGCCGTATAATAAATGAAAAATAAACTCTACAAATCAGTTGAATATGACATTGTGACCTCCTTTCATGTTACACAACATGATCCCCTCTGACTGTCCACGCGCGCTCACCCCTGGTTGATTTTGGCCTTGTCCAGCAGAGACTGTGGCTTGTAGAGTTTGAGCAGGGAGTCCGGGGAGGAGATGGGCTGGCTGACCGCGAGGATGCTGGGGTTCCCTTCAGAGAGCGGGCTGTCTCCAAACCAGGCGGAGGTGGGCGAGAGCGGGCTGCCGTCGCGAGAGTCATACGTGGGGGTCATGGTTTTACTGTACAGGCCCGGGCTGGAGTAGATGCTCCCTGAAGACACACAAGGACACATGGCAGAGTTATTACAAGTAAGAGGTGCATCTGCTTCTCCCATCGACCATAAGCAGCTAAATTTACTGGAAAAATTGTAAGTCAGCCGCTGATCACAGGACACATTACAATGCACTCACTCTCACAATGAAATAAAAATACTTTCTATGTTAAGAAAAGTGAGATAGTGGGCTGGTCAGGATTTCCAACGGGCATGGAGCTCCCTCTGCAGGCAGTAGTGGGAATGACGCATCGTAAAAAGGTTTGTCGTTCATTTATACTCAGAGTACCCCCCCTTACCTCGAGGATCTGAACATTATTATTACAAAGTGACCAACTAAACTAAGATTATTCAATATTTAATAGTTTGTTGTGATCAAAATGAAACTAAAATACTCTCAAAATAAAACCTTTTACTGAAAAACATTATTAAAACTAACTTTCCTTTGAAACTGACCCCTGGTTGTGGGAAAAAAAAAAAAGTATTTAAGTTTACATCAGCGCAATTTTCAAAGGTTGCATTAGTAATTTTAATCCAAATGCCAAACTCTGAGCAAATTTCTTCTTTCTTCTACATGTTCTGTAATGATGTTACATTATCAGATGGTAAAAAAGAAGTAAAAAACATTGCAAAAATCTCAACTGTACAACACAATTGGGCTGAGCAGTGTTGCCTGGTCAAGCATACCACAAAACCCGCTATAAATAAACTAAAATAAATGATTCACCCAATGCTAAGTAACCTATCGCACATTTACAAAGTTGCCATGGCCCAACAGCGAATGTCCAGGATGCCATGCGGATGATGCAAACCACACGCAGCTGGAATTCACTACACGGCAACACAAACACCCAGATGGAGAAGAGCCATGATACGATGCAAATAAAAATCTGAGTTGTTTTTTTTAAGCCAAGCAAAATAAATCACAGCTTTTGCATTTCCTGCCTGTTGCTTTGTTTATTTTTATCCACATACCATCCCTCCGTCTCTCCTCTAAATCACTTCACAAACCAGGAAGTGAGTGTAGCACTTGTGAGTCGGGGGTCATGAGAAATGGGTGCAGGCGGGGGCCACCCAAAAGCTCGAAGGGGGAGGTCGTCATTCAGCAGATCTCCCCGTGTTTTTATCCTGAGTATGGGGTTAGTAAAGAGAACTGCCTTCGCCTCATAAGACCTTGAAGGAAGATGATTGAGATTGTTTTAGGGCGTCGTTTGGGAGGCTTTATGTACCTCAGGATTAGGGCGGGGCACCGTAACAATACCAGTCTGGTATCAGATAAAAAGTTTTTATTTCCCAATTTTTCCAGATTTGTTTTGCCCAATGTTAGCCCCATTCATTTTTGCCATTTTTTTCTTGTTTTCCCTAATTCCCCCTAATTTTTCAACTTTTTCCCCATTTTTGCATAATTAAAAAAAAAAAAATCTACAATTTATTAGTAATTTCAAGAAAAAAGTTACACTTTTTTTTTTATTTTACCCCAATTTTTTCTCGTTTTCTTCATTATTTGCTACATTATTTGCTATTATTTATTACTAATATTTTCCCTATTTCTCCCCATTTTTTCCAATTTATTCCCATTTTTTTACCCCCAAATTATTTCCTTATTTTGCCACAATTTCTCCCCATTTCCCCCCAAATTATTCTCCATTTTTCACACATTTCTTGACATTGGAGACAAACCCGATATTGTAAATTTGCAGATCTTCCACACATTATTGTTCAATTTTCTGGTTCTAGACGACAAATATTTTAGTATCAGTATCAGAAAAAGTATTGTTCAGGTAACGGAATCGAAAACCAAGTATCATTAAAGTACTGGTATCGAACGGTACCCAGCCCTACTCAGGATCCAAGAATGAATCAAACTGTGCAGCTCTCCATCAGTGACTCAAGGATATCCATCCAAACGTCCCATTGGGTTATGATTCCTCCACTAATACGTGCAAATTCCAAATACAATTTTGAAAGTCTTTTTTGCAATGTTTTGTTTCTTGCCACTAGAGCTAAACAATATGAGAAAAATTCCAATGCTCGATAACTGTCTTGAATACTGTGAGAACAATGTTTTCCTGAAAGCCGCACCTGGTTTGCAAAATGACGACGAAAGCTTTTTGTTTTGTCTCCTCCTGATTGGACCAAAGAGGCCGGTTTCACGGGAAGGCTCGTCTCATTGGTCAAAGTGATGGCACAGAGGATTCTGAGATCAGCTAAGGACTTTAAGACAATAATAATAATAATAATGCCTTACACTTGTATTGTGCTTTACAAGCCTGTATTACCAAGTTTCTCAAAGCGCCACACTGTCGTCGTCATTATTCATTCACTCCATACTCGGTGGTGGTAAGCTACTGTTGTAGCCACAGCTGCCCTGGGTACACTGACGGAAGCGAGGCAACCAGTCTGTGCCATCGGCCCCTCCGACCACCAACCACTCACTCACTGCATTCGCTAGGCTTCCTGGTGTTACCAAACGGTCTCCCATCCAATACCGACCAGGCCCTTCCCTGCTTAGCTTCCAAGATATGACGGGATCAGGCAGAACAAAGGCGGTTTGGCCAACAAAGATACTATCATTTAATATGACTAACGTTATGTGAAATAGAAGGCTCAATTATACGCATTGTTATAACATTTAAACTTATGAACTATCACTTTAACCTCTTAATCCCCGCCTTAACAGAGCAGATTACCCAAATCTTCCCGACTGGAGTTTACAGCCTATAGGCCAGCGCCATGCCTCATTTGAAAGCCAAGACCTACAAAACTGATTTTTTTCCTCACATTGTTCCCGTGTTGTCATCACATTTTTGTCAAAGGTGCTTTTTCAGCACTTTTGTCGCCTGTTTTGTTGATTTTTTGTCCATTTGTTGCGTTTTGTCGCACTTTTTGTGCTGTGCTTTCATCCTCATTTACATCTCGTTTTTGTCGCTATTTTGACGCTTTTGCCAAGACGCTTTTAGATTTGGGTAATGCCGAACTGGAGAAAATGTACTCTTCAATCCGAGATTTACAAAAACTTCAGCTTTAGTCATGATTTTTTTTTTTTTTTTCTATTTCTATTTTAGGCTGGTTTTGACACAATCTGATTTTTTTTTAAAGTGACGTTTATTTATTAATGGTTTAGTCAAATATGACCGCAGTATTGCTATTTTCTTTATTTTTTGACATTTTATATATATATTAAACGCCACAATACACTCCCTTCTTGTCGGTTTTGTGCCTCCACGTTCAAGCATAGACGACCAGTGGATTGGGGGGATATGAGGCTTAGGCCGGATGGACCACCACGAGCTCCCCGTGATAAATATAGTTTTAAGTCAGGGCCCGTCAATAAATGAAAGTGTCTCCAGCGAGCACTGCTTCTGCGTGGGCGCTGAATGGATGTGCATCATTACATCTAAATATGGAATGCTGACACTTACCGTAAAAACCTTAAGTGCCTCATATTTCTTCTGATAGTTTTTTTTTTTTTAATAAATGGAGTCAGCTATATTGAGAATGTAAGGAGAATTACGCTAACGCTAAAAAAGAAAGAAAAAAAGGTGGTGGGGTGGTCAGAAATGATGCCTGATCTTGAAGCATCAGAGGCCATCGAGATGGAAAGCAAGGGCGCCAAGCTAACCCTCCATACAGCCACTGGGTCACTTAAAAATCGTGCTCATGCTTCACAGCTAGAAGGTCCCGGGTTCGATTCCCACCTGGACGGGGCCTTTCTGTGTGGAGTTTGCATGTTCTCCCCGTGTCTGCGTAGGTTTCCTCCGGGTACTCCGGTTTCCCCTGCCACTAAAAACATGTACAATAGGCCAGGATGTTTGAGAGTGCGCATGGGGAAAACGGACGCAAATTAGCCCAAGGCTACAATCAATATTTACTTTTTTTTTAACATAAAAAGTTGCATAGTGCACCTTCAACAACACAAGGAAGAATGTTTTTTGAACTTACATCACAAGTTTAAGCAGATACTTACCCTCAAAAAGTACTGAGCAAGTGAAAAGGCAACATTAGCAAGCAGCAACTTTACTTAAAGGTGCATTATGCAACTTTTTATGCATAATGCTGAGTGATCAGCATGGCGTCTTTACTTTTGTATGTTTTCTGGTGAGAGGGTCCCATCAGCAGTGAAAAGACTGATCGAAAGTAAAGGCGCCGTGCTGACCACTCATACAGTCACTACAAGGTCAATACACACAAATATCAACTTTTTTTTTTTTTTTTTAATAAAAAGTTGCATAATGCACTTTTACAAGGGACTAGATGGAAGTGGTCTTTTTGTTTTGTTTTTACTAGCCACTGCCACCTCAGTTCTTACGCGTAACTGCAGTCTCTATGTTACATTCGTGTATGATGGTGGAGATGCTCCAAACTTTCGACAGGATTTTAGAGGCAGTTGTGGTGAACAGGTCTGGGCTCATTCTACACATTAGGACATTGCTGGAACATGTAGGAGGAGGAAAATACATAAAGGGACTAAATGGAATTTAGAAATTAAGTAAATTTGCTAATGTTGCCTTTCCACTTGCTTACCCTGCTGTTACCTATCCAAAAAGTACTGAGTTTCTGCTTTAACTTGTGATGCAAGTCCAAAAAGTATTATTTCTTGTGTTGTTCAAGGTGCACTATGTAACTTTTCATGTAAAAAACTAAAAAGTAGTAAATATTAGTGCGTATTTGACCTTTCAGTGACTCAAATACGCTTTCTTTTCCACATAAAAAGTTGCATAGTGCACCTTTAAAAAGTCTGTACATGTTTTGATACTCTTCTCGGCTGCTTTGTTTTGAAGACATCTTGTATTTTGAAAATATGATTGCAGTGATGTATTGGAATTGTAAATATTCTTAAGGTGGTTGACTGCTTACGTCGTGGTTTCGATGTTTTGAAAATGTTTATTATGGTCATTTGGAACGTCACAAGATTACGGTCATGTGAGTCATTTTAAATGGGGCTCACACTGGTGATGTCCACTTACCCTGATAAAGACTCCATAGAGTCGAAACGCATCCATCACACACTGTTAATACATTTTACTCTGTGAATCCAGAGTGCCTCACCCCTTCTCATTCACTTCAAAGTATGCTGGGCCCGACGAGCCTGAAGAGCAGTGAAAGTTGAAAGTTTGTTTGCTATTTTTTATTTAGCATTTACTCTGCTACAACAGTGATCCAGCGAGCACTCTTGACTCTCCTCTTCTATATTTGGAAAGAGATTGAATATGTTTAGCTTACGTTGGTTTGGTGCCTTGTGATACAACATTTCAAATAAATTGGAAATGGGGAAACGCAAAGCTCACACTTGCCATTCTCATACACACCAACTCTGCATCGCACAAGTGACTTTAAACCCGTGGATGGCAACCAAGTTTAATTACTTTCACACCAAAGCTCACAATCACCTCACCGCAAACTAGACAACATCACACATAAAGCTGCTCATGCCGATCAGCTGACTGCCCTCAGCAGAGAGGTCAGGTGACGGGGCTGGTGCGTGTCGTCATGTGACTGCATCGAGGTGAGGCAGGGGGGTGGGGGGGGGAGAGTAAGGGAGGAAAGAAGCAGTGTGGAAGAGCCAAGGACAGAGGAGGCCAAGAAGGAAGCTTACCTTTGACCGGTCCGATGAAAATGACCTCAGCAGCTAGAGGATGAAAAGTAGGAAAAAGGTAAGGAAAGGAAAGACAGGAGATAGAAAAGGAAGAGGAAAAGCCAGAAATAATTAGTAAACAACACGGAAAGGGTATAAAAGGAGATGTGTCACACTTTATAGTAGCTTTGGGGGCTTCTAAAATGTTTACACTTCGTCCACTTGAATCCAATCCTGGTGCACTTCCTGGGTAATTCGCTTCTTTTGGGCAGAACGTGACAAACAATTAGAAACCCAACCAAGAAGAGACGCAAACAAATAAAAAAATAAATCCCCTTTTTAAATGGCTTAAGAGATACACTGATCCAGCTTTTTTGCTTCCGATACGGATACTAGGGATTTGAGTATCGGCCGATATCCGATATTAACCGATACCAAGAGACTTTCTTAAAAGTGGCTGCTGTGAGTGAAAGGTCCTATTTTCTCCAGTGTGAGGTCAATAAAGTCTTATCTTGCAAACAAGATGTTATCAATTATTGGCAATTCATTAATAAACTATAGTGGAAAAACATTAAACAAGAATTACTGGACTTCTCTACACTGAATGTGCTCAGGTATGACGGGCTTTAGGTCACATTCATGTAAACAACTTACATATCCGTTATTATTTAACAGCATTTCATAAACAGAAATTTAAACCAAGTGTTTGAATTTGCAGCAGTGGTTGATTTTATTTTATTAGGCTGCTTTGATCCAGTCATAGTCTCTGTCCCAGCCTTGATTAATCCTCATTAATTCTTAAGTTAGCATTAGCATGCTGTTGCTAGCCGCAGCATTTGCGCAGCGATTAGAGGTGAAGACCAACTCAGGTACAGCATTGCATATATTCACTTATATTTAGTTGTTTTTAAAATGGTGAGAATCAATATCGGTACGGCGCATCCTTACATGAAAACATATGTACATCTAACTGGAGCACTTTGGAATTTTTATTATTATATGTATATATATATTTAAGTGGCTGAATATAAATACATTCAAGTAATGTTAGGGTTATATGTCCAAGGCCGTGGGAACCCATGGTGCTGAGGGTGCTGCAGCATCCCCTAGTGGATAGTTTGTGAACTGCAAGAAATATCAATAAATAGGAAATATGCACAGAAAAGGTGTTTTTGGGGTAGATTTTGTCCCTCAGCACCCCCTGACTAAAATATCTTCCCACGTCTCAGTATATGTCATTATTTTTTTGTGACCTATTTATTAACTTGGTCTTATGAATGTGGTTCCCCAACAACAGACAGTCCAGAAAACTGAGAGCGTTAGAGAGTTATTTATGACGAGTGAGTGCGCAGTTTACATGAGGCATTACGGTAAGAAGCAATAACATGTAGCACTGCTGTGGCCCAGTGCTGGACAGAGAGTGACTGGACAAGCTTCATTTCATCCACGATACAAAACGCACGCACTCGCCCAAAACACAGAATACGGAACCTAAACAACCCTTTAGCATTATTTAGCCGATAGCTTCTCCCTTGTGTTAGCGTCAAAAAGGAGCACTGCTATTCGTCACCATACAGCCAAACGGTTAGATTGGGCTTGCGGTTGGTCTCCTTTAAGATGTAGAAAAAATAAACGCCGAAAAAGACAGTATGACGACGGGGTTTCCATGGGCGATGCCAGTGGCCGAGCCCAGAGTGAGTCAGTTTAGCCTGGGGCACTGGAGATGACCATGGCCTGGGCGAGTGTGGTTCAATTTCCATCCACCACTCTCCTGATAAACACTGAGGTTAGCATGACCAAGGACTTTATACAATTTCACTGTTAGCCGGGGCATGCTACTCCTCAAGATAAGACAACTATTTCAATCAGGGGCCAGGAGGAAGTTTTCTTAGACATGGAAGATGAGCTTGCAAATTGGATTGTTGCGATGTTACGCTACACTCACGAAATATAGTTTTGCAATTTTGGTCAGCGGCAGTTGGTGGGCAGATACAGAGGAGCAGGAGAATAAACTACGGAACAGTGATCTCTAAAAGAAGCAACAGTCGGCTTCACAGAACGTCCCAGTGACTTATTGCATTTGCAGCCTCTGTGCGTTCTGACCTTGTGATTCCTATCAGCAGACTGAGAGCAACCAGGCCAACCCCTTCTTCGCCAGCAGGGACGGGCGGCGCTCGGGCCCTTTCACTCCCACCAGATCTGGGGCATTAGCATGTGATCCGATAGCGGGCGAGGCGGGGGCAGGGGAGGACAGTAAATGCGCCATGCATTCCTCCAAGCATTCCACATTATCCAACAGTGTGACAACAGACTCCCGCTGGGACCAACTAGTACACCCGAGCAGACCCGCTGAGGATAGGTGCGGTCGAAATGGCTTGTGCAATACACGCTACAGAAAACCATGTTTGATTCCAGCACAAAAACAATTTGGTCTTTAATGTTGAACAGCATTTTTTTTTTACTATATTGCAATTTTTCCTTATATTTTCAAACTGTCCCAGGTGATAGCCATCTGTGCAAAGTGTCTTGTGCCCACTCCTAACCATTTACATTAATTACTCCAGTCGAGAGAAAATCTATGATGGCCGCGCAGTCTTCTCCAACAGAGCATGTCCACAGTGGTCCAGGGCCTGTCAATCAAAGCTTCAGGCTTACATTTTATATTCTATAGAATAAAAACCAGCGTGGTTCAAAATATTATACCTTACCCAGCGTTGTTACATGGATTGCAGCGATTTAAAAAAATAAATAAATAAAAAACTCTTTGGAGCCAGGCTTTTCAGCAGTGTTAGTGAGGTGCAAAGTCTCCATTAGAATCCGTTTTACAAAGTGTTGGACTCGCTAACACTAACTGCATAGAGATCTAACAGTTGACCCCATGAAAGGTTAAGGATTAGTGGCTAGTGTTAGGACTTAGAGGCTATTATTTAAGGGTTTCGGAATCAGCCCCGAACTCTTGAAAGTCAGTCCCCATAAGAACTTTCAAAATATTGGGACAGGACCACAGAACTATCTAACGTGTGTGTTGCCAATAGCCAACAAGGTCACAAGAAGCAAGTTTACAGAAAAACTGTAAAGACTGAAAGAAAATCACATGTGGAGCCAACAGGAATCCATTATCTAGCAGGGCTGTCATCTCCAGCAGCTGTAGCTGATCTGAAGTGTCCAGAAGTACAAGGTGTTCAGTGCTGAAAGGCATTGCCAATGTGGGAAAAGTGGAAACTATTAAGACACATGGATTCAACAGGCAACTTATGAGCAATAAAATGGTGAAGGATTTCAGCCAAAACTACAGTTGATTTTTTTGTATTTTAAATGTACTTGTACAGTTGAGCAGTGACATTGCTTTCTACGAGATTTAGATGTATGCTTTTTTTAATATATTAAATTGATGCTTTTAAATGACATATAAGGCCTTACACTTTGGTCACAATTTTGCCATAGCATTAATCTAGCGCCAAATCTGCGCCGGGACAGCAGAACACAGAGTTCCCTCTCTCTCGCTTTGGTTGTAACTCCCTGGGACACTGACAGGAGAACGAGGAGGAGTGCTTGGCTAAGAAGTGCATGGCTACAGCCTGGTTTGGACCTTTTCTTTTTTTTTTTTTATAAACGTCAGCGTGACCAACTATGCGTGGAATGTCAACCATTCTGCCAAGGCGCTCTGGAGGTCTCTGAAATTCGCACGTTCGTATTTGGTCAGTGGGAGCGGGCGGTTGTTATCGCTGTGCCTCGCCGACCACAATGAGGGCCTGACGGGAGGAAAGTAAGCAAAGGAACCTGCTATTCAACCTGCTGCGTGAGGGAAAGGGAATCGTAGTTTCGGTCCAAAAGATAAAAATAAAAAAAAGGGGTATTTTTCCAAAAACCAAAACGGAAGGTTCAGAAGAGACCGCACGCCGTTTATCACAGGCTATCTCTGCACCGTGGCTGAGCATTTTGGGAACGTTAGCAAGTTTTCTGGAAAATATTGGCTTTGCGGTATATTTAATAGCAAAGGGCACATTAATGAAATATTTGGTCTTTTAACCTTTGCCATTTGTCAATTTCGACCATTCAGCATGCAATTTCTATTTATCATTTAGTCATATTTAGTCATAAAGTGAGAAGAGATAAAGAGTGAAATTCCTCTCCTCTTGGACCAGAAAGCCGCTCCTCCACTCAACACTTTTGGAAGAATGAGGAGAGCAGGAACAGGATTTTTAAAAGTAAATGATCAAGCTCCTCCCCCCTTCTCTCCTGACAGGCCAGTTCGTCTCATTGGTCAAAGTGGTATCCCGAAGATTCTGATTAGTGTCTGAAATCAGCAAATGGAGGGACTTGTGTAAAACATATTTTATTTAATATTATTACTTATACACTCACCTAAAGGATTATTAGGAACACCATACAAATACTGTGGTTGACCCCTTTCGCCTTCAGAACTGCCTTAATTCTACGTGGCATTGATTCAACAAGGTGCTGAAAGCATTCTTTAGAAATGTTGGCCCATATTGATAGGATAGCATCTTGCAGTTGATGGAGATTTGTGGGATGCACATCCAGGGTATGAAGCTCCCGTTCCACCACATCCCAAAGATGCTCTATTGGGTTGAGATCTGGTGACTGTGGGGGCCATTGTAGTACAGTGAACTCATTGTCATGTTCAAGAAACCAATTTGAAATGATTCGAGCTTTGTGACATGGTGCATTATCCTGCTGGAAGTAGCCATCAGAGGATGGGTACATGGTGGTCATAAAGGGATGGACATGGTCAGAAACAATGCTCAGGTAGTCCGTGGCATTTAAACAATGCCCAATTGGCACTAAGGGGCCTAAAGTGTGCCAAGAAAACATCCCCACACCATTACACCACCACCACCAGCCTGCACAGTGGTAACAAGGCATGATGGATCCATGTTCTCATTCTGTTTACACCAAATTCTGACTCTACCATCTGAATGTCTCAACAGAAATCGAGACTCATCAGACCAGGCAACATTTTTCCAGTCTTCAACTGTCCAATTTTGGTGAGCTTGTGCAAATTGTAGCCTCTTTTTCCTATTTGTAGTGGAGATGAGTGGTACCCGGTGGGGTCTTCTGCTGTTGTAGCCCATCCGCCTCAAGGTTGTGCGTGTTGTGGCTTCACAAATGTTTTGCTCCATACCTCGGTTGTAACGAGTGGTTATTTCAGTCAAAGTTGCTCTTCTATCAGCTTGAATCAGTCGGTCCATTCTCCTCTGACCTCTAGCATCAACAAGGAATTTTCGCCTACAGGACTGCCGCATACTGGATGTTTTTCCCTTTTCACACCATTCTTTGTAAACCCTAGAAATGGTTGTGTGTGAAATCCCAGTAACTGAGCAGATTGTGAAATACTCAGACCGGCCCGTCTGCACCAACAACCATGCCACGCTCAGAATTGCTTAAATCACCTTTCTTTCACATTCTGACATTCAGTTTGGAGTTCAGGAGATTGTCTTGACCAGGACCACACCCTAAATGCATTGAAGCAACTGCCATGTGATTGGTTGTTTAGATAATTGCCTTAATGTGAAATTGAACAGGCGTTCCTAATAATCCTTTAGGTGAGTGTAGGTTACTTTATCAAACAATTATCGATTAACTGTTAACCTCTTACCACCCACCTTAACCGAACGCATTTTCTCCAGTTCGGCATTGCCCAAATCTAAAAGTTTCTTGGAAAGCTTACATTGTATAGGCCAGTGTAACACCTTTCAAAGCTAAGACCTACAAAACTGATCAATATGGCTCTTTTTCTTTGTGTTGTTGTCTTGTTGTCTTCATCATCTCATTTTGTCACTTATATGTTGCTCTTTTCTTGCTTTTGTGTGGCTTTCTTTTTTATTGCGTTTTGTTGCCCATCTGCTACATTTTCTTTGCTCTTTTGTCACTGGCTCTTTTGTAGTTTTTTTGTCAAATTCCGACACTTTTTTGTTGCACTTTCATCACTCTTTTTTGCATTTTTGTTGCTCTTTTGTGACTTACTCTTTTGTGGGGAGATTTACGCTGTTGTGTTGCGTTTTCATCCTCGTTTTCTTCTTGATTTTGTCACTGTTCTTCAAGAGGCTTTTAGATTTGGGTAAAACCAAACTGGAGAAAATGTGCTCGGTTCAGGTGAGGGTTAAGAGATTGCATGGGACACTGTATACACAACTGTAAACATTTCCCCCACAGTAATAATCATGAAACATTGTAAAAAATAGGTTCGTAAAATTCAATCATTTTATGCTTATTTGCACTATTTACACTCGATTTCGATTTCCCCTAACATACAGCATAAGATTACGCCCATAATGGCAATTAATCGATTAACTGATTAATCATGGACATCCCTAAAATAATCATAAAACGAAATGAAATGATAAAAAAATAAAATTAACCCAATAACAGTCCCAACCCCCCAGTTAAGAGCTAAACTGTCAGTTGTGTTCCTAACTCATTTACATCATCTCTCATGTATTTCTAACTCAAAAGCACATTTCACACACATTACTTCAAACAACAACTAGCCTGCAAGCTCACAATAGAAATGAATCCCATGAGCAGTATTTGTTCAGAAACCACTGTGTACTGAAGGACAAAATGAATTCATTTCACTCCGAGGGTACCGGGCCTTTAAGGCAAAGCTTTGCTTCACTTCTACAGACTCGTATTGTTGAACGGAGACAATACGCAGACTCCTGTTACACTGTACTCTTACCTCAGCCCAGAGTTATGAAGGACGTCATGGGGTCGGTGAAGGATTCATTTGTTCTTTTCCCTGATCAGGAGCACCACAAACCGACAATACGAGAACGCACAGAGCAACAAACGTATTGGTCTGTTTACTCTTTTATACTCAAGTCAAACAGCGCAGGAATCTCGTGTTTAACCTCTTAACCCCCACCTGAACCAAGCAGATTTTCTCCAGTTTGGCTTTACAGGAATCTAAAAGCGTCAAAATAGCGATGAATACAAGGTTAAAAACACATCAAAAAAGCAAGTAAAAAAATAACACGCCAAGAAAAGCAACATAACCAGAGAAGAAAATGTGTCAAACAACAATTCCACAAAAAAGTTAAAATCAGTTTTGTAGGTCTTACCTTTCAAATGAGGCATTACACTGTTGCTCTGCAGTCGAGAAGCTTTTGGATTTGGGTAAAGCCGAACTGGAGATAATGTGCTCGGTTAAGGTTGGGGGTAAGAAGTTAAGATTCTGAAATTAATGACTTTTTAGTGCGATCAGTGATGCCCAAATAATGTAATTATGGCATTTATTTGGAACGGCACTTATTTAAAAGGAACAGGCCACCGTTTTTTCCATACTGAGATATGTTCTTACCTGAGATTAGACGAGTTGATACGTACCTGTCTGGTCTTTGTGCGTGCCCTCAGTCACGCAAAAAGACCAAAGATGTGTTTAGCATTTGGCCTCTCCCAGCATATTCCTATAGCTCCAAACGGGGGTGAAGCACCAGCTCTTCCACAGCACACAAAGACCAGACAGGTAAGTATCAACTTGTCTAAGCTCAGGTAAGAACATATCACAGTATGGAAAAATGGTGGCCTGTTCCTTTAAATTGAATTTCAACTTTTTTCCCCCCTAACTCAAATGGGTTTCTCCTGTAAGGTGTGGTGGCTATTCTAGTTTGGCTAACCTGAAGTTGTGAGCGACAGTATTTTACATCCTTTTAATTTCCGGCAGACAATCATAAGTTCCTGGTAGAGGATCACTACGTGTTAACCGGTCCTGAAGCTAACGGCTAACCGCTAAAGCCACAGCCGCCCTTCTCACCTGATCCTGGAGTTAGGAGGGGGCCTTCCAGCTCCAGGTCGTCCTCCTCGGCCTCCTCCGGCTTTTTCTTCTTTTTCTTGGGATCCCGCGGCTTGCGCAGGAGGGACAGCTCCTCCGGGTGACGGATATCTGCGGAGACAAGGGCTTCTTTTAGCATTTTTTTTCACGTTTTAGAAGCTCAAACATAGATGCTTTGAGAAAGACGTGAAAGAGGCCCATTATTCTTCTCGCAATATGCGTCCCCAACGTCGCAATAATATTTTGGCAATACATTATGCAGCCCCAGATAAGAGGGAGAAAAAACAAGGTCTGAAAAAGCATATTATATAACCTTTCAATAGGCCTCACATTGGAGGACCTGGTAAGGCCTGTGGACAGATGTGCACGCAGGAGACGTGGAAAACCGTGAAAAACCTCTCGAGAGCCCCAACAAATCAAGTGTGTAATCCTCAGCCGAGACAGGCAGACAGCTCGGCCTCCAAATCCCACATGCTCAGACACTCATTTGTAATGTCAAAAGTGTAAGCTTTATACCAATAAAAAGGAGACAAAATATTTAGGTTTGAGACAAATTAGAAGATTGGGTTTAGTTATAAAGGCCGAGTGAAGTTCAAAGAAAAAAAGTTTATTTGTAGAGTTCACCTTATACGCAAGGCAATTCAAAGTGCTTCACAGTTACATGAAATCACAAGAAGGCAGATCAAATCAATCCATACAATTTTAATGTAATGTAATTTATTACATTAAAAGTGATAAGTGCAGATAAAAAATTTAAAAAAAGATGTGTATGATTTGTGCAGCTAAAAGGAATGGTTTTCAGCCTGTATTTGAACACTGTCAGAGGTGAGGCCTGTCTAACATCTTCTAGAAGTCTGTTCCAGATTTTATGGATCCCTGTGGGGAAATTGGTTCTCTGCATCCTTCAATGCCGCTGGGGCAACCTGTAGGAGCCGTGGGCAGCCGCAGTAAGCAGGCGCCAGGATTAGCCAGGCTATAGGTCAGAATCACAGAGAAGGGTCTGAACGCAGCCGATGGAGGGGCACGTTATTCCACAGAAAATGACGTCACTTGCGCAGGACAACGCTTAAACTAATCCTTAACTTAACCCTAATCCTAACCTTAAGGACAGTGGAATTTACTAAAGGTGTTTTATTGGGTGGAGGTGACGTCATTTCCTGTGGAGGTCTGGAGCTCCACTGATCCCGTGACTCTCCATCGGCTGGGCTTAGACCCTCTTGGAATCACCTGGCTGGAGGATTAACCTTGTTGTACATGTTTTTAGTGGTAGGGGAAACCGGAGTACTCTGATGAAACCAACGCAGACACGGAGAGAACATGCAAACTGAAAAAAGAAAGGCTCCGTCCGGCTGGGGATCGAACCCAGGACCTTCCAGCTGTGAAGCACGAGTGCTAATCGGGCGGTGCTACCGTGCAGGGTTCATATGGCTCTAACATGTCTGAGATGTACTTTGATGCTAGACCATGAGATTACACAAGATTACGATTTACTCAAGCCCCAATTCATTCGATTGAACCTTTTTTTTAAGGAAATGAATGACTCATCATACCAATAGATGTTTGTTTTGTTTTAATATCTGCATTTTTGTCATTGTAACAAACTAATTGTAAGAGAACTTTACATTACAAAAAATGACAAGACATGAAAATGAACTAATCATTTTGACATGTGTGCTTGTAAATGTTTTCAGCATAAATAAATGTGTAGCAAAGCAAACATTTTTATTTTATTTATTTATTTTCTTTGCAGTTTGAACGTAATAGGCCTGCTACCATTTAGAACTAATTCTACAGTGCAGTTCTTTTCCGCAACCCTTGAATGCCTCACAGCCTCCCGGTGCAGCGTTTGTAATCATGAGGAGGAAAGAAGAAGACATGACAGCTCCCTGTAGATATTGGATTATTTGAAAAACGGACATTTGATGAGGATTTCAGCAGAATCAGAGCAGGTCGGTCAGATGTTTGTCGGTTTACGATCTACATCGAAGTAAACTTTAGCTCCACATATATCCAGTGGCCGTCGGCGCTGCTCTCAAACTGAACTGGCTTCCTTGGATCATTTTTGTGTCCATCTTTAGAGGAATGTCCGAAAAAGCCATGTGTTAGCTTTATATCCAGGATACCATTGTTGCTTATGTACACAGGGATGCATACGAGTATTCCTGGTTTCTCCAACGCATGTGAACATCATATTCAGAATATTGTCATATTCAGGATATCGAGCGCATGTAAACACTGCACTGAATGGTTCCCTGTAGTCCAAACCGTCCCAACTCTTCACAGTCCACAACTTTCAGAGAAAATCTGAGAAAATCATTAGGTTTTTCAAAGTGAAAATCCCCACTAGCTTGCATGCAATGACCAAACCAGAGCAGCTTTCCCCTCTCCCCTCAGTGTCTCTGGATGCGTGGCCCAGGGAACCATCACTCAGCAGATAGAAGGCCTTGGGACGGGCTGGGGAAGAATTCCTGCGCGGCCGACGTAGGGGGGCGAGACGGCCAGAAAGTGTCGGCGAAACAAAATGGATGGAGCTAGCACTGCACATCTGGAGAGAGGCAGCTGGATTCACTTTTCCAAACATAAATTAAAAACTGGGGAGATATCTGAGGCTTAGTTTTGATATTTCCAAGCCGTATAAACAGTGAAATATGACTTTTGTACAGACTTGACAGGTGAGGGTTGGAAGGGCGCCATGGCTGCAAAACGGGAGAAAGTGCCTTAATATTATTGCACCAAGGAATGAAAATGAGTCTTAAAGATGTGACAGGATTATGACACTTGGAACAAAATGTCCTGGCATGATAAGGGTCTCATTATTGGGTCTGGGAATTTATGTGTATGGCGCTTATCAAAAACAATTCACAAAAGGACCATACATTCCTCATTTGGTGTTGGCAACTAAGGATGGGAATTGATACGATTTAATTGAACTCATTCAACTTGTCAACGGTCTGGCATGCAGAGGAAGCGCTACATCGAACCGGTAAACTGTTTTGTTGCCATCAAACAGTGACTATCCATTGAACAGTGAGAACAGCCTTCGGTCGAGAATAGACTTTTAAACAGCTACTTGTGTACAAGTCTCACCAAGGTCTGACAAACGCCAATGTAAATCTCTGATGTGATGGAGCCATATGAACAATCTCTGGTTCATCTGGAGTCCAGATGCACCAATTCCAAGGCAGATACCAGATACCTGAGGTTTGATCGTCTAACCCAGTGGGGGTCTTATCCCCCAAGGTCCCTTTGCTCACTCACAGACCTCATTTACGGTCAGTGGGATGTGAAACTTTAGGTGTAACATTTAGACAAGCCTTGTACATTTCGTAAACTAAAATCAGAGGTTAAAAGATAATTTTTTCTGGTCACAAAGAGCAAGACTCCATTTGGAGATGAACGCGCACAGAATTTCATGAAAAGAACTCCAGTGCAACAAGGAAAAATTCATGGAATTGGAAAACGTAACATCAACCGTGACAGAAATGAAGGTAAAAAGTAAATCCCTCAAAATTCATTGTCGCCGAACCTAAACCGTGGATGGACCTCCAAAGAGCAGAGCGTGCAAGACAACCCAGAAATCCTAGTTCAGAAGACTTCTGTCAGGAAGAATGGGCACAAATCCCTCAAACTAGAATTTAAAGACTCTTGGCTGCCTAGAAGAGCGTTTAAAGCTGTGATACTTGGGGTGCGGGTACGAGGTAGAACTCTGCAGGTGCCCAAACTTTTGCTTTGGCCTTTTTTTAACTTTAATGTTATTTTGACAATGTAAAAGCTGGAAATGAAACCTAATTTTTTTTTTTTGGTTCATAATTCCGATTCCACAGCAGGTTTGTGGAGCGTAAAACAAAAGTATTTCATCTGTTCGCCTCGCTTTTAATGTAATTTCATAAGGATCATTTTATATTTTGAGGATTTTACTCGCCCTTTAAGTAGGGCTGCATGGCATGTCAACAAATTATCGTTATATCACAATGATGAAATATTAATATCGCAAGAATATATGGCCAAATCACTGAGGATTGGCCCAGCTCCGCGGACTGACAGCAGGCGTTTGTGAGTGTGTGCGCGCCCTGGCCCGCGGTGTGAAGGCTTGTTTGGTTTGTGTAACTAAAGCAAAGGCATTCCAGCAGTTTTAAGAACTACCAGATGCGCCCCTCTCCTCCCCCCTCCTGTGTTACTCTATCCGCGTGCCCTTATACAGCCATGCGAGCGAATGGGCTGGCTGCGTGGTGCCTATCCCGGGACCGCGCTCAACACTGTGGAGAGCGCGCGCTGCTTTGACAGGGCTCTGGGACAGATCACATCATGGCATCTTACCACCACATCACCGCCACTGTAATAACTGTGACATCACCCACGGCGGACACTATTCGCGATCCTACTGACAAATATTCTTCCGATTAGATCAGCAGAAGGTCTTTTGCATTGCACTTCTCTTTCCAACAGGGAGATACCGTTTGACGTCAAGGTAGTTCAAGTTAGAAGTCCAATCTAGTGTCTAGTGTCTCAGACTGCATCTTCAGGAGCCGGGATTCGAACCCCCGACCTTCTTATCATGAGACAACCTGCTCTACCAACTGTCGCATTTTATTTGTATAAGTCAGTCTGCTGATGGTAGGAGAGGCATCCAGCCCTGGGCACGTGAAAAGACAAAGTGTCACCAAGCGGGAGGAAACTTAAGCTGCCGGGCAAGACGCTGGTGCAGTTCTACACGGCCATCATCGAGTCCATCCTCACCACCTCCATCACTGCGTGGTACCCCAACACTACAGACCGAGACAAGTATCGACTGCAGGGCATTGTGCGTGCTGCTGAGAAGGTGTTTGGCTGTGAGCTCCCATCTCTCCAGGTCTTGTTCACCTACAGGACTGGAGGCATGTGAGTCGGATCACAGCTGACCCTTCTCACCCTGGACACGGACTATTCCCCTCGACTTGAACAGTTTTTTCCCCTCCGCCATCAGACTCATGAACAAAAAAAAACCCAATAACTCTGTATCAGACTCATGAACATAATAACCTATATCAGCCATTTGCACTGCTCTATTGCACTATGTGGTCTGTCCACACTCTCACTGCTGCTAACACTTAATACACCTGTACATCTGTGAATACACTCACGCTGTTGTTCTACGTCAAACTGTCACGACTGTCAACGGTCTTTATATTTTATTTTAATCTACTTTATGCATGCCCTTACAAGTTAATTATGTATCTACTAAGCTTTATAGTATACGTTTTATGTTTCATGTTGCACGATTGAACCAAAATAATTCCTAGTTTGTGAACCTGTTCACTAACAATGGCAATAAATACAATTCTGATCTCAAGACATTTGTCTGATCCAAAGCGAGTCGACTGTCTAGGAGAGCTAAATCTCACATCAGCGTCGCCTTAAAAAGCTATCCCAGGAAGTAAAACAGATTAACGGTCTTCCTCGGCGTATTTTAAAGGGTGTGTTAGGAACACAGCGCCATTTGCTGGACAAAGGCGTGCACTGCAGGTTTCGTTGGCACCTCATAGTTTTCATGTAAAAGCAGATCGAGAGAGGACATAACTATTTCCTCAGCACCCATTTACGATGGTGGTGAATTCTTACGGGTCTGTTGTGTTGTTTTCACAGCACATTAAGGTACCTAAATTAGAGTCTTTGCTAACTGCTAATTACAATGTCGATTGGATTGCTATTTTAGGAAGAGAATCATTGTTAACTGCAGTATAAAGATGGAGAGCAGTTTTTAAATATAAACCAAAGGTGGAGAAGTAGCTCCGGATTATCCCCATCATCAACTCTACTGTTATGCAACCACAGTGAACTTTTACACTAACGCCTCCCCTGTGCACCATTTTCCCATAATATGGCTCTGGAATCTCGGAATATATAAAAACACATAGGGCACCCGAGAGTGCACGCATGAAAATATTGTTTCTATGGTCAGCTCCAGCATAAACTGCATTCTTGAGGTCAGAAGGTTGTAGGTTGTCAGTAGCAGAAGTGACACTTTGACAATGAGACCTTGAAATCTGGCCACGCTGCTCAAGTCGACCTGAATCACTGTAAATAAAAAATTAAAAAACAGCAAAAAAACTCTCAATCTCGCAAAAAAATGTACTGAACATAAAAGTCTCTAAAGGCAGAATATTTTGATACCATTTCAAATATTTTCCATAGGAGTTCGCTAAAAAAGAAGGAACGGCCGAGGCACTAATATGACCCAATGGCCATATCACAAGAAGTCACAATGTATCGCAAAATCACAAAGCTCTGACTGCTGACAAATGGGTTTACATTTAATTGAACAACTGTATAAATTATCCCAATAGTTCTGCGATATACGAGGACAGTTACTGAATATCGCAGTTTTTCCTCAGACGGCGCAGGCTGTGGTTAACACGACAGTTTCTAATGTTCTGAAACTTATAGTATAAGCAGTGTAGAGTCCATGTACCACAGTTTGAGAACCACTGAGAAACCATTCTCAGTGGTTCTCATTATTTCTAAATTCCAAATCAAATTGTGTGAAATGTTTTTGAACTACAATTCCCATCATGCACTGCAGCCTTGATGCCTGTACGTTTGTTAAGTGTGACATCACACACAATAATTAGCTACTTCCAGGTCAAAACTTTTGGGAGTTCCAGAGACAAACACATCAAAACACGCAACTTTATCTAAATCTCCTGCTGAAATAACAGATAAAGGCCAAATACTGTTTTACACCTAATTAGAATAATATGTATCACCATTTCTCAAGGCACAATGAAGATATTTTTATATTTAAAACAAGCTTTCATTGTGTATGGAAAAACATAATTTGATAATTAATGTCAGAGAAGCATTACTTAAGAAAAGCCGGAATAAATGTAATATTTCTTTGCGATCAGCTGTTTAGAAAGAGCCTTGTAGTCGGCTCTACAGCAGGTTAAAATCAGCAGAATCCCATTATAGTGAATAGTGCTAAAACCATTTACCTTCATTTAGGGCTGCACGATATTGAAGTAACTTGCGATATGCGATACAGCTGTGCAATATCACGATAACAATATTATTGCGATATTTCACTATTTCAACACGATACAGTATGTTCCATTCTAATTAAACACAAATTGTAGGCAACTAGTTATTAGGGGACAATCCACTTTTGTTCTGATCCAATACATATCACATACTCAGGGGGTGATCCGATACGTATTCAGACCTGCCAACATTGAACATTTTTTATGAGTACAAAAAAAACAACCCGCGAACCCAGGGGGTGATGAACGCGTGAAGAGGCAAGCCGGATATGTTGAGGCAAGGCAATCTCTCCCGATAACTGTCAAGAACCGTTTGTGGTTTCCAAGTGTTTAATATTGTTTACGATGAGAGGAGTTCGCCAGATGCATTCAGATATGCAAGTACATAAGCCGTCGTTCCACATAGCTCGACCCGGCCGTGTACGCCACGATCTACGTGCAGTCGTGCACGTATCGATACAACCCCGCAGACCTTTCCGTTTCCACCACACACACGCCCGCATTTGTTGTAGGCGGAGCCGCACAGAGGAGCATGCTGTACAGATAGTCATTAAAAGTTATGTAAGCCGTGATGAGAACAAATGTGGACTAATGCTGCCCTCTGGTGGGAGTTATGGAATCATTCAGAGGAGCCAAGCTGTATTAAAACAGAAAAGAAACCACTAAATACAACTATAAAATAAGCTACACGCAAATGTTATGCCAACACCAGCTAAAGCTCCGCTAACAGTGGCTAAATGCCAATATCAGCAAAATCCCCTTTTAGCACAGCGGTATGATGTTGTGAAATATTAAATCCATATGACCTGCATGCCAATAGTGAGGGCTGTCCACTCTCTCGTTGCCAATCAGAGGCCAGCAGTCTGTTCACGTCACATCAGACACGGGTTAGCACGCGTTGGCCACAGCCAGAGGTCGGTCCCAAAACCTATCCCTGGTCAGACCGGTTTGGCCCTGGCCTTTGTTATGGAAAAGCTCGACAAAGCGGGTGAAAGAGCCATTCGGCTGACACGCGCCTGCACGTGGAAAAAACCTCAAGTGAAAAAGGTGACAGTTCACGGGGCCGTGGCAGAACGCGCGGTTTGCGGGAATTTTTTAACAGAACACGTAGATTCTATGATTAATGAACACTTTTTTCCACTTCCACTTTTTTGTAGTGTATATGATTAACAACTGTATTGACTCAACACGGAACTTTTTTGTTTTAGAACTGTAGTTCTCCTAATGGCTTCAGTTTCATCACAGAGTGGTCAGAGACAAAGGATTTGTACATAATGTTAAATTCCAAATCAGCTTCTGTACATCAGAAAATACTGTCTTCTATTTGAATTATGTACATAAAAAAAGGATAAAAAACATTACATTTTCGTTTTTGAAATATAGATTTTAAACTTGTATTGACTATTTATAGGAATAAGGCCCATACACTTCAGAATATTCCTATCATTACCATACAAAATAAAATGGTATCAGTTTTTTTCTGGCTACAGTTTACAAATGGTGTGGCATATTTTATTAGTTGCAAGTCAACCAAAAGTGTAAACTTTGGTTGATGTTCAGTAAACTTGCCAACGTTAACATCTCTGATCAGCTGTAATCACGCCAGAACCGCTCATATCTGTGAGCACCCAATGACCACACGGTCCACCTGGAGAGGTCAGCCCTCTCCTCACTGACCGCAACCGCGCATCAAACGAGCGCAGCGCGTGCACTGAGCCATGGGCACTTGCCCGGTCAAGTTAGCCATAGGATTTAACCTCACAGTAAATGATAGCTATCCGTTAGCTTTGTAGGTTTTAGCTTGTACATGCTCTCACGTTTCACGCGGCTATTGTCAAATATGAAAGCTACAGTCATCACAAAACTTGGATTAGTTTGGTGCACAGTCTCATGCACAGCTGCAACTTTGTTGTTGTGCAGACTGATGCATTAGCCGCTACCGCTAGCTACTAAGTGAAAAGTTCACATGTATACAGCGGTATAACTTTCACCTCATATCTAGGCCTGCCACGATAATTACTATATTGAGTTATCGCTCGATAAGTAAAATGAAGGACGATAACATTTTTAGTCTCGATAAATGCATGTGCTGCGTGTGCTTAAAATAAATACAGAAACATGAACGCTATCACAGCGCTGAGTGAGCGGAGCGTCCATCCAACCCGTCGTATCCCCCATGTATCCAGATCATTTATAGATCAGCGCTGCTTTTGGAGAGAGGCGGGGCGTAAACAAAGTGCCGTGCTATTACGGAGCTGCTGATTCCGACACTTTCTGTGAACTTTATCGCGGAGCAAGAGGGACTTGTGTGAAAACATTTGGAATTCCAGCAAAAGAACGAATCATAGAGAATAACAACATTAATGCGACTGCAGGTATGTCCAACGTGAGAACGAAACGAAACCACCGCCCAGTCAGTGTATCAAAGCTAATCAGAGCTACTGTTAGCGAGAGGAACCGACCGCTTTAGCCACTATCCAAATACAAGCCGATAGTCCTGAGAACATTACTCAGTGCTTAGGTCTATGTTACTGTTCAAAAGCCAGAGAAATGCTGCAGCGGTTTGACAGAGTCAACAAGTTTCCCAAAAAAGTTGCTTCACTCCGACAGCCGTGTGTACAGGAGATTATATTTGAAAAGAAAAGGAAAAAGAACACAACATATGGCTACTCTACTTTAGCAGTAATACAGTATTATCTGAATCCATACATCTAATATACATTTTATTCTAACCAGGTTTTATTTAACACAGAAGAGTTTTTGTCAGGAAATATTTAACCAGAATAATGTAGATGAAATATCAGTATTATTTTTATTGGGATATTTTTAAAAGATGATACTGTATATTGACTATTTGAAAAAAAAAATAATGTTGTGACAGGCCTAGTTCAAACACAGAACCTGGTGAGAGTGTAAGTTATGTTAAAAGGTTGAGAAGCACAGATGGATCCAGTGTCCTAGAATATGTCGACCCTTCTAGTTTGCACTTTGTTTGGTATAAGGTGTTAATATTGAATGTCAGAAGTTTAATACATTTCAATTAAAATAGTTGCTTACAGCTTTCTTTTTATTGCCTACAGTATTTGCATTATACTCATTATCGTTTATTGCGATATTTTCTGAGACGATATATCGTCCTCAAACATTTTTATTGTGATTAAAAATTATTGAAAAATGCCTCCAAACACAAGTATTGAAAGTATTGCAATACTTGATAATGTATCGATACTTGGTATTGCACAAAGTTTTGCAATCCAAGTCCAATCCGATATTTTCTCCCAGCCCTACTAGTTATTCTGCGAATTCTGTCAAAACAAGACCTAAAAAACACTACATCAGCACCACAACAAGATTAAAATGTAACTAAATCAGGGAATGTTTTACTAAAAAACTTTTACTAGAACGTTTACACATTTATAAATACAGTGCATTTTTGGCTGACTATTGTTCAGCCCTAGTTCCATTGGATCCAGAAGTAGAGCGATGACATCATCACTTAACGAACATATAGCAGCACTGCCAGCACTTCCTCTTCCAAATACAGCACAGTGGACAGAGTGAAGAGAAAGACACAGCAGCTCCACACAGACTTTTAAACTTTCCACAGCAAAGAAACGGACCGGCAGACAGAGAGCTGCATAAACCACTCGCATGAATCTGCGGAGAACAGACAGACGAGTAGACTGGAAGAGCTGAAGACTACTGTGCAGCAGGATCAAAGTCAGATCATGAAATAAGTGCCATGAACTCACAGCATCTGTCAAGCCACAGAAATGCAAAGCAGCCTTGCTGAAAACCCAGTCTGAAGGCCAGTTCACTCTGCCAGTAATAATATTCATTAAATTATTATTTATCATAAGCCAATTACAAGAATAATGTCTATGAGGAAATTCAGGTGCCCAGGTATAGTGTGACATGCATTCAAGTGAACCCATACACCTAATCATAAGTGAAGACTATTACTATACTAATATAATAATTACTATTCAGCTGAAAGGCTTCGTCTGTCCGAGCAATGACCATCCGTGCTTTTCTAGTTCAGGCCTCTGCTCCAAATGAGTGCGACTCCTCTGCCCTGGACGGTTGGGCGAGTTCGTGCATAGCCTTTTAGGGACAGCAGAAACTGAACAGCGCTAAAAAGGTTGCTGTTCTTTCCCCGAGGAGCTAGATTCAGCCAACACACACTTGTGGTGTTATGATAAGAATGAAGAAGGGCCTGACCACTGCATGATCGGCCATTCATCCGAGGGCTACAAGCTGAAGTAGGAGATTCTTCAAGACTGCAACTGTAAAACTAATCGTTGCATACCATAGTTCAGAAGTTCTCCCCTGAGCTTTCACAGTCATAGTCCCATCCCGTCTGTTCTCGTACACATTTAAAAGCTTGGAGAAAAGCGCGCGGTCCTTTAAGTGAAGTAAGCTGACTGCGATTATCCCACAGAGGAGGTTTCTCTGGGTGCACAGTCATGAGTTCATTAGGACAACAACAGGGCCTTATCACAGGGACAGGAATCTGGGACAGCTCGCAGAAAAAAACAGTCAACTCAGGCACGGCTTGACCCCATTGAAGCACAAGAGTCATTCAGTCAAAGCAGAATTTCACCCAATGCTTTGCTACCAGTAAATGCTGAATGTTCGACTTCAATGGCCTTTGCTAATTTAGCCAAGACAATTGCGTTTGCTACCTCTAAAAGGCAACCATTACATTCATATCAAGGACGTGAGGGGCGGCCAGAGGGAAGCGGTGGTCAGTGGGAGTGAGACGGACTGATTTCACACTGTACGGTCAGCGGGAGGAGGGTCCATGCTGAGCAGATGGAGCCCGTCTGGGCTGGAATGTGACAGTGTACAGCTGCTATGTGGGGCTAGTAGGACAGAGGAGAAAGAGCTGTGCTGGACTTTGAACTTGACTGATGAAGACTTTTATGGGGTTCGTTGTGGTATGTGGGGTTACACAACAATGGTGCGCTTAGCAATTTAGAAAAACAAATAGTTATTCTTGGTGAAAATAAAATATACTGAGCATAATCCATTTAAAAGCTCTGTACACAATTTGTGTTTTATTTACAATTTAAGAGGGAGCTACTTCAATCCCCATCCCCATTCTTCCCTTGAATGAGTTTACAGTATAAGCACGTTTTGTAACATTCAGGGTCACTGTCACAGTAATGCTAACATCAACTAGTCTGCAAGTTCACAATTTATACAAAAGCTTTATACACTCAACAAAAATAAACGCAACACCTTTGTTTCTGCTCCCATTTTTCATGAGATGACTTAAAGATCTAAAATTCATTCCAGATACACATATTACCATTTCTCTCAACATTGTTCACAAATCAGTCAATTGTGATAGTGAGCACTTCTGCTTTGCTGAGATAATCCATCCCACCTCACAGGTGTGCCACATCGAGATGCTGATCTGGCATCATGATTAGTGCACAGGTGTACCTTATACTGCCCACAATAAAAGGCCACCCTGAATGTGCAGTTTTTTGCTTTATTGGGGGTCTGGGGACTCAGAACCAGTCAGTATCTGGTGTGACCACCATTTGCCTCATGCAGTGCAACACATCTTCTTCGCATAGAGTTGATCAGATTGTCAATTGTGGCCTGTGGAATGTTGGTCCACTCCTCTTCAATGGCTGTGCAAAGTTGCTGGATATTAGTGGGAACTGGTACACGCTGTCGTATTCGCCGGTCAAGCACATCCCAAACATGCTCAATGGGTGACATGTCCGGTGAGTATGCTGGCCATGCAAGAACTGGGACATTTTCAGCTTCCAAGAATTGTGTACAGATCCTTGCAACATGGGGCCGTGCATTATCTTGCTGAAACATGAGGTGATGTTCATGGATGTATGGCACAACAATGGGCCTCAGGATCTCATCACGGTATCTCTGTGCATTCAAAATGCCATCAATAAAATGCACCTGTGTTCTTCGTCCATAACAGATGCCTGCCCATACCATAACCCACCACCACCATGGGCCACGCAGTCCACAACATTGACATCAGCAAAGAGCTCACCCACACGACGCCACACACGCTGTCTGCCATCTGCCCTGAACAATGTAAACCGAGATTCATCCGTGAAGAGAACACCTCTCCAACGTGCCAGACGCCATCGAATGTGAGCATTTGCCCACTCAAGTCTGTTACGGCGACGAGCTGGAGTCAGGTCAAGACCCCGATGAGGACGACGAGCATGCAGTTGAGCTTCCCTGAGACGGTTTCTGACAGTTTGTGCAGAAATTGTTTGGTTATGCAAACCAATTGTTTCAGCAGCTGTCTGAGTGGCTGGTCTCAGATGATCTTGGAGGTGAACCTGCTGGATGTGGAGGTCCTGGGCTGGTGTGGTTACACGTGGTCTGCGGTTGTGAGGCCGGTTGGATGTACTGCCATATTCTCTGAAACGCCTTTGGAGACGGCTTATGGTGGAGAAATGAACATTCAATGCACGAGCAACAGATCTGGTTGACATTCCTGCTGTCAGCATGCCAAGTGCACGCTCCCTCAATGCTTGTGGCATCTGTGGCATTTTGCTGTGAGACAAAACTGCACATTTCAGGGTGGCCTTTTATTGTGGGCAGTATAAGGTACACCTGTGCACTAATCATGATGTCAGATCAGCATCTTGATGTGGCACACCTGTGAGGTGGGATGGATTATCTCAGCAAAGCAGAAGTGTTCACTATCACACATTTGGACTGATTTGTGAACAATGTTTGAGAGAAATGGTAATATTGTGTATCTGGAATGAATTTTAGATCTTTAAGTCCATCTCATGAAAAATGGGAGCAGAAACAAAGGTGTTGCGTTTATATTTTGTTGAGTGTAGTTAGATTTTTTATATTTAGATTTTTTTTTGTAATGTAATTCCACTATTAGATAAAAAAAAAAGTGTGGAAGACCTGTATGGTAAAAATATTTCTGTATGCTATTAAAATAAATGGTACAAAAAGTGCAACAGGTTTTTTTTTTTAAATAATAAGAGGAAGCCTGTACAATTCAAATTGTTAGCTGTCATCCAAACTCATTCATAACTTTAGCAAGGAATTTCAACAACATAATTTAACACATTTCACAACTTGAAGGAGAATACCGTCACGATAATGCAAATAACTCGCTGTTAGTTGATTGATAAAAATTAGATACATGGCGCAAAAAGGTATTTCTGCGGATCTACTGTTACTCCTCAAGAATATTGAAGGGCGAAAAAACTGTATTCAGCCACTAGATACAAATCAGGTACAGTGCCCAATGTTAGCTTAGCTTATGTCTTTCAATGTCAGTTTGCACGCTACAGTCCCGATCAAAGGTTTAAGACCAGTTGGAAAATTGCATAAATTCACATTTTGCATGGTTGGATCTTAACAAGGTTCCAAGAAGAACTTTAATATGCTACAAGAAGAAATAAGAGTGAGACAAAAAAAAAAAAAGTAAACCTGGACTGAAAACAACAATGAAACTAAAATACGCCGTTTTTGCAGCTGATCAAAGAGTCCGATTGGCGTCAAGATACTGGACAATCCTCGACCCAAATCAAGGCCGTTATTGGAGCCCAATAACCATCAGCATCTGCAACTGAAGGGCTTAAAAAAATAAATAAATAAAAAATAAAAGTCTTCAAAAGCCTGGTCTCTTTGAGCCACCAAACTGTCCATTTGGACTTTGGACAGAGACCAAACATGGGACATTGAAAGGTGAAGAACGTTTTATTCTCTGATGAAAAAAAAAAAAAGTGCCCTCGATGGTCCTGATATTCTCCAATGTTACCGGCATCATAAGCAGATCCACCTGAGATGTTTTCTATGCACCACAGAGAGGGGGCGCCATAATGATCTGGGGCTTTTTCCTTCAGTGGAACAATGGAGCTTCAGGTGGTGCAGGGGCATTAAACTGCTGCTGGCTCGGTGCAGATGTTACAGAGAGCATCCCTCAGACTGAGGCCCACGTCTGTGGGAACCACTGGTTATTGGGCTGCAGTCGGCTCCATTTCGAGGACTGTCCAGGCAATCTGATCCTTCGGCTCAGAGCTGGGGACATTTTTGGGGGTTTCCATTTGACTTTTTTGTTCCATAACCCTCAGGATCTTTGAGACAATCTAAATGACAGTTTTACTGCGTCCCACCTCAGCAGCGACGGCGCGCTGCGAGAGGCTCTGCTGATGCAGCTACACCTTCAATAGGATTTATTTATTTTTTTGCCTTTGCCATGAAAGTTTGAATACCTGACAGAATGAAATTTTTCCAGATTTGGCCTTTAAAAGGCATGTGGTCCTCAACTTTTGATCAGCTGCTGATTATTTCAATTGAATAAAGCTTTAATTGAAAATTGTTGTTTTCTATAAAAGCTTTATTCAATTTGTTTTTTGTCTCACTCCCATTTCTCCTTGTTTCATGTTGAATTTCTACTCCAACATGCAAACTGTGAATCTTTGCCATTTTTCAACTGGTCTTAAACTTTTGATCGGGACTGTATCTTGTATTTTGTCTTGTATGTATCATTCATAACTAGCAGGTGTGTTCTGCTCCCGCCTGATCAAAGGGTTTACAGGCGGGCTAACTCCCTGCATGTAACTTCTTACTGGGAGTAGATAGAAGGTAGGTTGAGGAGCTAGAGTTCACAGGTCAGGAAAAGTGGGTGTGTGTTTCACTCAGGGGTCATCGAGTTCAAATGTTTTTCACATCCGGCCCATCTCTCGTAGGACAGTGAGGAGCCGGTGGAAATAGTGCGATTGCCCTTACGGTCTGAAAATTCTGCATTTCATTTCTCTGTCAGGGCTAAATATGGCATTGGCTCCAGATTGTTACGGTCGTGTTTACCAAGCACACAGAGAGGAGGAGGCCGAGCGGTCAGAGACACACAGTGTGTTTCATAAACATCAAGGCTGGACAGATAGAACGCACCGGGTCACAGGGAGGTGGACTTTGTTTAGTGTTCTACAACTTGTCCAAAAATGTACTGTGGAGGGGTTTAGCTTCCCTTTACTAAAATATTATCATGAAATTAAAATAAACAAATTCTTTTATATTTGTGCGTCAAAGGGACGTTTTATTGGCGAGAGGGCATCTCTGAGAGGCTTCGTCTGCTCAGATCGAGGAATATGACTAAGCAGCATCGACATCCAATTGCCAATCTTTACCAAACCAGTGAAGATGTTTACCCTCAGAACACAAACATGAGCTTTTCCACATTTACTAAGCCAGCCGGGTTCTTTACAAGTTGTGTTTGTGGCACATTGTCTCATTCCTTGGCAATTTAAGTTTGAAAAGTGACTCGATTCAGATTTATATATAACGATGGATAATCTTATCTTTACAATGTGTTGAACAAACCTTGAAAACAACTGAGTAGTGAGTTTGAGCTTGTCAAAGTTTGGAAGTTTACTAAGCTGTGATTTTGGCCCGACACTCACTTGTTTAAAATTAGTTATAATCGTGACGACAAAAAGGTACCCAACTCCAAACTAACTTCACTAACTCAATCTTTTGTTTAATTACTTAAAGGCACTTTAAATTACTTAGAGCAGGGGTCCCCAACTAAATCAGGTCGAGGTCCGCAATCTTTTCATTGTAACTTTCAACATATGTCCATTGTCCAGGGTCCGGACATATGCAGTCATTGTTCTTGAAAATGTTAAAGCATGAGCATATATATTTATATATGTATTTACATAGCAGAACTGATCAATGAATCAGTAATTTTATTCCTTTGTTATTCAGATTGTTTAGCCTTAGAAATTAAGTATATTGAGAGGATGAGAAGGCTTTGGGGTCCGGACTAAAGCCTCTGGAGGTCTGGATCTGGACCCAGATCTGCCAGTTGGGGACCCCTGACTTAAAGGCACTATACCGGATTATATTATATTGTTATTTTACACTGTGCATCGAATTAGAAAACTTCTGTATCAATTTCATTAACTTTCAGGCTAGATTTCTAGCATAGCCTGAAAAGTGACCCTGCAAGCTGTGAATTTTGCCTATAAATTAGTCCCTGTGATGAATTTGGTGCTGCATGTGTGAGGGAAAGTTAGGAATGAGTTTGGACCACCACAAATATTTTTATTTCATGGCTTCCTCTTTCATTGTTTGTAATCCAAAATCGGGTATAGGGCCTTTAAGTCCTTTGTTATTTTATCCTCGCAAACATTTTTCCCCTAAACATGAAATAAGCCGCTAAACAAACACAGACCAGACTCATAAACTAAACGAAGGGGTTCCAACATTATCCACACTATTGATCGAGAACTATAAAAATCTCTATAAATCTCACAGTTTCCACGTTGTACTTACTGAACACTTTGCAGATGTCAGACCTGGCCTTAAAGACATAGCGGTAGGAGAAGTTGGCTTTGACCTTCATGTGGCTCATAAAGAAAACAATCTGCTAAAGAATCACTGACCCACGCTTGCAAAACTGGCACCTGCTCCAACCATACAGTTTAATATATAACCACTGCCACTCAATCATGATCAAAGTGCCACTTGAGCTCTTGGGATATGGAGCTCTTCATAATGTCACTGATATTTTAGAACAAACAAAATTCATATATATTTTACTATAATTACTCCTCATAGTCAAACATGATCTGATCAAACTTCAAAAGACACCCGCACGCCACGAGTTCTGAAACGCAGCTCGAAACACTTCCACCACGCTGCACTTACTGAAGGTTTTGCAGATGTCGGACACGTTCTTGAAGACGCGGTCGGAGAAGTTGACTTTGACCTTCATGTGCTTCATGTTGGGCAGCTGCAGGCGCAGGAGCTTGTGCTGGGGGGTGAAGAGCAGCCTGGCGTCCGCTTGGATCCCGTACTTATCCAGCGTCCAGTGGGTCTTCAGCAGCCACGTCTTCTTCTTCTCCCACCACAGGGCGTGATCCGACCAGTCCTTCTTCATTTCTGCGGAGAATAACAACAAAGGGGGGGATTTAGACAGCCGTAATATTCTTGACAGGACGTATAAGGTGGGATAAAAGTCTTTTAGCTTTATGGAGCTGTTCGCACGTGGCATTAGAATGTGGTTTGGGTAAAGTGGGAACATGTGGTCTGCAGAAAAGATGGTACTCAAAATAATTGGAGCGATTTAAGCGGGCCCCAAGAGCCGCTCTCCGATGTGATCACATTCAAGACAACTGTTGATTAAAACGACTTCGGTTATGTAGGAATCAAATTTGGATCATTGCATAACTTACACAAGCAAGAAAAAAACTATTATTTTACACCAAGTTTGAAGTGTCCGTTTTCTGCACATTTACCAACAGACAAGGATCATATTATCTTTCTGTAATTGTCAATCGATCAGGCTTTTACAACTACTTTATACTTCTTGGCGTTGATATTTTCAGTTAGAGGTCGACCGATATCGTTTTTTCTAAGGCCGATGCCACTTTTGGGGAATTTGCATTTTGGTCGAAATTTTCCAAATGTCTCGTTTATGATCCTGTGCCTGATGCTTCTAAACTGTAAAACGTGTCAGTGTTAAACTGTGACAGCAGGGGGCGCATTATTAGGGGTTTATTCGGGACATTCATATTTAGTAGATACTTCAGAGGGGGCTCGTTATACTAACCATAACCATAACCCCCCAGACAAAAATCAGCAGATTCTAAAAACAAAAAACAGTAAGTCTCCATCTCTTACGGTTCTGAAATTACAAACAAAAGTCTGCAATATAAAATATATAAATACAACCCGAGGTTGTGGGAAGGCTTATTTTTATTTATTTATTTATTGGTTTATTTGGTCAGGACAGTGCATGTTAATGAACATATATGGGTCTCATGCATGTAAACAAGCCACACCGGATTGTAGCCTTGGGCTAATTTCCATCCGTCGTCCCCCATGCGCACTCTCAAACACCTTCTCATTTTATTGTACATGTTTTTAGTGGTAGGGGAAACCAGAGTACCCGGACACGGGGAGAACATGCAAACCCAAACAGAAAGGCCCCGTCCAGGTCGTGCCGTCCAAGCTCATTTTAATGCTCTGGCTGAGCTCTTTCCATTACAATAAACGGGAAATCTCTATCACTTTTGATCTTTTATCGGCATCAGATCGGCCGATTGCTGATATTGTAATATACCTAAATATCAACCTCTATTTTCATTTTAAAATAACATGCTTGTTTTTAAGAGTATGATAAAGCACAGTTATACTTCAGGCCAGCAGAGTGCGCACTTCCTCCTTTTGTGCAACAGTGACCGGGCAAAGCAGAACTCCCAAAACAGCGATGTATCGGCGAACAACTCAAGAGCAAGAGAGTTTAGCCGCGAACATGATAAGAACGAACACCGAGGAATATCACGGAAATCTCCCTGTGACGTATAGATACAGACGGCAAACGCGTCATACAAGGGGGCGTGGGCTAGCCGAGGGCTATTTTTCAGCCGTTTTCTGGCAGACTACTAACAGATTTATCACACACAAATGAAGTGAAGTTACATGTGGATGTTTTGTCATAGCAGATTGTTCAGTAGAAGCAAAAAACGGTACTCAGTCGCATTGCTTCGCTAACGTTAGCATACGTAGCAAGAAGCTAGCATAGCTTCCTGGTTAGCGTTTTTAAAGGAATAGGCCACGCAAATGTTGTTAGCGTTTAGCCTCTCCCAGCAAAGGTATAGCCCCAAACTGGGGTGAAGTTAGAAGCTACCAAGCTGTTCCACGTTTTCCCCTATTTAAACACGTCAATTTTCAAAGTAGATAAAAAGGGGTACTATTTTGTAAGGCGTAATAACACCTGGAGTACTTCGACGTCCGCACAGTAATATCTCACTTTACTGCGCGGACGTCGAAGTACTCCAGGTGTTATTACACCTTACAACCCCTTTTTATCTGCTTTGAAAATCTGCTTGTTTAATTTTGTGTGACTATACTTGGATGATGCAAAGATGCCGTCTGTGTCTATATCAGAGTGTTGGCTGAGAGGGGAAGAGGAGATGGACCAAGTATGAAGGAATACTGAAACATGCTCCATAACCGGACATGGCTCATCATAAATTTGCCTTCTTCTTTTAAGTCTATGCATAGCTGTATGTGCTGTAACTTTTTTTTTTTTATCTAAAAAGACCACTCAAGACCCCATGGGAATGCGTGGGAGGAGCTGTTGGGAGTGTGAAAGACGTGTGTGCGTGCTTGTGTGACATTGGCATGTATCAAGTTCGACTGTCCCTCTTTGTTCAAGGCTCATCTGTCGAGCCACTCTAGAATCCTCCGAAACGTCCCATTACTCCTGGGCCTCAACTCATCAGGAACAATGGAGACTAGAACAAGGGATACCGGGACTCTCACGTGAAAGAGGCCGGTACAAATGCTCCGGGAACTAACATTGGCTTATGCAGCATCAAAGGTGTATGTCCTTTTAAAATTTGGTATAAAGTAGTACCCTCAGTAAAGCCTGTCAGTCGAAGCATTTTAAAAGATTTGAATCAGAATTGAATTGGTTTTGTCTTACAGATTTACCACATCGTTGCTACTACTACTGCTAGGCTAATTGATACATCTTTACAACTGTTTCTTGAGATAAGAATGAGGTGGATTTTCATAAAGCAAGCAGCGTTTTGCAGCTTATCCAGTGAACACTTTAATGCAGAAGGAGAGATAGAGAGACAGAGCGAGGGTGCAGGCACACACCAGACTGTCCCGTTCATTTTTTCCCTGACAAGTCCGTCCTTATAACGCCTCATTGCTACCTCTCGCAATTTGTATCTTGTTGATAGTTTTTAAAGGAACTTCCAAGCGCATTTTCGGACGAAATGAAAGATGTGGTTCATTGAGGTCTGGCATATACATTTATAATGCGTATATTTCAATAGTTGGGTTGGATAAAGGGCTAAAAGGGCATCACTACTACACGGCGATCCGGTGAAATTTCCACAGCACCCCCAATGAATTTAGCACCCTGGTTGGGAAACACTGATCTAAGGTTAAATCTGAACATTTCTCTATATTAAAAGCTAAATTAAAAACTTCTTACATGTTCATACAAAGGTATAGAGACCTGCAATAGACGCCAACTTGGTAAAATTATTTTAATATCATAAAAAGACTATAATAAATCAAAAAAGACTATCAGATCGATATCAGCCAGCATTAAGTGTGACCAAAGATCCTTAGCCATTCTTCCCAACCTCAATGAACCCAGTAGCGGTGTCAATCTTTGCGGGCAATCCCCCGATGACCTCTCCCGTCTGTCAATCAAACATTACCATAGCAACCACCACCTCAGAGTGTTTTTCCTGGGCTGACCTTCGCCTCATTGAGGAAATGCGTGAATGGGATTAGCCCAAAAGGAAACGCGACCACGGGGCAACATGGGTAAAGAGGAAAGACTTGGGCGATTAGCACAGCGTCCGCTAGCGTCTAAATGCAAATGCCATTGTGGAGTGTGAAAGGGGACTTGTTTGGCTAGCTGTTAGCCTTGACTGCGTTAACTGCAGGGGTAAACATAGCGGAGAAAATAGACCCAAGCTTTCTTTTCTGGAGGAGTGGTGTGTGGCTGAAGCAGCGAGGGGTCCGGCTGTCAGCGCGCCACTTTGATGCCTCAGCTGTGCTCAACATGGCTTCATTGCCAGGATTAGAGAATCTAGGACAATGTCTCTCGTTCCCTTTGACGAAAATGAGGATGAAAATGCAACAAAAGAACAGAAAATTGATGGGAAATGATTATGCACATTTGGATAAAGCTGAACTGGAGTAAATGCACTTGGATAAGGGGGTTAAGAGGAAGTGCATCAAAATAGAATTCAGTAGATTTTGCGCACAGAGATACCGAAAATGCTTCGAACGATGACCTAAACGAACCCTGACAATCCCGTTTTGTGCAGCGAATTATCAAAAAAAAAAAAAAAAAAAACATGTGAAAGAAGACCTAAAGTAAAGAAACCTTATGTAAGGCTACTTGTAGTCAAAAGAAAGCAGCAACATCTTCATGGAGATGTTGCTGCTTTCATGTTTTCAGGATATTAAACCCATTCAGTTTTGCAGCACACTGTGGTTAATCTAATCATAGGGAGTAAAAGGGGACATTTTAAAATCGGTTCAAATGTATTTTCATAATGCTGGTCACGGTTTTTCCTCTGACAACCAGTAATTTGGACGCAGAGCAAGAGCAAAGGAAGCTCTGTAGTGACTGTCTGTTAAAGATATAGATACAGACGGCAACGTGTCATAGAAGGGGGCGTGGCCTAGCCGAGTGGGAAGAAAACTTCTCATGGGAATCCCAATTTGTCACTCTTTTTAGCCGTTTTCTGGCGGACTATAAACATTTGTCACGCAGCAACAAAGTCAAGCCAAAAGCGGGTCCATGTGGATGTTTTTTCACAGCAAATTGTTCAGCAGAAGTGAAGTACGGCACTCGCTAGCATCGCTTTGCTAGCGTTAGTATACGTAGCATTAAGTTAGCACGGCTTCCTGGTTAGGATTGTCTGTATTTATGGGCTGTTGAACCACTTTGCTCCTCTCCAGGTCTCTGTATCTTTATTTAGTAGAAAAATATGCTCGTCCTATAATTCATGAATATCATGAAAAAGTGCATTCACTTCTGTTATTCAATTTAAACTGTAAAACTAATATATGATAGACTCATTACATGCAAAGTGAGATATGTAGAGCCTTTATTTGTTATCATTTTTATTATTATGCCTCAGCTTGTAAAAACCCCAAATTAAAAATCTCAGAAAATTGGAATATTTTGAAAATGGACTGTAAGCCATAATCAAAATTATAACAAATAAAGGCTTGACTTTGCATGTAATGTGTCTATATCATATATTTGTTGTTTCATGTTTCATATTTTAAGTTGAATTACAGAAATATATGAACTTTTTCATGATATTCTAATTATGTGAGGAGCACCTCTATTCATAGTTCAGCGTTTGTTAATAGTAAGTAATGGTGGAGAAATGGGAAAAAGTGAAATTTTTCTCATCGTTTCTCCCCCTCTGGCTGCTTCGAACATGACCATATATGGGCATTTGCAAAGATGCGGTCTATATCTATAGCGGTCTTATTTGCCAGATACTTTATAGTGCCTTTGCAGCGTGCATTCGCGGTGACATTGTATCCATAAGGTTCTGAAATGTCAAAAGATTGCATTCATTTTTCACCAAGATCTTGTATTGATGATGGGAGAGTGTGACCACAGCGCACAGCCTTCTCCAGCACATCCCAAAGATTCATAATATGGTGAAGATCTGGACTCTGTGGAGCCGATCTATATATGAAAATGATGTCTCATGCTCCCTGAACCACTCTTTCACAACGGGAGCCTCAGGACATTGTCATCTTGGAATATGCCAGTTCCCCCATGGAAGAGGAAATCCACTGATGGAATAACCTGGTCATTTTGTATGTTCAGGCCGTTGGCTGATCTCATTCTTTGGGCACATAGTGTTGCTGAACCAAGGCCTGACCTAGTTAGTTGTAGTTAATGTATCTTTTGCAAATGGAATACCCCTGGAAAACCTGCTAACCCGGTAATTCAGACCTTCACTTGAGTTTTGCTTTTTAAGATGTCAGTGTTGCCTCCAACATTAATGCTCTTAGATGTGACTCAAATGTACATTGTGAACAGACACATTGCAGCACATAAACGTCAAAGCTAGATCCAAAATCAGACAGAAAAAGTCATGGCGTACATACTATAGCCACGCGTTTAGTGTGGGCAAAAAAAAGAAACCTGTTCTGCATTCTAACGGTCACGTAGCGCCCATTTAGCATTGCCCTTGCCCGCAGTGTCCCCTTCTGTCTGCACGCCCCGCCCCCTCAAACTCCACTTCCTTTCGCCTTGATCACACATCGACTTTGTATGTTGTGATTGGACCGTATAGCCTCCGCTGGGGTCCTTTCCGCAACGAGGTGGTAACTCAATCCGCTAAAAGGGAAGAGGAGAGGGGAGGGCGGCGCGGCTAAAAATAAAAGAAAAATACGACTTGTCCTAGGCTGACGTAATGCCGCGGAACACTGGGCCTAAGTAATTGGGTGCATTAAACTGTAGGACAGGAGAAAGGGGGGGGGGGGGGGGGGGGGGCGTGTGCTTTATGACCTCTACAGGAATAGAAAAACGATACTGCGAGACATTGCGTGACGGTTCGGGGATTTGTAGCGGCAACGTGTTCTTCTCCATCCATTAGCGGCGTTAGCCCGGTTTGTTTATGCGAGCGGCTGCTAACAAGCTGAGGTCACGCGCGAGGTCTATCGAAATGACTGCGTTACATACTGGACGGCTGATGAATAAGGCTACAATGGCGAGTTGAGCATGGTATAAATCATGGAATTAGAATGCAAGTACTGACGCGATATGGCAAGTAATAATTCATTTATTCAGGAAGGCCATGATATGCGTACTTTCAATGGGATGGACACATCCTCGTTTGTGTCTAGAAAATATCAGTATTAAAACAAAAAAACTTTCCAATCGCTCCTTTAATCCAGTGAGCAGAGTAAGAATGAAACTTTGGAAATCGTTAGCTACCAGCGAACATGCTGCGCGCAAGTAAGAAAGTGGAGCTCAACGGATTTCTGTATGACGTATGGGCTAGTGTGGGCTGGCTTTTGAGAGCAATATAGGTATGGATGGATACGGTTAAACGATACGGAAAAGGTACTACCGGTATTTAAAAAATAAAAGTATCGAAAGCAGGTTCCAAGAAAAATATCTTAAGAGACAGAGTTTGATGCCTGTCGGGTCCAAGGACAGCATTTAAGGAAGTAACTTGGTTATTTCAGCTCAAATAAATTATACATATTTAAAAGAAATAGTCTTTTATGGAATAAATGAACATTAATGTTCTGTTTCTGGTTCTAGATGACAGATATTTTAGTATAGGGAATTGGGTATTTAAAAAAGTATTAAAAAATCGTTGAAGTACCGGTATTGGAAAAAATGTACGCTGTAATGGGAGAGAAGAGTTAAAGCCGTACTAAGTATCTTTGTTTACCTTAATAAATCCTTTCCGTAGTCCCTCTGGGGGTAATACAAGTGTTAATGGGATGATTGGGGGGGTCTTTCAATTGCAACTTGACTGCCTCCAGGTCGGAGTCACCAATACACACTAATGGAATCTTTGTGATTCCATTTCCATTAGCGCCAGAGAAACAGTATTTACAGCAAAGTTATCTCCCGAGTGTAAATGGATGTGTAATATTCCTCTCTCCCTTTGTCTTTTCTTTCAGCGTAGTATTTACGCTCGCAGACAACTAATGAGTTAAAAAAACACACGTGACACGTGCAAAAGAAAAAGCAATTCTCCACGTTTATGATGCGGATACAACATTGTACAATGGTTAAAAGTTTAAAAAGTCAATTTCCCTGGGTATGAGGGTTGTTCTTTTGCTCTGTTTTACTGTTTGTTAAAAGGAAAATTCAATAAAAAGAATTTACAAAAAAAAAAAAAAAAAGTCAATTTCCCACAATATACAGTATATGTCCTTTAATTGTCAGCTCTGTGAAGGAAATGTATCCATAGATTTTAGAATTGGAGAACAGGAAAAATCCCGCACACTGCCTAACTCACAAAATTGATTTCATTTTATAAGGACGTTTTGGCGCACCAGCCCAAGAAATATTAAAATATTCTAGCAAGTACTATTTGTATTATTCCTCTATATATTTTTGTTCTTAACTGTTGAATATGAATGACTTTAAGAGAGCAGGTTAGAGACTGTCGGGGTTAACAAGTGGAGATCTTCAAGAGAAACGGGCTGGGAAACGTCTCTGAATGATCACAAGCATAAATCATCGAATTAGAATTCAATGTCAGATGCAATATGGCTAACACATTGTTAATTTATTCAAGATCTCGAGCAAGTGAGTAGAGACAATGCAATATTCCATAAGAAAGCCAAGATGTACAGAGATTATTAGTATGATCAAAAACAGAACCAAGTTAGGACTAGACTGGCCTGTATCACTCCGATCACAATCACACAGATGCTATATTAGGACGAGATTAAGATCCAGGATAACTTTTTAAAGTCACACTCCAGGTACGGTGTGGGACAAATGTGATATGCTATAACCTGATTAAAAAATACATCTTACATATACCTTGGTAGAATTATGGGCCAAAATATTTACGTGGACACACATTTCATATACTTGCGCTTTTGGGCAAATCGGTATTGAAATCTTAAGTTTGATCATTCAAACTAATGCATTTGCTCATTTAGGGGTCTTGTCTGATTCTTGAAGTAATTGCCACTCTGCTGCAGAAGTGGCAATTACTCATGATAAAAACAAGATACGAGCCACCATTTTAGCCAATGGTATGCTAACAAATCAACAGTGTTGTGATACGCAGTTTGAAAGCAGAGCGGCTCAGAACAGGTCCATTGAGGGCTTATGCACTTTGAAAATGCAGGGGACACTTCTAAAAATGTGAACAGAAGGCTCAATAAAAGACTTTGTGGAAATGTCTCCATAAGTTACAACTTCAAGATGGGTATAAGGTTAGCAACAATAATTTCAACAAACTACCAAATCTATTTTACAGGGTGCTAGCACAAGTCTGCAAAACAAAACCAAAATCATTGCTAATCTCAAAATGATTGATGGTTCCCTATGGAGGATAAAGCTGCCGTGCATTCAGGACCTCTTTTGGCGTGACTGTCAGTAGTGTTTACATTAGAGGCAGCTCTGTTTATGAGAGAGGGCGGGGCCAGACGAGGAGGAATGGAGGATGACACGCTATAGTAAATAAGATGTGAATTTCAACATGAAAAACACTAACATTTTCTTGGGGTACGGTTTTACTTGAGTAGTTATTTTTTACTTTTAGTTACAAGAATATTTTTGGCTAGTCTACCCACCTCTTAGTCAGTAGAGATCGATCGATATATTAAGCCAATATTTGGGTATTGTACAATATCAGCCGATAAAATGCTGATACCTCAGGAACGGAAAGTAGTAGAGATTTCCCATTTTTTTTGTAATGGAAAGATGATCAGAGCTTTAAGATGAGCCCTCCCACAACTCGTTAGGCCTCACGGGAGCTGAGAAACATTGCGGTGAATATCGGTCACAGGTTTGTACATATCAGATCGTATTTTATATATTTTATGTTGTAGACTTTTGCTTATAATGTACATAAGAGATGGAGACTTACAATTTTGGGGTTTTTTTTGGAATCTGGTGATTTTTAGCTCCCTCTGAAGTACCTACTAAACATGAATATACAGCGCCCCCTGCTGTCAGTTCAACACCGACACATTTTACAGTTCAGGAGCATCATACACAGGATTATAGACTAGACACTTGGAAAAATAAAAAATAAAAATCGGCCAAAACATCGGTCGTGCATATCGGCATCAGCCAATAATTATTATTGAGTAATCAGTAAAAACCATAGACTGTTAAAAAGAATAGACAGCTCCTCCTCACTCCTCCCCGTTTACCAAAATGACCACGTTCGATGGGGAAATCATGGCGGATTTACAGACTCCTCCTCCCCAGCTCTGACGAAGCATGTTCCTAATAAGGGCAAAAGGGCGGGATCTCACTGTAGACTCGGCCCTTGCGTGACGTGTAGCTCGCGGAGCTCCAATGCCAACAGTCCGACCTCCGTTAAGTAGGAGATTAAAAAAATGTATTTCGAAAACCAGCCTGGTTTCAATTTTTTGACTAACCGCGTTATCTCAGGAGGAATATGTAGCCATATTAAGTGTTGAAAAAATTGAAACCAGGCATTAAAGTTGTTTTTAACGTGTCTAAAGTCCAATGCTTTTCAATGGGGGCCTAGCGGCCAAATGGAGGTACTACAGCAATGGAGGAGCAATGGCGGCCTCCAGTGTATGCGGTCACAAAGCAGAGCAGCCAGCGCCCATTGGTAAAAACTTAAGACGGCAGCCATTTTAGGTGTAGCTATGCCTCAGTCCTCCTAAGAACGCCCCCACCTCCTGGAGACGCCTCTGGACCTTTCGTCACCAGCCAAGCCACCAACCACTGCTCCTCAGCTCAGCAGAGCCCCCTCCCCGCACAGTAGTGTTGTTTAGATGCCACAGCAGTGTGCTGAAGGGGGCGTGTCGGAAAGCTTCTTAAAGAGACAGAGGCCTATTTCAAGACGTTCAGTACAGCCATTTTGAGAGAGCAATTTTATTCAAGGCAGTTATTTTAATTTACTGCATATACAGACCAACAGAAGGTTACGTCATCATTGTAGTATGCTATAGACTGGTGCTATGTGATTGAAAAAAGCACAATACCCACTCTTTAAGCGCTTTCAGAACCCCATCTATTTTCAGTTCCGTTCGCCTCGACTGGCCTTGTATTACTATTCTGAATCCCGTCAGCCGCATAACTAACCGATTTTAAAAGCGCTTCTATTCAGCTTGATGTGCTCGATATGGCCATGACATACGGGCTTTGTCAATCCGGTCTCTTCGGGCTGATGAAAACAGCCCATTACAGCGGGCGTTGCGTTACCGTGACGACCGCGCACGCACACACGCCACGGGGAGGTGTCACTTGGCGGGTCGTTTTCATTCACAACAAAGGCCAGCGGGTTTATCGTCTGCAGTGAGTCAAGGCTAAATATAGGACCGGATGTAATATCGTGTCGGGTTATGGCTATTGTGTTTGTTTTGTTAACTGTGATGGATTTAATTGTAAAATCTGTTTCCCCCCAAACAAAAGAGGTAGGACAGAGGAAGACGAATGTCCAGATAAAGATAGAGAAAAACTAAACAAAAAGACAACTGAAAAGCAGTCGATTTGCAGGCATTAAAGGTAAAGATTCAGACACAACTTGAGCACCTTCTTACATTTTGCTGGTTAGAAAATGCTATAATGATCTAAAATGTCTTCTTCGGTGGACGTCTTTACTTATCGGAGCTCTGCGATGGAGGAAAAAACTGAGCTACGGTTCGGAAGAAAAAGCACTTCCTGGTTACGTGGGGCCATGGGAGGTGCTTGGGGTAAACAATAGGAAGCAAGGGGAAGATTAGAAGATTACTTAAAGGGGGGGTATTATGTAAAATCGACTTTTTCAAGCTTTATATCATGTTATTATGTCATTCCCTCATTAAACACATGCCTGGAGTGTTGCCTTGGCTCATTCACATATTTTTGAGTAATCAGTAAAAAGTTAGACGGCAGCCATTTTAGGTGTAGCTATGCCTCAGTCCTCCTAGGAACGCCCCCACCTCCTGGAGACGCCTCTGGACCTTTCGTCACCAGCCAAGCCACCAACCACCGCTCCTCAGCTCAGCAGAGCCCCCTCCCCGCACAGTAGTGTTGTTTAGATGCCACAGCAGTGTGCTGAAGGGGGCGTGTCGGAAAGCTTCTTAAAGAGACAGAGGCCTATTTCAAGACGTTCAGTACAGCCATTTTGAGAGAGCAATTTTATTCAAGGCAGTTATTTTAATTGACTGCATATACAGACCAACAGAAGGTTACGTCATCATTGTAGTATGCTATAGACTGGTGCTATGTGATTGAAAAAAGCATAATACCCCCCTTTAAATATACACAAGCATAGAATGCCAATGTCAACTTTATTACTATAGCATATTTACAATGCGAAAAGCCCAAAGTGCTTTACAAATTGACAAGAAAAACACAGTAAAAAAAAACATTAGCCCAAATGTATGTACAGAAATAAAAAGAAGCTGCGTTCAGGAAACTTTTCAGTCCAGGAAACTTTTCAGCGTTCATTAAGCCTGCTGAATGTATTATTCCTATTGTCGTTAGCATTTAGCCAGCAAACACCGCAAATTATGAAAGATCCAGATGCTTTCAGCTAATGTCAGCCCATCGACCACATTTACGTGAGGTCAAAGCCTAGTTAGAAATCCTTTATGAATCTACAGACCTTAGATTTACTTTAGATAGGAACTAGAGCATAAAAGTGTCCTCCGAGCTAAATGCTGAATCAAAGCCAGTCAAGTTTCTGCTTTTTGTGGGTCGGATACACATCCAGGGGCCACTAAACATCACCATATCATATACAGTATTAATGATGGAGAAATGTCATATCTCGCCTTTCTTTAATATAGGAACTAGTTTCTCCATCTGTGGGTAGAACACTCAAATCAAATAGGTCTGGGAAGACGACGGCCAACAGATGCATGCATTTGAGCAAACGGGCTCAGATAGATACAGACGGCATCTCTGGAATCGCCCATATATGGTCATGTGTGAAGCAGTCAGAGGGGGAAAACAAAGAGAAATCTAAACTTTCTATAATTAACTTTAACAAATGCGGAATTATTGATATAGTTTTCTACCCAAAAAAGACACAAGACATGGAGGAGTTAAGATTTTTGATGAGGTTTCATAATATGGCAAAACGCTCTAAAGTATTCTGAGGAAGCACAAGGTACGTCAAAAACGTGTCTTCACGCCGCCATTTGCATAATACCACCTTCCCCTTTAAAAAAAACAAACTCTGGCCTATATCACATGGCCTTCATCAGAAATAGAAATCCATAGGAGTCCATATGAGTGTACAGACACCAGCTGCTGTGTTGTACGTCAAAGGTGTATATATTGTCCAGAGCCAGGGAACACGTCTCCAGATCTTGAACCGAGTTCATAGTCAGGAGAAGCAGGAGGATTAGCCTATTATGCATGTTTTGGGTTGACAAGAACACTAATCATTCAGCCAGGCCGGCATTGTTCTCTTATATTGACCCAACAAGTATCTCTGCTTCAAAAAAACTTCTAATTTTCCTTTGTCTATCTGCAGAACGTTTTAGAATGGACCGGTCTACGAGCAAAGGACCCCGTTTGAACTTACTGGCCCTTCTTCAAAGTGGCCTTTTCCTGGCACTGCCCTGGCTCCCTCAGGTACAAAACACCATTAAACTCCACTCCAACAACTTCAGCCTGCTCTGCATTCAAACTCTGCCAATCGTCGCTGCAGGCCACTCACTTCACATTAAATATGCAGGACAGGCAGTGTTTGGAAACAGCCAAAGAAAGCAGGCCTTTCCACCTGGAGAGAAAATGAGAGAAAAGGACTTCCGAGTGCAGCTACTTGTTCAAAACTAAATGATACCGGAATAATCATGAAAATCTCCAGCCCCCACTCGGGTAGAGTGTGGAAGACGGAACGGAGTGATTACGTGTACGCAAATGAAGTAAAATAACACTCCAGATATGTTTATGGTTGAAGATTCAACATTCTAATATGGTTAAAACATTTGACAAGATATGCACTTTACAGGGTTTATGCAAGTGGAAGCAAGTCAAATGTAACGCTTTATAATGCAATTTGAATGCCACAAAAGGCAACAAATCCAAGCATTTGTTATTTTTCTTGAGATTTGTAACCAGTCCCCTAATAGAGAAATAAGGGGAATTTATTTTGGAAGTAAATTGGACACAACAGGGGGATGCACGGATTTGATGCTGGTATCAGATACTGGGAAAAAACAGGTAGATATAGTATTTTATAATTACCTGTTAGTTATAATACAAATATTTTATGGGATATTTGTAGTATCGACTACAAATATCCAATACTGAATCGATACCCGTTTTGGCTCTCACCGCTTTAAAAACACAACTTTCACCAACTAAATCTGAGTGAATATGGACATGAATATGGACTCCATTTTGAAGGGCAGAACCTGTAGAATTCAGTCGCTGAGTTACTTTTAACCTCTGCAAATGTAGCAGCAATCAACAGTATCCAATCATAGTACTGCCAACTAATCAGCCTTGATTAGTTGGCTGGATCACTTAAAGTAATAAAATAAAAATTGGCCACTGCTGGAGTGGCCAAGTAATTGTATTTTAGTTTTTGAAATGTTGTTAAAGAATAACTGATCTAACATATTTGTAATGATCACTTTGGGAGTTGTTATAATTAATGCAACTTAAAAGCCTGCCATGTAGTCAAGGATATTTAGTGTACAAAATCCAGCGATCCTTGAGTAATGCTTTTTACATTGATTTATTAATACATATAATTGATCTGTAACATCTCTTTTGCGAGAAAAGATAAGGCTTTCTTGATCTTGCAATGAAATAAAGAGGACCATTCACTTTTTTCACTCAGAGAAAGCCGCTTTAAGAGACTCTTGGTATCGGTTAATATTGGATATCGGCAAATATATACTCAAATATATACTCAAACCCCCAGTACGGGTCTCGGAAGCGAAAAAGCTGCATCTCTAAAAAGGGAGTAAATGCTTTCCTCACCTCTCCATCTCTTGGCTGCATAGCAAACGGGAGCAAGAGGGGAGGGGTGGTGGGAAGGTCTTATGGGGCAGGAAGTGAAGCTACAAGTTATTTAGTTTGAGCTGTTTTGGATCAATATTGACCTTTCAAACCAACAAAGTGTGAAATCGTGATAAAGATGTGATTGAGATGAACGCCAAAAAAAGCATAATATCCCTCTTTTAAGCTTTTAATTACTTTATTTTGGGACAAATCTTGGCTTAAAGCTTTAATAAAAGAATGCAATGCAGAAGCAGAAGTTGCCTTGTCTGCACAGTGTGGTCTTGACAGTTCTTAGCATCTTAGCTTTTTTATAATCTTCAATTCAATATGTGATACTGCAAGAAACACCAAGCCTAAGGAGTCTAGTTGTAAAAAAACAAACAAAAAACAGAATAATATTGGACCTTTAATAAGCCTTCTCGTTTTGCAGGACTGACTTCATTTGCAGTTTGTTAGCGAGCGCAGAGTTCCACAGTGCACGGCGGCGGAGAGAGAGAGGCCATTACGGCGGCCTCACCGGGGATGGACACTTTATCTCCATCTATGTCATAACCCAAACAGAAAAACATACCCATTTTCACAATTAGGTTTTATACACGGGGCCGCAGGGATAATGACATTAGCAGCAGGCTTTTCAGGGAGTTGGATCAATGCAGCAGATGTATTTATGTGCTTCTGCCTGGGTACACACGCACTCCATCTCAGGCCGGGGACATGATGGTTCTGTGGGGATAAGATTCCGCCAAACAACTAAATCGCATCAAATATAAAATCGGTCATTGCTACAGGGAGTCTGATGAACCAACTAATCGACGCCTCTTTTGCGAACTGGAAGAGTTGGCAAGTGATTAAGCGTTGTTTAGAGATCGACAAATAAGTTGTTTTTTTGTGGCCGTGATATGTACTTGGACTTAGTTAAGAAAATTGGAAAGCCATAGTGTAGTTTCTTCGGAAAATAAAATGTCGATATTGCATTATCCAATATTGCGACAACATTTGTGTTTAAATAAGTCCATTATCCATAACCATTTTCAGCACTGACAACTAGAGCTGGGCCATAGCTAAGGTACACGGTTACACCGGTGTAAATCCTATGTAGGTCGCAATATCATTTGCATGGGCACTCCAGCTTATTTTGACTGGAGTCAGGACGGAGATCGCAGCCAATGCCACGCCCAGCTCCAGTGGCATAAACGTGACCGTGGGGGCTCCAAAATGAAAATGAATGAAGCTTCTCCATTGCTTGAGTAGATCAACGTTACAACGAGGAGGCTCGGGCTTTGCTTGTTGGATGAACTCCGATGTAGCATAGCCTATTAGCTAGGGCTGCAATGTTTATCGATACATTTTCTGTCTCTGGGGTTTGAGTGATAGATGTCACTGATCAGAATTTGAACCTTGTGATCTCAGGTTCAGCTGCAACAGATAAACCTTTCTAGGATTTCCATAAAGCAGATTCTATAGTGTTTAGACGCTTTGTCATTCCATCCTGGATTTATTTTAGTCACGTGACTGTCCCTTAGAGGTACTTTGAATGTCGGGGAAACTCCTCCAGAAGAGGGCCCACATAAAACCAAATATTTTTTGGTTTATGGTCAAAATTGTGCAGCCCTACCACTAGCATTCCTTAGCACCACTAACAAAGTGTTTAAATGCGAATAATACCCCATTCATCTGTGGCATCTTCATCCCGATCTCATGCAAGTCTCAGTCTAGCTCCCTCTTCTTTTGCGTGTGTGCGTAACTGCATGCTCTTGGTTGCCGTGGCACCAACAGCAGTGAGGAGACGCAGCAGAGGAGACATCACGTTGCAGCCAAACACATTGACCGCAACGGTCTTACAGTTATGTAGTTTGTTCTTTTTAAAATGGCTCCTTTTAAAACCATTAAAAAAAGCTTTCAATTAATTTACCCTATATTTTGTCCGGTGTCAATTATACGGCCTAATATATCGTTACAATGATATTTCTTTTATATCGTGATATACATTTCAGGCCATATTAGTGTCATAATAATAATAATGCCTTACACTTGTATTGCGCTTTACAAGCCTGTATTACCAAGTTTCTCAAAGCGCTACACTGTCGTCATTATTCATTCACTCCATACTTGATGGTGGTAAGCTATGTTGTAGCCACAGCTGCCCTGGGGTAGACTGACGGAAGCGAGGCAACCAGTCTGCGCCATCGGCCCCTCCGACCACCACCAACCACTCACTCACTCACTCACTACATTCGCTAGGCTTCCTGGTGTTACCTTCATTGAGAAAGTCGGTTACAGAAGCAGCTTTACTCGTCAGAACCAATCCCGCAGGCAACAGTAGCCAGCCATTCCCTCCATAAAAGTGGGAGCTCAGATAAACACGGAGAGGCAGGCCGTGTCAAATGAACAGACCCTGGGCTAAAGCTAACAAAACCTGCAGATCATTTTCCCTTTTCACTCACAGGTGTGTGCCATACGACAACAATGGGCTGTGTTCATGTTTTTCTCCACTACGGCTACAACGGAGGGTCAAACAGCTGCTATATTCCAGGAGAGCCACACACAGCCAGAGACGAGATACTAACATTCTTGTGTAAAATAAAGTCATGCATGACGTGACAGAGGTCTACCATCTGAGATTTTACTACTACAGTATTACAAACACATGAGTTGTGATAAAGTGAAAGACTTCAGTTTGGTCTGGCTTGCACATCCGAGTGGTGATTGCCGCAGCGATCATTATGCGTCTTCCGGCTGGGACAGGAAAGCTCAGGCCTGGGCAGGACTCACTCAGGCTAACTACTTCCTCTGAACAGATCTGAGCGAGGGATAACGCAGCCCGCCAAAATGGTCCCTCGTAATGCAACTGCAGACTTACAGTTATGTAGTTTAATTGAGGTGAACGTAGTCAGCCAGTGGTTCTTAAACTGTGTAGGTGCGTACCATATGGGCGCTGCAATTTTAGACTTCATTCACATCAATTAGACACGTTATTTAATGTATCTAGTAGGCTGTAATACATTAGGCTGCATATCCAATTTAGATAGATCTAAATTGTACAAATGTATATTTTAAAGTGTTTTTTTTTAAGACACAGACTAGTCCTGATTTGATCATGCTCTAGATCACTTTTGGAACACACGAGAATCAATCTAGTGCTGTTCCCGCTGATGTGTTTGAATCTGAACCGCCAGTCATTTGGGCCAATCACGTGCCAGTACTGCCGTGAGAAGGCGGGTGTAACATTTGCTGTCAACAACAAGCAGCACTTTCACCAAAACAACAACAAAATGTGAGGTATGCTGCATGCATGCTGTATGATATATACTTACAAATAGGGCTGCACGATATTCAAGGAACTTGCAATATGCGATATGCCTGTGCAATATCGCGATAACGATATTGCGATATTTCACCCAACCATTTCAACACGATATGTTCCATTCTAATTAAACACAAAAATGGAACTAAATTAGGAAATGTTTAACTAAAACTTTAACTAGAATTTTTAGTCGTTCATTTATACTCAGAGTACCCCTACCTTGAGGATCTTGCCAATATTATTACAAAGTGACCATCTAAACTAAGATTATACAGTGTTTAACAATGATTTGTGTTCAAAATTAAGCTAAAATACTCTCAAATAAAACCTTTTACTGAAAAACAATTAAAATGAACTTTCCTTGGAAATTCATATTGAAATTGTTGTTGGGAAACACTGCCTTACGCTATGAAGCATCATGTCTGGTCGAGCGCTCTGAATGCAGCAATCGTGTAACTCCTTAGAAACCTGGTTAACAAGAAACCTACGAAAAATTTAGTCATGCTATACCACAACTCTCAAGCAACTACTGGGAGTCACATTACAAACCTGTAATGACCTTCTATATATGTAGAAATGGGATACTTGGACGCTAAAACCATGATAAGGTCAAAACAAACAAAAACTTTGTCCGCAAACTCACACAGAAGAACGCACACAATTATAGCCAAAGACACGAACCAGTCCAAAAAACCACCCCAAACAAACATTTTTCAGAGAATTACACGAAAAAGTCAAACTCGACGATAAATCTATACTCCGATTAATCCAGATCTGTCTCCGAGTCCTGCGCTGTCCTTGAAGTGAAATAACCCAATCAACGAATAAGACGGCCTTTGCCCGTCTACTGTTGTTTTAACGTTTTGTATATTATAACTTGTTTTTTACGTCAATAAACTAAGCTAAAAAAATATATCTGGCTCTTGACAGGTTATGAGCTAAACCTGGCACTATTAATCTCTTAACCCCCCGCTGAACAGAGCACATTTTGTCCAGTTTGGCATGACCCAAATATAAAAGCGTTCTGGGAAAAGTATCAAAAAGCTACAGAAAAAAGCAATGATAAAGCAATAACAAAAAACAAACAAAAAATGGCGACAACGCAACAAAAAAGAAACGATCAGTTTTGTATGTCTTAGCTTTCAAATGAGGCGTAACACTGACCTATTCTCCAGTCAAGAAGCTTTTAGATTTGGGTAAAGCCGAACTCGAGAAAATGCGCTCTCTTGTAAGAGGTTAATTGGGAGATCAAATATTTTGAGGTTGGCTATAGGTCGCCATTTTACTGTTACATTCACTGTCAATGGAGCTGAACAATTTTGAATAACTTTGGGATAGTTATAATAATAGTTTCAGTATGATATCACCACAAGTTAGAAAGGCTCCAGTTTCTAAAGTGGGGTCTGCTGAGGGTTTTTACACGGCCAATCATTTCTCCAACGAGATCTGAGTGGAACCAGTCACAGATACAGATGGCAGAGGTCTGCACGGTTTACGGCATAATCGTTAAGAGATGCATCTTCTTTCAAACAATACCAGGTTAGAACTAGGAAAATGTAAAATACACCAGGCTAGTATTGCTTTGTTATCAACCCGAGTACAGCATTACTCTCAGCATGGCTCATATTTAACGGTTACATTTCAAGTCGCAAAATTAATAAGCCACAGACTTGGCCACAATAAAGAGCGATCAAATGAGTCATGACTTCTAAAAAGGGCATTGCCTCCATTACAAGTCTGTTTAATATCATGTGGTCAAATGCTCCTTGTCCTGTCCAGAACACAGAGGGAGTACAGTAATGGCGCGAAGGGGACAGAGGAAGTGGACATCCTGCCTCTTGTCCACACATGCATTCCAGAGCCAAGTCTCCAGGGGCACGAACTTCCAAGGAACTGTCCTGATAACGGCCATTAGACAACTGTTAGTCTGATTGCAGCGGCAAACAGAGCGGACAATCGGCAGGTTCAAAATATGAATGAAAAAGCAACTGGCGGACATGATGAAAGCAAGAATTGAATGGTTGGAATAAACAAGAAAAGTCGAATACGGTATGCTTTGGATAACAAATCTCTTCCTGGGGACTTCTGTACAAAAACCTGCTAATTTGTAGTTTAGCCTCTTAACCTCCCACCTGAACAGAGCACATTTTCTCCAATTTAGCTTTAGTCTAAAAGCTTCTTGAAAAAAGCGTCAAAATAGTGACAAAAATTAGAAAAAAAACAAGGAAAAAAGAGCGACAGAAAAGTGTTCGAATCATTAAACGCAACAACGCAAGGCAAAAGATCTGTTTAAATGAGTTTTTGAGGGTCTTAGCTTTCAAATGAGGCGTCACCCTGGCCTATAGGCTGTGACCGTTTAGATTTGGGTCTATACCTTGCTTTTTCGATTTTAATATCTTGATCGTATCTCAATATCGATACAATAACGATATATCCTTCAGACCTAGTTAAGAGATTTAAAAAATTCAAAGTAGAGTCACATTCTGATGACACAAAAAAGCTTCCATAGGCTGTAGTAGCACTGGGCAATTAATCAAAATTTAATCAAAATCGCAATCTCTACTTATGTCAACCTCAATAATCGTCAGAGGACTTTACAATCGACAGGTTTACAGCCATTTCTTTGGCACAAACTAGTTTGGGAGTTTGGACGAGACCATGAAGACTTTTGTGTGTTAAATAAGATTTGATGAAAGCATTTGTTTTTGTTTGAGCTGAGGTTTGAACAGAAGATGTCTCTAATTTTATGAATCAGCAAGATGCATTTCAGTTATTATGAAAAAATAAAATCGAAAAAAAATCGAGATCGATCAATATGGGGGGGGAAATTGTCCCCCCCCCCCCTAAATCGCCCTGCCATACGCTGTAGTAGTTATTTCAGGGAAAACTTAACTATCAATCAATGGTTTTGTATAGCCCAATATCACAACAGGAGTTGACTCATAGGCATTAAGGCATTAAGGCAATAAAACAGAGCAGTAAATAAGACAATGTAAAGTTCAGGTGAAACAAGTATCCAGGCAAACATAATGTCCAAATAAGCGTCAGCAGTGGGTGGCGACGAGCGGCGCGGATGTCCCTGTCCTTAAACTCTCCAGCACGGCAAGGAAAACTCAAAAACCCAGTGGGAGAAAGAGAAACCGTGGGGAGAACCACAGAAGGAGAGATCCACTCCCATGGACGGACAGGCTATAGAGACCCAGGACCGATGGAGTCCCTTCAGCAGACGGGCCAGGATCGAGACCGTCCAGTCTTTGTTGTCAACTAAGTATCTCATCTCATCTCTATTAAATGACAGTGTTTTGCGGAATAAATAGTCCTTGTACTTGGTGGTTTGTGGCACGTCCTCCTATAGTGATGGTGCCAAAGCCGTAATAATATAATTAGAGGTTGATATCGATGAACATTTTCAGCAAATTTAAGACTTTTGCCAGACATTTTAATAGCCATATGTGATGCTCAAAATGTCCCCCCCAGCCCCGTCTCACATCAGTCAGATAAGTCCAAACCTTACATTTTGAATCAAACATTTGTGAGAAAATACTAAAAAGGTTGCAATTCCCAAGAGCTCTACGACATGAGCGTTGTGTGAATTCGGAAAGAACCAGTCTCAAACTCGCCTGTTCTATCTGCCAGGGCCCGCTTTGGCGTTAAAATTCCATAAAAAGTCTTGGGATGGAGCAGGAAATGACTTCTTGGGTTTGGCATGTTGCTCTCACTCTCTCTCTCTCCTCTCTCTCTCTCTCTGCGTCATCTGTTGGATCCTCTGCTGCTTCCCTCACTCCGCCAGGCTTTCCCCACACACTGTCTAAAGTTTCAGCAGTCGCTTCAATGGATACTGCGTAATGGCATGAGTAACAGTAAAGGCGTGTGTAATAAGCAAGAGCGCGGGCCTGTAATGGTGATGGCCAAGGTTTTTGCTTTCATATAAGCCTTGGACCAGTGGTTCTCAAACTGCAGTACTTGGAAGATCGAATGTTTTATGAGGTGGTACTTGGTTCAAGGCCCTATACCCGATTTGTTGAATCATGAAAAAGGAAGTGCACAAATTGCTAGTTGTGGTTTAAACTCTAAATTAATGTAATTTCTAACATTCTTAAGGCAGGTTTACACAGAACGACAGTAAGATGAACCAAACAAATGTGTTGATTCGGGGCAGAGGCTTCACGCGTGTTGGGCACTGCTGCGGGACACTGGGAACTGTCGCATCCTTTAAGGAATCTTAAGAATGTCAAGAATCGGGTGAATGTGGGAAATAAAATTGCTCTCATTCTCGTATTGTTGGAGTTCATGCAAATTGGCGGTTTTGTTTATAAGCAAAAACAAAATTACACAAATCTTCCTTCATTTAGGCCATATTGTTACTATAATATTTAAAACGGTTAAAATAATAAAACTCCAGGAAAAAACGAAATAATGTCCCAGCACGCTCCTGGTAACATGGTAAAAGCATGTTTCAATACCGTCATGCTGATGAAGACAGCATCAACTGGCCAGCCACTTCAAGATTGACAAAAAGGCTTATAATTAAATGCTTTCCCCCCAATGCCTCCTTTTATAATAATATACGCAAGACTCAACAAAAGTTTGTTTTTTTCCCTATGAGAAAAGGTTTGGTAAAGAGCCTTTAAACCTGTTTATATGGGTGTTGGACACATGGTGTTGAAAGTAACGTATGAGTTCCATTTGCTAAACGTAGCCTAGTGATTTTTGCTGTATATTTTGGCTGATACTGCATCACCTAATATTGTGATATAATATTGTGTGCACCATACAGTGCAGGCCTACGTACTTGTTACCATACATTTGCATAAACCACCAATAATTAACTCAGCCTTTAGCACAAAGCTGCATAAAGCGGAGCAGGAAGACAGAATTAGCCGCGGTGATGGTCATGGACAGTTGGACAGATGAAAGGATCCCTAAGCGGGGTCTGACCGGGAGTCGATGATGCGCTGTCTTTAAATACGGCCTCCCTGGAGAAGCACGCCTCTGGGGTCGATAGCTAAGTGCCTTCCTGGCTTTGGCCTTTTGAATCCATAATGTAGGGGCCACGGAGGGGGCGTACGGGACGGCCCACAGGAAGAGGAGGGACGAGGAGGAGGCAGAAACTGATCGAGTTCGGGAATTATATTGACACATCCCGAGATCCATTTCAAAATAAGAACGTGAAAATGAGAAATTGTACAGAACAGTACCAATTTGCACTTTTTCGCCATCAAGATCACCGCTCATGGAATTCACTTGGATTACTCACTGTTTAAGGGCATTTTTTAACCCTTTCATGTCTACGGCAATTCAAGAAGTGAGCTTTCAAACGTTCAAACGAAATGTGAATAATCCACAAGTTTAAGTGGTCACCAAGACTTAGTTTGTCAGTTGATGATTTGTGATATTTCACGGATTCACGATACACTTTTGTCAATAGTATAGGAAAAAGGGGGGGAAACAGTCATACGCCCAAACGTTGCAAACCAAATGCCATCTGAGACATTCATTCAAGTGTTCAGATTGAAAACACAAACAAAATGTAGGTTTAACAGTTTAAGAGTGCAGAGATAAAGATAAAATAAATAAAAAGTGTCCTTTACCTGGATGTAACTAAAGGTGTTTTTCCACATGCAGGCGCGTGTCAGCCGAATGGCTCTTTCACCCGAGCTTTTCCATAACAAAGCCCAGTGCCAAACCGGTCTGACCAGGAATAGGTTTTGGGACCGACCTCTGGCTGTGGCCAAAGCGGGCTAACCCGTGTCTGATGTGACGTGAACAGACTGCTGGCCTCTGATTGGCAACGAGAGAGTGGACAGCCCTCACTATTGACACGCAGGTCATACGGATTAAATATTTCACATCATCATACCGCTGTGCTAAAAGGGGATTTTGCCGATAATAGCATTTAGCCACTGATAGTGTATCTTTAGCTGGTGTTAGTGTAACATCTGCATGTAGCTTACCTTCATAGTTCATAGTTCATGAATGATTCCATAACTCCCACCAGATGACAGCATTTGGAAACAAAAAGGTCTGCAGGGTTGTGTCGATACGTGCACATAGATCGTGCGTGTGCGGCCGGTTCGCGCTATGTGGAACGACGGCTTAACTGTTCTACGTTCAGCAACACGATGTGCCCGAAGATCGGCTGACGACCTGAACATCCTGAGAGACCAGGTTATTCCTTTAATGGCTTTTTTCCTTCCCTGATGCATTCCCTGATATTCCAAGATGACGATGCCGGGATTCATCAGGCTCACATTGTCAAAGAGGGCTTTAGGGAGTCCATATCTTAACCCCATTAGCAATCTTTAGGATGTGCTGGAGAAGCTATTTGCGCAGTGGTTGATACTTTGAAAACACATGGCCATACTGCAAAAAACTATCTATTGTCCCAGCTCAAGTGGTTACTGATTGAAATGTTGGAAAACACAGGGCAGTGACCCATCTACAGATCTTGAGCGAGGTTACCCAATAGAACGGTCAGGCTTGTGTGCCGTGAACTGTTCCCTCTCTGTCCGCTCCCAGACATGTTTGCACTGTACACAGGATCTATGTACAGTATAACTCGGCCTGCTATCAGCACCGTTGGTATGTAACACACAGTACTGAGGAGACTCGCCACACATGAAACTGATCAAATCATAGAGAATCTCAATCATCTCAAACCATTTTGTAGCCATGGCAAACCTGAGTTGAGTTGTTGGCGTTGCCTTGATGGGTCATACGAGAGCTGGAAATGCATTGGGGCTGTGACTAACCAACTTTCTCGCTCTGTCACTGTTTGGGCACCTGAGAAATCAAGTACAGAAGATTTTTTTCCCCAAGGGCTCACTCTACAACCGCCACGATCAAACCGCTCCCAAGTTCATGCTCAGTGCAAGGATTCTACACCTGCTGTATGTTCTAGTGCAACAGGAAGAGGATCTGGCATGAAAAATAATCAAATAAAATCAAAAGATGGAGGGAAAGGTATTGTGGCTTATTTGGCTTGATTTATCATTGCTCTAGGTTTGATTTTTTTTTATGCATAACCGTGGATTATAAATATGTTTTTTGGAAACGTCAGCATTAGGAATGCACCGATACTACTTTTTCACAAACTAATAAGAGTACTTTAATTTGAGTACAGGGCATTTTCTTCAAATATACTTCGCTTATAGACTGACTTGTTCATAGCAGATGGGTTAGTAATTAGTTACTATACACTTGCTTTACATTTACTCGAGTAACATTCCAGAAACTGCCCAAAAGTTGCTCAGTGCCTGTGTTTAGAAAGTTAGTTATTATTTCGACTAGACTGACCTAGGCCGCAACTAACCATTATTTTGTAATCGATTAATCTATAGATTTTTTTACGATTAATCAATTAATCGCTTGGCTGTGAATGGTGTAGGAAAATTGTGTTTTTTCATTTTTTTAATCACATAAAGTGATTAAAGTGGCGTCACTTGAGGTCATGTTGATGGAGCAAACTTAAAGTAATTGTTTGTTGGAGGCTCTTGGTGCTAATTCTGCTTTCTGATTGGATGAGACACAGACAGATATTCACGAAATTTACAATGTACAAAACACTACAGACCCAAACAATTAAAACAAAGTAGGTTTTCATAAAAATACTACATTTTCGTGCAATTTTGCTCTATTTGAGTCTGTGTGAACCAGAAAACGATTAATCGATTACTAAAATAGTTGTCGACTATTTCAATAATCCATTAGTCGTCGATTAATCGATTAGTTGTTTCAACCCTAGATTGACCCTCATTTGGCAGTAGCCTCACTTTTCTATCTGTGTGGATGGTTTTTTTTTTACGAGCGCTCGCTAACTTGCTTGTTGCTCAATATGGATACGCGTTAGCCCTTCAGAGTACTTTTTAGTCGCTGGTTTTGTTTTGCAGTCCACTGTTGTACTTTAAATTGTAATATATTATAGTTAGTTTTAAAATGTACTATGTTTGTAAATTACTGTTTCAAAAATGTAACTGACTTACACTACTTTGAGTTACTTCAGAGTTACTTTTGGCAAATATAAACTGAAAATAGTAATAATGCCACCGAGCTAAAGTGCAGTCAAAGATTTCCTTTTCCCTCCCCATTCTCATGTGTTTTGTTTTGAAATTAGCTACACGTAGCTGCAGATCTTATTAACCAGCGTCAAACTTGATTTGGTCCTGCATTTTATTTGGGCGGAGTTTGGCATTTTTCCATACATTTAAATGCACTTGCAACTCGTGTTACTTCACTTGTAATGTCTATATAATATGTTGTCCTTTAGTTACTGAAAAAAGTATTTTGTTACCCCCAACTCTGTTTAAAGGGATATTTCAGGACTTTTGACATAGGGCCTAATTTCCTAGTTATCCAGAGTGTTGTTGATTTATGGAGATTTTTTTATTTTTTTATTCATGCAATTCTTATATTTGAAGAGTTTAGTGGCGCTAGGCTAGTGCTAGGCTAGTGCATGTCTATGGTAACTAGTAGCCTGCATCAAGTCTGACCCAAGCACAGTGCACCTGAGGCAAATCACTTATAACACCAGACTACCCATATAACTGTCTGTGTTGACTGAATAATTTTTAAAATATAACCATTTTGCATTTAAAAGAACTTATATTTGAGCAGCATCAGCTTCCTGGCTGTAAGCTACGCAGCGGCGGAGTTATCTGGTAGGTTACTGGATCTACAGTAGTTTGTTTACCTGCGGCCGGCATTACTACACGTGGAATTCACAAAGGTGCTTTCTACAAATCAGATATGGTAACGTTTGGAGGACTGCCTGATGATTCTGAAGAGGTTTTTAATGTAGGCTACTAGTTACCATAGACATGCGCTAGCCTAGCACTAGCCTAGCACCACTAAACTCTTCAAATATAAGGACTGCATACATAAATAAATAATAAATATATCCAGAAATCAGCAAGACTCTGGATAACTATGAAATGAGGTCCTATGTCAAAAATCCTGAAATATCCCTTTAAGTCCCTAAACATGAAAAGCTAAGAATACCTGTTAGCAGCTAATTAGCAACATTAGCCTGCTCGTCTTGTAAACACTGCAGACTCGGCTCCTTGGTGCAATGAAGACCACCTGGTTAAAGCGCTGGTTAAATTCAGCACAGACTCTGATTTAGGGAATGTAGTCAGTAACAAAATCAGGTCTATGTGGAATATTGCATTTCCACACTTCAACAATTCTGCTCTTTGTCCTACTCAGCTGAGAGCTGCGCCGCACGTCATGTGCCATCGGTTTCTGGTAGCGGAGGACACTTTTGGGTTCCATCTATTTTACTTAAAAACATCCAGAAAATATAAAAGTAGAACAAATGACCAAAAGTACAGGAATGAAGCAAAATACTCACTCCAGTTTCGTGACATGACAAAACATCACCACTACACCACCACCCCCCTTCTGGCATTGTCCATTTAAAAAGCACGTCAACAAGCCCCTACTATTCAACAAGCTCTTTTTTACATAAAACATGCACCAAACCAGATCTGGAGTGGAGGACGGATGGCAGCGCTGCACACTTTGGGGGGGGAAGAACAAAGACCCCAGTTATGTGGCCCTTCAGACCGGAGCGCTGCACAGCATGGTTAAGCGGCACGGGCCTATAAAAACCCCACGGAGCACGGGGTGGAATTTGGAGCATTCTGATAAAAACGGCACGGACACACAACAAGGCTCTGTGGCTACACGGGAATCGTACCGCCGACCACGCTGACCTTTGTGCCGCTGCTGCCTCCGTCTGAAAAAGCCCCAGTGTTCAGAGTGTCCGAACAGAGCAGGTCTATGAGAGGTTATCAGCCGACAAGAAGAGGGACTGAATGTGAAAGACGGCTCCAACGTGATGAAGTACTTTTGTAATGTGATCAGTGAACACAGACATTTACTGTATATCGGTAGTCTGGAGTTACAAGTGATTTGCCTCAGATGCACTGTGGAGTGGGTAAGACTGTTTTAACGCAGGCAAGCTTACCGTAGAAATACTCTAGCCTAGCACCACTAGACTCTTCAAATATAAGGACTGCATGTATTTAAAAATATATATATATATCCAGAAATCAACAACACTCTGGATAACTAGGAAATGAGGCCCTATGTCAGAAATCCTGAAATATCCCTTTAAGGCTGTAACCTCTCCAGTCGAGAAGCTTTTAGATTTGGGTAAAACTGGAGAAAATCAACTTGGTTAAGGTGGGGTTAAGGGGTTAAAGCATGATTTAGAGCAGGGTGTTTGGGTCATGGGCCGAAATTCAGCCCCCACAGCAGGTCGCGGGCCGCATATATTGTGGCCTAATAAATAACAGCGACTCACACTTATTACGCTTTATCAGCCTGTGTGCTACATAAAGTCATTATTTCATTCACTCTACACTCGATGGCGGCAAGTTATTATTGTAGCCACAGCCGCCCTGGGCAGACTGACCATTTAGCACATGGCTATAATATGCAGTTTATATCCTGATCTCTTATGTCAGTGCCCTCTGCTGGACACGAGTAAAATTCTATCCTTTTTTAATTTCAGCTGCCCCCTAGTGGCTGGAGAGAGCATTTTGGCTATTCCTTTAAAAATCCATAACCCTGCACGGGGATGGGCTAGAGACTTACTTTGTTTTTGACATACTCAGAAATTAATGTTCTACAAAAGGGCCACATTAAAATCATCCGCATTTGGCCCGCGGGTCTTGTGTTTGACACATGTGATTTAGAGGCATGTACTCATAGTTCTGGAGAGTAAGCATTACGGTGGCTAAAATTCTGGGAATTTTCGACATTAGACATTTTCCAATGGAATGAATGGGAATTAACACCACTGAAGGTCGCTTCTTTACAGACAGATATAAACTGAAGCCTAGCAATTTAATTTGATTGTTATACACTGAAATGTCTATCACAGCAGAGAGGAAAAGTGTCAGAAAAAAAATCTGAATCTACGTCTGACACCAGGGTTTGAAGAAGAGGACAGTGTTTGAGGTTGTGGCCCGAAAAGAAGGGATTTTAAAAATGGAACAGACTCATTCCATGTTTGTATCCATCTTGTCTATATGTGTGTGTACATTGTTTTACAAGTCTATAATTGAGGTCTGTTCTGATTAGTGCAGCTCTGTGTCAGACACAGGCCCCGCCCACTCCTTGTACAGTGGGAACAGCGTCTCATGATTACAGTTAGAGACTGGTGAATTTAACTAATCACAGTGTGATGAAACAAAATCATTATTTTGTTGATAGTACCACCACTTCTTCGAAGAAAATTTAGCAGAATGTAAAGTTGTGTTATGTTTTGACTTGACAATATGGTCCTCACTTCTTCTATGGGTCAATGGTGTGACATCACTCAAATGCATGTTTTATGGTTCAACAAACATAATTGATGGGTAGCTAACAGCTCAGAATGAAGTTTTATTGCCTGTCAGACATTTCGGGGTTCTCCCTTCTTCAGTGTCAGGCAAACACTGACACTGACTAGGAGTGCTGTCCTTTTTTCTATTTCTATATTGTTCTTTGGTATTAGCACCCAGTCAGAGGGCATTAAGTGAGTTGAGCGCGTTTTATGCTTGTAGCCAACTTGAAAACCTAAAGAACCAAGAACCTCCTCTAAGTCTTTTGTCTGGAAACTCCAATCTCAGCATTTTTTATGCTCCACTGTCCCTCCTCTGCACTATCCCATGTCTTCAAAATCCACCACATATTATAAATCAATTCTTTTCCCGCCCAGAAGAAACGCAGGCTTCTCCTGCAGTCAGCTACATGCAACAGAACACAGGTCAAAGGGTGGAGGAAATGCTTAGCAGGCTGTGGAGGAATGCACTCTCAGAGAAACGTCAAGGTGCAGTTCAAATAAGGCTCTTAACGCCAAACATACAACACTGCTGCTGTCCACTTCGGAAAACAAACATGATTTAGGGTTCAGACGCTTACACTACAATGGTCCAGTATGTCGACCTCAGGACTGAAATGGAGGGGGAAAATGCTACGTTCAAGGAATCAGTACAGAGAGTCTACTGTACATGTTTTAGGGGTAGGGGAAGCTCGAACATGCAAAGAGACCACATTGATGGATTTCGACAGGACCTTCTTGCCCCACTAGGCAAGGCAACTTTATTTACACCGCACATTTCATACAAAAGGCAACTCAATGCGCACTAACTTCTACAATGAAGCCGTTTTGTAATATGTTAATTCAGTTAAGAAATGGAGGCGGCAAGGTGCAGGTTTTGAAAAACAAAACAAAATCGGCTAAAATTGCATTTTGGTTGGTTTGGGTAGCTTTTGTTTGGTAAAACAACGAAAAAGGAAAAAAGATAAAGAAAAAAAAAACACCACACTGTAGCAACGTTAACTAATATGACCACTATGACGGGGAATAGCATGGCCGATAGCAATATATAGGCCGATATTATAAGAAATTAAATTTGATATATTTTTTTATATCTCTCAAATAGTGTATGATGCTTCTAAACGTGTTAGTGTTGATTTGTGATAGCAGGGGGCGCTGTATGAGGGGCATAGGGCTGATTTATAGAGGACATGTTTAGTAGATATTTCAGAGGGAGCTGGTTTGAAAGACAAAAATCAGCAGTTTTCAAAACAAAAATACGTAAAGTCTCTATCTCTGAATGTTCCGAAATTAAAGTCTGCAACATAAAATATATAAAATAGGTGAACAAACTTAAAACCGATTTTCTCCACCCCCCCTGAGGCCAAGGAAGTTGCATGTGACTGAGCTCTTTAATGCAAAAACAGGAGGTTTCTATCATTTTCAGTTCCGGAGTAGAGTGAAGCTGAACACAAGAATGGATTTGGATAAGGATTTGACCTATTTAAATCTCATATTTGGCTGCATTTTGTTGACATGTTTCCTCCCTGCACCGTTGCGTTGACTTATCGAGTTATTAACCGCAGTTATCCCAATCAGCGACGTCATCCCCTCACACTGTGCAGCAAACGATGGCAAAGATGGTAAAGCAGCCCCGTACCTAGCTTCTCCACCAGTTTGAGCATGACTCCCCCGATGTGGATCTCCCCGGTGACCCTGAGCGACACGTCTCTGTTCAGGTCCGTCACGTGCATCTTCAGCTCCCACGTCCCGTCGGCGTAACAGCCGTCGGGCATCCGGATCCCGTCCAGCGCCATCCTGCCAGCACAACGCCAAGACGGGTTAGGGGAGTGAGGTCAACGAACAATGTAATAAAAGCATTACAGTTTGGAAAAGGAAAATAAGTTTTGCTTAATTATCGCAATACTATGTGATGTAATATCCAAATCTTAAGAAGCCACTATGCCACTATTATGTGTCGAAATATAGCAAATATTTACAGTCTTCCACCTGACTGAATCTAAACATATTTTGCACGTGACTTCAAAATGTGTAAAAGTTCAGCTGGGGGGTATTTTTCTAATTTTGTTATTCATTTTGGCCTTGTTTTAGTCGTTTTTTAGGTTGTTCTGAGACAATTTGACAACCTAACATAGTATAGTCCTACCATTTGACGTAAGCCATGTTTTTAGACTGAGGACGACATGCATAAGGTCAACCTTTCCAGGTAGGCTGCCGTATTTGTAAAGTAAACACAGGTCGTGACAGCAGCCAAATTTGGCACCTTTTTTTTTTTATTATTTGAACAGCTGGTTAGTGAAAGCTTGTCGTTTCGATTCACTCACAGCTTTGTAGTGTAGTGAAACATTTGCATCGCAGACTGTAGGTTGTTCAGAGAGTCTATATTTAGTGTACTGTACTAACCGTGGGCTAAACTCTCAACAATGACTAAACTAGGGGCTAAAGTAGGACAAAACCAAGTAACAAGGACTGAACTAAGATAAAGCTACGTCTAAGCTAGGGTTAGCCTGACCGTAGTTTACTTTCAAAACTGTGGTTTCCCTTTTGTTGGGGTTAGTGTCTGTGTTATAAAACGGTCTTCAATAATATAGGTTTATCGCGATATAAATTCTTGCCTCAATATATTGCATTTAAAATGTTATTGTGACCGAGCTAAGCTTGGTCTAAACTAGGACTGAACTGAGACTGAACAAGGATGAAATTGGGTCAAAGTAGGACTAAACTAGGTCAGAATTGAAAGGCTCTGTGCCGGATTTATTTTTGGTTTACAAACAATGAAAGAATGGTAAAGAAAATTTGGTTAGTTGTGTCTCAATCCTATTTCAGATTCTTCACAATTTGAGCTTATTAGCACGTTTCAAAACTTGTTGGAGTCACTTTTCAGGCTCACTGTCACTTATTCTAACAAATTAGTCTGAAATTTCACTAAATTGATACTAATGCTTTGTAATTAGGTGCAGAGTATGTTCCTCACAAATGATTGAGTTTACAATACTGAAGTAGGACAAAACTAATTTCATTCACTAATACATCAAGGACTAACCTAAACCAAGTCAAGCTAGAACTAAACTAGTTTAAAACAAGGACTAGCCTAACTAATTCTGCTGAAGATGGGACTAAACACACATGCCTTGTGTCCCTACTAGTGTTCTGGTTAATGGACGTTCACTGGAGAATAAAACAGATTATCTGCTAAGCTCTTCCCAGAAGATGGTGAAAGACTGTTGTGGAACGGAGGGAGCTGCGCAGGGGGAAGGAGGAGGAGCTGACCAGTGCAGGACACCACGCTCTGAAACAGGGACAAACCCACGAGGCACTGCACCGTTTCAGAGGATCAGAAGGCAGCCAGCCAGGTTTCCTCGACATCCGGGTCAGGTTGACCCACAATGGTGGCGCGGCTCAGTGGCAGCGGCTCAGGACTAACAGCTGGACACCATTTGGCTGCACGCTTGTACAATAACAAATAAAGCACTTACATACTTACTTAAACTAGTTCTAAACAAAGACTAGCCCAATTAAACCAGGTCAAGCTGGAACTAAACTAGTGTAAAACAAGGACTAGTCTCAGTAAACCTGCTCAAGCTAGGACTAAATTAGTTGTAAACAAGGACTAGCTTAAACCAGGTCAGGCTAGGACTAAACTAACTCTAAACAACAACTAGCCTGAGTAAATCTACTCAAGCTAGGACTAAACTAGTTTCAAAACATGGACTAGCTTAATTAAACCAGGTCTAGCGAGAAATAAAACTAGTGTAAAACAAGAACTAGCCTAACTAATTCGGCTCAAGCTAGGACTAAATTAGTTGTAAACATGGACTAGTCCAACTCAACCTGGTCAGGCTAGACTTAACTACTGTATATCTAAACAAGGACAAGTCTAAATACATTTGGTCAAGCTAGGACTAAACTAGTGTAAAACAAGGACTAGTCTAACTAAACCTGCTCAAGCTAGGACTAAATTAGTTTCTAAACAAGGACTAGCCTAATTAAACCAGGTCTAGCTAGAAATAAACTAGTGTAAAACAAGAACTAGCCCAACTAAATCGGCTCAAGCTAGGACTAAATTAGTTGTAAACATGGACTAGTCTAACTCAACCTGGTCAGGCTAGGACTTAACTATATCTAAACAAGGACAAGTCTAAATACATTTGGTCAAGCTAGGACTAAACTAGTGTAAAACAAGGACTAGCCTAACTAAACCTGCTCAAGCTAGGACTAAATTAGTTGTAAACAAGGACTAGCTTAAACAAGGTCAGGCTAGGAGGACTAAATTAGTTGTAAACAAGGACTAGCCTAAATAAATCTGGCCAAGCAAGGACTAAACCAAAAAGGTCTGAACTAGGCCTAAAAGAAAAAGCTTAACCAGGACTAACCCATAACCTCACTGAATCCTCAAAAGTTGGATTCCCCTGTCACAGCACAACTGCACTGTTTGGCACGTCTTTGCCTTCGCCTCGCTCCACGTTGGCTATAAAAGGCACCCTGTTGTTCCCTCTCTCTCTCGCTAGTGCCAGCCCCAAAAACAAGACTTATTTTTCCGTCAAGATTTCCCCAAGTGTCAGGGAGCGTTCGCTTGTCAATCACAAAAAACATTTTCCAAGTCAATAAACCCAGCGCCAAACAATAATGGCGAGGTCCGCCTGCCTCCTGTACCTTCACCTGTTCAACATAACGGGAACGCAGCCTCGCAAATAGCTCGCACTAGCATTCTCACTTGGAACCGAGCGCCCTCGTTCCCGAAAAAAACATCAATCCAAATGTTAGTTTAGCAGAGCAATTGTCTAGGATCGGCATGAAAAAAAAGTGTTATTGAAGGAAACGTGCTGTGATTTTAGCTCCAAAGTACAGCAAACTCAAAGCGAAGACACTTTTGACCAATGCTTGCACGGGACAAGGACTCACCTTTAAAAAACAAAAAACTAAAACTAAAACAGATACAAGTAATGAAGGAAAAAAAGGTCCCCCTCGTTTAAACCATGGACGAAAAGTGTGGGAAGTTGGATACTAGAAGAAATCGGAGGTAATCCAGTGGAAGTAGCCGCCGAAGCGAAGTATCCCAGACAGATTTTTCAGTCCTGCGCGAGGCTTCGGGGGCTAATGGAGTCGCCGTGCCTTGCTGCGTCCTGCGTTCGTGTGCGCCCTCCTCCCTCCCTCTCTCCACGCCTTACGTCACGCCGATCATCCAAGCCCACTTTTCCTTTCCAGACCTTCGCTGGGAACGGGAGCGGGGCTGGGAATTTTTGGCTGGAATTTCGGCTGGGGAAGAGGCGCGGAGCCGGGCGGCGCTGCGCTGCGCACTCGCTCGTCTTGGAAGTGCAGTGCAGACAGTGGGAGTTTCAATGGGGACAGCAGCGTAAAGTTCAACGGGGTTACAATGGGCTCTTTATTGTCTGCAAATCAGGAAGATGATGTGCTCTGTTCAATAAAATAGCTTCTTTTTTTTTTTTTGGAGGGGTCTTTTTTTTAAATACGCATGTTAAAAAGTGGCCTCATATAAATTATACGACCAAAGGTAAGTAAAGTCCAAAATATTTACTCAAGAGTAAAAGGGCCATTATCAAATTATGGGCAATAACCTGTCCCTGCACTTCCCACCACTGAAAATGAAATATTAAAAAAAAAAAATCAACAATGCAGTAAAACAAAAAAATATTAACCCCTTAACGCCAGGTGTCGCTAATTAGCAACATACCTAAAACTATATCTGTACTATGTGCTACAGATAAATTAACAATCTCCACTTAATTTAACATCAGCTTGACAGCAAAAACACTGATAATATATTATATTGTTTTCTATAATTGGAAATAAATGCAGGCGTTAATGGGTTAAACTGAGCGCCACATGGTAATTTCAGATCATATTTTTGCAGTTTTTACTTTTTATCTCACTTTGAATATCCGGTGTATGTTGAAACACCAGTGTCCCCGACCCCATTTTCACACCTTTGTGCAGTTAAAAGGAATCTTTACAATACATCTGTAAATCCTTTTCTTGCCAATTCCAAACAAACAGAGAATAGACTTCAATAATCTGCAGATCTTATACGAAAAATCACAACTATTAATTAAAATAATTAAGAAAAATCTCTGTCCCTCAGTTTTGCCATTGGTGTTATCAGCATTACTTTCCAGGATTTGTAAGGTTAAATAAAGATGTGAAGAAATATTTTTCTGGTTTGATGAGACCAAGTTAAAAGCCTGATCCTGGGAAATATAAAGGAGGACATATTTTACTCACTAAGAACAAAAAAGTAACTTTAAAATGTGACTTTATACTGTGGGTCATTTTGAAATGTCATTGGTGTTACGGCTGTTTGCATCAGTTAGTAGAATTTCTCTGAGGACAAAAACAGGTTCACAGCTAAAACTATACAACTGTACTGTGATACACCACCTTTGTTCAGGAATGACATATAGAAATACTTAAGAAAAAGGAACAATTGATTGAAATTTGTCATTGTTGTTACGGTCACTGGTGTTACAGCCCCACTTTAAATGAATGGAAGCATCTGATGCAAAGTCACTGTTACACTTTTGTCATTGGTGTTATGAAAACACTGGGCTTTATTTAACATATAATTCTCCATTATTTTAATAAAATACTGTTCTTAGACAAAATGGCTATTGTTTAATTTCCTAAATGCAAAGTTTTACACAATTGACAAAATGTTGTGTTGCATTATTGCTTTATGTTTGTCATTAAAATAGTTGTAACACCAATGACACAAAACTTAAAATAAAAATCTTAAATGATTAAAAAAAAGAAAAATACCCAAGCTGTCCCTTATGATGGTAGTAATGCTAAGAGGGTATTGAACAGGTTCTGGTGATTTTTATGTTAAAATATTGCACGTCATTATTTTAATTTTTCGGGACAGAAAATGCCCATATTTTGATAATGGCCCTTGACAAATAATGAGAAAAAACGTGTATAACCAAAACAAATACATCTGTTTTACACATCAAAATGAAGATTTGTGCACTAGAGGCATGAGTCACGTTTTTTCTTTTTACTCAAGAGTACAGATAGGCTACTTCATTTTAATGTTCTGCAAAAATACAATTGCTTTAAAAAGTCGCTTAAGTTCATGTACTTGAGACTTGTGACTCACCTCTCCTCAGACCTGACTGTAACTTTACTGGGAGCGGGATGTCTCCATGGAGATGTTGACTAAAAGCAGCCAAAGAGATTTAACTTGATTAGGTCCTCATCCAGATCCATTCTTTGATTCCCCACTGCAACAATCGCATTGTCTGTGTCGAGCTAGTCATTAGGAGCATGTTTTGCGTTGCTTGCAACAATGTAATCCAAAAAGTACGCAGTGTGCCATTAAGTTTGGTGATTTTTGTTTTGTTAGACATAAAGTTTAGACCAGTGGTTCTTAACCTTGTTGGAGGTACTGAATCCCACCAGTTTCAAATGCGCGTTCACCAAACCCTTCTTAAGTGGAGTGTCATCACGAATCATATGAGCCGGGTGTGTGCCTTGGCCTCCGCAGAACCCCTGGGGTTTCATCGAACCCAGGTTAAGAACCACTGGTTTAGACATAAGCTCAAATTAAAGACCCTGTACCCGATATTCTTTTTTAATGATTAGTGATATTAAATTTGTTTTGTCCTCTTTCGGTGTATTGAATATGCAGTGGTATGAGAAAAAAGACTGACAAAAAAAGACTGCCGAGATAGTGACCATGAAAAACGAAAGTCGTGAAACGTGCTGATAAACTCATACCTGTGAAGAATCAGGGGGTTAGAAATACCAAATACAGAATGTTGGGAATTAGTTTGGACACAACAGCAGCCTTTAAATCAAGCCACATTTTCAAAGATTAGATCCACTTTAATCCTGGTTTCATCTCGATCCAGAACTGATGGTATAAAGAGAGTCAAATATTTTCTGTGGCGTGAAAAGTGTTTGAGAATCACTGGTATCGAGACTATATGCATGGTAACATAAGCCCATTGTGAATTTTTCCGTTGTGAGATCAATAAAGGATCATCTTATCATAGGTTTCAAATGAGCTATCGCTTTTGGCGCTCAATCTGGAATGTTCTGTGTTTAGGGAGCTCGAAACTGGGCTGCACGATTTTATTTAAAAAAAACTGCTAAAATGAGTGAAGGAAGTTGTGTTACTTTTAGACTTTAGTCAACATAGTCTTGCTCAAATTGCCCCACATTAGAATACACAATGTACTTTCAAAAATATTTGGTTTTATGTAGACTCTTCTGGAGGAGTTCCCCCGGACATTAGGAGAGTACCTCTGGGGGACAGCCACGTGACTAAAATAAGTCCGGGATGGAAACAAAGCATCTAAAACTTCTGCTTTATGGAAACGCAGACAAACTTTTATCTGTTGCATCTGAACCTGAGATCATGAGGCTCCAAAATTCTGATCGGTGATCACTCAAAAGTCAGAGAAAGAAGGGGAAGAAGGGAAAATAAAACTCAGTCTCTTGAGGTGAGGTTATTGCAGTAGTCAAAACCTCGATTGCAATTCGGTATCGATAAACCTTTCAGTCTGTCACGATTTAAAGTAAAACAAGGAAAGAACGGCCCAAAATGCAGACTGCAACGAAACTGATTTAATGAAGGTAAAGTGAGAAAAAAACCACACAAAAAACACAACATAAACAACATAAACCCACAATAAAGCAGGAGCAACTGAAGTAACAAAAACTCACAGACGGGGCTCGGACAAGAAGACAAAGAACAAGGGAAACACGGGTAGAAATACATGAGGGAATGTGGCACAGGTGAAGTAGGGCAGGCAAATCAAGTCAAACAGATAATCACAAAGACCAAAAAACATTTCAAAATAAAACACTAAGAACATAAACACAAGAATACAAACCAAAACAGGGCAATGGGGGGGGGGGAGGAAACAGTATGCAGATGAGTTGCGTGGGCATGGAGGCAAAACGGATGGCAGAGGCAGGTCCAGAAGTGGAGGCCGTAAGGATGTCTGACGTGGAGCAGGAACAGCTGGTGGCCGAGACGATCTCTGGCCAAGAGTAGGTGCCGGGAAGGACCACCCCGGACGGAGAAACTTGTCCAGCGGTGGGTCCAGGTAAGGAAGAGCCCACGGAGAACAGTGTCCAGCGGTGGATCAGGGACAGGAACAGGTGAGCTTACTCTTGAGCCTGAAGTTGTCCTAGTGCCATGCCGTGTGGTGCCAAAACGAGAGGTATGCAGTCGCTTGGTCAGTTCATTCCGTCACGATTTAAAGTAAAACAAGACTGACAAAAACCCACAATAAAGCAGGAGCAACTGAAATAACAAAACTCACAGACAGGGCTCGGAGAAGAAGACAATGAACTGACAAAGAACAAGGGAAACACAGGGGTAGAAATACATAAGGGAATGTGGCACAGGTGAAGTATTAGGGCGGGGCAGGCGAGGGAAGTCAAACAGATAATCACAAAGACCAAAAATCATGTCAAAATAAAACACTAAGGACATAAACAAACCTTTTTGTCACATTTTTGAAGCTCTTTTTGTTGCATTTTGTCACTTTTTTGTTGCGTTTCTGAAGCTTTTCCATCACATTTTTGACGCTCTTTTGTTTTTTTTGTTGCGTTTTCATCCTCATTTTCTTCGCTATTTTGACGCAAGAAAATTGTTATAATGTAATTTGCCTGTTTGAACTGAAATCTGTGTTCAGCCTTGTTCAGTTCAGCGTTATCGTCAATCCTCCCTCATGTAAAGTGAATACAGTGAATCGAAGTCATTGAAATTCCACCACCACCACCTCTTTCTCTCTTGTAATAACTAGCCTTTTTTGGCAGTGACACCGTGTCCTCAAATCCCTCCACTCTTCCACACGCTCATGTCTAGACTTTCCAGCAGCTTTCATTGTCGGACTGCTGGTCACACTGTGCTCTACTCAGTATTTTTTAGTAGGATATGCTCAGTAAATCACTGGCGTGTGCGCATAGGTATCACTGATATCAAGTTACACGCCACACGTCCTTATGGGTCAACACAAGCAGAGTCCAAATTTGTTGATCTCTCCCTCCCCTCAAGCCTGGATAGAAGGGACGATTCAACGGACTGTTCTTTTCCAAAAGCGGTCTCATTGAAACCTGGCCCATCAGCTCCCCCCTCCCCCTCTGACCCCCTCTGCAGAGTCTGGCATCCGACCCATTCCCTTTTAAAGCCCTTGTTGCAATTGTAGAGTAAACACAAGGCCCAGTAGTGAGATGTAGTGAGCTGTGTTCCAAGATGTTGCAGAAGGATTACAAAGTCTCTCTATATTTGGGTGGGGAAATAATATTTACTTTTAGTGTTACTTTGTATTTTGGCTTATGAGACAACATTTTGTGAGAGTTTCTGTAAATTGACTCTTTACTTCACAAAATTGCCAATTCCCCTTTGTAAAGCTACGTTAAGCCTATACATCAAGATAAGTGATAGCTATAAAATCTTGAAAACCTCTCATAAAAAGGGGGTTAACGATACTGGTAATAGAACAGTGTCCTCTGGTGGTTACATGGCAAATCGCAGCCTGTGACTTTACTTGGAAGCATGTGCATGTCCTGCTTAAAGGAACAGGCCACCGTTTTTAAATACTGAGATATGTTCTTACCTGAGCTTAGACGAGTCGATGCGTACCTGTCTGGTCTTTACGCGTGTCCTCAGTCACGCAAAAATATCGAAGATATTGTTAGCATGTAGCCTCTCCTCCTCTCCTATGTGGCCAAACAGGGGTGAAGTTAGAAGCGACGTCCGCGCAGTCAAGTCGAAGTGCTCCTAAGATATTATTACGCCTTGCAATATAGTTCCCCTTTTTATCTGCTTAGAAAATCAACATGTTTAATTTTGTGTGGCTATACCTTGATCGCGTAAACGCTCATGTAACTGTATTTAAATAGGAAAAACGTGGAAGAGCTTGGTCGCTTCTAACTTCACCCCTGTTTGGCCACATAGAGGAGAGGAGAGGCTACATGCTAACAATATCTGCGGTATTTTTGCGTGAATGAGGACACGCGTAAAAACCAGACAGCTACGCATCAATTCGTCTAAGCTAAGGTAAGAACATATCTCAGTATTTAAAAACGGTGGCCCGTTCCTTTAAAGCCAGGGATGTATTTTCCCGCTATTTTCCGTGTTTTTAGTGGTACGGGTGTAAAAGCTAGCTTAATATGAGCTCAAAACATTTGAGAGACACACATTTCTTCTTCTTTTGGAACACTGAAGAGGCACCAAGAGCCCCCAACACCTGCAGCACAGTGGACGCGTCACAGGAAACAAAAAAGGGGCAAATGAGGAGGTATCCGAGCAAGACTCGCATCTAAACCAGGCAAAATCTTCTATCCCTACCATTGTTCTGGTTAATGTTCGTTCACTGGAGAATATTATTTCTCCAATATTATTCAGTATTTTTTATGCATGCCCCTATAGCCTTCTAAAGTTTTTTAGCTCATTTTTATCTTAACTCTGTGTTATATGTTGTATGCCGTACATTTAAACAGAGAAAAAATCCTAGTTTGTGAACCTGTTCCGTAACCATGGCAATAAAACCTATTCTGATTCTGAATAAAACGGATTATATTCATCTATTATGCTCTTCCCAGAAGATGGTGAAAGACTGCTGTGGAGAGGGAAGAGGGAGGAGGAGGTGGAGAAGCTGACCAGTGCAGGACACCACGCTCTGAAACAGGGACAAACACTGGAGGCGGTGCACCGTTTCAGAGTATCACTGAAGGTAGTACTACGGTTTCCCCTACCTCCATAAACATGCTGGTTGGGCCACAGTGGCTCAGGACCAACCCAACACCTGAACACAATTTACTTAGGCAACGTACTTACTTAAACCAGACACATGGGAAGAACATGCTAACGTCACACATTAAAACACTCCTTTATCCCTATCTCGTTTCCTCTCCACTTATTCTCTCTCTCTCCAGATCACTGGGTGTACAAATGTACAAAATCTATGATAACTACAAATAATTACGTAATGATCACAAAAAGAAAAGCCCCACTTCAGGACCTTCTTGCTGTGAGGCGAGAGTCAGACATCATGTCCCATCGGTGATTGTGCCAAACCCATGAGACAAATGTTTTAAAAGCACTGCATACGATTTTACCAAAAACAGAATTGGAGGGGATAAAAAGTATTTATTTCAAAACAGGTGAAAAGAAAAGAAGCCTTCACTGTGTGTGGGCTCGCCTCTCCTCAGACTCGTTTCCATGTCGATGTGTCGTCTGGCTGATCATTAGGAGCGTGGAATCTTTGGTTTTGTATTAGCATTTTTTGGGGGGAAATTAGTCGTGGCGCAGCGCTATCACCTAGAGTGACTTTAGATACACGTGCACTGTGCGGACATATGGGTTAAAAAAAACAAATGAATGTGCACACACTCGCGCTGCTTCCAAAAGAGATGCTTTAATAAAAGGAAATAAATAGAGTGCTTTGGGTTAGACTCTTGTTACAGGCATGACGTTATTGCACAGCTCAGGACAAACAGTGGGATGACGTCTCTCAGTTCCAAGCTCGGCACTACTTGTATGTAGGAGTTTTAGACAGTTGGTACGGTTCTACGCTCGATACAGCACGGGGGGAGGACATGGCTTTAGCTAGAAAATCTACTATCCCAACTGTAGACAGACATTTCCCTGATGAGTGTGCAGCCTACGTACGACGGGTTCAGGAAGCTCTCAGATCCCTTGATGTATTTCTATGTAATGTTGGAGTCTGATACTGAAATTGTTTTGAAGCGTCTCTAGAGGCTGTATCTTTCTGTATCAGGGGCAATGAGTGGAATTTACTACCATATAATAAGCCTAATCATAAATGTTACATAATGAGCTAATGTTAGTCTATGGACAATGTTAGCTAGTACCCTTTAAAATGGCGGGAATCTAGTGCAACATTCCGTTCATAACTTGTTCTTAGCTAATGTTAGTCTATGGGTGCCATGCCATTGGTCCGATGCCTCATTATTCCGAAAATTACCATTGAGCAGAGGTGCCATTAGTCCGACATCTCTAACCCAGTTGTTTGTGCATTAGAGCCATATACAACCATGGCCCTAACCTTAAGGTCAGTGGACTCTTGCCTGAACCTAATTTTAGGAAGGACCATTTCAGTTTACATACATTTTCGGAATAATGAGACGTCGGACTAATGGGCCGAGCCCACTCTATGGACAATGTTAGCTAGTACCCTTTAGTAACACTCTAGATCGGACATCACGCTCTTTGACGTGGCAAACGTGGCAGCCATCTTGTGACGGGCCAGCGAGGCTAACCCCTATATCAACCAGCGCAAAACCCGGGGGAACATTTTCAATGATTCAACGGCTGAATGTGAGATACACTCATTGTTTGTGATTGATTTATTACTGCTAAGTCTAAGTATCTCAGTCAGGATCAGGCCATTTCTTTGAAATGTATTGTTGCGTCGTGTTGTTTAGCCGTATTAGCATCGTTTTCTCCATTCATTCTCAGGATTCAATGGTTAGCATTCACAGTATCACTGTCCCATTTTCAATAAATATTGGTCATGTCGTGGTTAAAAGTACAGAAATACTGTTTAAAGTAGTAAAAATGTTATATTTTATATAGAACTGAATGATTTGAAGTGTTTGACAGAGGAAAATCCATCTATGCATCTTATGCAACTGAAATAACATTTGAATGTTTGAAATGGCGACAGTGCGCAGATGGTAGAGGGGTCGTCATGATCGGAGGTCGTGGTTCGAATCCCGCCTCCTGACCGTGCACATGTCGTTGTGTCCTTGGCAAGGCACTTCACCCACATGCTCCAGGTCTGCCAACACTGGTAGCCCCTAGGAGGACCACAGCCGGTTTGAACCGTAGGCCGTCCTTCCGTGACCCACCACCTACAGAAGGAGCCATGGGGGGCTGGTGCAATGTGATTTGGGCAGCTCCGGCGGCTGCCCCCACCCGGCACGGACAAGTGGAAGAAAATGGATGGATGGATGTTGAAATGGCAAAAAAACGTTATTTTCTTGCCAGATCTGACATAAGGTCAGTCACAACAAAGAGTCATAAAGTCTGTGTAAGCTCTCAGTCGTGGTGTTTCCATTTGATTACATTGCACTGGGTTTGAAGGGCCAGTCAAAACATGGCCGCCAGAATTCCCATTCGTTCTAACGTATTACTATGGCCATGTCCTATTGCTAGTACCCTTTTAAATGGCAGGGATCTAGTGTAACGTTTAGTTCATAAGTTGTTCTTAGCTAATGTTAGTCTACGGACAATGTTAGCTAGCACTCTTTAAAATGGCGGATGTCTTTTGTAACGCTCAGTTCATAACGTATTTTTTTTATTTCCCGAACTGCTCCAAATTTTCTCGCAATCTCAATTTGATCAAACCGATAATGAACTTGGTTTGGCAAAACCGCACTTGCCAGATTTTTGTTTTTGAAGGACATTATACTGAAATTGCAGCCTTTGTGATTTGCCCTATATCAGACTCCTACATAATTAATGTAAATACTCTAAAGGGATTTGAAACTACATGAACCCACACTGCTGTCAAAGAGTTGTCATTTTCATAACATGTTTTTTTTTTTTCCTTCCAGTTCAGGTGCAGTCTTTTAGCAAGCATAATGAGACATACAGCCTGTGCTTTAAACTATTCAATATTTGCTCTTTTACGAAAATTGTGCAAAACCCTCTTTCACACGAACATCCAGCCAAATCATAAACCTGATTGTGTTCCCACTCACTCAGACTGCCAAACAAAGCAATGTATGTAACAGTCTCTTCCCCTCCCATTCAGAAACATGTGCCCTTTAGATATTTTACATACAATTTCATGAGCATAAAACATCAGAGCAGAGGTTCCCAACCTTTTTCTCTCTGCAATCTCCATTTTACCCGTGAATTCAACAACCTGACAAACTCTGTATTTTAAAGTGGACAGATCATGCAGAATTGTGGCTTAGAGCATTGTATTTTATGTTTTCTTGATGACTTGAGCAAAAACGTTTGGCTTGCTTTTAGAATTTAGAATTCTGAGCACCGTCTGCAAGCAGCAGAACTGAACAGGTTCAGTGATGGAATGTGGGCTTTAAAAATACGTAGGGGTTTTGTTCTGGGTTTTATCTAATGTACAGTCGAATATAAGGAGTTCAACACAGTGCACTTTATGCGGCCGAATAAGAGACAGCTTAAGTGAACTGGATTACTCAAACTGGTGAATGAAGTGAAATACTTCAGGTATGTTTTTGACCATAGAAAACAGAACATGTTTACAAAGAACAAAAGAAATGCTGATTCTGCATAATATATCTCTTTAAGGAAATAACATTTTCTATTCATTCAAAAAAAATGCATAAACATCTTGTAGACAAATAAACAATATAAATTATCACAATTCTGTTGACCAAATTTGGACCTCTATTTTCCAGTTCTGGGAACGCACGATGTCTCGACCCCAAGGTTGGGAACCACTGCATTAGATCAGTGTTTCTCAAACTGTGGCACAGGTACCCCTGATAGTGCGCAGGGATCTACAGGTGGGCGTGGGGATCCTCTGCAGGTCAGTTGCATTCATGTTTCTGTCCTCTTGTTTAGGACTTATTTGCACATTGTTTGTCCCGTTTTAGTTCACATCCGATAGTACTCGGAATGCCAAATCATTCCTTACAGTAAGTTGTGTATTTTGGGCTGAGTATGAATAAAATATACCAGTACAGTGGAAAATGAAAAGACAAAAATATTTGTCTTAAGTGACCATCCTTAGTTTGAGAAGCAAGGCATTAGGAAGCCTCCTCTGGCTCCGTCAGTCTGTCACTTTGTCAGTCTGTGAAGGCAGTCCGGTTAGGCCTTTGCACACAACATGAAAACGCATGGAGCCGTTCAGCCCTTGTTGGAAACTTAGCTGTGGTCAAAAACACGAGAGCTGAAAGGACATTATTCATATTATCATCAGTAAAAATAAAAAAAATCGACACCACGGCGTGCGGCTTTAACTAGTGACGTTACAATGTTCAGCACATGGTGTGGGAAATGTTGCATTGGCACGGTGTGAAAAAAAACTTCCTCCTGGTTCATCTGATGCCATGCAAGCAACTACTCTTTACAAGTTTTTTTTTTCTTCTGTTTGTCTAAAAATCAGAGCCCAACATTAGGGATGAATTAGCAGGCCTGAAGCAAAAACGTTAGTCTTTGTTTTTTCTTTTTACATGGAGAGAATGGTTTGTAAAGGCAGGGCTGTACAGTGGGTCAGGGACGTTTTCATACACCGTTGTTTAACCCTATGTTATTATGTTGAAGTCAAATACTAAAAATGTTCACTCTTAATAAATCTACACTTATTAATCGAGGATGTAGCTCTATTGGGAATGTTAAAAAGAATTGAATGGGTCAGCAATTATTCCTTTCACAAAAATATCACGTTTTACCTGTCAAGATGACATCACAACTGAAACACAGACCTTTTCATAAACCAATCATATGGGAATGGTAGTGATGGGCAAAAAATACCAGAGCTCCGGAGCCCGTATTGCTCTTCCTGAAGCAGATTGCATGGAACCCTGCGCTGGAGCCCGCTTCGCTACAGCTCGTCACGTGACCAAAGTGTCGCGGTCTTAAAAACGGCTTCATTCTGCGAGTCATGGTTGCGTGTCATAGTGATGGGTTAAATGAACCGAGGTATCGACACACGTATCAAGCACAGAAAGCAACACCGTCATATTAAGAAAAGTCACACTGTGTCATTTTGTATCATGTAGTGTCGGACTCGTATGCAACACGCAGCGGTTGAACGAGAGCAACACTTTGCTCATTTTGTCATTTGGGATTTATGCACCACACACCGATCCCGTGGTGCTACTGCTATAAACAAATACAAAAATATGCTTAGTGCCCCATTATTGTCACATGCATTATTCTTCATTAAATCTTGGTCAGTGACTTCATTTTCAGATAGTTGCAGGCCATCACCAATACTTCTCATTTATTTGTTTTTATTCTCATTAGCCGGAGCAGTTTTTCTCTTTCTAAATGATCACTCTCAGCCGGTTAAACAGATCACTCCTGACGATTTGGATCACATTTCTGAACAAGAATAAATGAGCTCAGTCAGTGTCGAGTTTGCTTTTTTAAGACTCACTGCTGTAATGCTTTTTCACCACCAGATGGCGTTGATACAACGTAGCCAACCAACGCTGTGCGATACAGCATGACACAATTCTGAAAGTGTGCGACACACACTTTGAGGTATCATCTACCTGCCACTAGTGTGTCAAAAGTGACTCACTGGCTCAGTGCGAGTCTTACTGGCTCAGAGCTTTTCAACGTGTTGCCATGACAGCTTTGAGCGGGGAGGCGCTAAACCGCAGAGGCTTTTTCTGGTCCTTCGCGATGACAAATTAGGGACCAGGTCTGTGAATTAGCTGTTACAGTAGCTATAAGGCATCGGTTATTCTGTAGCAATGCTTCTTGTTCTGTCCCTATCAAATAAACATATAAATAAATACATTTAATGTGCTGCATTTGCCCCGTTTTTAGCATTTATTGGCCTATGGTTGGTCTGCTTATTCAAACGTCAATATCTGGTTTGTGCAAATAATCAAAACGCCACATGCGTGTTTGAAACTTCTATTGCACACATCGATTTGATCGAGTTGGTGCTGCAGTCATGTCGATGAGAAGTCACAATAATTAAGTTTGTCCAAAAGAGGTCAATGTTAAAACAGAATGAAGCAGCTCTGAAGCTCCGAATCTTTAGCTAGGACTTTGGCAGGGAAAGCACTGAAGTGTCACACGGGTTCACTCGCCCATTACTATGAAATGGGAACATTACAAAACATGTCCATGATTTTAGTACACGACTTCAACATAATAAAGAATAGTGATGGTCTGAAAACGCAAACCCCCGCTGTATGTAACAATGGAACCAATAAATAAATAAAAGGAAAAATAAACAAACATTTAGGTTTAGCCACAGCAGACGCTTTTGGCCGTACAATCCCACTCTTTTAAAACAGCAGACCCAGGCAAGAGTGTGTGTATTGCTAAGAAAATATTTCCTTTTGTTCGATATAAGAAAATACATCTACATAGTTGTCTTCATTGCAAACCGCACACCACGTAGAGTCTTATCTAAAATGTATAAAGTAGGCTTAACAAAGTCGGGAATAGAAATTGAGATAGACTGATGACGGGTGAAGTCTATTGTCGCTGTAAACTAGTGGCACGGTCAGCATTGCACCACCTCCCATAGTTTTGGAATTCCAATTTGGACGTCGTCTTCCAGTAGATTTCTTCTCATTTTTATTAAGTGCTTAATAGGATGAAACACTGCAGGCAAATAGGGAATATTAAATACATTCAGAGAGGTCGATTTGAAATTCGATTTAACAAGCGGCATATTATGCGTACTGCAAGGAAATACTGTGATTTATGTTTGCTAACTTCCTGTCCACATTTTTTTTTAATGTGAAGTAAAAAGTAAAATATAATCAACAAAATAAACAAACGTCAACGCGAGTGCTGGGGGAAAATAAGTTCAGAATGTGGCGCTATTTTAATATTCGTTAGCATCTAATTAGCGGGAGCCTTTAGCTTCAAGGCTAAAACATCTCCAGAAGTATCTCCAGAAGTATTTTCATCCTGTGATTCTCTAACAGCTGCATGTTTACCGTCACTACTGTTTAAATGTGTGTTTATTTCAACAAGACACGGCTAACTCTCCATAGGAATAAACAAGGACGGGAAACAGTTGTTACCCCACAGGAAGTCAAGGCCACAATAAAATAAGAACATAACATTTTTAAGAGTAAAAAACTGTAAATTTGTAATTTTAATTTGTATTTGAATAAACTGGTTATTACGGTTAGTAAAGCCGCTCAAAGCCAAATCACATGTTCATTAACATGCACTGTCCACTCTGAATTAAGTGTAAAAAGTGTCAAAACTTCAAATTAGCCTTATTTGTGGGGTTTAAACGGTCAATAAATCCAAACTAGGACAAAAATATAATTCTTTTGGAAAAACTTCAATATATAGTTAAGCACAAGAAGTGAAAAAACAGACATGGAAGCTGAAGTTCCCGTATGAATCTACAAAGGGAAAGTGATTCAGAGAAATATTAAACGACACGTATAAGAGAACAAACTGCCCCAAAAACTGAGCATGTATAGCAAGTAGAGTTTTGCCTGCAGTGTCTCGGCTTAATTTTAATTTCAAATGAGGTTAACAGTCAAACTGTACCAGAAAACCCAACTGCATTTCGTACTTAGTCATGTTTTTAAAGGGATAATGCCCTACAGTCAGTCAGTGGACACACCAAAACATTAAAATTTGCATTGACTACAATTAAAAAGGCATTGCACGTGTTTTCAAACATATCAGTAGATGCAGTGTCAATTTCAAAAGATTAAAGATCGAGATTTCAACTCAAAGCCTGGTTTGCAAAGTATGCTGTGAGGCTGTCTGAACATTGACGATAAAGTTGCGAGTTTAAACCCTTTTAGCCACCATGTAAATAAGTAAAAAAAAAAAAAGAATAGGACCTCAAGAGATTGCTGGTCCAAAAGAAATACCACAGTGTAAAAAAATACGCACACGAGAAGAAAAAAACGACAACACAAAAAGCACGTTTGGGAATGAGATAATGGTCAGTTTGTTTGCAAGAAGTACATGGGTCAGTCGGGCTCCAGCCGCTCCTCCGCCGCCGGCTGGGACTGGCTCTGGCTCTGGCGGGGCTTGTAGATGAAGGTGAGCAGGAACAGGGCGATGTCGTGGGAGCACCAGTAGCTGGTGTGGGAGGTGACCGCCGACCAGTACCTGCTCTCCACCATACCCTCCCGCAGCTCAAAGTCAATGCGCCGCTCCAGCTCCACTGAAGAGGGAGAGATGGGTTTATCAGTAATGGAGTCGCGATTCACTTTCACAGATCAGATTTAGATTAGAATACACTGAATGACCAGGTTTTTTTGCACAATGGTCCGACTCCCACCATCGATAGAAAATCTTGGTGGAAAAATGAATGCAGCATGGGATGAAAATAAATCTTGTGACACTGCGGAAGCTTATCCACCAACAATGCCACAGTGTAAACGCAGCTCACCTAAATATTGTGTGACCTCTTTTTTTGGTCGAGCAGCGAACGTAAACATATTATATTCACCACGTTAAAGTGCAACTAAAGACCAAACCAAACTAGATCTGTTGATAAACAGTCTACCGTATTATCCGGACTATAAGTCGCACCAGCCTGGGCAACTACCAGGGCATGGAGGCGTAACGGCACCGTTGACAAGCCTCTCCCGGCAGCACGTTGTTCTTGCACCCATTTGCGAACTCGTTCCTTGAGCTGTGGCCATCGAGCTTTCTTTGTTTTCTTCATAAGAGTAACCTTCGCTTTTCACCAGTCCCTCACAAGTTTCTCACTCACACCTCATTTACACCGAGAACGTTACTTCCACGGCCCGTTTTACGTACATCTGTCATAACAATAGGAATGAAATAAAATCAATCAGGTGGTTTACACCTGTCCGTCAGGTGTCCGTTACGTCTACGGCTCTGTGGCTGAAATATGCATCGATTCTATTTTTGACGGACGCCGGAGCGTCATCAAAGGCTTTTTTCTACAGCGCAGTAGTTTTTTTATGCTGCATAATGAGCCATGTGCTCGACAAAAGGGAAAAACACCGGATAATGGCCTAGTTATAACATTAACATCAAGGCGGAACTGCTTCTCTGTGTTTCGGTGGGACAATAAACAGCGTAACACCACTTCAGAACAACATAACCACATCTCATGGAAAAAGTTTTGTCCGTGACTCGCGTCTCGTCTCTTCTGAAGATATTTAACCGAAAATGAGCTAAAGCCGGGTCTCGGCGCACGGCCCGCCTTTCTTTTTCTCTCACACACGGACTATGATCTGAAACTCCGGGGACCTAGAGCACGTTTGCTTCAGACGTTGGATGTAACGATGGTGATGATCGGAGGTGTACAGAGGCCAGGAGAGGAGGACCAGAGGACAATAGACAAGCAGAAAACCGAGGGCAAAGATGAGGACAGACGAGCGGAGGATGAGAGGACACAGACCAACGGTGGCTCCATGTAATGTTTCTTGAGGTGCAGGTAAACGCATAAACACTAAAGACGTATGGACACTGTGTAAACTAGAATGTGTGATTTGACGAACGTAAAACGGGCCGTGGACAAAACTCTGTGTAAATGAGGCGTCACTCCAAACTTTACCATTTTTTACATTTTTAGTGGTACAGTAAGTAAGCAAGCAAGTGCTTCAATTGTCATTGTACAACTATACAGGAGTGGCAGATACTGGTACACAGCCTCCAGTGGCTGTCAAGTGTGTATAGGTCACGCACCTAGCCACACTATGAAAAAAAGGGCGACTTATAGTCTGGAAACACGGTACATGTTTTAGAATTTTTACCGTTGGCTGCACTCTGGCTTGTTCCTACTTTATCCCAGGAAATGATGCTTTCACCTGGGCTTGGACTAGCGGAGGTGGATATTTATATCTGCGAGTTGGGTGCTGTTTGACAATTGCACTCTCCACACTGTGTTCAGGGGTAATGTGCTTTTTGCAGATGTTTGGCAATATGATCTCAAACACATCTTGATCTGTCTTATACTTTGTTGGTTAGAAAATGTCGTATTGAGCTAAAACGGCGTATTTGAAATGGCCCTCTTTTCCTGGTTCAAATAAGCACTCTTTAGGTTTGTATAGCGTGTTTAGCGTGGATGGACTAACGTGATGCGTCGACGGTCGGAGAGGTGGGGCGGGCCATGGAGGAGAGGCCGTATGCGGATTGGCTCTCTGCTCGCTTCTGCTCCTCCTCTTCGGTGATGGCCACGCCCTCTGCTCCCAGGCTAACGGAGGGCTGGCTGTTGGAGCGGGAGAAACGGGAGAACAGGATCCCTCCGATGCCTTTCCCGATGCTGGCCGCTCCTAAAAAAAAACAAAAAAACAGAAAAAGTGACGAAAGATCGCTGTGGTAGTTATTTCCAGGAAAAACTATAGCTAAGCCTCTCAACATTGACTACTGTGAAAAATAGTCATCTTCAACCTGCCGTGTCTCGCCTTTAATCAAAGAACACACATTCTTTCAGCTAAAACCCAGGCTCTCGGACTCACCCAGAATGCTAGCCTTGCCCAGATTGGTGATGGACTCTCCGTAGTACTTGCGAGGGAGGACCGGGGAGGTGACGGGGCTGGGTATGCTGTCCGTGTCCGACGTGGGCTCTTTGAGAGGGGTCAGGAAGATCGGTCGGATCTCGTCGTACGCGGTGGGGTTACTGGCGCTGCACCAGTGGATTTGTACTGGAGATATATTGCTGTAATGCTTGAGGATGAGAGGCTCCAGTCTGTAGGCCTGGAAAGAACAAAAAGTGATTTATTTAACATGTAAGCGGGTCTAGGTTACCTACAAAAGGAAATGTAAGTGAACCGAAGCTGGGCGGGCTCACACTCACCACGGGATCGGTGGGGTGGAAGACGTTGAAGAGCCGGCTGCAGATGGAGGTGGGCAGGATGTGGTCCTGGTGGCCGCTGGCCCCAGGGCGGATCCCTCTGAGGGCCAGGAACACAGCCAGAGGGGAGCCCATGCAGAAGAAGTTCTCAATCTGCACGGAAACAAGGAAGGAAGTTAAATGGGACACTGATTTTAGGAGGAAAAGGTCATTGATGGCTTTGTGTAGGACTGACAACGTGGATGAAAAACAAAAAATGGCAATGTTACCCACAAAAAAAGGAAATTGTGTGCATCTCTATCTGTTGTCCACAATGTTTCTGAAGCTCCCCGAAAGAGCCATTTTTAAGCACAGACATCTTTGAGCAGTGGATCACGTGACCACTGCTTGTGTCTTTCAGTTGCGGCAGGCAGCCAGCAGGTGGCACTGCTGCCCTTTGAGCTTGAGCAGTGTGTGAGTCTGATGCAGCAGTTTCAAAGTGGTTCATTCCTTTGAAAAGAGGCCCATGAGGGCTCTTACCTTAAACTTCAGAGCCGGTCGTGCTGAGGGTTTATTGGCCTCCAGATCAATCAGCTGGGTTTCCAACTCTCTCAACCTGCCACAGACATACACAGAAACAGAGTAACTTTACACCTATGAAGCGCACATCTAAACATTCTGGTCAATTCACACAAGGCTCAAAATAGATTCAAAAACTCCCAGACTTGAGAAGCAATTACATAAAGAAGTGTAATTTTTACAATTACTAAGTTATTGTTCCATAGGGCAGGGTACCTTTAAAGTGATAGTCTAAGTTTGCCAAGTAAGTAGAGATGGAGTGAAATTTGAAAGTAAACGATTAAATCCCTCCCCTCTTTAACCAGAAAGCCCTTCTTAGTTTGCAAAATGAAGAGAGCTCCTCCCCCAAAAAGTAATCTTGAAATAAATAAATATTCTTGAAATAAGTACCGTCCATGGGGCAAGATATTAATATATTTATATCTAACTCATCATATTTGTTTGTTAACCAATTTGTGTTCATATACTTATAGGGCTGGGACGATCCACTCTTGTCACAATCCGATACATATCATGATACGATATGTATTGCGATACATTTACTGAAGTGTTTAGACTGAAAAGGACATCAACACAAAATGCAAGTGCTGTGTAACTATTACTGCAAAACACAGGAGTGTATGATTAAAAATGCCTCCAAATACAAGTATTGAAAGTATTGCGATACTTGATAAAGTATCCATACTTGCTATTACAGCACAAAGTATTGCGATCCAAGTCTGATCCGATATGTTGTCCCAGCCCTAGTTACTTACAACTTAGAGCTAAAGTCTCAGCACCAAAACGCTGCTCTTGATGCCAAGTATCCGTCTCCCCTTACTTGTGAAGACTGGGTTTCCCTCGTCTCCTCCTAGAATTGTCTTTAGAAAGGTCCGCAGTCATTGAGCCAGTATCTGGATGTGACATTGACTTGAACCTCATACCTCTTCCTCGTCAGCCGGATTTGCTCCAGGACGTGCCTCTCCTCGTAGGAGATCCAGCGCTGGTCCAGCTCCTCCTCCATGGTGCGGGTCTCCTGCAGGCAGAAGCGCACCGGGTCCCATCCCGTCATGATGTCGTAGGTGATGACACACCCCAGGGAGTGGGACACGATGGACACCTTCCCCCCTCGCTCCTCGAAGTCCGGGTTCCTGGAGCAGAACAGGCTGTACAGTCTGTTCAGCTCCTGGGTTAGGCCGTTGGTGATCTGCAAGTTTAGGCATGAAAAACATGACTAAAGCTTTTATAACTGTGCAGACGTTTGACAGGTAATATCAGGGCGAGCAGGACGGACAGTGGTCAGAGTGGCAGAAACTTACAAAGGACTTCTATACAGTAGCAATTACTCACCTCGTCCCTGTACAAGGGACTGTTGTAATACATGATGTCCATGGCACTGCTGTTGAGAAGGTCTCTGAGCCCTCTCACTTTATCTGGAGTTATGGTTTCCACTGTATCTACGCGAGCACACAGAGAAATGGGATGTAAAAGCAGACCAAAATCACACACTGGGTTTATTTCAGGCCTCTTTTTTCAGCTTGCGCCTTCAGATTTTGTCCTGAAATCACTCAGGCTGTCTGCAGACTACTGTGCCAAGTCCATTCACAAAAACACGACTTGCCTAGTACTGTTGCAAAGCTCTCACCCTCCTTTGTTCTGTGTGAAATTTTAAACCCTAAACACTTTTATCTCCACAAAAAAAGTAGTTTAATCAAAGACAAATCAAGATATTCCAAATCTCCACTCCATGATATAACAGAAGTGGATTTTTGAATGGTAGTAATGGCTACACACCTCCGTCCAGTGTGAGTTTGGAGCGCCACTCCACGGGCAGGAACTCCACGTGCTCGTCATTGTGCTCCGGAAAGTGCTTCTCCTCCATCTTCCTCACGCCTTCCCTCAACCTGGACAACAGCAGAGGAGAGTAATATTGTTGATTTTTTTTTTTTTCCTTTTACTCTACATTTACTATTACAAAATGAAGTCAAAATCTCATCTTGTCACACCTCCATGCTCCAATACGCAAAACTGAATGTTTGGTTTGCATTAACAAGCCATATAACTTAGGAGCCAAAGATACAGCGAACAAATCTGCCAGTGTAATCACAGTCATAACCAAATTTGAATGACTGACTGTACGTGGAGGCAGGTCGCAGTGTGCAGGAAATACAAAGACAGTCTCTAGGTTAGGGCCGGGTACCTTTACATTCTTTTTGATACTAGTACTTTAACAATACTTGGTTTTCGATACCGATACTTTCTTTATTTTGACAAAAGTATGGAATAATGGGAGGAAATTGGGAGAAATCATTTATTGAGCTGAAAGCAATAGAGTAATTTCAGAAACAACAGCAGTGGAGAACCTGGCGACTTTCTGGCGATCCCACTTTTTAACAATAAGAACCCAAAGCGTGACAAATGCCGACCTGAAAGCTCCACTCACATTGCTGTGTTTTTGATAATCCGGCCCTGGTCCATCTTCTGCCCGATCCCGTGCACCACAAACACGATGTGCGTGGTCTGTGGGGGCCTGTCCTCGGGAGACGCCTCCTCCACGAAGCCCCGGTGCAGCCGCGTCCCACTACTGGAGGCTGCAACACAGAAAAGAAAACACGACTTGACTTCATCTTTGCATGTGACGACGTAAATGTGGGCTCAATAGTTCAGGCAGAAACAGGGATTGTTTAGATTTTTTTTTAATTTGTGTTGTCACTCGAATCATTTTGCCTCAGTATTGATAAAAGGCCTAAAATGCTATAATTCAGTGGTTCTCCACTGAACCGTGACTACAGAGGCGTTTTCAGTGGGTCACAGGTTCTAGCCAGAATTTGAAAGAGACCAAACTGTACATGATATTGAAACTTAAAAAAAAATCAAAACTGATAGAGTTCGGGATTTAATTCCAGTAAATTGATTTTAAAATGTCGTATTAACCTCTTAACCCCCGCCTTAAAAAGGGACTAAATGCAAGTTGGTCATTTTATATTCACTATTGCCACCTCAGGTCTTACGTGTAACTGCAGTCTCTATATTAAGCTCGTGCATGACGGCACTTCGGTCCCGAAGTAACACCTTTTCGAGTGACAGTGCAGGATTTTAGAGGCAGTTGGTAAATAGTCTGGGCTCATTCTACACATTAGGACATGGCTTGAACATGTAGAGGGAGGAAAATACATAATTTTAACATTTTTAAACTCCGTATAGTCCCTTTAACAGAGTGCATTTTCTCCAATTCAGCTTTACCCAAATCCTTTAGGCCACTGCAATGCTTCATATGAAAGCGAAGACCTACAAAACTCATCTAAATTGATCATTTACACTTTTTTGAATAATAATTTTTAGCGTGGTTTCCAGTTGCCTGACATAGCCATGGATCAATCATGAAATACCTACATCTGGCAGGGAAAGCGGTGCCAAGTTTAGCTACTAAGCGAAGCAAAGCTATAACTAGATAAACTTAGGCACAGCCGCGGTCTGCGGCAGGTCTGAGGACTAAACCGGGACGTAGACTACACTGGTTACAAATCAGGACTGAACCATGACTGAATAAGAAACTAGAGCTTTTAGACCAAGTGAAAAGCACAACACAGCAGTGACAACAAGAAAGATATAGGCTATTTACCTTTAGCGACAGACCCAGAGCCTGAGCTCACGTACTGTTGTTATTAAGTTTACTCCAGCTGCACCGGAGGAGGAAATCAAAGATTTGTTTGTGGAGGAGTGAGTGCTCACTCTGTATTAGACATTTTTGGTAAAGTTTGGTAATTTATTAGTGACATAGTGAGTGCTCGTACTGTGTAAAGATCTTTGACATGTGAAGTGCTTTTGCTTTGTCAGAGCGCAGTGTGTTTAGAAAAGTTTAGCTTGTGGCTGAAAGAAAACGGTGTCATGATGTGGATCTGATCTGTCCCTGTCGCTCAGGAGGTAATACTGTCGTTTCTCTCGTTTTAATCACTGCTTAAATGGAAATTCCTCTCAAAACATGAAGTTACAAGTGACGCTGCTGCGGCCTGTTGCTTTCTGTTGTGCCAAAACCACGCTTAACTGGTTGCTACGTGTTGCTATGTCAGACTGCACAATGTCATACCTGATTTCGGCCATTTGTCATGTTGTTTTCCAGGCCAAATGTAGGGTAATTCTTGATTTATCCATTGCGATGTCTGGCAACGGGAAACACGCTAAAATGGCGCTGTCCCTTGTCATAGTAATCAGTGACTGAGTACACGCCGTCTTCGAGAATACAAACTGTTCTTTTTTTATGTATTTATTGGTTTAGCAAAGGGCCACAAGTTCTTTTTTCTCTCCCCAGTAACACTGTGTCCCCGTTTCTTTCAAAATTCTTTTAAAACATCGATTTTCAACGCTCAAAATAATCAATATCTGTGTCACACTCAGTCATGACCTAGATCCATGGTCATGACACAGTTTGGGATACGAGCTGGGTAGTCCTGACATTTAACCTTGACCAGCATGCTTTGTTATTCACCGACTAACTAAATATAATGCATTTGTTGGAATAGGCTCAGATGGCTAAAGGCATTTCTATGATTCAACTATGCTAGTAACCCATTCTTTCGGCAGCATTGCAAAAATAAAGTGGGACATAATTCGAATATGTGGGACCAGGGGCCTAAAACCAAACAAGGGGCAGGTTGTCCAAAGGTACGGGCTCAAACGTGTGCCAAGTCTTGAATAATAGGACATGACTAATTGGGCAGTGTAACGTTTGCTTAACTTTTTCAGTGGTTTTGGTTAAAGTGCTGACGGTCCCTGGTGTTGGTGACACACTAACCCCCCCCGCCCCCCCGTTTTCTCTCCCCTACCCTGGGTCGTGTAGACAAGGAGACCTTCGAAATCCTGTAAGAGATCAAAGTGTCGAGACTAACCGCAGATTCAATTCCTTAAAGGTCAAACGCCACAGCATTCCTTTTCTGCATTGTGAACACTGAACTTTTTATTTTATTTCTTTATTTAGAAACCACAGCCCTGTCTAGTCATGGGACGTGCACAGAGATGAGCGGAGCCGACGGGTTATTTGCGTCTGTGGGGATGGTACTAAGCAGATTTAGGCTCCGGCGCATTTGTGTGTCAGGAGATTGAGATAACCTCTGCCAGAGCCGCTCTAATCTACTGCCCCGTCATGGAACGCCAACAACATGGATCCCGACTCATCCGGGACTAATGCTCACAACATTAAAAAGGTTCAGAACTTTTTTTGAGGGGCTTTGTCTGTTTTCAACCCGTGCGTAAAATGTTAGCCGCTGCCCCAGCTCATTTCCAGCTGTCAAAATGCACTCATATCCTTATTGTTCAGGTGAATTAAATGCACCTTTGGGGCATGTGAGAAGCTTTGTCAGATGGCAAAATGGATCAGGGCGGACCGACATGGAAAAACATTGCTCTGATTTAGACTCTTGACTCCTGCGTTATATTAAAGTAGGGCGCACTCATGCTTGTCCATTCGAACCACGCAGATTTGAAGCAATGCTTTGGAATTGGAAGCCCAACACAAGAATGACATGGCCACGTCCTGAGTTGCTCTACCTGAAAGTCATTATTATTAGTTCACGAATGCATTTTCTGATTAAATCACATTTGATTTTACATTTGCTCATGTATTGCGCTCACTGTAAACCAGATTGCATAATCTGCTGAACTTGGCTAATTACAGTTGCACTTGTGCACTGATACTAATTGAAGCACCTTGTCCTTTTACATCCATGTACTTTTCCAAGCACTTACTCCATTAGGGGAAGTGCAGGGCTGGAGTCAGTCCAAGCTACTACGGACAGGACACACCTCACGGCTGCTAGTGCTGCCGTCGCCAATGGATATGTTCTCATGATTTTCATCAGCTACCACCAAGAAAATGAGTACCACCCGATCTATAACTGGGGGGTACTCAGGTTTAGACGGCATGATTTTTTTTTTGCAAGAGTTTTCTCTATCTGTCTCTATCAAATAAACCAAATAAAATGAAATACAAATGTATTTTGTCAAAATGTGGGGATTGTAAATCGTGAGCCTGCACTCATCTCCACTGGCTCCATGCAGCACATCTGAGGCAAGAGCCGCACTCTAGTGGCACACACACATCTGGGCAGGCCGAGAGGTGTGTGCGGTGTGGGGCAGTTTACGTGCACGTGGAGCAGCAGCACTGGCTGTCAGTGTCCCTCCTGTTGGCAGTCTCTCTTCTCCTCCTCCTCCTGTTCATAAACACTGTGCTGCATTTTGAATACTTTTTTTAGGCACCAACAGGAACCAAACTGCTAATTTAGCCACTGTGAGATAAACACTGTCCTGAGACAAAGAGTAGAGATGATCTCGCCCTGCTGCAAAAACATGACCAACACAGTCAGCACTTTCGCCAGCCCCCCACTGCACCCTACAACTCCTCTATTTTATGATATAATCACATTTTATATCATATAGACTAAGACCAGGGTTTCCCACTAATACATTAGTTTGTGGTGCCCCGCCATAGTCTGTTTTTATCCGCCACAGTCTCGATCTCCCCTCTCTTTCTCTGTCTCTCACCCAACACCAGCATCTGCAGCAGAGGCACAGGTTTAACAGGACAAATAAGGAGAAGTGAACAATGTCTCACTGTTTGAGTATTATTATTACAAAAAATGAAGGCAGCTTCGTGTAGTTTTGTTTTCGCTTATAAACGAGAAGACCACATGGCTAATTTGCATAGTAAACCTCTTTACTGCGCTGCTAATGCAGCTGTTGCTATAATGAACTAAACCAGAGGTCACGAAATGGCGGACCTCGGTCTGGTTCCGGACCCACGCATCAACCAGTCCGAACCCGAAACTTGGATCCAAACTTTAGACCCGACCGTGACTCCCCTCAGTCCTGTAGCTCCGTCTGCACTCCTCCTCTCTCTCTCGCTCTCTCTCTCCCCCTCACACTATGCGCTAACCCAGCTGAACAGAAAGAGAAACTGCAGCCTCTGAGCTCCTTAACACGTTTTAAACTTTTAGAATCAGCTGCAGAATGATTGAAATACGGCTTGCTAAACATTTAAACCCAAGAAGACACTAATTATGTAATTAAATATGCACGCACGATGGTTAAGCGCACAAATAGCGCGGCTGTTTCTCGATCGTTTAAAACAAAAGAGCAGCACCAAACCTGGACTAACCAGGACAAACCTGGACTAAATCAGGATTAACAGGGCTCATTGTTAGCTGAGAAAAGAGGAGAAACACAGCACTGCATTGGCACATTGTCTAGCCTATACCAACATTTATTTTTAGAGTAAAAACAAAATTGTAATGAAATGTTGCATTGTTTTCAAAGCACAGGAATGATCATTTCTGTAAATTATGTTCCAGACCTTTGCTTGATAATTATTCTATTTTTTGGGGGGAGGGAGGGGATCTCTCCCCCAGTCTCCTTGAAATCTGCGGGAAACAGTGCTAAGACTAAGCCTATAGCTTGTATTAGGGATAATAATGATATTGAATATAATAACAAAAAAATAATAATCTTGAAGCCTGACCTGACCCAAACCTGACTGTCATGCTCTAAAACCATGATTCACTTAGTTCTAAACATGGTCTAAACTAAAACAGGCCCAGTATTACCTGTACCAACGGTCCTTTTATGGTCTGCCATAGCATCAATCACAAATTGAAATGAACTAGTGTGAATGTGCAGGTGAACTAAATCTACAATATCTTACACAAACCTTTAGAAAAGCCCAGTTTCTGGGTGACCGTGCGCGCAATTTTGGAAGTGGTGGCGTCGCTGTAGAGGTAGACTTCATCCACGCTGTGCCAGTCCACATGAGTCCGGCTCAGCTTCAGGTGGTGGATGGCTGCAGCAGGCAAATACAAAACGGACAAGTTAGGGCACAGAGCAAGGCAAAAAATACAATGGAATGCTGATTTATGTACAAAGCAGGAGGTAGAGTGATCTCTCTCAAACGGCCCAATCAAATGCGGTCTGGAGCATTGATTTGCAGGGGCAGGAAAACACACAAGAACTCAAGAAAACATCTCCACCACTGGTATTTCGGCTCTTCCCTGCCCTTCGTTGCTCTGCAATCTTTAGGTTTAAAGCCATTTCTTCAATTCTGTGACGAGGGCAAGTAAGAGCAGAAGCCACTTAGGAAGCTGTTCATTCAGTCTCTGCAGCAACAAGTATCAGCCAGTAACTATGGAGAGATTTGGAATTTAATGAGTGGCGTTTCACCAACATTACTTCTTTGAGACCTTTACACCAATCAAAAGATAGGATATTTGAATTTGAAAACAGCACAGGAAATGGTAATGGCCAGGACCAAAGGCAGTCTTGTTGTGTCTTTAAGTTTTGCCATCATCAAATAAAATAAATAAAAAAGAAATGTTTTAATGCTCAATTAGCCAGAAATGAAGTGTAAATGCTTGAGAGAGATAGTTTAACATTTTTCATCAACTGTTTTCAGGATGGTAATTTAATCCAAGGAGGCTTTACTTTTCCCCACAAATCATGTGATGTGGTTATGCAATAAAAGTGGAAGGTCTGGAGAGGACACAGCCTGAGTCCTGGGTCGGTCCGCTCAAAAGAGGTGGACAGTTAAGAGGTCGACTTGCAACGGCCACAGTGCAGAACACAATGGCTCTTGTGTTCAGTCACGGCTTTGTTCATGGTGTTCCAGTGAGGAGCAGGAGCACTTCATTAAAGAGACAGTCATTCAGAGAGCGGGACAGAAGGGCAGCATTATGGTGGTGCAGCAGGATCCGAAAGGATCAATTTATTTTGGAAGATCTGGAGATATTGGACAGGTCAACAAATGGCATAATCATCAAGATTGCTTTGTGAAATACAAAGCCAAACAAAAGGTCACACACTCCAATACCTTGTTGGACCACCTTTAGCTTTGATTACAGCACATTCTTTGTGGAATTGTTTCATAAGCTTCTGCAATGTCAAAAGATAAAATGTTGCATTTATTTTTGACCAAGATCTTGTATTGATGACGGGAGTGTGACCACAGCGTAAAGCCTTCTCCAGCACATCCAAAAGACTCTCAATGGGGTTTAGTTCTGGACTCTGTGGTTGACAGTCCATGAGTCCATCACGCTCCCTGAATCACTCTTTCACAATGTGAGCCTAATGAATCCTGGCATTGTCATCTTGGAATATGCCCGTGCCATCAGGGAAGAAGAAATCCATGGATGGAATAACCTGGACACTCCGGATGTTCAGGTGGTCAGCTGATCTCATTCTTTGGGCACATAGTATTGCTGATCCAAGACTTGACCTAACTGCATCAACCGCAGATCAGAACAGTTACACCCAGGACTAAACTTTTTTGTTTGGTCAGGCGGTGTACATATTTTAGGGGCTGTGAGACATTCCTTCTGAGAAAAAGATGTTTAAAAAATATGTCCAAATAGTCACCAACCATATAATAGATAAACCCTTCCAGCTGAGTTGAAGAGCAGGTTACTCAGTTTCAGTATCTTTTGTAGCAAATTGGCTCAGTTTTGCTCAAATACATCTGAAGTTAATGGGATTACATGACAAACTGAGAGACCATCACTGACAAAATGTTAACATTCACTTGGAATGTTTAACAAATATTGAGGTTGGTCCTTAATATTTTTAATGCCCAAACTTTTGCTTACGTGAAGTTTTTAACATGTTGTCTGTGATATTTGAAAAAAAAAAAAAGACTTGTTAATTAATCCAGGTACAGCACACTCCAGGTCAAACCAAAGGAGCTGATTTTGAGATACTGTATAATGACTGGTCTGAATGAAGCATTTACCACTGAACTAAAGGATACTACAGGATGGACTTGGGAGACAGTGTTGTCTCAAGTGTTGCAATCACAAAATGCTTCTAGTTTGAGACAATTTTTTTTTTTAAGAAATTAATTTGAAACTTTACATTGCTGTACATTTGTGACATAAAATATACGGGGAAATGAATTACAATTTTTTATACTAAAATCAGTACCATTTATGCATGAAAATGGCCCAAATTACTAATGTTATCAGCGACAAAATCTGATATAGATAGCACCAGGTTTAAATTTACGGGTTTGTTTTTCGTTAACATAATAGATACAAAGTTTTGGGATAGTTCTTGTTTCGTCAAGTCCTTGTTTAGTTTTTAGCTAGCTATTAGTGAAACATACATTTTTATTTTCAACTTTTTAAAATACAATAAGCCAGATCTGAATAAGATATTAAAAAAATCCTTCAAAATCGTGAGACTGGAAAATTTGGTGTCCATTGGTGCTATTTTGAGAACAGATGTTGTCGCCGCAATGTAAGAAAAAAGCATTTTGAAATTACAATTTCCCATAGAAATTGAAAAATGATAAACCTTGTGAAAATTAGGCAACTGTGAAAGTTGAAAACGCTAAAGGAGCAAACTGACCCATAATCTGAAACTTGAAAAGAGAGTTTTTCCTGCAACATCTCCCCTTGAGGAAGAAATGATTTAGTCTTAAAATGTCAGAATGGGGTAGGCATTGTGGTGCTAAACCAAACCAACTATGAACACAAATTCTTATGTTTTGTACAAAGAGAAACATGAGTTCTCCAAACAAAAATAAGCAACAGCTGCACTACAGCGGTTTTGGCAGGAGATCTAGCTACTAGGCTCTGTTCTAGGTGCAAGGGAGAAGTGAAAGACATGTCCAAATGCCGAACAGAGTCACTGCAAACAGAGCCTAGGTCTAGGCTACATACTAGGCTCTAATAAAAAACCACAACAGAAAAGAAAATCAAGTTCCACACAGAGCTAGAATAAAGAGGAGGGAGGGCGTAAGCTAGGTAATGACTACAGAGATTAAAAAAAATGAAAAGTTACCTTGGCAGCGTTTGCGCTTGAGCCCTGTGGTTCTAGCTCTCGTCTCATATCCGCTCCATTTGAACAGAAAGGGGAGGTAAAACGCAGGCAAGTGGGAGAGAACTGACAAACCAACAGACAGTGAGTAATGGCGGTGCGCTCCGAGACGATCCACACAACAAGCCAATAGTCAGGATTGCTCTTAAGAGGAGAGGCCGGGCAGCGCCGCTGTCTGCGCTGCCAGCCTCAGCACATTCGAGAGGCCGGCCAAAGACAGCGCAGCACTACCCTGCATAAGGCACGATGACTATAGTACCACGTAATTAAATACTGTAGTAGAGCCGCAGTGCAGTTGTGAGCGGCATGGTTTCAGGGGAAATAAAGGAGGTCATATAGATTGGGTATGGAAGTGTTATTTGAGTTTACACAGTGAGTTCAGGAAGATTTCAGTCCGCTTCCAATTATTTTAGTTTTATTATGTCACAGTCTGATACTAAAATTACAGACATCTCTTGTGGATTGGCAAAGGTTCTACACTGAGAAACAATAATGCATTATATTAAACAATGACAATATTTTGGACTTTCATGGATATCTACTTTGAGTCTGGGTTAAACGAGATCCATTTCTGATGGATTGGATAGACATCTGACCAGTGAGTGTTCATCGGGGCTTACTTTGTTTTGTTAGCTTGTAGAATTCACATTTATTGGCCCCACTTTGATATATGGACACTGGACATGGTATGAAAATTCTATGACAATTCCTCACATCCATATATATGTTGAGTTGCGCTTGTGCAAACACAGGAGAGACCGGAAGCTGGGACATAACCATGAAGGATTTCCAAGCATTTTAACCACCACAGCAAGCAGCAGCAGATGCAGCATTACAGCCCTCACTGTGACAGACACATGCTATTTCAGTCCTATTGGTGTCTACTGGCCTTTCCAATTCATAACTCTGAAGGCCTGAGTCACACCCGGAGCACATGGCTACTTAATATGCCTAAACAAAAGTATATACTTTAACAATACCGATTACAGCTGTTGGACTCGATTCTACCAGTGTTCTTACTCTAAAAGCTACATGGAATCACAGCAAATATAATTCTTTTCATACACCTGGGTTCTCCAAGCAGTAGCTCTCCAGCCCTATCTATGTAGCTCACCAAAGGATTTATACATTACTACATAGGCTCACATTTTAGAGATTGTACAGAACAAAAAGAAAATGTACATGCTGAACACAATCTGTAAGCTTTTGGGTCAATAAAGCATGAGAACAAAATTCATGCAGGGCCTGACATTAAGCGTTTTGAGTAGTGCTGTCCAGAATATTGCGTTAACACATTGTCTCATGTAAAGCGCTTTGTGACCATGTCTGTGAAAGGTGCTATATAAATAAAGATGATCTTCTTCTTCTTAACGCAAATCAATTTTAACAGTGTTGTTTTTTTATTGCGCGATTAATTAATTAATCGTTTGTATATAAATGTACGTTTAAAGGGGGGCCAGCTTCACACAGCTCTCTGCTGCAGCTGCTGCTGTGGGAGCGCGTCACATGACCGGTGTTTACAGGAGAAATAGCACATTGGTTTGTTTTGCTAACACTGCTGATGACAGCTTTGAAATCACTTATGGACTTATTAGGAGAAGGGGGAGACACTTTCCCGAGGCTTTACTTTTTACCACATCATGGGCAACTCTTTAGTCAACTAGTGGAGCAGCCTACCTGACGCCACAAGAAGCTGCTCTCCTCAGGTTAAAGTAAGAACAAAGCTGTCGCCTCGTTTTGAGCTGTAGCTCTGTCTTTCTTCTTGCTACTGCATTATTTTCATCACATAAGCCTGTCACATGTGTGCTTAGGCACTTCTGTTGTTGTGCTCACATTGGAGCAGAAGAGCTAAACTCTTCTCTAAACTCGAGAAAACAAAACATGCTAATGATACTTTTACCCCATAAAACCAGAACTGTAATTTGCGATTAATAGTGATTCAATATTTTAATCGTTGGACAGCACTAGTTTTGAGGTACTTGCCCTACCGGGCAAGTGGCAGGGATCTTTTACTTGCCCGAAAAATTGTGTTAATTGTACATTAAGATTAAATTAACATGCTATAATGTTAATATATATGCACTCATATTGAATACCAATGTTATTCACATCAGGATCTTTTAGAATTGTTCCATTCGTAACTTTGTTTATTCAATAATAAAATTTGTGTTGGCCATACTGCCTTTGCTCTGCCCAATCCCGTCAGATATTGGAAGCTAAGCAGGGAAGGTGCTGGTTGGTACTTGGATGGGAGACCGTTTGGTAACACCAGGAAGCCTGGCAAATGTAGTGAGTGAGTGAGTGGTTGGTGGTGGTCGGAGGGGCCGATGGCGCAGACTGGTTCCGACTCGCTTCTGTCAGTCTACCCCAGGGCAGCTGTGGCTACAATAGTAGCTTACCACCACCAGGTATGGAGTGACTGAATAGTGCAATGTAAAGCGTCTTTGAGTGTCCAGAAAAGCGCTACATAAAACCGATGCATATTATTATTATTATTGTGTTCATTTTTCTTGACAATTGTTTGTCACTTTATTTCCAAATCTGCAATGTTTCAGCCACTTGTTAAAAAAGTACTGTTTTGCTGCCAAGTGATATCTTATGAATCACACTCACTGAGAAGGAAGACAAAGCATTTCAAATTTTCTGATATAATTTCTGTCCCCAGTGCACTGTGAATTTGTATATTTTATCACTTATCCTGAGCCTGTGGTTTTTTAAATGTGCTGCACACTTCTGAATATATTCTGACTTATTATAATTAACCATAGCATTGGCTATACAACTGCTTATTGACTAAAACAGACAAGCCTAAATAAATACAGGAGTTTGGTGCTGCTGCTGGTGTAGCTGTTAGTAGCAGAGAGCTTACATAAAACTAACAAACAAGCTACTTTATGACCGCGAGGAATCCAGAGAGAACTCTGGTAGGAACAAATATCGCTAAACTGTTGTCTACCTCTGCACCGACCGGTCTCCTCTTGGCGAGTCGCTCCCTGACTAGCTCTCGTGCGCGTTTATGACATGCTGCAGTGCTCATGTGGTGCCGCTGCAAAAGGCGAACATAATAGTGAAAAATATAGACGTCTGCGGGGGAATATACCATCAGCCCGCCCGCACATATATTTCATTTGCCCCTCTGGCAGCCAGGGAAAGTTTACTTGCCCCGGGCAAGCGGGCGACAGTTAATGTCTAGCCTTGCTGATGTCACTCCAGGGTCAACTCCACATAAGTCAGATTTCCAGTGTCTTTGAAGCATTTTAGCTCTCCAATGTAATGTTTTTGTTGTGTAAAACTAGCTCACCAGTTAAAAAAGGTACAGTACAGTAATGATGTTTATAGCAGGCGTAGAGCCTCCTCAGTGAGTGTATTTATAAGCTGCTGTGGACGTTAGCACTAGCTGTAAGCATTAGCGAGTGCGTTATTTCAGAGATGGTATAGCCCAATATGATAGATAATGATTTAAACCAGTGACCAGGCCACTGAGTGACTTACCTGCTACCTCCTTTTTCAATTCTACTTTATAATGCGTTTGGACTGTGATTCTCATGTCCCACAAATATTTCTACAGTTCTGGCACATTTACAGTGATGTTTTAGTCCCAACTTCTGGTCTCTCTCCTGTGTTTGCGCAGTTCGACTCAACATTGACTTAGCATGTAATTTGAAAGTGAGGAATCAAAAGCAATGTTTCCCAAAAATACCATAGCCCTGCTAGTTTTTAAAGTTACTTAGAGAAGAGGGCCAGCAATGTTGATGAATTCAACTCCAAAATGATCAGTCTGGCCTGAGTTTAAAGCAAAGAGAAATGATAGCCTAAATGCTTAGAGCCATGTCCACACTAGTTTGAACCTCAAGCTAAAGAAGTGGCTGTGGACATTATAACCCAAGTTTACATTTTTGCGTACAACCCATTGATTTAATAAAGTGAAGAGTCAATTTCAGTGCTATACAGAAAGTAACTATTTTTGGTCTTTCATAAACATTAGGCCCATGGCAAAATTCCTTTATTGCAGCAGGTACAGCCACTATGGAAAAGAAAAATGTAAATAAAAACAGAGTGGTCTGAATACCGCCTGAACCCACTGTATGTACTAGTCATTGCATCTGTAACAGTGTCCTTATCTTCCTTAAGTGCTGTTTAAATGGAGAAAAAGCAATGACAATAAAATTACAGTTAAAACAATACATCACACACACTAGCAACGCAAAGCATTAATTAGTTCCTTTAACTTCAACTAAAACCAACCCAAACCACATACCATAGACACTCCAGACAGCTTTTTGTCAAGTGGTTTTGTGTTAGAGCAGTGTTTGTCTCTTGATCAAACTGATATGGTGCTACAGTGCTTGTACTAGAATCTTTTGAGTCTGAAAAGGCAGAATGGGTCTGTTGTGTAAAAGCCCTCGCGGCGCTCATTTGTTACGCAAATCAGCAGTCTGCTCCCGGTCTGTCACTCACTGTTCAAGCACGGACATCTGACTACAAACATCAGCTGAGACAGACAGACAGACAGACAGACAGACAGACAGACAGACAGACAGACAGAGGACACAAGAGGCAGAGGAGACTTTAACTTTACCACAATGTTTAGACAGAGAGACAGGAGACACAGACTGAGAGACACACAGAGAGAGACAGAGAGAGAGAGAGAGAGACAGACACACAGAGAGAGAGAGAGAGACAGAGACAGAGACAGAGAGACACACACAGAGAGAGAGACAGAGAGAGAGAGACAGAGACAGAGACAGAGAGAGAGAGAGAGAGAGAGAGAAGAGAGACAGAAGAGAGACACAGAGGACACAAGAGACAGAAGAGACAGAGGACACAAGAGGCAGAGGGGACAGAGACTTTAACTTTACCACAATGTTTAGACAGAGAGACAGAGAGACACAGAGAGAGAGACACAGACAGACAGACAGACAGACAGACAGACAGAGACAGAGGAGACAGAGGATACAAGAGGCAGAGGAGACAGAGGACACAAGAGGCAGAAGAGACAGAGACTTTAACTTACCACAATGTTTAGACAGAGAGACAGAGAGACAGAGACAGGAGACACAGAGAGAGACACACAGAGAGACACAGCGAGAGACACAGCGAGAGACACAGCGAGAGACACAGACAGACAGACAGACAGAGGAGACAGAGGATACAAGAGGCAGAGGAGACAGAGGACACAAGAGGCAGAAGAGACAGAGACTTTAACTTTACCACAATGTTTAGACAGAGAGACAGAGAGACAGAGACAGGAGACACAGAGAGAGACACACAGAGAGACACAGCGAGAGACACAGAGAGAGAGGAGACAGAGGACACAAGAGGCAGAGAAGACAAGAGACAGAGACTTTAACTTTACCACAATGTTTAGACAGAGAGACAGGAGACACAGAGAGAGAGACACAGAGACACACAGAGAGAGAGAGAGAGACAGAGAGAGAGAGATAGAGAGACAGAAGAGAGACAGATAGAGAGAGAGAGAGACAGAAGAGACAGATAGAGAGAGAGAGAGACAGAAGAGAGACAGAAGAGAGACAGAAGAGAGAGAGAGACAGAAGAGAGACAGATAGAGAGAGAGAGAGACAGAGAGAAACAGGCAGAGAGAGACAGAGAGAGAGAGAGACAAAGAGAGACAGAGACAGAAGAGAGACAGGCAGAGAGACAGACAGACAGACACACAGAGAGAGAGAGAGAGAGACAGACAGGCAGAGACAGAGGACACAAGAGACAGAGGAGACAGAGACTTTGACTGCACCACAATGTTTAGACAGAGAGAGAGAGACAGGAGACACAGACAGAGACAGAGAAGAGGGAGACAGAAAAAAGAGCGAGGGGAAGAGATTGAGAGGGGAGATTAAGAAGGAGAGAAAGAGACAGAAAAAAAGAGACAGCGTGAGAGGAAAAAGGGGAGAAAGAGAGGAGACAGAAAAAAGAGGATAGAGACAGGGGAGAGGAAGAGCGTGAGATAAGAGGTGAGACAGAAAACAGAGAAAGAGGGAAGAAAAGAGGAGAGACAGAAATAAAGGGAGAGAAAGAGCTAAAGAGAGAAAGGAAGAGAGAGAGAGAGGGAGGCGTCAGGATGTGCCGAGAGCGTGATGTTGGTTTCCTGAAGAGCCTATCAATACACTGGTCTTTGCACACGGCCCACTGATGGCTGTAATATTATTTATGAAGTAATGCATATGGATCTAATGGCTTTCATCTGTGCGGTGGCTTGTCAATTATGGAAATATGTTTGGTCATCTAAAGCCTATTTCCAGAACGGCGGTCCGGTCTCACAGAAAGTGACTGGAAATTAACGAGTCTGTTTTGCAGACTTACGTAAGATGTGGCTGAGCGGTCAGAGAGAGGCAAATGTCCTGGGTTCAACTCTCGAGGCGTGTGTGGAGCGCTGCGACTAACCCCCATCCACCAAAAACAAGCACAAAAGGTACTCGACCAAACTCAAGATTGGGATGGTTAGAATGGGAAATTGCCCTGGCATGCCCTCTTAAGGCAGTAGTGGGAATGACACGTTCAGATCACATGATCACTTTCAGGTTATGGCAGGCTAGAAAAGCGATGACGTCATGATAAACAAATGATGGGCGTGAAACTGCTCTGCACGGGTCTGAAGAGAGATTATGGAAGACCGGTTCATGCTCCCTCTATGATGCAATAAAAATCCAGGAAACGCATATCGGAGTGTTTCAGTAGTATAGTATAATATAATAGCATCCAGTATAATTTTTATGGACTACGAGTCCGGAATAAAGTTGAATTGAATTGAATTGAATATAGAAAAAACAACCAAAGTTGTTACTCAGGCAAATTGTGAATGAACTGAAATACTACACCAGGTTTTTGACGCTGGAACATTATAACATGGTTACTAGATTTAAAAAAAGTACATTTTACATAAGTCTCCTTTAACTTCTTTAACTTCCTAAAAAAAGTCACTCATTGGTAACATAGCACAGGCTGACATTTGAACAGCAGGGACATATTATGGCAGCAATAGTATAAGCAGATTCTTCACCAACCTTTCGGAGAGGAGAGCTGAAGTGGGGAGTGCTGCATAATGTACTTGTGCATTATACATTAATCAATAGTTATGCACTTCTACCAAAGCCTACTTAGAGCATGTAGCCTTTCAAGAAGGATAACAAAATATCCTGTATCCTTGGTGTTTAATCATCCATTACACTAAAATGCATGTGGCGTAGACCTGTTCCAATAAGTTCGGAAATGCATGGGATTCTTGTATTCATTTAGGATTTCAACTCCCAGTCTTCTCTCAAATGTTAATGCTCCTGTTTAAAATATAAATGTCATACTTGATTTAAAAGGGATGCCCCCCATGCAAAATTGACATTTTTGACCCATTGTTCAACACGCCTAGGCGGTCATTTATCAAGACAGGTGCCAAATAGCGAGTGCTCGCTGAAAATATGCTATTTTGTGCTGCACCCATTTGATATTGCCTGTATCACAGAACTAGTCCCCAGTTTGATATGTAAATGAGAGAATTCTGCTTGAGTAAAAAATGCTGCTCATCCACTTTTGCATGTGCACTTTGCACATGAGCAAACGTTTGGTAAATGACCCCCTTAGAGTAGTCCTTTGGGGTACTATTAGGCAGATTTCAGTGATTTTGTTTAACTTGGTTGTTTCTTCTTTTACAGATGAAGCGCTCTGATTAGCATTTCCTGGATCTTATTGGATAATACTTCACTTGGGCAGTTCTTGGCTTGTATCTTGTGTTTACTCTAAGGCAGAGAGTGCCACACGAGATTCTTGAAAAAGTCTTGCATTCATCGTGCATACATTATTTTTTGTATTTGTGAATTGCTTTTTTGTAATGTATTTCATCGTGGATGTTAAATGTGCCTTGTTAAGGACTGCAGATGGAAATTAGCATGGTGCTAAATCTGGTGCAGCCGTTGTTTAAATGCAACAGCACATTATCCTTCAAATAAATACTACTAATAAATACTACAAAAAAATGAAGGAAAAATAAGGTTTTTAAGCCTAAACTAAGGTAATGTCCACTTTAATGCTCCTGGACGTGGTCAAATGCACACTGCAGACTTAATCTTTCGTATTTAATGAATAAATCGCAAACCTAAATTTAAACCCTATCCAGATCAGCAAAATAGCAATAACAAATATGACTTGATGAGTATGTGGACACTTTAGCCTTGAATTGCTAATTACTGCTCAGCTTTCATATCACAGTCTAAACATTTGCGCTGCACCTTGCACTGTTGCGAGCTTGTACTCGCCATTTCTCTGTATCACACGCCCACACGTGAACCGTCGACTTTGGCTACGGGATAAAGGGAGTTCTTTCAGCGCTGCAGCCTGCCGCGTTTTAGCCACAGTGGGCCCTGACAAACTAGGAAAGAAGCGACACCGGCGGTAAACAAAGCACCCACTGTTTTAATATTAATTACTTAATCTATATTTACAGGATAAACGTAGTGTTCCCCTTCCACAAACACACATACATTATAGTGGTATGATGGAAAATAAAATACATTTGTGCTAGGGCTGGGTGATAAATTGAATTAATTCGATTTTTTTTTTTCCGATTCCTTCCCCCTCAGTTAGGCCACACCCACTTGTATGACATATTGCCGTCTGTATCTATTGGCCTTCCTTCAAGTGTTTTTGTTTTAGCATCCTGGTCGAAATTCATTATTTTTTCCAAAGAGCTATGAACTGACTTCCTCTTGTATTATCATATATTTTCTTATACGGACTGGGACTAAAACATATTGAAATGCCACTTATGGCAAACAGATATCACCAGATTCATGTTTTTAATAATGGAGAGCAACAGTGGGCAGGGATTTCTGCTTTAAACACAATGGAAAACTGAATACTATAATTCCGTTGACACATTTACCAAGATTTAAAGTTTTTAAACAAGTGACAGTGAAGCTGAGTCTGTTGAACTCTGAGTGGGGAACTGGGGGTGGGATTAAATACGTTTTCTTCTTCCCACTCCCTCTCAGGTGGAAGTGGAGTGTTTTTTGTTTTGTTTTGCTGTATATTCTTCTTTGTTGCCCTCTGCCTGAAATAAATAAATAAATGAAATGAATGAATAATAATAATAATAATGATGCATTAGTCTTATATAGCGCTTTTCCAGACGCTCAAAGTCGCTTTACAATTTGGTGCATTATTCATTCACTCCATACTCGGTGATGATAAGCGAGGCAACCAGTCTGCGCACATCAGCCACCACCACCAACCACTCACTCACTCACTACATTCGCTAGGCTTCCTGGTGTTACTGAACGGTCTCCCATCCAAGTACTAACCAGGCCCTACCCTGCTTAGCTTCCAAGGTCTGACGGGATTGGCCATCGCAAAGGCGGTATGGCCATGAAGATCTGGCAACCTTTTAGATCATTTAGCAAAACATAATACTCTTACTGGTGGGGGAAAGAAATCCATGGCCACTGTTCTGCTCCACTGAAGACCAAACGACTATGGTAGTGCCAGGGTTTCCGTTAGCCGGATGTAGGCCGGTTTGAAAAGCAAATGGCCGGTAAAAATAATTTCCATCGGCCAAATTGGCCAACAGTAAAAAATATTGAGAATATATAAACATATATTAAATACTACATGTCACCTAAGTCAGTGACCAACATAACAAACTGTTTTTGAGACCGCCCTAAATATTAAAACATTTTCAATATTTCTATCAAGAAAAGTTTCGATTTACGCCTTTAGCTCATTTTACAAAGCGCAGTTGAAGCGCCATCATCGCGCTGGAAACTAAAGGCTTTTCTCGTCGTGCTTTGTCACATTTTCCAAGAAAACAGCCAACTACAGGTACATTTACTTTTATAAAAGTGTGTTAAGAACTCAGCAGCTAATACATTTGATTAGGATATTCTGTAAACTCTGTGTGTTCAGTCAGACTGACGCGCTGTCCCACAGCGGCTCTTCCTGGGAGAGTGGCCGGGTTTAGAGACGCTTCCCTCGGTCAGTCTGCTCAGTCCACCTCGGCTTAGTTACCGGTGTTGGAGCTGCTCGAGTGTGTCAGAGCTGGGTCCGTGTTGAAATACTCGAGACTGACTTTTGATGACTTTAGTGCTGTCGATTTGTCCCTCTGTAATATTTCAGCGGTGAGAGACGTCGCTAATTTTACACCTGAAGCCTTGTTAAAGCGCAGAAGGGCATCTACAGCCCAGCCCTCGCTGTGCAGCTGATGCGGTCCGATCTGGGACAGCGTTAGGGTTTACCTTCTGTCCTTATAGTGCAGATGAGTGGGGTACGTACGCGGGACACCTGCCGTTCTCCATCGTCTCCACCCGCACAATTTTATGTTTGGATTTGAGCTGCTGTGCATTTTTCTCACGTCGTTCTTTCATTAAAAATAGCCGTGTTTTTGGACCCACTAAAGCACTCGTGTAACTCTCTGTCTAAATGTATTTATATATTTTTAATGGCCGGTAATTCTTGTGAATGGCCGACATTTTACAACCCAGCCGGCCAAAGTGGCCGACAAAAAAAAAGTGTAGCGGAACCTCTGGGTAGCGCTCACCGTCTTTGCGGTCGACGGTGCTGACCACCAGCTCGGTGTCCAGCGTGTCCTGCATGGTCTGCCCCCAGAAGTGGCTGAGGTGCTCCTGCTCGATCAGGTCACTCTCCTCTTCGTCCAGAGGGAGCCAGGAGCCGTCAATGAACCACTGGCCTCTCATCACCGGGATGTGGTCTTGTTCTGCAGGAGGGGAGACAGCCGGTACTTGAACTATACATTTGGGGAACAAACAAACAAGAACAAAACGACAACTACTAACCTTGAATAAACTTGAATACTTGCACAAATATATGTAAACTATACGAAAGGTGAGACACTGCTGGTGAAAAGGACAAAACATGTCAAATTTAGGGAGATCAGTTTGAAACTTTTGTTGATTCCCAACATAAATATGAGGGGGGAATTTATTGTAAATGTTCTCTTATTTTATCCACGTTCATATGAAAATAAACAACATACAACAAGCATAAAAATGGCCAAATGTAGCTATTTTACCATAAATCATGGATAGAGCCAGGATTCAATTTGATGGTTTTATTTTTCTTCAGGGTTTAAAGGAATAGGGGTACTATATTGTAAGGCGTAATAACACCTTAGGAGCACTTCGACGTCTGCACAATAAAGTCGTATTTAAATAGGGAAAACGTGGAAGAGCTTGGTCGCTTCTAACTTCACCCCCGTTTGGGTCCAAACTAAATGCTAACAACATCTTTGGTCTTTTTGCGTGACTGAGCGCACGCGTAAAGACCAGACCGGTACGCATCAACTCGTCTAAGCTCAGGTAAGAACACATTTCAGTATGCAAAAACGGTGGCCTGTTCCTTTAAGATTATCTCAGAAGGGATTCTGAATCATGCTCAGTTTTGAATAAGAAAGTTATTAGTGACAAAATAGGTAAAAATGTGCATTTTGCCTCGTTTTTGGCGGGTTAAAGCTCAATAAAATCAGGCTAGAAAATGTGAGTAACAAAACAAATCCTGCCTAAAAACATTCAAATATTGTGAAGTACAAGCCTGGAAAGTTTGGAGTCTGTTCGAGCTACTAAAGTGGAGATGTTGTTGCAAGAGTGGAATGAAAACCTTATTTGGAGAAACGGGACCTTAAGTTTTGGAACATATACGGAATGTTTTATTTTATGACTCTATTTAGATATTTGCAAATGGATACATGTGGGAAACACGGAGGAAAGCAATGAGTAGTAGTCATTTCCAGACAATATCCGATGCAGAAGTCGACAAAAACGTCACAAAACAAACATGGCAGAGGAGGGGTTTGGCTTAATTTTTTTATTCGACTTTCAAACTACAACGTTACGGGAGAAAACTAAACAAAAACGGACCACTTTCACTCTAGCAAGGACATATTCGAGACCAAGTGAATATATCGCTCATGAACTTGATTTGTTTTTGTTTATTTGGCTGGGACAGTGCATGTTAATGAACATACACGACACTCATGCGTGTAAACGGATGTTTTCATTCATTTTTTAGACGATATTTTTGTATCATTTGGCTTTTAAACGTTCAGACAGTAGTCACAGTGCGGTAGTATACGTTATTACGTCACAGTGCACTGATAAATAAACACTATATTTCAGCAATAAAAAAAACACAGACAGAAAATAATGCTATAATTTTTCAAAAGCGTGTTGGACTGCCAAGTTAAAGATTGCAATCCGTGGTACATTAATGGGTTTTTTTTGGCATCGTTGGGCCAACACGAGAAGGAAGAGTAATGAAACAATCTGTGTTAATTACGTCCCGCTCATTCCCGCGAGAGCAGGTCTCAGTTGCTCGCGAATCGAGGCCAGTTTTGATCACGGTCTGGGCTGGCGTTCATTTAAAATGAGTTTCTTTTACCTCGAGTGTAAGGCAGTCGGCTCCACAGAACCAAGAGCGGAGAAAGCGTGTTCGCGATTTGTGACTGGGCTCCGAATGAGCAAACACATTATGCGGGTTCTTCTGACGGTGACAAACCCAGAGGGGGCAGAGCGGAGACGAGACTGGCATACTTAAACAAGCCGGAGGTTTTTCACTCATCTGATAAGGCGCTCGCATCTGTGCGCGCCAGATAACTCACTCCACTCGACGAGCTCCATGTGACCTTTTAACAGTAACCGGGGCTCAAAGCTATTGCTCATCTAATCTTCCGTAACATGCTGCAGGAGCATTGAACTCAACTGTTGGACTATGAATGCTATCGGACTTACAATGTTGTTCAAGGCTAATGATAATAGACTTATTTGTACAGCTAAATATTACTGAGGAAATAGGCAAGTCGTTTAGGTTAGATTTGAAATGGTCTTAATGGAGTTGAAGCCACACTGTGCAACTGTTCTTCCTAAAAATATAACATATCATAACAATCAAACAGCTCCAGCTCTTTGGAAAAGACGTAGCTCACTCTGTATTGCTAAGCCTTGGCACAAAGACCCTTCAAAGCAAAAACATCTCGCTCCGTTTTATTAACATACTTAAATGGATCTTCACAGAGTGCTTAGCAACATGATGCTAACTTGCAAGGGTAACAGCGGTTTCCTGACTGTGTTTTACTACAATGGTGAGTGAGCCGTTTCTCGATGAATTAAATACATTTGTAAACACGACTGCCAGAATAAACCGTTGTTGCGCAAATACTTCACTGGAGGAGAATCCTGTGTTTTGGCCTTGAAGCTAAAGGCTAACATTAATGCAATGCTATCAAGTTTTTAGTTTTTTTGTTTTTTTAAAGCACTGGACGTTTATTTAAAGTTTCGTTTTTATATGTATTAATGTATTATTAAATTACATCAATAATTTGGACAGGAAGTGGTCATTACCCCACACTGGCCAACAGGAAGTTAGCAAGAAACATTCCGTTAACGGAGCCCATCTTTCCCCTTTACTTTGATTTCTCCTGCACAGCGGCAAAGTTTTGTTTATAATATATCATGGCCATCTTCTGGTCTGTCCTTGCAGCTCTGGAAGGAAAGAACTGCTGCTGAATGGGAAAACTCGTGTGGTAGCAGCAGCTGTGTCTGTAGCTTTGTCTCAGCACATGCTGCTCATGTACCAGTACTGAAAAACTCATTTTCCACAGGTTTTATATTGATACCTTTATGCAAAAATAGTATTGTATTAGCGCTGAATGATTTGGCCAAAAATCAACTGAGAATCAATATTGTGATTTAGATTTTTTTTTACCCATTTGCCAATAAATATTTGTTGTTGTTGTATAAATTAAATAGAGCCTAAACTGTGACAATAGTATTGCTCATGAAATATTTACAACTGACTTATTATGCACTTAAAAATAATATATAATCATAAAAAATTATAATAATAACCAACTAACAATCACCTTTTCGTCCTTTATAATCATTTTAATAAAAAATAGCCACACACTGTCAACCTTGCAACAATAGTTCATTTGGATGAGGTCAACGTTTCAGTCCTGAGACCTTCATCAGGTCACATGGTAATTTATATAATTTATAATACGCTTATACTGAAATATATTTTTGTGTTTGTTTAGCCTAAATAATTTCTTGCTTGCTTGTGTTTTCTTAAATAAGTTCTTATCTTTTCCCAAACATTCCCTTCTAAAGGTCCTAACTGAGACTCTTTGCTCTTTACAAGCAGCACACGGCTCATCTTCATCTCTGTGGAGGTAGACTAGGGATGGGACGATAACCGCTTTCAAGGTATACCACGGTATTAAAATGCTACGGTATCACTACCGTAGCCATCTCACAAAGCTGTACACGCTCCTGAAATGTTTAAATATGCCACATGAAGGGTCTGGATGTAAGGGAGGCTTAAGGTAAAGTATACTTTCCCACGGAGAACACCGAGTGTCACTGGGTCCTGACCTACAAATAAAGCATTTACATGAACCCTTTCATGGAGGTCACGTCACTATGGCGACTGAAACCACTTTGTACCCTGGCCCTCCCAGGAAAGACCCATGAATTAGTTAGCACGGATCAGCTGAGAGCTGCTGAATGGCTCCTGTGATGTGCAGGTCTGAAACCACAGGGCTGAGAGAGGCTGAGAGGACGTCATGTAGTTAAGACCAGATACAGATCGATTTGTGTCAGAGGGAGGCCACATATCTGAAATAGCATTTTAGGGTTGGTAGAGCATAATATTAAGATACAGGAAATTAAAATATATTAGCTTGGCTACTACGTACAAATGTGTATTACATAAGATTCATAATTGAAAACGTAAGCACAGAGTACTTGAATAAAGAAGCATTTGGTTATAGTTAAGTATATGTTTCTGAATCCCTCATTGCCTTCCTGTGCACATTTCTGCATGAAGGAAAGTGTGTTTCTGACAACAACTTGAAATGAGCTCATTACGACGCCCGAGTCCTATCTTGTTCATGAATATGCACCGTCTCCATCAAATAAACTAAATCCTGCTCTACGGGATACAGTGAGAGCTTAGTGTCTTTGAAAGGGAAGGTTTGAATCGGTTACAATATGGTTGGTGGGCAAACGATCACCAACACAGCTTTCTTTATGTGATTCAAATCCCATTTATCAAAATATTGATTTCTAACTGGGAGTGTGTCACACCAGTTAAAAATATGTATATTGATTTTGCGATATGTCATAATATTTTGTGGCACAATACGATACTTTCTATTCCGATATGTTTTTGATGATGATATGCTTACTAATGGGCAGTGCCATGCATATTAATAAGGCTGCAGTGGTCCACTAATAGAGGCCAATAAGAAGAATACAGTCGGGACAGTAGAGGGCACCACCAAATACTGTCACACAAATAAATGACTTTTAATGACAGTGATTATGATTCTAAATTCATCAACTGGTGGTTTATTAATACATTTTGGAATTAGGACCATGGATCATTCATTTACTTATTTATAAAAAAAGGAACAATGCATATGAAAAGAAAAATATATAATGAACATATGGAGCATGTAGTGATTTATAAAGTTACAATGTTAAGAAACTTTAAAATCGCACATTCTTCCTTAAAAATAGTGACATATTGCAGGTTATTATGGGCAATTGAAATTTCTATTAGAGATTAGATTATCCCTCACTCCATATGCTGAACCTGCTCATGATTCACACTATATCTCTTCAAACGTAGCAAAAAGTGATGTGATACTTTGCACTCACGTTTCCAGTAGACCGGGAGGCACTCCCTGACGTGGATGTCCACCTCGTACAGCCCTCCGCGCACACACACCGGCTCCACAGGAACCACAATGCCGTCCATGTCCCGCTGAGTGGGGGACAGGGTGGATGCGTCTATGGACTCGCGAGGAGACTGCACACTGCTGGGTTTAGAGTCCAGGGGGCTGGTCCCGTTCAGTCCTTTGCTCTCCATCCCATTTCCAGACACCTCCTCCTCTGCGCCGGTCACCTGGGAGCAGGACGTTACTGTGTTATTGTGGAAAACTGTTGTTTTCGACTTGAAATTTAAAGATGCATTCTTTCAAAAGTATGTGCTTGTAGATTTCTATTTTCCATAGACAATGTGTTTTTTATTCCACAGGTCACTTATGGAATTTAATTTGTAAACAGAGAAATGCTCAAAAATACTAAATGTGTAACTTCAATTTGCATGAAAGAACAAATGTAGCACAAAGTTTGTTCCCAGTGCACGCAGTTGTTGCATCCTCTCTGCCTGTGTGACTGCAGTGTGTGAGTGAGTGAGTGGTTGGTGGTGGACACAGGAGGCCATAGCGCAGACAGGCAGCTACGTTTCAACAGCGACAATAGTAGCTTCCATCACAGAGTACGGAGTGAATGAAGAATAATAATGTAATTTTATATGTTGAATTGCTCATATTACATTATGATTAGTAGTAGCAGAAGTAAAGATAGGCGATATATGGGTTATTTTATTTATTGGTTTATTTGGTCGGGACAGTGCATGTTAGTGAACATACATGGGTCTCATGCATGTAAACAAGCCACACCGGATTGTAGCCTTGGGCTAATTTGCATCTGTTGTCCCCATGCGCACTCTCAACCACACTCCCATTCCTCCTGGCCTATTGTACAGGTTTTTAGTGGTAGGGGAAACCGGAGTACCCGGAGGAAACCTACGCAGACACGGGGAGAACATGCAAACTCCACACAGAAAGGCCCCGTCCAGGAGGGAATCGAACCCGACCTTCAAGCTGTGACGCGAGAGCACTAACCGCTGTGCTACCGTGCCGTCCAAGTTACAAGATAAAATATAGATTGTAACATTTTAGTGTTGACAAGAATATTTCTGGACTGCAGAGGTTTATTATCGTAAACTTCTAATGATTTGTAAAAAGTCCACAAAAAAAACGATTTAAAGATATTCAGTTTAGTCAATATTTTACTAGTACAGGTGCTAGTACAGTGGTTAGCACTCGTGCTTCACAGCTAGAAGGTATCGGGTTCGATCCCCGGCCTTTCTGTGTGGAGTTAGCATGTTCTCCCCGTGACTGCGTAGGTTTCCTCTACCACTAAAATCATGATGGCACTGACTTGTTGCCACGCTTCTGTCAGTCTACCCCAGGGCAGCTTTGCCTATAATAGTAGCTTACCACCAATAAGTATGGCATGAATAAATAATGACGACAGTGTAGCGCTTTGACAAACTTGGTAATACAGGCTTGTAAAGCGCAATACAAGTGTAAGCCATTACTATATTATTATTATTATTATTACTACAAGCTGCAATTATTTGTGATTTAAGGCAAGACCTTGCAGGTAAAAATATGACAGTATTTTAGAGGGGATGTTCAACCTATTAGTGGAAAATTGGTAACAAATCATCATTTGTTTTGGGGTTTTTGAGTTCAAAGCAAGCTCATGGAGAAATGGTGAGTCAGAGTGACATTTAAACATGCTATTGTGAAAAATAGGAAATTCTTTGTTTCCAGTAGAAAATTGACATATTTAGAAAGCAAACTGGCCCAAAATCTGAAAATAAAAATAAAAGACTTTTCATAAAGCGAGGAGTATTCATCTTGACATCTCTACCTGGGAATCAGCTGTCCTCGGGTTCAGCTCGCAGTACTTCCTGTACGCTAGCTCGATCTTCAGCGAGTCGTGTCCGAGGAAGGGCTTCCAGGTCTTCTTGTCCTCCTTATAGAACCAGCGCACCTCCTCGGGGCCGAGCTCTGTGACCACGTCGTGGAAGCGGTGTCTGGAGCTGTTAGACCGAGACCTCTTCCTCCTGCCTTCGTACATCAGAGCGGCGCAATTCCCCTCGCTGTCGCTGGACTCCTGGGAGTAAAATGAGATATTGGATGATGGTCTTGAACAGTGACAATGTTGATATTTTCAATATTTACCTTTTGAATTCAAACAAAATCTTTTTAAATTCAAACAAAAATATTAAGCTAATTGTTATGTCAAAACAAGACTAAATAAAATATACCAAATCAGGACCAAAATATGGCTAAAATTTTACTAATGCACACAGGTTTTCCACATTTTTAAAGCCATACAGCGTAACATTTCACCCAATCAAGAAAATTAAAGCGTTACTTCCATTACCCCTCCTGGAACCGCCACCTTAACGTGGTGGACGGGTTTGAGTGATGAATGATCCGGGAGCTCTGTTGTCGGGGGCTTGGTGCCCCTGGTAGGGTCTCCCATGGCAAACAGGTCCTAGGTGACGGGTCAGACAAAGAGCGGTTCAGAAGCCCTTATGAGAGACCAACAGGCCCGGTTAGAACCATGAGGCCGTCCTGTGGACCCACCACCTGCAGGAGGAGCCATAGGGGCTGGTGCTATGTGACCCGGCAAACGGACAAGTGGAAGAAGATGGATGGATGGATACTTCCATTACACAGGTTGTTTATGGTGGTGAAAAATTGCCATGTGTGGACTCGCCTCTCCTCACACCTGACTTGTAACTGGCTGGTAGCGGGACATCACCTACTTGTTTCCATGGAGATACTGCTACTTTGGCCTTGATCAGACAGCCGAACATGAGGTCTGCTAATGCTTCATAGCATTGTTGTTGAGCTGAGCAATGAGAGCACGTTAACCTCTGAGCCCTCACCTTAACCTACCAAGCGCATTTTCTCCGGTTCGGCTTTACCCAAATCTAAAACCTTTTTCTCGACTGGAGTTCACAGCCTATAGGCCAGTGTCACGCCTCATCTGAAAGCTAAGACCTATTGTGTTTTCGTAGTTTTTTTGGTCATGTTTTGATCACTTTTTTTCCATCGAATTTTGTCGCTTTTAAGTGGCTCTTTCATGGCTTACGTCATGTTTTTTTGTTGCTTTTGCACCACTCTTTTGTCGTGTTTTTGCCGCTGTTTTGTTATTGTTGCTTTTCCAGCACGTTTTGCCACGTTTTGTCTCATTTTGGAACCGTTTTTGTTGTTCTCATCGGTTCATGTGGGGGTTAACCTCTTAACCGAGTGCTTTTTTTCCAGTTCAGTTTTACCCAAATCTAAAAGCTTGCAGCCTAGTCAAGGCAAGGTAAGTTTATTTATACCACGCATTTCGTACACAAGGCAACTCAGTGCGCCTATAGGCCAGTGTAACGCCTCACTTGAAAGCGAAGACCTACAAAACTTTTTCGGCACACATTTTTGTCATTTATTTCATGGCTTTTGGGTCATGTTCTTGTTGCATTTTCATCCTCGTTTTCATCTAAATTATCAAATTTAGATTTGGGTAAAGCTAAACTGGAGAAAATGTGCTCGGTTCAGGTGGGGGTTAAAGAGTTAATGAGTTTTACATCGGATAATAACATAACCCGGAATGTTCCGCAGCGTGGCTTTAAATCACCTTGCATTTTTGTTTGGGACTGTTAGCCAGACATATTAAAAAAAAAAAAAAAAAACGCCACCTAACCTTGAAATAGATACAGTTCATCTTTTCGTATAGCCTTACCTGGGAGCCCCCCTGATGCAGGAACACCGGCGGGGAGCCCAAGTCCAACAGCAGCTGCTCCTGACTGGACGCCAGCCCCCGCAGGTGCTCGCCCAGTCCTGCTTGAACGGACGACATGCCCGCCTGCACCGCGTCATCCATTGGACTCAACCCGGGACAGTACGGGAACACTTCCCCGCCAAAGTCCACTCCTGGTTGTTGTTGTTGGTGGTCGAACCTCCTCCTCCTCCTCCTCCTCCTTTGCTAGACGGGATATTAAACGCGCTCATAACTATTTGCGCGTGCTATCCTCCCTAGCTCATCGTTTGACAGCGCCAACCATTAATGACATCCACGCAGATAAAGCTATCAAAAATAAAACAATTAGCCCGCGAACCACGTCACACAGCGTTTTTTCATCTCCGCATCCAGGATGGCAGACACCGCTGCTACATCAACAGTTAGCCGCGTTTGCTAGTTAGCCGCTGGTTAGCATCGCCAGCCTTACAGAAGCCGGGTGGATGCTAGCTCATTCGCCTGTGCTGCAACGTTACCACCGGGGGAAAAAACTGTTCACCTTTCCCATTCCGCCTCAGGAAAAATGGGCTAAAATAACGGTGAAGCACTGCGTAAAAAGTAGATAGAGTCCGAGCCGTTGAGATACATGTATGTCGCCATAGTTCAGGGATTATTTGGGGATTTAAGAATGATGGTTGTCAAAAACAAATCTGTGGTAGGAGAGCAGCACACACACAGACTGTAATGTTTCAGTGGGGCAGGGTTGCCAGGTCTGGGCAGCCAAACCCGCCCAACAATATCTGAAAACCTGCGGACATCCGGCACGTCTGGAATTTTCAATATTGTTTACCAGTAAACGAGCCCATGTGCTCCCGCGATAATGAAAACTCGCCCCTTTCTCCCTCTCTTATTGAAAAAGCAGCTCACAGAGCCTTGGATTTGAGATTCTGTCATTCGTAATAGTGATTTTGATCAAACAATAAGATAGTAATAGCCAATTTTACATTGAAAACAGCAAGGGAAAAAAACGCAGACAGTTTTTTTTCACCCGCGGAATGGCTTTAAAAATCGCCCAATTCCGCGATTTAACTGCGGACCTGGCAACCCTGCAGTGTGGTGCGTGTGAGCGGTTGACAGCTGACGCAGAGATCACAGGATTCAATGCCGGGGACGCGCACGCAGGGTATGCACACGCCGACGTGACGCAGACAAGCAGCGAGGAGGTGATGATGGCGGAATGCTGTTTTAGGCCGCAAGAGGGAGACAGACACCATTTTCCCCTCTACGGAGTGAAGACAGCAACATTTTGGGAATCAGAAGCAGATTATTATTGTATAGCTATTGCAAAAATCACTAAATTCATATCATACACGTTAAACCTGCAACTATTTCAATTTTAATTGAAAGGGAAGATAAGATGATTTCCATTCAATTCGGGATCCGTTTCTGGGGTACTTTAACGAGTTCAAGCAAGCAAATGTGTGAATGGGTTTGAATATATATATATGCATAGATATGTATATATATATATGTGATACTTGCATATACATGATGTGCAAAATTGACACTGATAACCTAAATGAAGGCACAGCAGACCTGTAACAATTATTTGTAATTACTTGCTGTTTGTTTGTTTTTGTTGTTTATTTATTTTATTATTATTTTTTCTCTCGTTTTTTCTGTTTACTGTCAAAAAAATTGAAAATAAATTGTAAAAAAAAAAATCGATTTGCTATCAGGAGCACGGCCATGCAAGGGAATTTTGAAGAGATTCAACCTTGATGACAGAGCGGCAAAAGAGAGTGCGCCGCCATTGTGGGCCAACCTGTCCAGCATGTTTTTAGGGGGAAACTGGAGTACTGCCTTTAGTGCAGTAGGAATTAATATTATATATAAAAATGCAACTATTTGTAGCATGTTTACATGTTTAGCCTACAAAATACACATAAACAAATATACAAATAAAGTACTAGCTACTAAACTAGGGCTAACGTCGATCTGAAAGAGGAGTGACCCCATTTGACAAGAACAAATCATTGCCAAAGCAGGACCAAACCAGGATTTTACCTGGCCACCTTTCACTAACAGGACTAAACATAAAGGTCCTATGTCTAATAAAATGTGTGTTGTCTTTCAGTTGCCTATATATTACCTATATATTATCAAAGCAGGAGAAACAACTTCTCATAAATTGCGCTGTGCATCTGTGCATCTGTAATTATAACATGTGTTATAATTACACATTGTTGGCGCTTTTTTTGTCACATTTTTGTCATATTTTCTTAGTCCGGTTCATTATGTAATTTTGCTGGATTTTTGTGGAGAGTATCAAAACTATACATTTTTGAAAACCTTTTCTGTCCGAGCTGCCCATGAATGGAATCTCACCCCCACAACAATTAGAAATATCAAAGCATATAACTCATTTAAAATACAGTTTTAAAAAATGGTGTTATATTATACTGTTATATTTTACTGTGTTGTATTTGATCAGATTGTGTTATGTGTATAATTGTAATTTTATTCCCCTCAGGAGGACACATAACAACTGTCCAGGGACTACAGATGAAAAATAGCCCTTAGGCTAATTCTGGCTAATAAACATTCATAATGTATATTAATATGCGCTGTCCCTATAAGAAATAAATAAATACATTTTTCAATTTTCTCTGATATGTAAAAAAAAAAAAGTGCAATAATAACATTTATATGGGAAGTAAAAAGCATAGATTGGCAGAAATTTACTAAATTTGGCAGAAAATTCTATTTTTGTCATTCTAATCAAAAAAGTCAATGAAACCCATGTCATATGTTTCATGGAGTTACCGTAGCGATGACCAGAACTCCTCATTTACTCTAATGGGAAAATGATGTAATTGCACAATTTTACCAAATGACAAGGGCAAATGGAAATATTGTTTTTCTCATTGCTTATACCATAAGGTTTCCAAAAATATATAGATTTCACACTCTCCACAAAAATCCCAATACAGTGGAAATTTAAACATAGTGAACCGGACTATCTCTTTTTATGTCACTTTTTGATGTGTTTTTGACACGGGCACGAGCGGACTGTTTTTAACTTAGTTTTTAAGTGTGTTTTGTTATGCATGTTTTTTAAGATGATTTTATACATGTTCTTAATTGCCCAAGCTCGTTGCCCTGCAGCCCCGCCCAGCAGTCAAGGGGAAACACCTGTGATTGCAGTGAGGATAAAAGGCGGAGGAGCAGGCACACAAGGAGGAAAGACAGAGATAAGCCGTCGTTCTACATAGCGTGAACCGGCCGGTATCAACACTAGCCCGCAGACCTTTCTGTTTCCACCACACACACACACATGCATTTGTTGTGGGCGGAGCAGCACGCTGTACTGATCATCATGAAAAGTTTTTAGAGCCGCGATGAAAACAAATGTGGACAAATGCTGCCTTCTGGTGGGAGTTATGGAATCATTCAGAGGAGCCAAGCTGTATTAAAACTGAAAATAAACTGCTAAACTACGAACTATGAAGGTAAGCTACATGCAAAAGTTATGCTAACACCAGCTAAAGCTGCGCTAACAGCGGCTAAATGCTATTATCGGCAAAATCCCCTTTTAGCACAGCCGTATGATGTTGTGAAATATTAAATCCATATGACCTGTGTGTCAGTATAGGGCTGTCCACTCTCTCGTTGCCAATCAGAGGCCAGCAGTCTGTTCACGTTACATCAGACACGGGTTAGCGCTTTGGCCACAGCCAGAGGTCGGGCGCAAAACCTATATCTGGTCATACCGGTTTGGCACTGGCCTTTGTTATGGAAAAGCTCGACAAAGCGGGTGAAAGAGCCATTCGGCTAACACGCGCCTGCATGTGGAAAAGAGCCTATAGAGAGCGGACACGAGGGCCTGGGGGCAGGTGCGGCCCGGCCCGCAACGGGCTGCCTTGGCGGCGGCGATGGCAGCAGCAGCGGCGACGACAGCCACAACAGCAGACGCAGTGGACGGAGGCCGAACGCAAAGAAGGACCACTGGCTGGCAGATGGGGGAGAAGGGCGCACACACGAGGAGGCACGGACGAAGAGGACTGGACACGACGTGACACCAGGTCGGGACGCGAGATGGCGGCAAGGGAGTGGCGCGTTCGGGGGCAGGAATATCCCCCGGACAGGCACGGCGGGGTCGAGCAGCGGCGGCAGGCTCCCCCAGCTTACGTGCCCCAAGGCGGACCCCTGTTTCTCCTATGGAGCCTCCCGGAACCAGCCGGACCCCCGTCCTGAGGACCACGACTGCACCTTATTGCAACACCCCTCGATTTCAACCTGTCTTTTATTTATTTTAACCCCCTTTTTAATGTCCTTTTAACTTGAATTTTAGCAGGCCTTTAAATAAATTGTTTAATTCCTTTATAAACTGCCTTGTTTTATTGATTGCACCACCACGTAGGCTCCCATTGCCATTTAAACCTGCATTTTTTTTGGGGGGGGGGTTACTTTGTGTGTTACTTTTTTGTTGTGTTTATGTCATGTTTTTGTCGCTCTTGTTGCTTGGCTGCTGGACTTTCTGACGGGGAGAAATGTCAGCATGCTCCTCTAACAATCAACGATGCTGCAGTGGAGAGGGTGACCAGCACTAAGTTCCTGGGTGTGCACATCACAGAGAACCTTTCCTGGACCATGCAGAGTGCATCACTGGTCAAAAAAAGTAATCAGCGTCTCTACTTTCTCCACAAGTTAATAAGAGCCAGAGTCCCAGCCTCCGTTATGTACAACTTCTACAGAAGGACTACAGAGAGCATCCTGACAGAGGGACTATAGAGAGCATCCTGACCAGCTCCATCACTGTGTGGTTCTTCTACAGAGGCACTATAGAGAGCATCCTGACCAGCTCCATCACTGTGTGGTTCTTCTACAGAGGGACTATAGAGAGCATCCTGACCAGCTCCATCACTGTGCGGCTCTTCTACAGAGGGACTATAGAGAGCATCCTGACCAGCTCCATCACTGTGTGGTTCTTCTACAGAGGGACTATAGAGAGCATCCTGACCAGCTCCATCACTGTGTGGCACTTCTACAGAGGGACTATAGAGAGCATCCTGACCAGCTCCATCACTGTGTGGCACGGCGCCAGCACTGCCTCCTCCCGAAGGAACCTCCAGCGCATCGTGAGCACAGCGGAGAGGATCTGCGGAGCCCCTCTCCCCTCCATTAAGGACATGTACTCCACCCGTCTCACCCGCAAAGGGGACCCTCCGCACCCATCACACAGTCTCTTCAAAGTAATACCTTCAAGGAGGAGACTGCGGAATCTACGGGCCAGGTCCAGTCGACTTAAGAACAGCTTCATAGACCAGGCTATCAGGAAGATGAACTCCCTCCCTTCCCTGCCCTCCCTGTGCTTCCACCCCTTACTCCCCACCCCCCGCCCCACAACAAGGACGAGAGAATGAACTATTTTGATTCTTTGTGAAATGAATTGACATATAAAATTTTGGAATCTTTTTCACTTTTTCACTTTTTTGTTGCTCTTTGGTCACTTTTTTGTTATGTTTTTGTCACTTTAAAAAAAAAAAGTTATTGTTGCTTTTTTGTTTTGTCGCTCTTTTTTCACTTTTTTGTTGCGTTTTCATCCTATTTGTCGCTATTTTGATGCTTTTTTTCAAGAAGCTTTTAGAGTTCCGTAAAGCCAAACAGGAGAAAATGTGCTTGGTTCTGGTGGGGGTTAAGAGGTTAAGTCCTACGAAGAGCTGCAAGTGGCTCTAGAACCATAAGTTGTGGATGCCTCTGAGATCCAGTGGGTAGAGACAAGTGTCCAAATAGGCTATTGTCGAGTGGAGTTAAAAGTACGAGTCAGCTTAGCTCTACAAACCCAAAATATGTTGTCATAAACACCCTTTACCCATCTACTATTTAGTATTTAGTATATTGTATTGTAGTGGCCGCGTCACTATGGTGGTGCGTTTACAGCAAAGGCTATAGTGCCCTCTAGTTGTGATACAGGGTACTGCCACTTTACCGGTAAACCTTTTAAGTAGGTGCAACCCATACATTAGATTTTATTTTTATTTGTTACGCTGGGTAGATTTGTTTACCCATAGAAAATCAATGTATATCAGACTGAAAGTGAGTACCAGAATCTTCAGAGTCAATAAATAATACAGTTCGGATGAAGAGGGCACAAAGAGATGGCTCAGTACAAGAGTAACTACAGCTTGTTCTCTATAGTTATTTTCTCAACAGGCCATCCCAGTTGTCTCCTTCCTCATTTCTCCTTGGTGTCAGAGAGCTCAGTGGAGGTGGACAACATAGCCACGTAAACACAAGACACATCGGGACAGTACCAGAGATATTTAATCAGGCCAAAGTTTCCCTTTAAAATCGTAAGTATCATTTCTCCCAACAAATTCTTAACTTAAAACGTGAAAACACACACACGCACACACACACGCTCAAAATTGACTGAAGTAGAGGCCATTATCAAATCAGATCAAATGACTTGATCAAATGGCCCTGACCTACAAGAACAGGTTCTACAATGAGAAATGTTTTAGTCAGTCCCCTCAGAGCTGTTCAGACCAGGGGTGGAGCCTGTCTCCTCCCACTGCAGACTTAGGTTTCGTGTTTGTAAAAGTGAAACAGTCATTCTCACGGAGAGGAGAAATGGCGCAGAGAGCACTCAGTGCAGACTCTTTAACCTGTCCAATCTGTTTGGAAACACTGAAGGATCCGGCGACTCTTCCCTGTGGACACAGCTACTGCCTGGACTGTATTCAAACCAACTGGGACCAAGAGGTGAAGCACAGCTGTCCTCAATGCAGAGAGATATTCACTCCCAGGCCTGTCCTGGCCAAAAACACAGTGTTAGCCAGTCTAGTGGAGGAGCTGAAGACCACAGGGCTCATAGCGCCCTCTGCTGACCACAGCTATGCCGGTCCTGGAGATGTGAGCTGTGATGTGTGCACAGGGAGGAAACTAAAGGCGGTCAGTTCCTGTCTGCAGTGTTTGGTCTCTTACTGTGAGAGCCACCTCCAATCTCATCATAGTTTAGCAGTGTTTAAGAGGCACCAGCTGGTGGCGCCCTCTGACAAGCTCCAGGAAAACCTCTGCTCTGAGCACAATGAGCTGAAGAAGTTGTTCTGCCGCACAGACCAGCAAATTATCTGCCTACTTTGCTCTATGGAACAGCACAAGGGCCATGACACAGTGTCCTCTGCAGCAGAGAGGGCTCAGAGACAGGCCCAGCTGGAGACCAAGAGGGCTCTGCTGCTACAGAAGCTCCAGCACAAAGAGACGGAGCAGGAGAGGCTCCGACAGGAGGAACAGGACATCAGCCGCTCTGCGCAGACGGCACTGCAGCGCAGTGGGGACAGCTTCAGAGAGATGGTCCTTCTCCTGGAGAAGAGATGCTCTGAAGTGGAGCAGCAGATCCGCTCTGAGGAGCAGATTCAACTGAGACAAGTCCAAGAGCTTCAGGACCAACTGCAACGGGACGTCACTGAGCTGAAGAGGAGCCTCTCTGAGCTGGACACACTGTCCCTCACAGCAGACCATAACGAGTTTCTCCTGCTCTGCCCTTCACTGTCCACAGACTCAGAGAAGACCGAGTCCAGGACACAGACCAGACCAAGGAGAGACTTTGAGGACCTGACCAGAGCTGTGTCAGCACTAAGGGACCAACTACAGCTCAGTTCGAGAGAGATCATGTTTGACCCTGAGCCCCGTTCCAGAGAGGACTTCCTCAGATACGCACGCGACATCACACTAGACCCAAACACAGCACACAATAAAGTGTCTCTGTCTGATGGAAACACACGAGCCACACGTACGCGCAAAGGGCAGAATTATCATTATCACCGGGACAGATTTGTTCGTTGTGCACAAGTCCTGAGTACAGAGGGTCTGACCGGCCGCTGTTACTGGGAGGTGGAGTGGAGCGGGATTGAACTGGTCGATATTGCTGTGTCATACAGGGATATTGAGAGAGATGAAAACTTCGATGAATCTGGATTTGGAAATAATGATCAATCCTGGGCTTTACGTTGTAAGAAAAACAGTTATCAATTTTATTACGAATCAGTTGTGTCTGAGGTCTCAGGTCCCATTTCCCCAGAATCGGGGTTTACCTGGACCACAGTGCAGGGGCTCTGTCCTTTTACAGTGTTAAGGACAAAACCATGAGCCTCCTCCACAGAGTCCAGACCACCTTCACTCAGCCGCTGTTTGCTGGAGTGTGGATTTATGATTGTGGAGACACTGTTCATTTCCCTAAAGTCAAATAAATTCAATACTTGTGGTTGTTTTGTTAAGGTCATGAGCTAATTGTCTTGTCCGATCTTGTATTGGAGGTTTATCACAGAGTTTACTGTTCTCTGCATATTTTTGTGTTTTTTTGTGTTTATTTTTTTGTTTCATTTTCATTATTCTTTGTATAACGTGGTACATAAATTAAATTCTAGAGTCTGCCAGCTCGTTCCAGTGACCGCTCCTTCTCATGAACAACACACTAGAGGGAAAAGGCGTCCTCTGAAGAGTATCAGCTTTAGTGTACAGCATGTAGAGGCCCGGAAACAGGTTGATAAATCTATAAAAGAATCACATTCTCTTAACATATTTAAAAAGCTTCTTAAAATGTTTTGCTACGTTATGCCCTCTTCAGTCCTGCGAAGTCTCCTTCAGTAACAGGTCCAACAGACTGAAGCACAGACACAGCTGCATCCACCAGTCTGTCGGGAAGCTGAACTCTGCCCTCGCCTCCCTCTACTGGCCCCCTATTGTGTATTTGATGTTGCTCTGATAACTATTGTTTTTTGCATCAATGCATTGAGAGACACATACTTTTTTATTCTCTGCATTTACGTGTTGTAGGATTGACTTTAAAGCTGAAGCTGCAATTCACTTTTGTGTGGCTACAGTCTGGAATAATCTTCCAGAAGACGTGAACATTTATACGAGATAGTACCTAATTAATGACTACAATAATGTTTTATGGATTATTTTTTCTTCTGAGTAACCTTTTTAATATTGATTTGATGTATTTTTAACGCGTTCCATCTGTAAGACACATTCAATTGCTTGTGTACTTCATATTCCTGTAATAAATTTGTCTTTCCTTTCCTTCCTCAACCGGCCTGATAGGATTCATTACGACTATTTAGCACAATTGCAGTGGGGTATAGTGAATAGTGAAGTAGCAATATCATAGAATACCATTTAGTGTGCCTATTTCGGTGAAAAGTGACTACTGTAAGTAATGATTGGCATTGGGAACTACAGTATCTGAGGGAAAGTCATTCATTGTCAACCTTTTGTTACTTGCTCCTTATAATATCTTACAGAAAAAAAGACGACAGATGTATTTATCAAACACCACCCTGTAAACTACGTTAGTAGTTTATTACATGGATTAATGTAATAAACAGTACTCTTTTTGAGCTTACCTACTTTTGTGCCGCATTCTCAATGGTAAATATGGATGCAGTACACTTTTTGGCCACCAGCGTTAAATTGGGGGCGCTGTTTCACTCCTTTCGCAAAGTTAAGGAAACACTGTTGTGGTGTCTTGGTGTTTATCACAGAGCGTTGTAGCATCAACTTTCCCAGTTTTCCAACTTTTATTGCAAAGGTCGTTGAAATCAACAAAGGTACGTGTTAAAAAGAATTGATGCTGAACAGACACTTTCAAAATGATCTCATATGGCATTTTCTTTGAGTTAACGAATGAGGGAAAGTCACTGTAGGTGCTGTAGATACAGGTGTTGTTTACATTTTGTACTATATTGCTGCAATTCTACTAAAACTATGCGTTTGCCACAGTTAACATTTGTTTTAATGTAGCATGTTATTTGTATAGATAGAATCATATGCAAATGTATAGGCTACCGAAAAATAAAATAAAGTATCTATTATTATTTGCAGTTTATGTGTTTCACACTTGACATCGCCGTGTTTGTTTTGACCCACAAGCACTTTTTAATTTTGGCCCTCGGAGACAAAAAGTTTGGGCACCCCTGGTCTAATGTCTTGGCCTTGTAACGGCCAAAAGACACAATATTCAAAAGAATGTGTTTGATGTTGGTCGGATGAAAGAACTTCCAGACATTAGATGAATATGACAGGTTTGTGAATCCAGTTGCCTCCGTATAAAGATCAGGGGAAACATTTCCTGTATCTCTCCCATTGAGTTGGAAGTTATGGCGCGACAATCTAGAATGCTGTGAACGCAAACGCCGTTTGTACTCCTAATGCAGCAATGCCCTGAGTGTGCAGCAGGTGGCAGTGTCAACCCACATGTGCACTGTCTTTTCTCTCTTCTTCAGGATGATGATGGGGCTCCCCTCGTCACCCGGAGCTCCCTCGGCCTCGGCGGCAGATTGTGGAGGAGATCAGAGCTGTCTCTCTCTTCAGGACCACGTCTGTCCCCACCTGCGGGAGAGAGGACACCAGCACCAGAGGGGAGAGGACATGGGCGCCAAACCGGAACTGATGCACGCCATGGAGAAGAAAACTTTACACCAATCCACACGAATGCTCTGTAATTAGGCCGCTTTTAGGGATAGTAAGAGGGGAGAGAGTCGCGCCTTTAGGACTCTTTTTGAAATAAAACAGCTGTACACGTCTCAAAGCTCTTTATTCATAGTTATTGCCTGCACACAACATTGGAGATTCAATTTTACAAAAGATTATCTTTTCAATGTAAGCCTTCATTGTCAATAAACCGATTGAGACGATTTTGAAAGTTTTGGCCCTCTCTTTCAAACATATTGGCCACTTCGGTTCGGGTGTTATTCTGTAGGTCTTCAGGGTCTGTGGAGAAAACCCTCAGGAAATCATCACAGGGGCTGAATCAAGTGAGTGCAGGTCATTTAGTATGGGTGAAGATGGAGTTCATCGTGAAGAATTCAACAAAGAGAACATCCTGACATGCCAAGGACAACTGCATGGTTGCGAGCAGAACACTTGTGGGAGCGCAGCACAAACTCCTCTTTGGTCCTTTCTTTCTTTTGGACCCATTTCCTGTTGAAATCGATTTGCTATCAGGAACACGGCCACGCAAGGGAATTTTGAAGAGATTAGACCATGATGACAGAGCGGCAAAAGAGAGTGCGCCGCCATTGTGGGCCAACCTAACCAGCATGTTTTTGGAGGAAGGGGAAACTGGAGTACTGCCTTTAGTGCAGCGCCTCCTGTTTCAGAGGGTGGTGTCCTGCACTGGTCAGCTCATCCTCCTTCCTATTCCTCCTCGTTTTTCACCATCTTCTCGTTTGTCCCTTTTATCCTGTAGCGCCTTGTGACGCCGCCACTGTGCTGCAGGTGTGGGGCTCTTGGTACCTCTTCAGTGTTTCAGAAGAACAAATGTGTAGGTTTCAAATGTCTTCAGCCCCTAAGCTAGCTATTTGTTTACTTTGGTAACTTCATAGTTGTCTTTTAGTGGCTTCTTTTCTCTATAGTATATGTCTTGGCACCTGGCAATAATTCCACAAACCCCATCAAAAGGCATTATTTGTCCACATTGTTCTCATCGAGGGTTACAAAACCTTTCATGTCCGTTCATATTTTCCTTCAGTAATGTGTATTCCAGCATGTGCATCTGTGGGAGCGCCGCCCACAACAACCGCGGTCCATAATTAAGTACATTAGTGTGTACTGAGTAGATACGTGAGAAACTTGGATATTTGGAACCACACCTCATTCAAGCTATGAATGTCGCTAGCGGCACTTCTCAAGAAACATGACAGATTGCGGGCACAATGTTAAATTTATAGCATTTTTCAGCCAAAATCAAGAAATAATCTTACGTAAACTTCATACAGACATGACACATTGTCTACTTTTCCAAATTTCGGCGCAGAACTGTCGACCACAGCGATATCCCATGGCTCACTTTTAAATATAGCTGTTAAGTCCCTCTGTGTGCTCCGTATCAGATGGTAAAGTGCCTCTTCCTCTCTCCAACTGCCACTCAGACCACCACATCAGAATCCAGACCATCTTTCAGTGAAACTATGAGCCGTAACATCCCCTTCAAACACATAACGTGCGATGGAAAATGATCTATAGGTTTCATATGTGCCATGGGAAAGATGGGAGGTGCTCAGTGTTTGTCAGAGGTTTCTGCTTAGCCATTGAATAATATAGTGACTTTCCTTGTGATGAAATATACTGTATGTATGATCAAATATAGGAGTGGTGTATTGCAATGTCTTTTATCATGAAAGGTCCCCCACTCCTATCTCCATCATGGACTCCTTCCATTTCCTGGGCACCATCACCCAGGAAGAGCTCAAATGGGAGCCAACCATCAGCTCCCTCATCAAGAAAGCCCAGAGGATGTTCTTGCTGCAGCAGCTGAGGAAACTTAAGCTGCCGACCAGGATGCTGGTGCAGTTCTACACGGCCATCATCGAGTCCATCCTCACCTCCTCTGGCGCTACAGACCGGGACAGGCACCGACTGCAGCGTATTGTGCATGCTGCGTAGAAGCAGGACCCAGAGGCTTGGTCGGATCACAGCTGACCCTTCTCACCTTGGACATGGACTAAAGAGGGGAAAAGAAGCAAATGCAGTGAGAGAAGGAACAATAATAATAGCTTACACTGGTATTGCGCTTTTCAAGCCGGTGTTACCAAGTTTCTCAAAGCACCACCCAGACTGACGGAAACTCCACACAGAAAGTCCCCTCCAGCCGGAATCAAATCCGAGACCTTCTAGCTGTGAAGCCCAAGCGCTAATCTGTTATTATTGTACCTTTCATGAATAAATGTGGAGTATATTATGTATCATTCAAGCACTTTGATACAAAGTAATGCTATATGGGTTGTGATGATGATGGTGAATAACAGTAATACCAACATGGTAATAAAATAGGTATAGGAAACAAAATTATACACTTGTTATAAAGTGTAACGTACTGTGAATGTTGACTTAATGTAATGCATTGTTGCATTTGTTGTAAATATGTAACCAACTTAATTGTTTAGTAAGACAATAAGAACTAAACATTGTTATTGTTGCAACCGAATCATTATTTAAGTATATGAACAGGGGTGGGAGTCAATAAGCTTGTCTTATTCCCACTCCTTTTCAAGCTAGAATTTTATTTCTTTTTTTATCTTTTATTTTTTCTGGCTTTTGTCTGTGTTGTGTAGCTCGAAATAAAAATATCAATCAATCAAACCGCTGTGCTACTGTGCCGCTACCAAGTGTTGCATTAAACTTGTAATAAAGATTGCTGCCATTAAAGTGATGGTCTGTAAGTTTGTAAAATGAAGCAAACATGCACTCACCAGGTGGAAATCTACAGGGTGAAATCTAGAGCTCCCTAAGACTTCTCTAAAGAAGGGAACATAGTGGATCCACCACTTCAAGACTCATGGACTCAATAATGATAACAATCTGTACTCAGAATCAGATGTTGAACCCAGTAATGTGTAAATAGTGTATATGCAGGGTGTGACTGGCTGGCCGGGATCGACCTACTCGATGGAAACAGCGCTCTCCCCATGCACTGGATCGAAGACAAGAAAATTAAAAGATGATAACATGAAGATGAACTGTCTATGCATTGTCTCTCGCCGTGTTTAAGCTACAGGTGAATGGGGGGGGGGGGGGGGGTTAATATAGGTTAATTTAGGTTATTAAACCTAAATAATGGATAAAGCCAGGTTTAAATTTATGGCTTTATTTTGTTGATACAAAGATTCTTCCAGGAGAGGTTTTGGATAATTGTTTTTTCCTTACAAAAGTATGTCGTAAAAGTAGTAATTTTGTTGGGGAAAAAAAATCAGCTTGACGCGTGACGTTTGCATTGTATTATGATTTGGTGATGTTGTGAATATATGTGATGAAAAGGGGTTTACCTATTTCGTCACATTTTGATTAAAAAGGTTAAAAATTAGGTAGTGCCTTTAAGTTTTTTAATAAGCTATGCTAAAAAAGAATCTGTACAAAATAAATAAAAATTAAAAATACCTTCAAAACATTGCTAAAGCCAAGACTGGAAAGTGTGCAGTGTGTAGGAGCTCCTAAAGCTGAGATGTTGTATCAAGAGTGGAATGAAAACGAGTTGAAAAGTTTTGTAAAGGAAATGACCATATTCAGATTACAGCGCCGGTCGCCTTTCGCAATAGGCGTGAATAGAAAACATTATATTATACAATATTTGTGAATGAACAAGCGTGGGAAAACGGACATTGCGGCGCGACGTAGTTACTTCCAAGATATCACTGGCTTGCTAGTGACAAAACGTCATCAAAAAAGCATCGCAAAGGGTTCTTATCTCTGACATTAAAACTAAAAGATGTTAAAACTAGCTAAAAAAAAAATCACTTTGCCTTGTCTCGCCTTAATGCTGACTCACTTTCCACATGATCGTAGCTCCACACAGACACAGATAGAGCTACCTCATCCAGCTGATAACTAAAGATCCTACTTTCCATTCAAACCAGTTCCCACAGCGGCCTGCAGAGGGCAACCCAACAACCAACGAGAATGTTCCAAACCCTAACTTTGATAACATTATTCCCAAACACATCATTTCCTTGTAATCCCGTCATCCGCCATCTCCTCTTGATTTGAGTCCAGACGTGTCATTGTTAGTGCTCCCCTTTCCCTTTGAACCGGAGTATGAATCACTGCACATGTTTGACCCCTAATGTCTTCCACCCCAGACACATGTTCCTCCTGCGCTTCCTCCTCTACACTCTGGTTTCCATAGAGACAGGGCCTAAAACATCGGACGTGGCCAGGAGCCTTATCAGAGCTATCGGTTTACGCGGCCCCGGCAAGTGCAGAGAGGGAAACATCTGGTCAGGTCAGAGGATGGGAATGGGAGGATCACGAGGCTGTAACGTCACGGTCATTGAAGTTATGGCGAGGAGTGGAGGAAGAAATCTCTCTCTGAAGTATGAGTTGTAAAAATGTAAAAGCGCCCTAGGGGTTTGCCACACCCTGCATTTGTTGATATGAACAAATAATGCAGTTTCTACTCCTAGTATGCATCAGTCATTCTGATCAGTAGTCATGAGAAGCTTTCGTTTTGTTCAAAATGCAGTCGCAAGATTGCTAACACTGACTAAGAGAAGAGAACACATTACTCCTTTGCTAAAGACTCTCCACTTGCTTCCTGTTGAGAATTTAATTTAAAATCCTGCTCCCCACATTGAAGGGTATGGCCCGATCCATCTCCAAGAAGCTAATAGTTCCATATCAATCAAACAGAGGACTTCACTCTCAAAACGCAGGGCTACTAGTGACTCCTCTAGTCTCTAAAAGCACAGTAAGAAGTATAGCCTTCAGCTACCAAGTTCAAGGAATCCATTTACAGCTTTACTTTACTTTAATCTGTATCTAAAGGTGCATTATGGAACTTTTTATGTAAATAAAAGGATTGTTTTCTTAGTGCGTGTTTGACCTTTTGATGACCCAGATGGAACGGAATGGAAGTTTATTCATATAGCGCTTTTCACTTGATACAAGTTGCCCAAAGCGCTTCACACAGTGTCAGAGATTTGTTCTTCATTCATTGTACACGTGGTGGTGGTAAGCTATGTATATGTTGCTTCAGTTTCCCCTGGGGTAGACTGACAGAGGAGCTACGCGACTTCACATCTGCGCCAATGGTCCCTGTGACCACCATTCATTCACGCACACACACACACACCATTCATCCCTATTTATACATGTATTTAGTGGTAGAGGAAACCTATACGCAGACCATAGATATAATAATTAGAGATAGATTAATACCTATTCAGCCCCATTCATAGAGAAGGTCCTGAGTCCTCTGTGAAACTTACATGGCCGCTCAGACTCCTTCTACGCAGTCTGTTCCTTAAAAGGGCAAAAAGGCGGGAAGCCCTGTGCTTGTGGGGCGGGCGGAGCCTCCACAGAGCTCCATTGCTTGATTGACAGGCTCTGGAGCCAATCAATGTATTGAAAATGCTTCCTCTTTTTCGGGCTGATTAACAAAACCAGCGTGGTAAAAAATATTTCACCTACCCCAGCGTTGTCACATGGGTAATAGCATGTTTTAGAAAAAGAAAAACTCTTTGGAGCCAGGCTTTTAAGCCGTTCTTGGGAGGTCTCATTAGAATCAATACTCCAAGTGTCTCTTGGAGTCGCCCCTGGCCACAAGGGTTGTATTACAGCAATGTCAGCTGCCATAATGACCATAGAGAAGCACGTTCCTCGCCCATTGACGTAGACACAGGGAGAACATGCAAACTCTAGTCTGATGAACGGCCAAGACGCCCGAAACGTCACCTAGGTGTAAGCAATAAGTAAACTGTGCGGACCTTCTTTCCTGTTTTTTAGAACATGCAAACTCCACTCAGAAAGGCCCCATACGGGAATCGAACCCGGGACCTTCTAGCTGTGAAGCACGAGCCCTAACCGCTGGGTTACCGTGCAGCAATGGCATTGATTTGACATGTACTGTTTCACTTCCTGATTGGGTACAGGAAGTGACAGACAAAGAGGTCAAATTTCCGCAACTCTGATCCTGCATCCATAGATACAGACGGCATCTTTGCAAATGCCCATAGTCATGTTCGAAGCAGCCAGAGGGGAAGAAAAACAAAGATGTGGTAAAAAAAAGGGAACTTTCTCCCATTTCTCCACCATTACTTTAACAAATGCTGAATTATGAACATATTTTTCTGGAGAAGTGGTTCAACAGCCCATTAATACTTCAAAAACAGTCAGTGCTAACCAGGAAGTATGCTAATGTTTGCAAAGCGATGCTAACCATTGTTCGCTTCTACTGAACAATTTGCTGTGATAAAACATCCGCATGGACCCGATTTTGGCTTGACTTTATTGGCGTGTGATAAATATGTTCATAGTCCACCAGAAAACGGCTAAAAAGAGTGAACAATTGTGGATATATAAATACTGCAACTTCTTTCCAATCTGATTCATAAAATGTCGCTGCCTTTCGCAAACAGTGCACTGGGCAACTAAACTGTGGCTGCTGTCGACGGCTGTTCTCCTTCTGTGAAAAAAATAATAATATGGAAATCGTGGCACTGAAAGAACTGTTCAACTCATTAGACCACATCTGATTCATTTTGAGGGCTCATAAATACCTCATCTAATCACGATCACATTATCGTCTGAAGTTCATCCCACTGTCAGATTATTAAGAGACAGACTTATCTCAAAGAACTTCACAGTTTCATTATCTCTATTCTATTTCCAACTGCATTATTAATTCAGCGGGGCGTTTTTAGAGATATCCCCAGGCAGGACAGAAGCAGAACTTTATTATTGCGGGCAGAATTTTCCTTTTACGTTTTGTCCGTGAGAAGAATATACATCGATGGTAAAACGTAATTCTGTCTTACTCGTCCTCCCCATGTGATAACCAGCCCCAACTGACATGGCTTTAACTCGAAAGCTCAATCATCATTCAATTCAAAGCTATCATCCACTGTGCCTCTCGAAAGTACTAATACAACCACATTTTGTCATGTTACAACCCTAAACATAAATTTTAAATTTTTACGAAAGTTCACACACAAGTAACAGACAACTGTGAAGTGAAAGCAAAATGATACATGATTCTGTTATTTTAAAAAATAGAAAACGAAAAGTCGGGTGTGCATATGTATTCATACAGCATGACTTAATACTTTGTGGAACCCCCTTTTGCTGCAATAACAGCAGCAATCTTCTGGGGTATGACTCAAGGTTTGCACATCTAGAGACTGACATTTTAGCCCATTCCTCTTTACAAAACAACTCAAGCTCTGTCAAATTAGAAGGAGAGCGTTTGTGAACAGCAGTTTTCAGGTCTTTCCACAGATTTTCAATAGGATTTAGGTCAGGACTTTGACTGGGCCATTCTAACACATTAATATGTTTGTTTTTAAACCATTCCATTGTAGATTTAGCTTTGTGTTTTCGGGTCATTGTCCTGCTGGAAGGTGAATCTCCACCCAGCCTCAATCTCTTGCTGACTCCAGCAGGTTTTCCTCCAAAATGTCCCTGTATTTGGCTCCATCCATCTTCCCAACCCTTCTTACAATCTTCCCAGTCCCTGCTGAGGAAAAGCAGCCCCATAGGATGATGCTCCCCCCACCATATTTGACACTGGGGATGGTGCACTCAGGACGATGAGCAAATACATAACGTTTTGCATTTGGGCCAAAAAGTTCAATTTTTGTCTCACTGACCAAAGCACCTTCTTCCACATGGTAGCTGTGTCCTCCATATGACTTCTAGCAAACTTCAAATGGGATTTCTTATGGCCTCCTTTCAATAATGGCTTTCTTCTTGCCACTCTCCATGAAGGCAGATTTGTGTAGAGTACGACTTATAGTTGTCCCAGTACAGATTCCCCCAGCTCAGCGCAGTACGTCGCAGTCCTCCAGAGTTATCTTGGGGCACTTGGTTGCATTTCTGACCAGTGCTCTCCTTGTTCGGTCTGTTAGTTTAGGTGGACGCCGTGTCTTGGTAAGTTCGCAGTGGTGCTATACTCTTTCCATTTCCGAATGATGGATTGAACAGTGCTACGTGAGATGTTCAAATCTTGGGAAATCTTTGTATAACTTAACCTGCTTTAAACTTCTCCACAGCTTTATCCCTGACCTCTCTGGTGTGCTCCTTGGCCTTCATGATGTTGCTTAGTGACCAATACACTCTGACCATAGCTCTGAGGTCCTCACAGAACAGCTGTAATTATACTGAGAGCAGATTACACACAGGTGGCCTCTATTTAATGGTTAGGGCAAGGTGTGAACATTCTGCAGTCATTAGGAATGTTATAAAGGCAATTTAATGCACTCAGAAAATACTGTATGAATACTTATGCACGCCCCACTTTTCACTTTTCTATTTTTGAAAAATAACAGAATCATGTATCATTTTGCTTTCACTTCACAGTTGTCAGTTACTTGTGTGTGAACTTTCAGTAAAAAATTCAAAATAAAATCTTTATGTTCAGGGTTGTAAACATGATAACATGTGCAAAAGTTCAAGGTGTATTAGTACTTTCGCAAGGCGCTGTATATACCACTTTGCTAAATATTACTTTTTTTTCAGGAAATGAAACTTGATGTTTGTTAACATGTCAGGCTGCAGCGTCCTCTAGTGTGGCTATAAAGAGCAATCATCCACATCGTCTGTTCATAACTGGAAACAGCTCTAAAACGAAAGTCCAAACTATAGTATTTAAATATGCATCATAAAAAGGCTCTCAAGGGGAGACACTGCTGGTGGATTGTAAAAAGCTAAATAAATTGAGAAAAATTAAAAAGTTAATCCATAAAATCTTGACAATTAGAGTCTGTTGGTGCTATTTTAAATGAATACATATGTTGTAGATTGTCACTCCTTCCACGTGTTTATCAAATGGGAGTATTTTTTCACAAATGAACCACCCTGATTCATCTTTGGCTTCATTCTGTCACTTATACCTCTTTTGTTCTATTAATACCCATTCAAAACAGAAATCTAGAACATCGTTTCAGCGCCGCAAACTATTGATCTCTTCATTCCACAATCCCCCAAAACAAACCCACCTAAATTGAAAATTGATTTCTACGGTAAAAACCTGACCTGGCATAGATTTACCAAACTCCTTTTGCAAAATGTAAACCAAACCGAGAACCAACTTTCTTTTCCCGGGGTACGTGCTGAAATATTAAAGTGGTTAATTTGGAGATGATGGATGGCTTTAGTTTCCAAACTAATTTAAATCATTCGTCTTTGCTGAGGGCATGAGCAGAACAAGAAAAGATTTGTATTAGAAGGCTGTCATCTCGTCTCATCATAGACAGTTGGACAAATGTTATGCTAAGAATGAATAATCAGAAGAATATGGGGTCAGAAGATAATGAAGATATAAGCGTATGGAGAATACAAAAGGGGCACATTACTATAACAAAGGTGCTTGATTGTTAGGGGACTAAATAAATATAGGGTGCTTTTGCAAGTGTTTGATTTGATGAGTGCGGATATGAAAGTTACAATTTAACCCAGATACGATCCAATACTGAGTCTACAAAACTATTCATTTAGGCTGGTATTGATGCTGACATTGCTGCTGTTGAAAGTAAGAGCATCCACTATGGCTATTGTGGTCGTCCTTAACTAACTTAGCACAAGATCTGGAAGCAGTGGTGTTCAGGGACCTCATCTCAGCCTAGACGTTTTATAATTGGAGCAGCTATTATTACAGTTGGAGGTTTAACTCACCTGAATAGTTGCTCGCCTCGACTTAGAGAGACTCATCCATGCATTTGTCTCCAGCAGGTTAGACTACTGTAACGGCCTGCTCACTGTTAGACAGCTGCAGAACATCCAGAACGCTGCTGCTCGAGTCCTGACAAGAACCAGGAAATACGACCACATTAGTCCAGTGCTCCGCACTGGCTTCCTGTCACTCAGAGAATAGAATTTAAAACAGCTCTGCTTGTGTACAAGTCTTTTCATGGTTTAGCACCAAAGTACATCTCTGACATGTTAGAGCCGTATGAACCATCTCGGGCCCTGAGAACTTCAGGGAGGGGTCTCCTGGTGGTTTCCAGAGTCAATAATAAACACGGTGAGGCTGCGTTTCAGTTTCATGCAGCTAAAACCTGGAACAGTCTTCATGAGGATGTGAGACAGGCCTCAACTCTGACAATGTTCAAATCCAGGCTGAAAACAGCTCTTTTTACCCGTGCATATGAAAACTGAAAGTATTTTATCTGCACTCTTGCCTTTTACTGTCATTGATTAACTTTATGTTGATGTTTTATTGATTGATTTGATCTGTTTTCTTGTAATCTTATGCAACTGTGAAGCACTTTGAATTGCCTTGTGTATGAATTGTGCTCTACAAATAAACTTGCCTTGCCTTTGGGCTGGGCTGTCCAGGGTCGCATCCATGTTATGACATTTTCACATGGGCCTGCCACACGCAAAATGTGAACCTTTTAAAAATCCTTTAAAGAAGGGGTGTTATGCTTTTTTCAGTCACATAGTACCAGTCTATAGTATACTACAATGATGATGCAACCTTATGTTTGTCTGTAAATGCAGTAAATTAAAATAACTGCCTTGAATAAAATTGCTCTTGCAAAATGGTTTTAGCGAACATCTTGAAATGAGCGTCTGTCTCTTTAAGAAGCCCTAACCCTTTCCGACACGCCCCCCTTCAGCACACTGTCTGTGCCATCATCACAGCACTACTGCATGCATTCTCCTCTCGTCTCCTCCACACGCTTTGAAACTACGATCGATTTTCGGTGCATTTTAATTTTACTGTTGGAAAGGAGCTACGCTTTATCACTTAGTGAACAATGGACACGCAGGATATGATTTGATCCTGCGTTTGACCCGGAAACTTTGGAGACGAACCTTTGAGAGTTCAGAGCAGAGCCCTGCATTTGAGCCCGAGGCCCGACATTAAATGCAGCACCCGCTCTCCTCACTCCCTCTCTCCCTGCCCACCTGCTCTCTCACACCCCGTCTTGACCCGACAACTCAACACAAACATGTACCTGCCGTCCCCATGGCCCGTGGCGTGGGGTTTCCTCGCCGTGCGTACAGCTCTGCAAAGCGGTCCCTTGCGTGCGGAGGGCTTCTATTGACACTTTGTCCTCTCGCCCCATCTTGACCCGCCACCTTTTGCCACAAACATGGACCTGCCGTTTCCCCACCGTGGGTAAACCTCTGCAAAGCAGTATGGAGAGAGAGGACAGAGCGGATTGCGTGCTTCTGCTTCCAGGAAACAAATATATGCGTGTTTCTCTCAACAATAAAAAATAAACACTGTGCTTTATGTTATGTTTAGATAGAAGTGTTTATTTATTCATACAATGCAGGTATGGGGGGGGGGGGGGGAGAGCGAGAGAGAGAGAGAAGAGCTGGGCCGCGGGCTGGGCTCGGGCCTGCTAATTATGAAAATCTGTTGCCCAGAAATCAGGCCCGTGCAGGGCTCAAGTTCAGAGGCTCTGTGTCCACACTGAAGGAGCTCTTGCCTGAAAAATACCTGCTGTTTGGAGTATCTAGTCACTCTTTGCTACTGCCATGCCCTATGGGTCTTTAACCATACCCCCATGGGCTACACCAGGATCTCCCCAGGGACATTATCTGTGCAGGTGGACAATGGTTATTCAAAGTTACCCCCGTTAGCATGTAACAATCGACTACAGCTCATTGTTGATGAAAAGTCTGCAATAAACCACAAATATGTAAAGCCAGGCTCATTGTGTGATCATCATAAAGGCTGCTTCAAGTTGTTGCCTGCTTTATTGACGTTATTAATGCATAATATGCGGCTTGTTTTCTATTAATCGTTCCGAGCTAGCTGTTAGCTCTTCGCGGGTAATAGCTTGTTAACTCCAGGAGAAAACCACTCGGCTACGAAATGTCAATCAATCAATGGTTTTGTATAGCCCAATATCACAACAGGAGTTGCCTCATAATGTTCAGTGCAGCCCTAAGGCAATAAAACAGCAGTAAATAAGACAATGTAAAGTTCAGATGAATCAAGTATCCAGGCACACATAATGTCCAAATAATCGTCAGCAGTGGGTGGCGATGAGCGGCGCGGGTGTCCCCTGTCCTTAGACTCTCCAGCACGACAAGGAAAAACTCAAAAACCCAGTGGGAGAAAAGAGAAACCTCGGGGAGAACCACAGAAGGAGAGATCCACTCCCATGGACGG